>JARBWK010000002.1:24102011-24772011 GCA_030556195.1 Anolis apletophallus
TGTGGTGACATAGTTGTCTCAGTCTGGCTGTGTGCTGGTTGTGATGTGGAGGGGGTGTTGCTTTTGCCAGTGGTGTTTATTGTGAATTTTGGTTGGGGTAGGTTTTTGTGCTGCAGGATTGGGTTTTTTTTGTGGGTTTTGCAAGTTTGTGTTATTCTGGCGGTATGTGTTTGTCAGTGGTGCCTGTGTCCCTGGTGCCCTATTTGTATTAGTGTTATGTCCTCCTGGTAGTTGTTATGTCCTCCTGTGTTAGTTGGTTGTACTGTGTAGGTTTCTGTGTAGCAGTGGTATGTATGTGTTGTGTGTGTTGTGTTGTGGGTCTGTAGAGGTAGGCATCGCGAGTTGTGTGGCTGTCATGTTGTGGGTGTGGTGTTTGTAAAGTGGGTGTCTTTTGTTGTGGGTGTCTTTTGTCCTGTGAGTGGTATGTATGTGCTCTGTGCACATAGTTGTGTATCTTCTGCATATTGGCGTTGTGTGGTATTTTTTGCTGGCTTGGTCTTTTGGATTGTGTTTCTCGAGTGTGGGAACCTGCTCCCTCCTAGAGCTTGGCCTTGGCAGTTTAACCCACAAACACCAACTGACTAAACTCAAATCACTCAGCATTCTAATCTAGCCTTGGCTGGCTCCGCCCACCGTTACTATGGGAACTCAGGCTCCCTGCATTTTGTGTGGGCCGATGTTGGCCAATGGGATTCGCTGGCGGCCACAGAGGGTGCTGGGAAATGTAGTTTTTTTAATTGTTGTTTTGGGGGCCTTCTAGGTTTGGGGGGGGGGGAGTTTCTTTGCTAAAAACCTTCCTTGCCTGAGGCCTATTTTTGTTGGCAAGTTTGGTGTCTCTGCCTTGTAAGGTTTCTCTACCTAGGACGGCCGTTTGATGATGGGTCTTCCTTTATATATATAGATATGTTTTTAAATGAATTTATACAGTGTGAAACCTGGGCCTGTTTCGATGAACACAACATAAATATGACTTCCTCTCACATACTTATACATGGCTATCATGTCTTCTCTCAGCCTTCTCTTCTTCAGGCTAAACATGCCCAGCTCTTCAAGCCACTCCTCATAGGGCTTGTTCTCCAGACCCTTGTGAAATTTCACCTTGAGTGAAACTTGCTTCCAGATAACTATGGATGTCATGAAGCTGTTATAAAAATCCAGTAAAATAGTAAAAAAAATTAAAAATTTCCAAGCGGAGAGGCTCAATTTGTTTCTTGGAAACCTGTGAATGCTTCAGGCTCCCGATGCTCCCAGGTTCACTCACTGCCCAATTCACTGATGTGGAGCTTCCGGCATTCGGCGGAGCCCTTCCTTTGCCTCGGGGAGGATCTTTGGGGAGGAAAAGAGGGAGAAAGAGCTGCTAGGAGGGGGAAGAGTGCCAATTTCCCACGGCACACCTGCTGATTGCTCACGGCACACTGGTTGGGAAACACTGCCTTAGACATACGGCCCAGGTTGAACATTCATTATGTGTTAATTATCTTGCATTTTACCAAGCTAAAAGAGTTAGAGGTATTAGCCCTTAAACAGCAAACTAAAAGGTTCAAGATCACAAAGTGATACTAAGCAACAAATATGAAACTGGCCTTGAAAACTGGGTGGATTCTTTAAAATAATGTGTTATCTAACTTCAGATATTGTTTGGTAAATGTCTAGAAAATCCTGTAGGAGTTTGATGGTGCCAATTTGTCAATAAGCTTCTATTTAGCAGTATAGAAATTACGTTCAGAGATTTTAACAATTTAAAAGTCACCTGCATTCTTGGCTTGAAATCTTAGTGGAAACATACTCAGCAATTCCCTGGTGGACTAAGATGATAAATACAAGTGTCAAAAAAAGAAGCTCCACTACAAATTTATTCCCTATGCAGTAACACAATTCAGATTGCAGCTTGCAGCCAGGATGACTGCCATAAGAAACCAAGATCTAATGCAGCATACCACTTTTCCTCCCCACCTAACAAAGTCTTAGTATATAAACAATGTTTTTCTCAGAACTTTATATGAGCCGTTGGAGATAGTGATTAAAATGAGGCACTGTGAAGCAAATTCACTGTGGTATTGTCCCACTGACTAATAACACCACCCTCACTGGCTTTAAACAATTCAAATGAGGCCAACGCAAGAGTCGGACATTACGGAAGATACAGGAATTGATGAAATATTGTAACATAGGAAGTGACCTTTTTTGAGCATTCTTACATCACCCAAGCCCATACATTTTTTTTTTACTACCGAATGGGATATGTGGAAAGGATTTATAAAGTCAAAGGAGGACAAAAACAGGTGCAAAGAAGGGAACAACACTGAAAAGAGAGAACTGAATTCTCTTGGAAGAGGACAACTGCTGATTCAGAAACAGAGAAGAGAGAGCTATAGTCAGGGCCTCATGTGGACATGAGAATAGTGGAACTCAGGAAGAACTGCTTTTGTGATCTAACAGTATATAGCACATTTGATGTGGATATTAAGAGAGACCTAATCTTAGTCCCAGCCAGTTCTCTACAGAGGCTCCAGATTTTTTTCCAAGTTCTAATATAAATCTCTCAGTCCGAGACTGTGTCCCCATTTGTTGACCTGCATATTCAAGCAACCCGTTCAGAGCAGAAATCTCTGAGTATAGCTCTAGTTATTTGCTATATTGATAGAGTGCTAGAGCCCATTGGCACACATATGCTAAATTATAAAGAGAACACACGCAAAGTGAGATTTTGAAGGCTAACTGGATGGGTGTTCCCTACTTTGTGCCAAGCTCAATGAAAGACATTTTAAAAGTAAAGGAAGGCAATGCATTTTTTAAAAGAATAAAACTGAGCCAGATCTACAACTCTAATTTCTCTACTGCTGCAAAACTTTGGTTTTTAAAAATGCTGTTACCTTCTGCATCACGTTTAGGGAATTTTAAACAGGCAAATGGAAGAAGGTCTGATTGAAGATGAAGTTAAGTGAAAGAAATTGGTCTCATTTAGCACATGACAGGATTCATCTGTGTTCTCGAGTCCACTGAGGTAGCATCATGGGCGTTTCATATTCATGAGCTGCTGCGACACTGTGTCCCCGCATTTACAAAGCACCGTGTTCAGCAAATTCTCTCCCTGTGGACACCCCATGCATTTCATGGTCTTGTCAGAGAGACATCAAACACTCCAGTAACCAAATACCAGAAAATGGCTTTAATTAGTGCATCTCAATCCAATATTTTTTCCCTCTAAATAGAAAAAATGAGGAATAAAAATAGAGCAAGTTGAAAGCAACAGGCTACAATCTTTAATAAACCAAAGGAACAAGGGATGGAGGTAACTTCTGTTGAACACACAAACAAAGCCGAATGTTCTCTCCTGTGAGGACAATAAACAATATATCCCAGGCTCTCTAACCTCAATACCAGGACACATAGCAGAGACTCATAATTTATTTTTCCTGGATCAGGCCATTATCAATTTCTACTTTTGTTTTTCTTTGTTTTTTTTGTGTGTCACGAGCGACTTGAGAAACTACAAATCACTTCTGGTGTGAGAGAATTGGTCGTCTGCAAGGACATTGCCCAGAGGATGCCCGGATGTTTTACCATCCTGTGGGAGGCTTCTCTTGTGTCCCCACATGAGAAGCTGGAGCTGATAGGAGCTCAACCCGACCCACCAATCTTTCGGTCAGCAGTCCTGCTGGCACAAGGGTTTAACTCATTGCGCTAGTACCATTTGGAGATAAATGGATTGACTTTTCTTTAGTGACAGTCCAGTTACAGCCTTAAAAAGAAATAAAAAGAAGAATCCTCTTGGTCACCAGAGTCATATTCCAACACTCCAGGGGTGGGCAATTACCGGCCCTCAGGTGTTTTGGACTTCAACTCCCAGAAATCCTAGCCAGTTAACCAGCTCTGGTTTTCATGACCTGAGAAATCATGCTTTTGGCTGAGAAATATTTTTTGGCTATGGGAAAAGGCTTTGTCCTGGGAAGTAGATTGTGACATTCATAACAAAAATATGCTTAAGAAATAAATAGGTAAAGTAAAGTTACACTCTTTTAGCTCCATGTTCCATGAATTTGACACAAGACATTGATTCTCTGAATCTGGGCAGGTAAAATATGCATACCTCTTCCAGTTTGATCTGCTTTGGCCAAATACAATGTGTGCTATAGACTTTATAAATGACTACATAGATTGCTGTTAGGCTGTGATTTCCAAGTGACCTGGTTTCCAAAGAATATATCTGTTTTTCATCAATGGTACTTTGAATTGTTTTTGTAGTTGTTGTGTGCTTTAAAATCAATTCCTACCAATAGCTTAAATGCTGTTAATTCACTACTAGTAAATGAACAATGCTGCATAAGAAACTGAAGCAGTTTCACATGCCTAGGTTTGTGGGGAAAATGGAAAAATCAATGTCTATTTGGCACTAGGAGCAAATAGGGGCAAGTCATCACTCCCTCTGAATGCAAATGTTTTAAAATATATTAATGGGGAAACCTTTTCACATGCAAGGGTTCAAAGACTGTTTTTAAAAAAGACAACAGGTTTTTCTTGGGTTTTGAGGAACTCCTTATATGTTTGTTATAGAAATGATTCCAGAATAAACTTTCCAATAGTCTTACCAACTATAAGGGTTGGAGGCAGCGAAGAGATTATATGGTAAAAACCCAGAAGAACCTCCAAAACCCAATATAAAAAGGTACTGTCAAACAGGTTCCTACACCCACCAGCAGATCTTCTCTCTGTGTCTAATCCCTGAAAAAGCTCAATTTGTGTAAGATAATGAAAAAAGAGCTTTTTCTAACAATGGAAAGATTTCCTGCATTCATCCATGGATGATTTATCTGTCATGTTATCAACTGGAATTCTGCGAGTGGACAGGAAGTACAAAAAAATATAGGAATGTAGAACTTATATTTGTTATGTTTTGAGAGACTTTAGAAATAATTTACAGTTTTGAAAGATACTTGCAGATAGGAAGATAAGTGAAGAGAGGAAGAGGTAGACTGTGACATAAAGTTGATAAACAAGAAACAGAAGAACTTTTATAGACAAATAAAGAAAAGACCTTTTTTAAAAAAAATTCTAACTTCTGCCTAATATCTAGTTGGTGACTAGCTGCATATGGAGCTGGTAGATAATGTACAAACTCTCAACACATGATATAGTTAGATATATATATATATATACACACACTATAACATCCTTCTGTGGAGGAAAGGGTGATGGGAAGATACTTCCATGTCCGTTCCGTCCTGTCCCCCCCGACATGTGAAGGGAAGTTTCTGCCAATTGCAAGGGAAATAAGGTTGAACACTGTGAAAGCCACCCACTATATGGCTATCAGCCTCCTCACAGTAGACTTAAATAAAGGAAAGTTTCATGAGAACCACCACTCCTCTAGACATTCCTCCAGCAACAGCAAGAATATCTCTATGGGCAGGAAATCGGGCAATTCCAACTGTATGGCCCCGGCGAGGGTTTTCCTCCAGGGGGAAACCAAGAATGGGTAACTTTGAAGTCCCTGAACAGACTCAGAAGTGGAGTTAGCAGGTCAAAAGATAACCTGGCAAAATGGCACTACTTAGAAGAATTCTCCACCTTGTGCGATTGTGGAGAACAAACAACTCAGAATCTGTATGCTTGCCCACAATGCCCTGCTTCATGCACAGAGGAAGATTTGTTTAAAGCTACACATAATGCAGTTGCTGTTGCCTGATTTTGGTCCAAAACTATCTAGCAGCTTGTAATCACTTTATTTTATCAGTTACTAGCTGAGGACCCGGCGGTGCCCGGGTTATTTGAGGAAGGCATTGTGTGCCAAGGTTGGTTCCTATTAGATGTTTATGTGGCTTGCAGTGGTTTCAGGAACTTAGTGAAGGTACTGCGAGGGGGCCATGGTGCATCCCCCTCCAAACAGCACCAGGATGTTGAGTGGGTCATGGGGGCTGTGTGTGTCACATTTTGTCTTGATCATTCTCTGGATGAGGGTTGCAGTGGGGGCTGGAAGTGAGGGAAGGTACTGGAAGTTTCAGGATGAGTGTTGCAGCGGTCTCAGAAAGTGAGTGAAGGTACTTTAAATCCCATCATCCGTGGTCTGTCCCACTCAAAACTGCACCAGGATGTAGAGTGGGTCATGGGCACTCTGTGTGCCAAGTTTGGGTCTGGTCTGTGATGTATAGGGGCTGCAGTGTTGTTTGGGAAGTGAATGAGGTGAAGGTACTGCAAATCCCATCATTCGTGGCCCATCCTGCCCTAAATCACACCAGGTTGTGTAGTGGGCCTGTGGGCCCCTATTTGCTATGTTTGGTCCTGATCCGTCATTGCTGTGGGCCGCAGTGGCTGAGTGCCTGAGGCCTTTTGCTTTCCCTCTGAGTCACCTTAGAAGTGTATTGAGTGAAGGTACTGAACATTCCATTTCCAACAGAAAAAACTGTCAACTGGCTAACTTCAACTCCAGCCATTTATGCCTGCCTCAGGCCCTTCCCTTTCCTCTCTGTGCTGTGTTGGAATGTTGGGAGGCTGGCCAGTCACAGCCATTTATGCAAATAATCAGACAGTTGCAGCCAATCGAAACGCTGGCACATATTCGCTCAATCGCACCACCCACCCACCGCCCGCAAAAACTGACTTTTATTATATACATAGATTAGATAAACTATTTTATCAGTTTTAGATAAACTATTTTATGCAATGCTTTTGACACAACATAAATAAAAGCATTCATTTTAGATGCCATTTTTATATTAGCATACTTATATTTCTTATACCTATTAACATCTGCAGAAACATGTATGAAATAGCTGTCACATTCTGAAATTGTATCTTGTGTTAAATTAGGTTATTGATGAAATAGCGGAAACCAAGATCAGTTGGCTTTTTTAACAAAGGTGTATTATGGTTGAGGTGTATATGCCAAAGACTCAAATAATCAAACCCATTAAAATATTTTAAACCAAACAATACCCTCTGCGTTAATATTACAAGTGTATAAGCATTCATGAGTGATCACTTGCTCATCCAAGTGATAACAGCTGCAGAAAGTTTCAGACTGCTGGAGTTAAAACGGCAGGAGCAAATAACAGATTTCAGTTGTCTTCAAATTAATTGTCTAAATATTGCCTGGGGGCATGATGCAAAGATTACATCTGTAAACGCCATATATTATTACTTCCTAGAGCAGACAATGTTAAGTTGCATGTAACGAAGAGCCATTCCCCATCTTGTGTGAAATGATTAACTCATCCGTACAGTTACTGCAAGTAGAATGCTAAAGAACAGCATTTATTATGAAGGAAATCATGCTAGCATTTTAAAGGCAGGCAGATGCCAGAACACCCCAATAAAATAACATTTAATTGACAAAAGGGAGAAAAGTATTTTGAACCAAAAATAAAGCATGCTGTTACTCAAATGCCCACAAACTGCTATGCCTTTTATTATGCCACAGAGAATTCAAATAAAAATAAACCTTCAATTTAAAAAAAGAAGATGCAGAAAGTTTATTTTAAAAATATCAGCATTGTCTAAAATCTAATCAGAGAGTATTTAAAGCAAAAGGGTTCTTTAAAAATACATCCTGTTGTTTTTATCAAAGGAAACCGTGTTCTATGCAGTGTTCTTATAAGAGCAATGTAAAATGTTTTGTATCAGTAACAAAAATATGGACTTTAGTATGTCACTGTACAGCATACACTAGAAACGACATTCAATTACATGAAACTCGTCTTAAAAATTTAGCCTCCTTTGGGTGAGGAACTGCAGAGGGGAAGAAGGGCATTTTGGTTACCAAAACAAATGGAAATTAAGTACTGTCACTTCTGTTTTTCTCTACAGCCGATTTTCTGATATTTTGGAGCATGTGCATTGAGGGGAGTGGTGGTAGGAACAAAAATGCAATGTTTGACCAAGGTTTTGAGCTCAAATAAATCAAGTTGGTAGGCAGAAGCATCCAGTTACCCAAAAGCAGACCTCTAATTTGCCTGTTCTGATCATTCCAGCTCTCTAGAAAAGCTCAGCCTTAGAACTTTGATTTGTTTAGACCAGGCCTGCACAACCTGCAACCCTCCAGCTTTTTTGGCCTTCAACTCCCAGAAGTCCTAGCCAGCTTGTCCAATGGCTAGAAATTCTGAGAGTTGGAGACCAAAACGGCTGGAGGGCCATAGTTTGTATAGGTCTGGTTTAGACTCTTCAGAAAAAAACCCTCTTTCAGTCTGCACCAGCTACATGCACTCAAGCTCTAGGTCTTCAGGTTTAATAGCCTCCATTTTAACAGAAGATGCACTCTAGAAGCTCAGTTTTCCAAACTGATGTTTAATGTATGGATTTGTTTGGCATTCATTTTATTCCGTGCCTTATTATGCACACAGGATTGTCTGTGCCATTGTGTGCTAAGTACCTCCCCGCTAGAATTAATCTAATTGTGTAAAAGGATGCCTTACAAATATAGTATTTTGCAAAGAATTACCATTTTGGGGGAGCAGTATCTGCAAAAGCACACACTTGCGTGTGCGCGCTCTCTCTCTCTCTCTATATATATATACACACACAAACACTTCTTTATACTTGGTTTTTAATTTTTTTCTGAGAAATATAAAATGAGTGAAAGTTAAGTGAAACAAGCTTACAAAGGTGCAGTGCTGCCAAGACTAATAAGACTGCTTAATGGGATATAGTATAAAATGCACACATCCCGGTCACTCCGGAGCTCAGAGCGGTATACTAAATGATTTCCAAGTAAATCTTTGCATCATTTCATGGCAAACAGGAGCATGCTGCAACAAATTTAAAGGTAGATGTTAAGCATAACTACTTTTGTAAACAAATTGGGGTGGGGGGGTGATACATGCTGGCTTTTTCTAACCTTCCAAAACATGTATATATGTGAGGCCGTCGATTTTTGCTGCATTAATTATTAAAAAGAGAAAAGCAAGAGGTGATAGCTATTATGCATTATTTAATGCAAGATAAGACTGCATAATCTTTTGCACATGGACCAGTGTGTGCAGGTTAGGTAGGAAGGCAAAGCAAACACCAAACCTCCTACAATGTTACAGATTAATACCCACCCACCCCCTTTAATATGGGGCTGAAAAGAAGCTTCTCAAAAGACTGTGACTGCATTATGTTAGGGAAAAGGTATGTCTGATTGTATTTAATCCTTTTCATGCTTTGGTGCAAAAACAAGACAAACTGCCATTTCTTTTATGCTAAATTCCTCAGGTTTTTTAATGACATATATATTTATTAAAAATGCCTCTTTGATAGTTGGCATTCATGACATTTCCGCATCCAGGAGTGCCTCAGAAGCCCCCTCCCTGCACACAAGGCCACCACAGCTGACAGCCAACTGGGTTTGATCACAGCCACTTGGAATCGGATTTTCATAAGACAGACAAGGAGCCTAACCGCTGCTTTCTTTCTCGCTCCTATCAGATGAGAAACTGGTGGGGGGAGCAGGTCCTGAGGGAAAAACACTACAATCAAGGGCTATGTGGTTCTCTTGCTGTCCCTCTACAGCTGCAATTTTCAAAGGAGCTTGCCTCAGGCACTTTCAAATGATGGTGTCTCAATTCTGTAATCATATTTCAAGAGCTTTTTCTTAAAGGGTCTTTTAGGTAAACCTAGTCCGTCAACTACATTTATGGACTCAACAATCACAGCTGCGATATAATGGTAGTTTTAGTGTTTCCCAGGATTCTGCCAGGAAAGCAGTGCATGTGGCACAACTTAGTAAGCCCTTTTCTAAACTTGTGCTTACCCCTGCCCAGCATCATTACCCTAATTATATGCGTAACTACTTTAAATGTCCTCCATAGTCGCAAAATGCCTATATAAAGAACATTATTTTGGAAGACCAATAGGCCTAAGCACCATGTCGTTCTGCCTTACGATTCTAAGGTATATTTCTGGAAAATATGAAGGAACTACGCAAGAACAATGCACATGGGTAACATTAAGATGAGAAGAAAGCAAGTAACAAAAAGAAAAAAAGATGACAATTCAAAGTTATGCACATCTCTCAGTATAAAAAGTTATCAGGTCAAATAAAAAACAATAATGTCCTTTTTCCTATTCCTGATTTAGTTGACTCAGTTGTCCAAGTTTAGGTCCTTCCCTTGCTACACTGGGAGTCCCTGGCAGTGCAACATGTTAAACTGCTGAGCTGCTGAACCTGATGACCAAAAGGTTACAGATTCAAATCCGGGGAGCGGGGTGAGCTCCCGCCATTAGCTCCAGCTTCTGCCAACCTAGCAGATCGAAAACATGCAAATGTGACTAGATCAACAGGCACCGCTCCGGCAGGAAGGTTCATGCTGTCATGCCGACCTTGGAGGCATTTATGGACAATGCAGGCTTTTCAGCTTAGAAATGGAGATGAGCACTACCGCCCAGAGCTGGACACGACCAGACTTAATGTCAAGGGGAAACCTTTACCTTTACTTATTGCTACACTGACACCATGCATGTGGAAGAAGAAATTATTAATATTATTGCAGAAACTGGTTTGCAAAAGTATTTTCCCCCTGATGCTCGCAACTGCTAAATGAGAATAGGGCACACCAGCTGCATATTAGGAAAACAGAACAGAATACAAAACAGGGCATCTGTAGGCCATTGGATGTCCTCTAGATATTTTGCATGGTGACTTCCATAATCTCTATGCCGGCTGCAACGCTGAATGGACTGCAGTGCAGCATACCAGAATGACACCTGTTGTGTACTTTTAAAATAGTCCATACAGTACTGGAGGATAGAGCTGCCTACTAACTAGAACACTGAATAGGACACTTTAATGAATAATGATTGCAGGGGGCACAGGGCTCCCTGCACCACAATACATGACATGTAAATTGGTGTCAGCCTGGAGTCCATATATTACGCTGTTTGAAGTCATGGTCCCAATTTCTTCTGTAGAAGTTATTGACTGCTATTAACAACATAACTTTACTGGAAAGCACAATTTCAGATAAAGTATCTGAGTGTTTCAGGTTGCTGAAGCCAGGCAGTTCTCAAACCCTGATTTCATTTCTGTGAAGAACTTGAGAAGGGTGTCACTAACGTAAAGGGGAAAGCAGAAAGGGGGAGACCAACGTGGGGAAAGACAGTTTTTATTGATGACTTTGCACAGCATCATCTAGGACTACACCAGGGGTAGAAACTTCAGAAAGCAGAAGCAAAATATTAAGTCTAATCCACAATGAGGAGTCAAGGACCACCCCTTTCCAAGCTTTTGTTTTAAATTGTTACTTAAAAGTCAGTCTGGCCTTCAAAGCAAAACCTTGCTCTGTGGAGGAGACTCTCAATAGATAGCACTTTTCCAATTCCCCTCACTGCCTGGCATCTCCCATCACATCCAGCTCCATTACTGTACTGAGCTCCGCCACTTCTGCCCATTTCCCCTGTTGACATGGATAGAAAATTGAGCAATTACCCTTAAATGCCTCTCTCTCAGATCACCCAGATTGCTACATACACAATATTAAGCCCCCAATTGCCCCTGGCCAAAAGTGGTTCAACCAGGCCTGTCCTTTAGGAATTAAACAATTTTTCTTGCTTGCAAGAGTTTATTATTCCTATGGTTGTCACTATATTAAATCCTATTAAAGCAGGCTTCTCTTGGTGCGCTTAGCCAGAGACCTTGCTTTGAGTTTTGGAGCATGATAGATACAAGGCAAAGGTATGCTGAGGTATGCTGCTTCTTGGGCCAACATATATTGTTTAGGTGTGTGCACACTCAGATGTGCCAAAGAAGGAATGAATGGGCAATATGGTTTGTCTTCATTGTCTCATGATTGCAGAATTTCTTTAATGAATCTGATATCTTCAGTGCAATTATTATTTCTAAAGATCATGGGTTTCTTAAAGGAATTACACTTCTCATGACTGTGAAATTGCAATACAGAAATAATTTTATTTTAAATAAAGTCCCTCGCTGATTAGGGCTTTGTCACTATGACAGCTGCTACTGCAAACCTTGGTTCAGTATGATAGGTGCAAGACCCGCTAAAGGAGAGTGAGATGAAAAGCCTTTCCGTAATTTTTTTATGTCCAACTGAAAAGGTTACTGTGTTCGGTGAAAGTAGGTTTTGCATTTCCTGCCCATAATTCTTATTAGCTACCTATATTTTTTCTGTTATACTTTCATCATCATTATTACTACACTCTTCAAAAACACAAGCATAAGGTCCAGAATACAACATATAACATCAGTCTAGTTTTGTCCTTATGAACAATCTTACATTGTGTTACTGTGTTGTAGAATATGAACTGAATACTGAATGTAAGGCAGTTTGGGTACAATAATTTTATTACTACATAAATGTTTTTAGCCAACACGTGTTTTAAGCAATTTTAACTGTTGTTAATTTTACCCATCTGTGTGCCCAATCAACTGGTTGTTCTTAATCTCATTCCCTGCATACCTTGAGGCTGAAACACGTCGGCAATTCTTGTAGTCTTTTACCTTTGTTTTTAGCCAACATGTATTTTAAGCAGCTTTTACTGTTTGCAAATTTTATCCACTGGATGTTCTTAATATCATTACCTGTATAACTTGTATGTTACAGTGTAATAAAGGTGTAATAAAAAATTATCTATCTATCTTATCTATCTACCTCCTTTACTACCAAGTCTAAATCCTACATATAATTCTTCCTCTTCTCTTCACCCAGTTCTGAGATCTCCTTCAGTTCTGAAATAGACATTTTCATCATTGCTACTTTCACTTTTAGATAGTTTATCTCAAAAATATCCTGAATTCACCTGCTGTCTTCCTTGAAGAAATTTCCGTTCATCTTAGCTGCAGAGTCCTAAGAAGTGGGAATGTATGGACCTAAATTTCAGCTAAAAGGGAAGGGTCTTACCTCCTCCATCATCTACTGCATCTGAGCTCTGCTGCCTCAGACGTTGGCTGGAAGAAACCACAAAAAGAAGACAATTTTAGAGGGGAAATTATAAAACAACTTCTTCCGAGGCCTTCCTCTGAAGAAAACAAAAGTAAACCATGAAGCACATCCTTGCACTATCCTGTGAATTGTTGGGGAAGTGAATGTTGGTACTCTGTATTCTTTTGCAAACATATCACAATTGGCGTCTTACAAGGATAATGATATACCAGAAGAGACTGTATAACTATTGGCATTATACACTGTGAGATGGCTTGGGAGAGAACCTTTCTGCTGTGCCAACTGTGAAATTCCCTCTCTTGAGTGGTCCAACTGGAACCAAATGTTGTTGTAATTGTTGTACCAAATAAGAACATGGCTTTTTGCTAGAGTCTTTGGAGCCTAAAAGATACCAATCCAAATTTGCATATAGTTTTAAACTGTTTTACCTATTTTAACCAGATTCATATTCATTTTAATTTGTCACATTAGTTAATATTTTAGTATGTTTAAACTCTTTCTCTTTTCTGTTTAATTTATTCTAGTGATTTCATAAGTGCATCACCCTGAAATCCCATGATGTGGGGTTGGTATTTTAAATAAATAATCATGGCCAAAAAGTGCCTAGGCAACTGTCAACAGTTGCGCAGAAATATATGGTAAATCAATAGTTAAGCAATAAACTTACTCTTCAACATCTTGTTCTGCAGGCTTCTTTTTTGACCTGAAAGACAAGAAAAGGCCAATGTTGAAAAATGGCAGAATTTATTCCAAAGAATGAGCCGAGGAACTAGAGCAAAGCTTTCCAAACTGTGTGTCGAGATACACTAGTGTTGCCTGTAGTCCCTAGGTATGTTACATGAAAAATGATCCCCCCTCCCCCACAAACAAAGGCTGGTGCTGTTCAAGTGTAGGTACTGTTGTAACTTTTATAATTTGCACGATTTGTTGATTGAGTTGAAATAATTGCCACTAAAATGAGTACATTTTTAATTAAGAAAAGAAAATATGTCGACAATGATGTTTGCAATGAACAACATGGAGAGCAGCTATAGAGGAAATAACACAAGCATCAACTGTAGTACTTAAGTGTAAAATAAAAAGTTCCAAATCTCTTTTATACAGTAAATTAAAATTGTATATATTATACATTATATGAAACATATATATAATACATTATTTAATGCATATATTATGCAGTATAAACTGAATTACCGTGTTGCAAAAGGATGCATGTTTAAAAAGTGTATCAACATGAAAAGTTTGGAAAGCTCTGAACTAGAGCTTGCAAGAAGTACTTCATGGTAACTCATGGATTCCTCTACAGAACTTGGAAAAGTAATTACTAGTAAATGTCTTGCATTGGGGTAGTTTAGAATAAAATAAAATAAAGGAGATCGGGGCATGATCTTTTCACAACTCTTGTGAAACATCCTATTTTTTCAAAATTCCGTTTAAAAAAAATTCTCTCTGGTTTTCTCCCATCTCTGAAGCTCAGAAGCAAGCAACAGTAAGTCTTGTTATTTAGAGAATATCCTATAAATAGGAGTGGCCACAAATAATTTAATGCTATCACACTGTGGCAATGGGACTCATGGAGATAGTGAGGAACGGGACAGGAAACAGAATGATAGTGGGCTGACAAAGAAGGAACCCCTGTGTGGCACTGAGTGACTGTGGGTTTCTTCCCGCTTCTTCAGAATAGGGGGTGTTTATCTGCCCTACTTATTACCCTTTCTAAAGTTCCTCTGTCCATTGTCCCTTTTGCCATTTTTTTTGTTCCCTTCACAGTTTTCTCTTTTGCTGTCACAGGGACGTTGAAGAACCTGTAGTGCTAGAGTAGTGGATAGGCAGAGACAAAAGATAACCCTCTAATCCAAAACTGTGGTGGGATATTGCTGAAAAAACTAGATCAATGGTTGGTATTATTAAATATCACTAAATAAGAAATCAAATTTTCTCTTATATAAATCAAATAAAAGTCAGGAATATTTCTATTTCTATAGAATAGTCCTCTTTCTTACAGAGAAAAGTATTCAAAGTGAGTATCATCATTGCAATTGGTTGTTTTAAGTATTCAATGGATGCATGTATGTTCTTGTTCTGGCTTTGCAAAATATAGCAACCCCACCAATCCCAGACCTTGGCCTGAAACAAATCATTAATTGTGATCACTAAGTAAAAGATTCTTCTAACTTAGTTTTCATTTATCTATCTATCTGTCTGTCTGTCTGTCTGTCTATATCTCAAAATAACATTGCCTGCCATGAGCAGTTTCATATCCTATTCACTAGGAGAAAGAAAATCAAATGAACTGCTGGATAGATCTGTGAGCCAAAAACGTTTTCATTTTGGTTCTCTGAAAGATCCTTTGGGCATGTTATTGCCTGTCATGATGCCCCAGAACACTAACTCAAAACATCAGTAATGTGCAAATAAAACATATTTTGCCTTCAGAGGAAAATCGTACCGAGCTGGTGGCAGATACTAATGGTAGTGCTGCTTTCTTTAGTCATAAAAACAGAATTCAGTGCTTTAACCAAGCTTCCTCATACAACAGTGAAAGGGATTCGGCCAGAAGCCCTAAAGATCAGGGGAAATCTGCTTGGGTTACCAGGAGTTCATCATAAAAAGGGGGTTTTGAAGGAAGAAGAAGGTGGCAGTGGCAGGCAGCTCTTTTACTCGTTCTCCACCCCAGCAAGCCCAGAACTAATTCAGATCCGATTAGGGATGCTTGTTCAATATTCAAAATGTAAAACATGGAGGTTGCTGAACCAGCACTTTGAAAAGTTAATTAAATGCCAGGTTTCTTTTTAACAGATACTCCATCACTTGCTGATTGCTTTGACTATTTCAGAGGATGAAGTTTTTTAACTTGGTGCATTGGGAAATACTCTTTGCTCATTCCCTCGAGTGGGAGCACAGCATGATAAGGAACATAAGAAGACTGGCTTCTAACACCACATGTCTTGCCTTCATAGAAGGGCTGCCACCAATCATAATAATAAAAAACAGATTGTATCAATTTCATTAAGAGCTTATGAATCCCCCCAGCTTTTATAAAAAGAGATGCCATCTCCAAGAGCCACTATAACATCTGAGCTGCTGCTTTTCCTTGTTAAAGTGACAGTGTGCAAAGTACTTTCTTCTGATACACCTTATTAGTTTTAACATGCTGCCAATTTTGCTAAACCTAGATAATACTGCATAGTATCATAGAAAGGATTTTGAATCTATCTATCTATCTAAGTGTCAATATCATACAAATCTATGATGTGACCACACCTGGAGTACTATGTATAATTCTGCACCTTTAAAAAAGGAGGACATTTATTTATTTATTTATTTAAAACTTTTGTACCCCGACCTTCTCACCTCTATCGAGAACCATTGTAGAACCAAAAAAGACATAGAAATGGGTAAGCAAAAGAACTAGAGAGCTAAAGCAAAGTGGTACAATATTTAGCACCCTTTAGCTCAGAAAAAAGGTGAGATATGGTAGAGTTGTATTATTGCTAGGGGAAAGGTGGTACAATAAAACCTCCCCATCTATTTCCCACACCATACACTAGCCAGGGGTGGGCAATTACTGGCCCTCCAGGTGTTTTGGACTTCAACTCCCAGAAATCCTAGCCAGTTTACCAGCTCTTAGGATTTCTGGGAGTTGAAGTCCAAAACACCTGGAGGGCCGGTAATTGCCCACCCCTGCCTAGACTTTTCCAACCCGTGGGCCACAGACCACATATAGCCCAAGTTAGCTATGAATGTGGCCCAACATAAACTTACTTCAAACATTATGAGATTTTTGGAGATTTTTTTGGCAATTTGATTGTGAGTTTCTTCAGCACAAAATTTGTAAATGATAATGGAATGCAATTTTTTCTTCCATACCATGTTCTAAAAAGGCCTACAGATAAACAATAACAATTATTTTGCCTGTTAGTTTTTTTTCTAAAGATTCCTATGCTAAGAAGGCTGTCTCACAAGATAAATCTAGAACAGTGTTTCTCAACCTTCTTAATGTCGCGACCCCCTAATACAGTTCCTCATGCTGTGATGACCCCCAATGACTTTTTTGTTGCTATTTCATGAATTTTGCTACTGTTATCGTAATATACGTATCTGATATGCCGGATATATGTTCATTCAATGGACCAAATTTGACAAAAATATCCAATATGCACAATTTTGAATACTGGTGGGGTTGGGGGAGGGTTGAATTTGTCATTTGGGAGTTGTAGTTGCTGGGATTTATATGAGTAGTTAACCTACAATCAAAGAGCATTCTGAATCCACCAACAATGGAATTGAACCAAACTTGGCACACAGAACTCCCATGACCAACAGAAAATACTGAAAGGGTTTGGTGGGCATTGAACTTGAGTTTTGGAGTTGTAGTTCATCAACATCCAGGGAGCACTGTGGACTCAAAACAATAATAGATCTGGACCAAATGTGGCACAGATACTCAATATGCCCAAATGTGAACACTGGTGGAATTTAGGAAAACTAGAACTTGACATTTGGGAGTTGTAATTGCTGGGATTTATAGTTAAACTACAATCAAAGAGCGCTCTGAACTCCACCAACTATGGAATTGAACCAAACTTGGCACACAGAACACCCGACAAACAGAAAATACTAGGTTTGATGGGCACTGACCTTGACCTTGGAGCTGTAGTTCACCAACATTCAGAGAGCACTGTGGACTCAGACAATGATAGAGCTAAACCAAACCTGGCACGAATACTCAATATACCCAAATGTGAACACTGGTGGATTTTGGGGGCAAAAGATCTTGTTTCCACTTGTTTTCCCCTTGAGCAAAGGACCACAGCAGAGGTGAAGAAGAAGCTCTCTTTGAGTACTATTGTCTCAGAGGTTAAGTGCCGAAGGGTGAAAGACAGCACTAATGTAGACATCATCTCTGTTAAAATGTTTCTCTCCTATTTAATGGAATACTGTGGAGATTTAATGGAGATAAAATAGCCAGGCTCCTAGAAGAGCAAGGCTGCTGTATTCATGCAGGATGACAATGTTCAGTGGTTAATTAGACACCGTTAACCTGTTTTAACAGGAGACATAAGTGGGATAAATGTGGGCAAATGCCCTTGACATTTTTTAATGTCTGCAGCTCATGGAGGACCCTAGTTAGTCTTCCTTCTTGTGGTACAATACACACAGCAGAGTGCTGGAAGTCAGTACAGCTGTACTACATGGGCTGAATGGGCGAGACAGAACTAGGGGAATAACAGAAAATGCTACGATTGCTTACATAACGCTTGGCGAATATGAGAAGAGAGTGACTTGATACAGGTGAGAAGTAGAATGTTTTAAGATAAACCTGAAATTTGCTTCTTGGTTATTTTTTAAATTTCCTAAAATGCTTTGTCCCAAATAGTTTTCAGCACAGTGTGCAATACATATATATGCATCAGGGATAGAAGAGACGTCAGGGTTATTTGGTGTAAAGTGGAATTTGGAGATCTACTGATCAGAACTTGATACAATAGACACAATATTTAGATTGAAAAAAATTGTTAAAAGAATAAGTTCACAATTCTATTGTAGTTGTTGTTTTGCACACCAGAACTGAACATAATTCAGTTTTTCCACATAAAGATTTTCAAGCAATTCTGAGGTTTATTTTTATACAGCAGTCAGTTCTGCCTTCCTCTTCCCAAACACACTAGTGTTCCTTACACAGGGAATACCACATCAATTATCAACTTTGTCACAGCCCCAATATACTTTACTTAACTACTACCATGTTATTTATTTATCCACAACAGTACAAAGAGGTGAAAGGCTGCAGATGGGGCAGAACTCAAATTGACAGTGAACAGAAACAGCCCAAGCTGGAATTGTATTGGAATTTATGGATATTTCTGTGGAAAGTTTGCCCCCTTCTGACCATACCTCAAACAGCATGCCCTTTTATTTTCTTACTACTTTACTATATTACTTTGTTTTAAAAATGTTTAACTTCTCTGAACCTTTGCTTTAAAAAGAAGAGAAAAACAATATGGCTAGGGCTGCGTGATGACTGAAAAATAAGACATCTCAAATTTTCTAGATTATTTCATCCAACTGCCCTTACAGAGCATTCGATTATTCCTTTTGTGATCATTTTAGTAGCTGCATCTTCTATACATCACAGAAACGAGACATTTTAAAAAAGAGCAGCCTTTTCTCTATCTTCAAAAATGGCATTCCACATTAATACTAGATACCACTGATTGCAGACAACGGCTATGCCTTTGTGTGATATGTGATGCTATTTTATGTGATGTATTTAATAATGTTTAATGTTTTATCAGGAAAAGGTCAATTTTGATGTTTTCTACTATTTTTTATTGATGCCATTGAATTGTTGCCAACAGTGTGAACCACCCTGAGTCCAAGCCAAGAAGCCATCTGGCTACCAGCATTTTTTTAAAAAACTAAAATTATAACAGTAAAACAACAAACACAGGGGAACTCCAGACAAGAAACAATCAGGGCTAGCTAATCACGTCTCAACAAAGGATTCCCCCAGGCCACTCCTAACAACTGTCAGGCTATCAAATGCTAATCAAGGTGGCCAATTGAAACACTCACACCTAGCTCCAAAAGACAAGAGTTCTTTCTCCCAACATGGACATTTCACAGATATATAAACCCAATTTTCCTAGTTTCCAACAGAACTCACAACCTCTGAGGATGCCTGCCATAGATGCAGGCAAAACATCAGGAGAGAATGCTTCTAGAACATGGCCATATAGCCCAAAAAACCGACAACACCCCCGCCCTGAGTCCCCTTTGGAGTTGAGAAGGATATACAAATGCCGCAAATAAATAAATAAATAAATAAGCGAGCAAATAAATAAATAAATAAATAAATTGCCCTGAACCCAGCAACAAGCAGTGCTGTTCTCAAGAAATTATGCCACTTTGAAATCTTCAACAAAACAAAAACAAATGTATACACACAGAAAGTATGGTCTAATTTTTCATTTCTGGAGAATGAAATGCAGACAAAGAGTAATCCAGTGGTGTTAACCGTGAGGGATAAGGACTGATTGAGCTCTACAGGGAGCCAAGGACTACGATTTCAAAGTACTGTAGGTCCAGATGGAAAAGCATCATCACAGCTGAAGGGGATGTTTCCGCACAACAGTAAAAAAGGATTCCTGGCCTGCCTAAGCCAGTTTTCTTTTATGAATGACCTGCCAAATGAAACCCTCTTGAAGATGCCCCCTTGCTAGAAGAACAGAAAGAAGGAGCGAGAAGGAAAGTACTGATGTTCACAGATATTTTATTTTTGAAGAGAGGATTCATCAAAAGGAAAACAGCAATTTGTTAAGCTTGTGGCATTCAAAATATGTCTGCTTCCAAACAAAGCTACTAAAAAACAAAGGTCCTATCACAGATCTCCACTAGCTCAAAGATGGAGAAAAAACTATTTGTAGCTCTAAGGGAAAAAAACAAAAATACAGCATTTGGTAAAGCCAAAGTTGTACGCTTTTATGATGTGGCCTTATGGAAAGTTTTGGGAATTAATTCAAACTAAAAGAACCAAAAGAAAAGAGATATGATGATGTAATTAACCACTTTCTGGTCCTCTCTCATGAAGTTACTAGTTCCCACCATATATGGTTTCCCATTTCCAACTATAAAACTTCATATCACTTAAAAACTCAAATTTTGGGATCAGTAAGACAGAAATATTTTCCTTCTTTGAACATGTTGGTCAAATTAATCAACTATTGATTTTTGTGTCGTAATAAAGATTCTGCCTAAATTGGACAGGATAATTCTAATTTGTTTTGTTGTTAGGAATGGTTAGAGGTTTCTCCATCATTAGTTTGGAATTCAAGCTTGGTGAGGAGGGATTCCCCAACCCAAAGAAATACAAGCAGTCATCTTTATTTTAAAAATCTTATTGAGGGCCAATGTTTTTAAAGCTTTCTGTGCACCTGCTCTGCCCTCTGATTCCTTTCTGATCACGATAATCGTGTTAATCAGGGATTATATGGTGAGCAGTGGCATGCCACCCATGATGAGGTAACCAGAAAAGAAAATGGGGGAAAGGCAATGTTTTCTGGATCAATCACACCGGTGATCCTATTTCAATATGATTACAGATTACATGTGGTTCCATGTCACAACAAGTAATGGTTGCTACACAGGCAGTCAGATGTTGTCATCAGATGGCACAATTAAGGGTAAATGAAGTGAGAAAAATAAAATAAGGATAAACACATTAAATTTTTGCAAGGCATTGCCTTGCCAAAATTGCTTATGAAAAACTGAATAATTACAGTTCTGTTCTAGCTATTTCAGAGTTGTATACATTTCAACTATAACCCATCAGAAAAAATCTCTAGTATTGGTTGTAGCCGTGTTTCACGGGCTCTTGAAATCGAGCATTGTTCTAGCAATAAATTTGTAACTGAGGTCAACTCTTAATCCTGGCTCTCTTAGTGGAAACTTTGGGTCAGATTCTCTGTGGCTGCCAATGAACATTGTACTACATACAGGTTTTAATTTTCATAGCTTCTCTCAAACAAATCATTTGGAGTGGATCACAAATAGAACTTTTAGCATTTTCAAAAAATCTACAATTCTCAGAATTATTTCTTTCTTTCCCCCAAAAATGTAGTCACTATGTTCTTAGAAAGTGGAGGTTGCGGACCTCAGTATCTCCACAAAAAAGTCAGGACTTGGACCTGCCATTGACTTACTACCACAGTTACCTACCAGGTATGAAAGAGATAATGAAAGACAAGTGCAATAAACATCTCCTTATTTGTGAAGGGTTACAGTACTCACTTTCCAAAAAGAAAAATGTCAATCCATATCTTCCAAAATTTTAGGTAAGAGGAAATAATCAAAAGTATGATTTTCTTTGGTATACTTCCTAAAACCAGAACTCATTTCTGTGAAATCACTTGGGACTGCCAGTCAGGAAATTCTTCTAATATAATCTTCGTTTACCACTACAGGCTGTCCCCAAGTTACAAACAAAGTAGGTTCTGTAGGTCTGTTCTTAAGTTGAATTTGTCTATAGCTTGGAACAGGTACATTTTAAGTGTAACTCCATATATATTTCAATCACTTTGGATAGCATAGGGAAAGAAAACACACACCTATAGTGCTTGTTTTGCTGTCTGTGAACCTGTTCAGATTTCATCTCTTTCCATCCCTATGATAATTATATTTTTAAAAATTTGGCTTATTGTGGAAACAAGGATTGGTGATAAAGCTTCAGTTGAGCCCCCTTTTCCCCATGATAACTCTTTCAGGGGTGAATTTCCCCTCCTAGGGGTAGTTTTATCTCACTTCCTGTTGTCTCACCCCCATTGTTAACAAGTTGTTTGTAAGTTGGATGTCTGTAATTCAAGGAGTACCTGTATTTGAAAAGACCTGCTTAAAACAATAAATATCCAAAAGGAATTTTAAGAAAAATGCAGAGCAACAGTTTTTTATTTAGGATAAAATATTAAGCAAATAATTAATATTTAAACAAATATTTTGATCAAAATCTTGTTAAAAGGCAGAAAAGGGAAACTATCAATGGTGATTGTCCCTTAAATTCAAGGATTAAAAAACAAAAGCAAATAGATACAACACAATGGTGATTCTTCTGCTCTGTCCTTTCAGTGTATTATTTTTACTAGGTCTGAACATAAGAACTGTCTGTGAAAGACAAGGAGAGAACCACCTCAGCAATGACACTGAAGGAGAAGAGGACAGGAGCCAGTTAGCATTCCTGGAACATCCACTCTATAAAAAGAAGAAAAAAACCAAGCCCACATACTGCAGCTCTACCGCCATCTTGATGTCCTTGATGCGTGCTGATGGTGTGGAGGCGGCTGGCACCGGAACAGCCCAAGAGAAGGAACGAGAGGCCAATGGAGATTTATGTGAGGAAAGTGAGATGGACAAGGTAAAATTGTCAGGAGGAGTTGTTAGAAAGTAAAATATATTGTGACAATTCCACTCCTGCCGTTCATCAATAAACTGACAGATCATTTAGTGTCAATTAGGTGTGATAGATGGACAAGTTCCCATGATCCCGGGCCAAAATTAATGGCTGGGAGGGAGAGGGTGATTGAAAATGACGGCTGACATTGAGAAGAAAGTCCTGAAGGTCCCCAAAGGGCCATTACTTGCCTCATTCCCTTGCAGATCAATGCAGGGACAAACCCAAAAACAGACACTTCAAGACAAAACTTAATCAAACTCTTCCTTCCTTCCTTCCTTCCTTCCTTCCTTCCTTCCTTCCATGTCTGACTGGCTCATTTTGTTTTCTGTGCCTCATATTTTCTTTCCATTTTTCCTGAGGTTGGCAACAGATGGCAGCACAAAAAATACACTTTTGAACAAGCCATAGTTAAGAATTAGGACCCATGTCAAAGCCACCAGGGAGCTCTTCTGTAGACAATGGCTGCTTCACACATTGAAAATAGTAATGTATTTAATCCCTCTCATTTATAAGAATGGATGGAGAAGCCTCTGAGAAACAAATCTACTACTTGCATGAATTGAGTTTCTTTAAGATTTTGCAAAATCTCTGAATATTATCAAATACAGAAAATGGAAAGGGAACTGTTTTATTTAATCATTTACACTCTCAGTTCTGTACCCAAAGTTAAGGTTTGGGTAACAACAACAATTATATAGTAATCAGAAAACATCCTATTAAAACTTAATTAAGTTCTATCTTCAACTGGAAGACTTTTTCTTGTCTCTGGGGCCTCAAGCTAAACAGTCTCCAGGGATAAAGAAACATGTCCGTTTTCTGGGTGTCAGCTTCAAACGCTTGAGGTTGTTTTGCTCTTGTCAGTCCTAATACCAACCCATTGCTAGGCCGAGCACTCAAAGTTGATATTGACCATAGTCTAAGGAAATGTCTCTTCTACTTTGAAATGTAATATTTTACCCAAAGAACCTCCTTCCATCACCTGTAAAATAATGTCTTAATATTCTTCTAATCACCAGTTACTGTGGGGTAGTGGTTCTCAGTGGAATGCCAAAAAAGCCTAGATGGAACACAAGATTGTCATACTGATGTTTTTAATTATTAACATAATTATAGCATTTATTAGCGTTTTAGCCAGAGTAATAACATTGTTCCTAATAGCACTTTTCAATATTTTACCAAGTAGTAAGAGTTATATTCAGCTATACTTATTTATCCTTAAAACAGCTTTTTACTATAAATTGACATATTTTTGTTTATTTGCTTTTATTCCTTGCAATAATACTTTAGTATTTTGTGTGCTTAAACCTTTTAAATTATAAATATAAAAAGAATGACTAAAAACCTGGAAGTTTTCTTTTCTGGATGAAGTAGGTTTTTTGTTTGTTTGTTTGATGCTGGGATCTAGTTACTTTGATAGAGTGACTGGTTTGATGTCAGATATGAAAGATTGAGAACCATCGCTCTTGAGTAGTCTTCCCTAGTCTGATGTCTTCAAAAACACTGGACTGTAACAACTGAGGTGGAAATTGTAGTCTGCAAATCCGGCTGACACAAGGTTAGAAAAGGCTGTTCTGAAGAAATGAACGCACAATCAGTATTAGTGCAAGCAAAGAGGGCTCAAGTAGCAGGCATTCACTTCTGTTCAACTTGCAAATGAAAGTACCACGAGGATATGCACTTTAGAACGCAACCAGAATATGTTAAAATATTGTTTCCCACTTAAGAATAGACTCACAGTGTTGGACGACTCATTGATTTGTTTCTTACTCCAAGGTTCTCTTACAAAATAGCTATGTTAATATTCATTTAAGATTACTCAAAAAAGGAAAGTATTTCTCTTTGGGAGACACTCTCCAAATGGTGATATTGAAGAGACTGAACAGATACTGAATAGTGAGAAAAGCAATCACGGCTCCCCTCAAAAGTAAATATCACTGGCCACACACTGCTATAGCTTTGAGGTCTTATTTTTCTAATACCTTGATCTTTGCTTCAGATTTACTAGAGGCTGGACTGTGCAAAGCAAGCCAATCTCACATGAACTTGCCTATCCATTCAGATCTTAACCAAGCTGATGTTCTTTCAGTTCTCTCTCCTTCACAGATGAGTCAGGAATGACCCAAAGGAAGGCTTTTTCTGTTGTGATGCTTAATTTTTGGAATATCATTATAAGAAGAGTGCTTGGTAGCCTTTATAGCAGTCAGCTATGGAGAAAAAAACCAAATTTATTTTACTCTGTCTTTGATTGATTCTCCTTTAATCACTTTATTATTCTTTTCAGGTAATGTGTTGAGGTTTTCTAGTGATTTCCATGAAATCTCTAGATAAAAGTAGAGTAAGCGCTCTTCCTTTTAATGAAGAAGAGGACCAATATCATAAATATTTCTGTTGGTTGATATTAAACCTAAAGTTTCCTTAAAACAGGCATTCTAAAACAATTATGGTATATGTGCATAAATATTTTTTTTAAGTACAAATCAGAAAATGGTTAAAACACATCAAAAAATTTCTTCTTTCGGGACATCACATAACTTTATTTATCATCTACTACAACAGCCATTTTCACTCTCTATTATTTCATCTTCTGACTGAGGATTTGTTGCCTTTCTACACTAACTTTAATTATGCGATCCCTCATTGTCCAAGGATGATGGTCTTCCAGGTTCGTTGCACTGGCAGTGGGTCCGTAAATGACTGTGGAGCTCTATTCTTGATCTGCATCTTCTCCCACAGTGAGGGCATCGGTTTCCAGGTGGAAGGCGGTCCCGGTCGGAGTTGGCTTGACGCATCTTCCTCTTTGTACGTTTCTCTCTTTCACCCTCCATTCGTGTCTCTTCACATTCTACAGTACTGCTGGTCACAGCTGACCTCCAACTGAAGTGCTCAAGGGCCAGGGCTTCCCAGTTCTCAGTGTCTATGCCAGAGCTTTTAAGGTTGGCTTTGAGCCTATCTTTAAATCTCTTTTCCTGTCCTCCAACATTCCATTTTCTGTTCTTGAGTTCAGAATAGAGCAACTGCTTTGGGAGACAGTGGTTGGGCATCCGGACAACATGGCCGGTCCAGCGGAGTTGATGGCGGAGGACCATCGCTTCAATGCTGGTGGTCTCTGCTTCTTCCAGCACGCTGACATTTGTCCACTTGTCTTCTCAAGAGATTTGCAGAGGCAGCGCTGATGGAATTGTTCCAGGAGTTGCATGTGACGTCTGTAGACAGTCTATGTCTCGCAGGCGTATAGCAGGATTGGGAGGACAATAGCTTTATAAACAAGCACCTTGGTATCCCTACGGATGTCCCGGTCCTCAAACACTCTCTGCTTCATTCGGGAAAAATGCTGCACTCGCAGAGCTCAGGCGGTGTTGAATTTCAGTGTCAATGTTCACTTTTGTGGAGAGGTGGCTGCCAAGGTAGTGATCAACATTTTCTAATGTTTTCTAACATTTTCTAATGCCTTTCTACAATACAAATGGTTGTTGTGTAGGTGTCAGGCACAGTGGGGCATACCCAGTGACTCATCTTATGTGAAATGCATGCTGCTTTGTACATGCTCTTCCTTGTTGATCTGCACTTTGCGTATCACGAGGTTCTTAGAAGGGATTGCAAAAACCTAAATTGCTCTCTTCAAAGAATTCCCAGAGACATTCCAATGGTCTCCATTCTGAATGCAACTACCAAACCTGTTGCTACATTGACTTCATAGCCTTACAGACTAGTAATTGCCTGAAGCTGGAGGTAGATAAGAGGGAATCCTTGTTTACAAACTGTCTAGTTAAATTGTGGAAACTGCTGTAAGAGGATATAATAGTGGTAACTGCCAATATGGGTGGGTTTAAAATGGGACTGGACCAATTGCTTAATGGCTACAGTATGCGTCTTGATTGATATGTATTCTCCACAAGCGCATTCACTAGAAATGTGAGAAAAACCTCCTATGCCCTGGTACTCCCCTCCTGGGCTGAGTAGACTGGCTCCCTTCTTGATATCCTTCCAACAGTATGCAAAACCTTTTTTATTCCAACAAGTTTTGGGAAACAGGCTGTTAACAAGAAAAGGGGCCTCTTAGTGTGCTGTGCTACTCTTATCCTTTCCTTTTAAATGACTAAGTTTCAAATGGTTTTAATTCTACGGAGAGTTGGATACTAAGTACTGTACTTCTTAATGTATGTATATTTCTACTTGGTTTTGTATTTATTTTGTGAGCTGATTTGAATTCTAACTTTTGGAGAAAGGTAAGGTATAAATGTTACTACACAATGCAATATTCCTTCCAGTACTTCAGACACCATGTCTCTTTATATCAATTGCAAAAAGTACATGTAGAAGGATTTTGTTGCATTTGCATCTATTGAGCAAAGAAGCCTCTGTTGTCATCTGGCATTGCTCCTCTTCTCCATTTGTATTAAGTGGGGAGGGAAAAGAGATATTAACAGATTCTATTTGTAACAGAGTTTTAAAAGAATATCTGCAAAGTTGAAGCACGTATGACCCTGAATAGGTGCCCATCTGTCTGTTTTAAAGGGGGATCTCACTGAATCTCTTGTTCTACCCCAAACCCCAATTTAAGCAACTTAAAATTCCTTAGCATATGAGAATAAGTACTCTCTGCCAGACGCCTGGTGATCTCCTCAGCGAGCACATGCTCTTTTCCCCTGGTGTCTTATAAATATAATGCATGAGCTAACATAACGGGCCATTTACCATAAGTCTGTTTATCAAAAGGTAATGATGTCATGAAGTGTATATGCGGAGCTTACAGAACAGAACATGAGTGCCCTCTGCTGGGTGGAGAGAAGAGTTTGCAGGAGAAGAAATCTTATATTTGGGTTTAAGTGAAACGTAGCCTGCTACAGAAGAAGTCATAGTGGAGAGCGGGTGAAGAATTTTTGGTAGAGGTTAACTGCAACCAAGTAAGTAAAAAAAATAAGCAGATAAAACTTTGTTTCTTTTCTGCTCTATCTCCCCATGGGAGACTCAGGGCGGTTCACAATATAAAAAGGCAAACATTCAATGTCATAAAAGTACCATAATAAACTTGGCAATTCCAATTAAATAAATTAGCAAAGGTCAAAGTAGAGTGTATTTTATTGATATTTTATTGGTCACAGCATTATTCATACCTTATCATTTCTGTTCAGTGTGTCTTGATACATTGAACAATACTGAGAGAATTCAATGGAATCATTCAAACTACCAGCAGTCCCCAAGTTACAAACAAGACAGGTTCTGCATGTTTGTTCTTAAGTTGAATTTGTATGTAAGTTGGCACAGGTGCATTTTAAAGTGTAACTCCAGCAAAATGGATAGCACAGGGAAGAAATAACACACCTGTGGTGTTTGTTTTGCTGTCTGTGCCCCTGGTTCAGAAGATTTCACTCACTTTCTCTCCCTGTGATAATTGGATTTTGAAAAATGTGGCTTGTTGTAGAAAAAAGGATTGGTGATACTTCAGTTGAGACTCCTTTTCTCCTTTTCTCAGGAGTGAATTTCCCTTCTTAAATATAGATTTCTTTCACTTCCTGTTCATTCTTAACTATGAGTCGTTTGTAAGTTGGATGTCTGTAACTCAAGGACTGCCTGTAGTTTCAATCCCTAGTTTCTTTATTTTCTACCTTTTCTTACTAAATGGGACTAAAGACAAAATGTATGAACAGAATGGTGCAGCCTCTTTTTTTTGCTTTCAGACTGAATTTCATGATATACCAACATATATTGCATAAAACATAAAGTGTTACTAGGAAGAATAGATGATTCAGAGTTCCTGGCACTTTTATGGAAAATCTTTACAGTTCCTTTGAAACCTTTTTTTAAAAGATAGATAGTCCAGCAGTTCGTAAAACTGAAATTTAGAAGTGCTAAGGGAGTAACAATGATCTAAGCTCCTGGATAGATGATGGTTTAAAAAAAATATGTGTGCTAAAAAGAACTGCATGCCAATTTCTTATTTCCTGACCATTTAAACTCATTACAGGAGTTAGAGGGAGCAGGAGGATGGTAGGGAGGACCAACTGGTTTTGTAGTATTTTCTAGAAACACATAATGAGTAGTGGAAACAGATCCAGCCTGAGTACTTGCAGGATAAGAAGTACTGGCAAGGAGTTGCAAGTGCAATTGGCTTTAAGGTGTGACACAATGTTCAATCCCAAAAAAATCATCCACTTGCAAAAGCAGAGTCAACGCATCTGTTCAAGGGAAATCAAAAGTACGGCCATCAGCAACAGGCAGTAAGACTGGAAGATGATCCAGGGAGCCCAATAGGTAAGACTGGGGCTAGGCTATTATTCAAGCAAAAACCCAGGCTTTGATTAACAACATTACAGGTAAGGCCATGAGGGGGGAAATAAATGGGCTGTCTGAATATACAACCATGATGAAAGCTTATTTTAGTCTCAGTTTTCTCCTCAGTTTGAGTAGATGGGGACAAGCTTGAGGACCAGAAGATCCCTGGTTTAAATGCTGGCTGTCAGATGGAAGGGGAAGATATATTCACCATGTCCCTAGATGTGAAAAATGTTAATGGACACTTCCCTTCTTGGCAAGTACAAAGAATTTAACACTACTTATCAAATAATTATAATTTATTTCAAAATATATCAGATAATATAGGTGTCTCTCTCACTCATATAGGAAAATGACCTTTCTCTTGACCAGGGCTTCTTAAACATATTCCATTCACAATCCCTTTACACCTGATAAATGACCACATGTATATAGGTGTATAAAATAGGTATACAAATCAATCATTTACTGATAATAAATAAGCATGTCCAAGACTTACTAAACAGACTGATTTTCCATTTTGTGGAGTACAGCTGAATCATTTTTTTGTAAAGTATAATGTAAACACTATGTTGTTGCTAACAGATTTGTGTAAACATGTGGCATTCAGAATCCTTTTACTGTTGCCAATTTTTTCATGACCCCAACACTAAACTTAAGAGCCCCATTTGGTGTTAGGACCCACAAGTTCAGACATTATGTTTAACACAGTAAATTCAATATTTTATCAAGGCAATTCAGAAATAAAATTAGAAGTGATTACTTGGACTGGGAAGCCATTTTACACATCAGTTACCTGATCATTTGTCTGATGCACCCATTGCAGTCAATTCTTATATCCCCACATGAAACCTATGGCCATGCAAGAACATTATATTCTGTGGCATAGCCTCAAAAGCAGTAACAGTGGGGTTGGACAGCTCCTTGAACAACAGCAGTTCAGAAAGTTCCATGCTAAAGAAGCAGTGATTGCTAAATAAAGGCAAACAACCACCTATCAGAAGATTATATTTTGACTCAATGGCTATTTTATTGCTGAGTAGAATGAAACAAAAATGAGAGGCATGTTCTCTACAATAACTGTAGTATAGCAAGTGATATCACAAGACACTGAGTTTCACAGTCCAAAGCAAATTCATATTTATTTTGATGTGATTGTATTCTATACAACTCCCACAATAGTATGAATACATTTTAAAATCACTTGGTACTGCATTTGAAAAAAATGGGTTCATATACAAAAGCTCATGTGAAAATCAAAATCAGTCTTAAAAATATTGTACCATCAGCTTCTTTTTTTCCTCCCCTTCCTTCCTCCTTTAAAAATATGTATTTGATTTCCTAAAATACATAATGTATACCATTGCAACAAAACTTAGTTACAAATTTCGCAAAAAATCATCAATAGAGAAAATAATCAAGAAATTGAAAGCCATTGATCATTATAATATCAATGTTAAAAAGCAAATGTACAATTTCCCAACATCTGTTCCTATTAATTAGTATGTGTACTTAAAAGAGAACAAATGAAATTATTATTAAAAAAACTTACCCTGACATTACATGTGTGTGTGCCCGTGAGTGTACATACACATACACACTTTTAACCTCTAATTTCTTTTTCCATTAAGGTCATGAATCATGATCTGTTATCTACCATGTAAGAAAACTTACAGGACAATAATGACATTTTTTGCAATTCTAGGAAATTATCCAGGTGATCACAACCATGTATTTTACAGTATTGCAAATATAAATAAAATTACACTCACCTGGAAGAACTTACACCAACCAAGCCAGACCAAACTCCTTCCCGGACATCAGGTTTAGATGCAGGACGCTTGAAGAATGCAATAGCCAATGTAAGAAAAAGAATGAGAGCGAGAGAGAAGAGAATTCAATTACTTATTGCAATTATACTAATGTTTCTATTTTGCCTTTACACCCTAAGAAAGGGATCTTCACTATAACCGACAACTGGACAAAATTGGTCCAATAAACTTCTTGATGTTACCAATCCCTGCTTAGGCCCTTCAGCTTTTAATGTTACAATTTCTGAGCTAAAATTCAAGCGGCCATCAAAGGCAGGGTTTTTCAGCTCAAGTTCCTCGAAAATCTTCGACTCCATGAGAGATAATTAGGGGTTCTAAGAGAGATCGTGACTGGGGGGAAAACTGTTTTTGAGCTGGAGATATAATAGTTTGCATGCAAGTACGACTCTGTATAGGTGTATAGTTTTCAAGAATTCCTCCAGTCAAAAAAGGTAGGAAAAAGCTGTTCTGAGGGTTCTGTAGTCTCAAATTGATTCTATGACAAGTGTAAGGAGCTCTTTTAATCATATTAACTTGCCTCTGACCCACAAAGTCAACAGAAAAGGATAAACTAACAAAAGGTTGAGAATTCATGTACGTTGATGGAACACTATGCCAAACAGGATTTGTGTGTTATCATATGGGAAACGTCCATCATTGCAATTGTTGGTTTCTTGCATTTTAAGTGCAAGTTTACATATTTTATAACTATTACCAGAAGCATGCATGCAAACATTTACTTAACCTCCCATTAATGTGGAATTTGTTGAAATATTTAGAGCACAAAATTATACAGTTTTGTTTATGTGAAAGAAACGGAAATAAACTAATTGACTGCAGGATATGATTACCTGTCAATACTAAAATTGAGCTCATTTTTTAAAACACACAATCTCGCAGTTAGTGTGTGTGGTTTTTTAGATGAACTAAAATGTTTTATTTATTTATTATTATTTATTTAAAACTTTTGTACCCCGATCTTATCACCTCCATTGAGGGACTCGGACTGGCTTACAGCAAAAATTCAATGCTACAATAAAATTTAAAATGTCTAACAACGATACATAATTAAAATACATAGGAATAAAATACATAAAAGTCAAATCGCCGACTAAACACAAGTTCAACTCTGTCTATAACTGTGATCATTCAATTGGTCTATAACCAATCTCAGTCTTCTTCTGTGAAATGTTTTAATTGTTTTGGTCACAATAAAATTCAGTTTGATAAATACATTGCTATGACTGAAGTTGCATTTTGCTAACAAGTTATTGAGATCATCAAACAACTTTAGCTCATTAGTGGTGTACTCCTGTGTTTTAGCCTTCACAGCAGTAAAGAGTTTTGTTTTTTATTTGTTCAGTTGCTTCCGACTCTTCGTGACCTCATAGACCAGCCCATGCCAGAGCTCCCTGTCGGCCGTGGCCACTCCCAGCTCCTTCAAAGTCAAGCCAATCACTTCAAGGATACCATCCATTGGTCTGCCCCTCTTCCTTTTTCCTTCCACTTTCCCCAGCATCATTATCTTTCCAAGCTTTCCTGTATTCTCATTATGTGGTCAAAGTACTTAATCTTTGCCGCTAATATCCTTCCCTCCAGTGAGCAATTGGGTTTACGTAATCTTCTTGCGGTCCAAGGTCTCAGTTTTCCTCCAGCACCACAATTCAAAAGCGTCTATCTTCCTTTGCTCAGCCTTCCTTATGGTCCAGCTCTCACATCCATAGGTTGCTACAGGGAATACTATTGCTTTAACTATGCGGATCTTCACTGCCAGTGTGATGTCTCTACTCTTAACTATTTTATTGAGATTAGTAATTGCTCTCCTCCCAAGAAGTAAACTAGAAATACAAAGTCTGTCACTGCCTTCTCGTTTTCTTCCCCTATTTGCCAGTTATCAATCAGTCTGGTTGCCATAATCTTGGGGGGGGGGGGTTGTTTAACTGCAACCCAGCTTTTGCACTTTCTTCTTTCACCTTTGTTAGAAGGCCCCCTTAGCTCTTCCTCGGCAGTAAATGGTAGAAAACCTTTTTTTTTTTACCAAGATACAAACTCAGAAATAGCAAGAGCATAGAGATTACTTTAACTGTGCTTTTAATGTGTATTAAGTATTAACATATTTTAATTGGATGTTCTGCTTAATCTTTTTCAAAATGTTATACATTTTAGTTATATTTTAACTTATATTGTAAGCCGTCTTGGGCTTCATACTGGGAGGAAGATAGGAGATAAATTAAATAATTAAAATGGGAGTGGACTATTGTCTTCACATTAATTACCCCGAAGCTTTGGCTAGCCTCTATGGTACAAGAAAGCAATTCAGGTATATGAATAATACAGTAATCAAATAGTATCAAAAATAATTTTGTATTCGCAAGTACACAATTAGAATAATTCACAATCCACAATGGGAACTAAATAGTGCAATGTCCTAAGTACAATGCGATGACATAATAGCAAGGTACAACACTGTGAGAACTAACAATTGGGTTAGGTACAGTTTGGCAAAGCACATGCAATGTATCATAGTAATCCAATACAGAAGTCTGTAGCCAGGAAGATAATGGTACCTTTGTGGCTACTGGGTTGCTACAATGCAAATAAACAATAATAGTAACCTTAATAGGCGCTTGAAAATTGTAGAGAGCCAGCAGTGAAGTCCGTGTCTAGCGGAAGGGAAGGAAAATTCACGAAGACCGCTCAAAGATACCCATACGTGCAGGGCGCATGTGCAGGCTTGCTCAATGGCGCACCGCAGGGCAGGCTGGTCTTCGTAGTCCATGAAGAACGCTAATTGGGGCTGGTGCGGACAATGCGCAGGTGCGGACACGCACAATGGCGCGCCGTAGTGGTGCTTGGTCTTAGTAGTTCTATTGGTGCCCAGGAAGCGTTCAGGAATAATGTTGAACTGGCGGTACAGTTATGGGTAAACACAACCCCACAAGGGTCTCACCTAAGTGAGAATAGTGGGGAGAAGTGCCTGACGGCAGGAGCTCACCCCTAGGCCGGCGGAGGGCCGTTTCGTCACTGGGACTTCTTCAGAGGCAATGTATTGAATGTAATGACATCCTCAAGGGTGTATAATCTTCACGAGTGTCTCAAGTCACAAGGAGGATGGACCATCTCATAGGCAGGAAATGGTCCATTCTCACTTCTGTCAGACCCTTGTGGGGTTGTGTTTACCCATAACTGTACCACCAGTTCAACATTATTTCTGAATGCTTCCTGGGCACCAATAGAACTACTAAGACCAAGCACCTCTGCGGCGCGCCATTGTGCGTGTCCGCGCCTGCGCATTGGCCGCACCAGCTCCAATTAGCGTTCTTCACGGACTACGAAGACCAGCCTGCCCTGCGGCGTGCCATTGAGCAAGCCTGCACATGCGCCCTGCCTGTATGGGTATCTTTGAGCGGTCTCCGTGAATTTTCCTTCCCTTCCGCTAGACACAGACTTCACTGCTGGCTCTCTACAATTTTCAAGCGCCTATTAAGGTTACTATTATTGTTTATTTGCATTGTAGCAACCCAGTAGCCACGAAGGTACCATTATCTTCCTGGCTACAGACTTCTGTATTGGATTACTGTGATACATTGCATGTGCTTTGCTAAACTGTACCTATCCCAATTGTTAGTTCTCACAGTGTTGTACCTTGCTATTATGTCATCGCATTGTACTTAGGACATTGCACTATTTAGTTCCCATTGTGGATTGTGAATTATTCTAATTGTGTACTTGCGAATACAAAATTATTTTGATACTATTGTATTACTGTATTATTCATATACCTGAATTGCTTTCTTGTATTTACCACGGTGTTGCCCCTTACTGTTACTGTAGCCTGTCAGTAGTCAAGACACTGAGCTAGATGGGCCTTAGTGTGATTCAGCACGCCTCTTTATTTACATGTGTTCTCTTGAGACTGACTTATCTCCAAAGTATTGGATAACTCACTGTGATTACTATATTACTTCATTCAAATTGGCTCTCAAAAACTCAAAGCAATATTTTCTGAGCTGGAAAAACTTCGTTACATCTATTCAGGCTTTTCAGATTACAGAAGTGGAAAAAAGAACATTTCAATTATCTTTCGAATACAACAAGAGAGAATAGTTCTTGAGATTCTTCTGGATGTTACATTCTACAGAAAAGGCTCACAATCTTCTACAGATATGGAAACCATCATGGGGTGTTCTTTTATATGCAATATCTGTGAATGTGGGAAATTGACAATACTTGTTGCTGGGGGTTATTGCTGGAAGGAGGAGGCATGACCCAGCATAACTCCCTAAGAGAAGCAAAATAGTCACTTTCCAAAAATAAACAAGCAGAAGGAATGAGTGGAGTGCTGCAGTTTTAAAAAATACCAGCTTTCTTCAGCAAAGGGGGTACAGAGGGCAGAGGGACAAATAGAAAGCTCCAAATGCAGGAAACAGTTTCCTTATATGGGATCATCCGCAAGCGACAGAGCTCAGTTGACTGGAATGATTGTGTCACAAAATGTGAAGCCTTCAGGGGCCGCAGTGAATGGAGTTTTCTGATCTTTAAATGATTCCTCCAGATTCTTAAGATGCCAAACTCGGCAGCCCATAGTGCCAAAAAAGGAGCATTTTGAGATGGGATGTTTCAAGAAAGCACACCACATATGGGCGTAAGTTCACGCATACATGAGACTCTATTCCATCATCCTCTACTGAACCCTCAAACAAAACCTAATGTATTTTATTTATTTATTTATTTAGTACATTTGTATACCGCTCCCTCTCAGCCCGAAAGCGACCTGGGGCAGTTCACACATCATAAAAAACAAACATTTAAAACAATTTTAAAACGTTAACATATCAATTAAAACCATAACAATAATCAAAACATCATTAGGTCTCCTAGATAAAAACATAGACCGATCTCGTAGTCCATTGTTCCAAATCCTGTCAGTTACACTGCCTTTTCAAACGCCTGGTCAAATAGACAAGTTTTGACTTTTTTTCAGAAGGTCAAAAGAGAGGGGGCTGATCTAATGTCCCTGGGAAGGGTGTTCCATAGCTGAGGGGCCACTGCTGAGAAGGCCCTGTCTCTCGTCCCCGCCAAACGTATTTGTGACGTAGACGGAGTCAAGAGCAGGGCCTCCCCAGACAATCTTAATGTCCTAGAGTATCTAATACAGCCTCAAGCATTTGGGCATGTGCACAACATAGCATCTATTGCATTTTAGAGAGAGGAAGAGGGAGAAGGTTCTAACTATAACTTTCCCACTTTACCTATCATTGTGAATGATCATTCACACACCAGAATACATCAACCCTAGGCAATAGTTTTACTGTATATGTTACAAGAAAAAGTCTGTTAACTAAAAATGGAAAGGAACTTGCTATTTCTCATAAGTGTACAACACCCTCATTGGCTGGCTATTGTTGTTTTTAAAACACTATCCAACTGCACCAAGGCCCCTCCTTCCATTCTCCAATACTGAGTGGGGAATATATATGATGCCCTCTTTAATAAGGAAATCCTATTTTCATTAAAAGGTAATTGATTAAGGTCATCAGAAGACTTACTATCCATAAGATATCAACCAGAAAGATGATAGCAGAAGGCATTAGTATTTACAGAGCCAAAAGATGTAATACGAAGTCTGACTAAGTCATAAGACTTCAGAGAAAACACATCAATCTAATCTTAATTCTAACGTATGCTTCAACTTCAGAAGCAGAAATCGAACGATTCTGTGCTGAAGTCCAAGAGGAAATTGATCAAACACGAAAACAGGATTTCTTGTTAATCAAAGGCAATTGAAATAGATTGCAATGAATTCAATAATATGAATCGAAAGGTAAACCTGTTTTTTTATACCCATAATCAGCAGATACGATCTTCAGATATGCCTGATTTATTTAACTTTATTGGAGACTTGCCATAAAAGATCAAAGTATTTTAAAATAAAAATCATAAATTCCTGGCCTTTTTCTTGTAAATATAATGACCTATTAGGATGTCAGTAATTAATTAATTCAATGAATTATAGCAGACCCTGAACATTTCAACAACTTATTTTCAGGGATGGGTTATCCCTGAAAATAAGTTGTTGAAATGTTCAGGGTCTGCTATAATTCATTGAATTAATTAATTACTGACATCCTAGCAGAATAACCAACACAGAGAAACAGAAATCAATTACAAAAAGGGAAGAACAAGATCCTAAAAATCAAATATATATTGGTCAAGAAAAGAGTCTGGAGGATAAAAGTGAAGAAAAGTTATAGACAACATGCATGAAAACTGTAGAGAGAAAGGAAAAATGTACAAGGATATGTGGGATCCAATATAGCTTCTTTTGCCTATAAAATATTTGAGCTCTTTTGTGAAGAAGGAATGGCATGAAAGCAAATGAACAAAAAATGTCAGGAGAAACAAAAAATCAAAGACAATTGGAATCAAGAAAATATATATGACATAAAGTGAAAAGATATTCAAGATCACATATTGGAACTGGAATTAAGATTATGATAAATGTTATACAATTAGGTCACTTTTATATACTTTATGTAAAATTTACACACACACATGTACTGTATATGTAAATATACATTGCTTGTTGAGCACTTTGATAAGACAAAAAGCTGTGAGACTTTATTTATGTATTTATTTCCTTTATTTATACCCCGCTATATCCTACAGCCATTCTGCAATGCAGGGGTGCTCATTAGGTAGCTCGGGAGCTACTAGTAGATCTTCGGCCCTCTTCCAGGTGATCTTTGGGCCTACCAGCCGGATGGGGCGCTCCTGCCATGCGTGCGCACACCCTGTGCGCACGCGCGCTCCTGCTGCTGGCTTTTGCTCTCGCGGTGCTTCTTTCACCTGCGAGGCATTGCAGGAAGAAAGGAGCACGAGGCGAGGCCTCTGGAAGGAGCACCCTGCCTCTCTCTCATCCAGAAGCAGCTGTGCAGCCTCCGTTGCCGGCGAGACAGGCAGGGCGGAGCGCTCCCTCTGGATGCCTCGCCTCGTGCTTTCTCCTTCCTGCAATGCCCCGCAGGCAGAAGAAGCGCTGCACGGGCGGAAAACAGCAGCAGGAGCATGCGCGGTGGCAAGAGCGCGCGGCGGCGGGAGCGCGCAGGAGCACACGGCGGCGCGGGCAGGTAGATCTTTTGGACTTGGTTGCTTTAAGAGTAGCTCGCATGCTGAAAAAGTGTGAGCACCTCTGCTGCAATGTATCCCAACAGTATTCAGGGCCACTGTGGACTAACAGTGTTCAGACAGTGGTATTCTCCATTTTCCTTTGGCGGGTTCAAGCTGGAAACTATTCAAAGCATGAACTAAATGTGTGAAAATAGCATTTCAATATAACTCTTTCCCATGGGTATATGCAAAATTCCCAGTAATCGTCAGTGCATGCTAACAGCAAAAATTGAAATGAAAAAGCGCTGGGAAATACAGAGGCTTAAGAGAGCTATTTTGGTGAGAATGATGAAAAATGTTATTGCGGATCAGGAGATAACCCCAGCAGGCTGAAAATAACTAAGCAGCTATTCAGGGTTCCAGGGGCTGGGGAGAAGGCCTTGGGGAGCTCCAGGCTGAATGAGGCTAGAGCTCATTCTAAGGAAGCTGGCCTAATTAGGGAACATGACTTCAGCTACATTTTTCAGATTCCTGTTGGAGCATCTGGCCATATTCCAAGGGAGCAGCTGGAAGTTCAACAGTTGTGCAGGCAACTGGGTGGCTTCAGCAGGAAAAACCCTGATCCATTCCACAAAGACTCAAGCCAACTTCTGCTCCTCCTTTAATGAAAGGTAAATTTCTCCCATAAGTTGAAATCAGTTGTAAGTAGGATCAATGTACTTCAGCCCAAGCCTTGCTAAGTGGATATGAAAGGACATGATGAGACTAAACATTACGATAAAATTTAGGACTAGCTCAAGACAAATATTGTAGTTCATCTGAGCAATCTGGATAGTGAGCTACAATGTCCTTTGCCAATAACTATAGCTTGTCATATTCATGTGGCACCCCTCTACATAAGGTGAAGAATGGGTTACTCCTGAAGATTCACTAAACACAAGCATAGTGTACAATCAGGTTTCCATGAAGCTGAGAGTGGTAGAAACAACCAAATTTTAGCACTGCCAAGGATGGACAGTTCCCACTATGGCAAGCCTGAAATCCTACAATTGAAGTTACTATGTTCCACGACACCCTGAAGAATGCAAGATTTAGCAGCATAATAGCAATCGAAGACTGTTGAAACCACAACTTCGTTCAGGTATACTTCAGGTGCACACAGTAGAATAGCAACCACAGTTAAGCTATCTGCATAATCCTCCACACCCCTCCTCCCAAAAGTCTATCCCGCCCCCTGAAAATTGTACGCAAAGGGTGAGAGAATTCTGCTGAATGGGGTGAACTGTGATGTGAAGAAGGGGAATCCCCTAAAGCTAGGTAGCCCTCCTATCAGAGAAAGACAGACAATGGACCCAACCAAATATATGAAATCTGAATAAGTTAAAGTCTCCTTGTTTCAAATAAACCATAGTTGATGTTACCAATTATTTCATCAGTTCAAACAATGTAAGAAACCACAGTTAAGATAACCAAATTGCTTCTGTCTCCTCTTCACAGCCTCATAGGAACAGGAAGAAGGACTGTAAACATGAGACAAGCATGCCACTAGCAAGATCCAAGAGCATTATAAGGCCACATTAAAACGATTACAAAGGTCAAAGCATGGGTTAGGGAAGACATACATCAGGATTTATCACCTCGAGCACTTAGTTAAAGGCCAGCCCAAGAGGGGTCGTCTTACATGCCCTCGAAATGGGGCCCAACTGGCTAGCACTCTCCGGGAGGAGGCATTCAGACTCACAGAAAAAGACCTTTGTCTACCGAAGTCACTGGGATTGACCAGCTGCTCATCTGGCCAGTGATCTCGGGGAACATATATACAGGCCCCATTGAGCACTTTAATGGGGAAGCCAGTGCAGCTGAGGTGTAATATGCTCTCTCGCCGGCACTCCTGCCAGCAAGCGGGCTGGGGCATTCTGCACTAGCAGTTTCGGATCGTCAACAAGTGGGAGCATTACCTCTCGAGATGACCTCACCCCGCCCCCTCCTGTACAGGGGGCCAGTCGCCTAGCCTGTCGGAGGTGGTAAAAATGCGGTCCCGGAGGACCTGGGCCTCCATGGTCAGCGGCCACCCAGACTCTTTGTTCGCCGTCCAGGGTAGGGTCCCTCATAACCCAGGCCACAGTATCTCGTCTTCGATGGGGCTACCAGTCACGGCTTCAAGGGTCAATAGTACGGAGCGATGTCCATTCTAGCAAAAGTGTCAAATGCTGCTCACTGAACCAGCTCAGATCTAACAAAACAAGCAGAGCTGACGTTGTCCCCGGTCCCGGAGGAAGGAGGCCACCCTGAGGGCGGTCCAGCTGGTCAATAGTGCATGATCTACAGTGTCAAATGCTGGATCTAACAAAACAAGCAGAGCTGATCCACCCTGGTCCATGGTCTGTAATGGCGACAAGTACGGTCTCCGTCCCAGGCCCACGACGGAAGCCGGACTGGAAGGGATCAAGTCCAGCTGTGTCTTCTAGGAACCGCTGCAGCTGATCCGCTGCTGCCCTCTCAATTACTTTGCCTAAGAAAGGCAAGTTGGAAACAGGCCTGTGGTTGGAGGGAGCCGAAGGATCTAAATTCGGCTTCTTCAGCAGCGGTCTCACCATAGCCTCTTTTAACCCTGGTGTTCTGTTCGGGTCAATTTGACCCGTTTTGGAAATTAGATATTTTTTTATTCATTCATTTTTGATTTTGAAACTTGTGGTTCCTTCTATTTTCCTAATTTACGGGTTCATACTAAGGGTACTTAATTTTTGTTTCGGTGCTTTACTTTTGCGCTACAGTTTTTTACACACTTGTTATGTTCGGTCAAAAATGACCCGGTAGCCTTTATACTAATCTAATACCATATTTTGAGTAAAACAAAGGATTTTTAGTTTATTTTGAGACTACTTATTGCATCTACTATTGTTTATCAAGTTATCTACTTGCTTTAGGTGGACATAAATGGATGGATACATTTATGCAAATGATTTCAGACCAAACCATATGCATTTTCTTCCAGTACCAATTTTTTTTCTTATCCTGGCTGCATTATTGTTTACTGTTGTGTGTTTTCATATGCCTGTTATTATATCTGATATGGAATGTGGAAAGAGATTCAGTCAGAGTGAGAGTCTGCATATACATCAAAGGACGCACACAGGGGAGAAAGCACATATCATATAAACTTGAGTATAAGCTGACACCTATATAATATAAGGCACCTAATTTTAGGACAAAAATTGGGAAAACTTACTGACTTGAGTATAGGCTGAGGGTGGGAAATGAGGCAGCTATGAGGTGGAAAGGAGGTTTCTGGAGAAGAAAGACAGTGGGAAGGGGGAAACTGGAGAAGGGGGAAAGATGTAGATGGGAAAGGGGTGTGGAAAAAGTGCTTTTCTTTCTTTGCCTTTGAATAAATAGATTGGCAGAAACCTTTTGGGGGGAAAAACTGATTTTTTTAATTTTTTTCTGATTATTTTTCTGATTATTTTTTCAAAATGCTTTTATACTGTTAAAATTTATTTTAGTTTTAAGTTAGTTGTACTAATAGTTACCTGAAGTTGTTGTTGATGTTGTTGTAAAAGATATAGCTGATTATTCACGCACAAGTTTGTTACTTTGGTGTAATATGCAAATTAGGCTGTTTTACATAAATCAACATAAAAAAATTTAAAAAGTTTTTTATTCAATTTTTCTTTGATAATGAACAACTATGATCAGACACAGTATAATAATGCAACAGGTATTCAAAAGAACTTTTCAGTGGCTCAAAATAACATCAAAATAACATCCGGGTCAAAAATGACCCGAACATAACAAGTGTAAGTTTTTCCTAACAGAACAGCAGGGGTTTTAAGTTAGTTGTACTAATAGTTACCTGAAGTTGTTGTTGATGTTGTTGTAAAAGATATAGCTGATTATTAAAGCACAAGTATCTTACTTTGGTGTAAAATGCAATACGGCTGTTTTGCATTAATAAATCACAAAAATTTAAAAATTAAGTTTTTATCCATTTTTTTACATAATGAACAACTATGATCACACACAGTATAATAATGCAACAGGTATTAAAGACCAGCCAGGAGGGGCACGGGTCGAGGGAGCAGGTAGTTGGTCTAGCTGCAGTCAGTAACCCATCGACAGCTGCTGCGTCCAGCGGTAGGAAACGGGTGAAGGTGGGCCCACCGAGAGGTGGCGGAGTCTCGAGTTCACTAACTGTATCAAGAGTGGCAGGAATGTCCCGGCGGAGGGTCGAAATCTTGTCAGCAAAAAAGTTCTGAAAGGCCTCAGCCGTTGGAGCCAAACCCCTATCTTTTGGGACAGTTGGAATTGTTGTCAGTGACCGAATTACCTTAAATAATTGGGCTGGGCGTGAGCTAGCTGACTCTATCAAGGAAGAATAGTGAACCTTTTTGCTTCCTTGATAGCTTGCTCATAAACCTCCTTAAATTGTTTATAAGCTGATTTCGACGCTTCGTCACAGAGACTCCGCCACATGTCCTCTAGTTGTCTCCTTTTCCGTTTCATCGCCCGCAACTCCTCTGTGTACCATGGCGAGCGATTACTGCGGGGAAGGAGAGAACGCCTAGGGGCGATCTCGTCTAGGGCCGCGGAAAGATTGGTATTCCAATGCTCCACTAGCCCATCGACCGAGTCGCTGGAGGGTTCCCAATCCCTTAGAGCATTCAGGAACCTAGTGGGTTCCATAAGTCTCCTTGGGCGAACCAGAATAGGTTCTGCACCCTTACCGGGAGGGGGGGCAAGTTAATATTGTCTCGGCTGAGAATGGCCACCCCTCCCCCCCGCCTCTCTGTCCTCGTCTGATGACTGACCACGAACCCTGGGGATGCAATCTCGTGCAAGATGACATCATCTCCTTCCTGCAACCATGTCTCAGTGAGACAGGCGAGATCGACTCTCTTTTCCAGGAGGAGGTCCCTAATGGTCCCTGATTTATTTCGGACGGATCTAACGTTGGCCAGGATCAGAGTTGGAGGAGAGGAATTTGGGAGCCCACCATCTGCGTGCCCGGGATAGCACGTAGGTCAGAGGAGAGGACGAGCCTTCCCGCGGCTCCTCCTCTCTCTCTCATAAGGCCTACGGCTACCGTCCCTATTACCCCTGCCCGAGATCACGCGGTGCCCGCCCCTGCCCATCCCTCTTTAACGACCCGACTAGGTGTCCGGCTCCCTGCCTACCCTCCGAAAAGGGTGGGGGCGCCTATCTTGCTCAGCAGGACCTTGGCCCTGCCGGTCTAGGGGTTGGGGGAGCAAGTTGGAGGAGTCCACTAGGTCTCTATTACTCCAGTTGTTGAAGCTTGCCCCCCAAAAAGTCCTGGATCTGTATCCACCGCTTCCCAACTTGGCGGTTGCCACATCAAGGGCAGGATGGTTTGTGATGTTCATATCACCTTTCGACTGTCCTGATGGGAGTCCTAACGATAGTCTCCGGTTGGGGGGTGGTCTCGCCTCAGGGCGAGGGTTTCTGTCCCATTCAACAGAGTTGATAACTTCCATCTGTGTCCTCGGGAGTGCTGAGGGAGCTGGTTGAGCCGGCCCTTGGCCGGTGCTCCTAGTTGTTGTCTGTGGCAATAACGGGCCTCCGGTCCCTAGGAGGTGCTGTTTGTCCTCCTTCTCTTTGTCATCTCCCTCCTCTGATGGATGAGAGGAAAGGGAGGGCCCCATAGCGGGAAAGGGAGTGTTGGAAGAGGCTGGATGGGGCTTACTTCTGCCCTGAGCATGGCGACGATGACGCTTCCGCCGGCGCCTCCTTCTCAGCGCCCCTCCTCCCCGAGGGTGGGAGGCTGAGGGCCTCTCCTGCGTCGTCTCTTCCGCCGCGATCTTCTCTCCTTCCGGGACGTCAGCCGGGGGGGTGGGTACGGAGGCTCTCCTCTTCCGGCGTCGCCGCTGGTTGCGCGAGCGCCTGCGCACCAGCGTCTCCACCTCTCCTTGTGGTGTGGGGGGGGGACGCATGGTCTCCCTGGGCGTCTTCAAGGACGCGCGCCATCTTTCCCCTCACCCTCAACTCATTTTTGATCGAGAGCGAGAGAGAGAGCGCCGCGGCAAAAGTAGGCCGGGCGCTCCAGCACCCGGTCGATATTAAAGGAGTCCTCGTCTCTCACCGTCAGCCGCTGGTCGATGTCAGCTCCTTCAGACCTCTGCAGTTGACCGGTCGCGGGGCTCCCGGGCCTCCGGCAGGCTGACCATGGGCAAGACCCCGGGTCCAAGCCTGCCTGGGCGATCGGGCAGTCATGCCCGAAGAAACAGCCCGGTGGGGACGCGGGGCGCTCCTCTACTGGCTCTCCAAGCCCCTCCAGGGACTCGTCCACCTCCGCCCCCCGCCATCACAGCGTGTCCGTTGGAGATTCCGGTAGGCCCTCCCTCTGACCCTCCATCTGGGCATCCCAGGAATGGTCCCAGAGAAGGTCAGGGGAGGATCTGGCGCTGGGGCTGTGAGACCAAGAGGGGGTGTCCTCGCTATCTCCGTTTCCGTCTCCTTCTCCATTTTCTTCTCCTTCCTCCTCTCCTAACTCCGCTTCCACCTCTCCTTCGGGGTCTGAACCTGCTGAGGCCGAGTGTCTGTCCTCGGAGAGGAACACATTCGGTGTGCCTGCCAACGCAGTCCGCAGCCGCAGACGTTCCCCGAACTTCTTAAACTGGGCCTCTAGCAGGTCAAACTCCTCCCGGAGGTACCATAGGGCTTGCGACTCCAGCCGCAAGTCCGTTGTTTCCCTAGGCTCTAGATGGTCCTGGTTAGGAGATGGCTGTGTGGTAGAGGGCGGTAATATGGGTGCCTCCGGGGCCCTCTGTATCTTCAGCTCGGCCTCCAGGGCAACACAGTACCGGTAGAAATCCTCGTCGTCTTCCCACAGAGGACCCACACCGACCCCTTTTGGGGTACGGGGGTCAACTCTGGTCTGGAACTGATCTTCTCCTGGGGTTTGGGTGGCTTCCAAGCCCCCAGGGCCGAATTTTGATGGGCGCCGACGGAGCGCTTATCAGACAGTAAGTAGGTGATCTGGGCCTAATGTAGGAATATTACCTTATATTTCCTCTATCTTCCACTGGCTTAACTGCTCTGTGAATTCTTGACAACCTGCTAGTTGTCAAATGAGAATTTGTGAAATAATACTATATTACAGTGGTTTATTTATTTATTTACTTACTTTATTTATATTCCGCTCTTCTCACCCCGAAGGAGACTCAGAGCGGATTACAGTACACATACTTGCAGACAATCCCTGCAGTTTAACATATGACATATAAACATGTGACATTTATCACAGTACAGTTAAGTACATACATTTTGACATATTACGCACATAGACGAACAGAGGAAAACTTTCTGGCCACCAGGGGGAGCTGACACACTCCTCATCTCTCAGCGTTTTTCCAGCGTCCCTTGTTTTTCTTCCGCATTCCTCAGCGATTCCTGGGGTTTTTTTTAATGGCCTCATAAATCAGTCAAAATTTGCCTCCCCACTTTAATGTGGTACCTTTATCTCCTACTTGACAAATGTAACTGTCTTTCGGGCTGCAAAGGTCGACAGCAGGCTATACTTAAGATCGAGAACCCAACTCGACCCGGGCAGGCCTCGAACTCATGACCTACTGATCAGAGAGATCTTATGCAGCTGACACTTAGCCAGCTGCGCCACATTCCCAGTGGTTCTCAACCTGTGGGTCCCCAGATGTTTTGGCCTTCAACTCCCAGAAATCCTAACAGCTGGTGAACTGGCTGGGATTTCTGGGAGTTGTAGGCCAAAACACCTGGGGACCCACAGGTTGAGAACCACTGCTATATTACTATATATATTATATAAATACATATATCTTTTTTCAATTTGATATACAGGCTAGCAGAACATTGGATAAGCAAAAATGTTGGATAATAGGCGGGATTAAGGAAAAGCCTATTAAACATCAAATTATGTTATGATTTTACAAACTGATCACCAAAACATCATGTTTTACAATAAATCGACAGAAAAAGCAGTTCAATACACAATAACGTCATGGAGTAAGAACTGTATTTACGAATTTAGCACCAAAACATTGCAATGTATGGAAATAGCAGAGGATCCGTGCAGGAGGCATACTGTGTTGGATAAGTAAGACTCTACTGTACAGACAGCAGAGACCATACAGATCAGCCTCATTTTCACAATTGGTAACCTGAAACATTTGATGCCAATCAGTGGTCAGTGTCACAAAGACAGATTCAACACCAAAGAGATTACAGCAAAGAATGGGAAAAGAAAAAAAGTTTTGCTTTGTTTGAAGATGTAGACGTTTATTCGGGCAAATATTAGGAATTCAAGGTGATTCATTCATTTGAATAGATTCTTTGTGTACCTGTAGTCAACAATCAAAGGTTTCAGGTTACTAATGTCAGTTGGTGAAGGGATAATGGAACATATAATCCCATATATCCACAGTTAGCAGAGTAAAAACAGCAAAAAGTGTCTGATGGGTTATTGGCAAAATAGAAGCAAAAAGAACAAAGTTTGGCTTTATATAAAAAACACAAACTTTTATTTTCAACATATAGCTTTCAATAAACAAAAAGCAATACCATGCTCTTTTAAATAGTCCGTGTAGATATTGAAAACAAATCAAACAATGCAGTTCTTCTTCAATATATTCTTCTCATAACAATGCAGTCTTTAGCAACAAGCATCTGTGTTACCATATCAGTGTTGTTGCAGCTCACGAATGCATTTCTTCAGATTACAGCATTCCAGCATTTCAGAAATACAGGATATCATTTACTCCAGGCTTCATCTTCCAAGCATTTAAATGCATTTCTTCAGTCTACAGTATACCAGCATCACAGCAGTATATCAGCCAGGAACCTTCAGTTAGCACAATAGCCAACATAGACATTCAGAATCTGCAAAAGCCTTCTTCAGCATACACACACACACACACACAGTATGCACACTCCACGATACTCCCAACGTACTTCTCCTTCACAGCAGCACCACAGCCACCGTCACAGCCACCTACTCAACTGTAACATAGAAGCTTTTATGCAAACACAGCTGCCACATCTTACTTGATTCAAGAAACACTCAGCTGCATCTATTCATTCTTAAAACAAAAGCCTTACTCCTAACATAAACTCAGAGAAACAGTTACACATAACTCAAACAATTGTTTTAAATCTTTACAGTCTGACAACTAATTGTGAAAATGAGGCTGATCTGTATGATCACTGCTGTCACAAGGATTTGGTCAACCAAAAGCTACTTCAGCCTACCCAGAGGGAAAAAAATGTACCATATACAGAAAAACTCAAAATTAAGCTTGTGGCCCAAAGAAGGTTCAGAGAAAGAGTATAAAAATGACAAGGGATTTGGAAAAGCCCAAGAATTAGAAATGATGTAAGACATCAAATATTTTGGCTTTGATAAGTTGGAAGTAAATGCATACACCAAGTATGCAAGCTTTTAAAGAAACAGGCACTGCTTATAAACTGATAGAAGACAACTCTCAACACAATAGGTTCATATTGTTACATACCAATGTAATCTATATCCACAAATACAACAGTATGTATAAGTCAATAATCAATAAACAGGTATAAAATATAAATTTGTATTGGGTAAACAAGTATAAATTTACAATTGCAATGTTAATGCTCCATACATCAGAATAAGTAACAAACTAAACATAAATTTGCCGCTTGCTCCATGTAATTTAATTCGTATTGTTACAGCCATCCTGTTTCAAAGACAACTCTACTGTCATCACAGACAATAGAAAAAAGCACATACAGTCAAAAAGAATATATGTCATTTCTTTTCATGGGTTTTAGCAGTTTTGGCAGTAGCAATCCATACTGAGAGCTACAATAGACGTTCCATTTTTGCAGTGGTTAGGAGCACACACACCCCTGCCAAAGTGGAAAAAAAATATGAATTGTAAAAATGCTTTTTTAAAAAAAAAACTTTAGAGAATACCTCTCTAGAAATATCTAGATCGACTCTATGGTCAACTTCCAGTAGAAGTTGACCACAGTCATGTCTTAACAACAGAGACCACACTTGTTTCAGGGTTTTTGTATGCCAACTATAGTCAGTTAGTAAACCATTTAAGTTGTGTTTTTAACTCCGTGCCCTTCCACACTGCCCCTTTATCCCAGGATCTGATCCCAGATTATGTTCATCCCAGGTTATATAGCAGTGGGGACTCATATATTCCAATTTAAAGCAGATAAGCTGGGATCAGATCCTAGGATAAAGGGCAATGTGGAAGGGCCCTACATCATTTGGTAATTCCTTATTTTAATTATACACTGTGTGAAAAAGCACTTTGTTTTGTCTCTCTTGAATTATAAAATAAAAAGGAATAAAGATGGGGCCCCGGAGTCGATGAGTCATTATACAGTATTAAATAAGACTGTTCCTGAATGGGATAAGAACATTCAGGTTCAACCCCCACTCCCACCCCGAACTTTTTCAGGTTAAAAAAAAACCCCTTATTTACTCATGAATTTTAACTGGTTAACTGAATCCTCATGCTAAGTCTATGAGAAGCAAAAAAAAAACCAAGTTCCCCCAGAACTGCAAGCACTATCACTAGCAAATTTTGACAATTTATTCACAGTCATTACTTTCAGCAATAGTTGACATAATGGAAGCAACTAAGTTGGCCCTCTCATAGCTGGCAGGCAAAGCCTAATGAATGGGAGGAATCTGAAGCTCCCCATGAAGGAGACCAGAAAATTAATTTAATTAAGTCTATATAAAATATAGAATAAACCATACTATTTAAATTGTTATGGAACTTCATGAGTCACTTAAAAAAAAATCTTCTGAACATAATCACAGGCATCAAAATAAACCCCACAGGGCTGTTAACCCTTCCCTATGCTCTCCAAAACTATCTATCTATCTGTAGTTACACATTTAAAAAGTACTTGCTCCAACTTACAAACAAATTCAACTTAAATACAATACTACAGAACCTATCTTGTTTGTAACTTGGGGGCTTTCTGTATGTTTTCTAGAAGAGGTGCATTAAAGTTAAGGATGAGTTCTGGAAGGTAAGAGTTCATATAGGTTTAACATATGCCACATAATAAATTCTGAAAATGTATGGAAAATCAAATGATTATCAAGCTGTCTGTTGACACTTTGTCAGTGATGCTCCACAGATTTCCTGTTACCATAGCTATACAGATATAGCAATGTCAGGAGACTTAAAACTGCAGGAGAATATTCCACAATATTTTCTGGAGCAGCAGAAATAATTTGTTTTACCTACGGGATCTCCATTTCCACCTGTATCTAAGATGTCTATCTTTATTTATTTATTTATTCCAATTTATATACCGCAACTCCCTATCTTGGACAAAAAAATCACAGGGTTCCCTTTACTAAACTCTAGGATGTAAACAGTATTGACCAATTTAAATACACCTACCTCTATAGGAGGAGAGTTCATCCTGCTAAGACGATTCTCATCATGGATGAAATCCGGGTGAGCCCGTCGACCCATTTTTGCTATCTATATAAAACACAAAGAGTTCAAATGGTTCAGAAGACCAGCAACAAAAATATATGGGATGGAGAACTTTTGCCTTTCCAAATGTTTTGGACTGCAACTTCCAGAATCCCTTAATGTTAGAAATGTTAGTTGAGGCTTTTGAAAGTTTTAAGTCCTAAATTCCAATTGTCCAAAGATTTCCCACACATAATAGATAGATCAAAAGATAGACAGATTGATCAGTGATTCCCAGCTGTGTCCCACAAAAGCATGGTAAGAATTCCACAAAAAATCTTTTAAAACTTTTTGAAAAATCTTTTTAAAAACAGTATGAAGATCTTATCAAAATTCAATGTACCTCTGCTTTAAAAACAAAATTTCAATCCAATTCACTAAATATGTAGCAGACTACCTTCTCCAAGACTATATTAGCAAAACGAAAAGTTACTACAGGATGGGTCAAATCAGAAAATCATGGGAGGCAAAATGGAAAGGCTTAATTTACACAACAAGATTATCCTCATGATCAAACAATCATAGTAAGTACAGCAAAAATTGTAAACTGTTCCTGGAGAGGGGAGGGAGGGAGAAAGAGGAAAAATGATATAAACATTTTTACTAATGGAAAATGTTTTGAATTTTTGTATAATTTTGTGTAGCACAATTCACAATAATTTTGAAAATAAATGTTTTTAAAGAGGGAAAAAATTGAATCTGTGCCACTGAATGACTTTGAATAGGACTAAAAGACATATAGCTCTCTGTAGTCAGAAAGGCTAACAGAGCAATACTCCCCTTCATGTCCAGCTATTAATGCAAATCAGGCTTTTTAGCTTATGCTTACACCAAAAGTAAGTTTAGAAGTAGGATGCTGCCTGGATTTTCATATTCAGCATAGGACATAAAGTTCAATTTCAAAACTATTTTAAGTACAAAAATAAAACAATTTCATTTATCTCATTGGGTGTGAATCAAGTGTTTTCTTGTACCAAAATAAAAGTTTGTGGTTACATTAAAATGTTTTGTCTTCACTTCCAAACAGAACAACTACTTCTTTTATAAAACACTCAGACAATACAAGTTGGTGAAAAAAGCAAAAACTTTGAGATTCATAATAAGGGATAGATTTAGGGTTCCGCTGGGAAATCGGGGACAGAGTTTCACAGGGAAAAGCAGCCTACTTAGTGTTATGATCAGTGCAAACTCATAAGGGGCCCCTTGGTGGCGTAGCTGCTGAACTTTCTGACTGAAAGGTTGGTGGTTCGAATTCAGGGAGCAAGGTGAGCTCCCATTGTTAGGCCCAGCTTCTGCCACCTAGCCGTTCGAAAACATGCAAATGTGAGTAGATCAATAGGTACCACTTCTGCAGGAAGTTAACAGCGCTCCATGAAGTCATGCTGGCCACATGACCTTGGAGACATCTACGGACGTTGGCTCTTCATCTTAGAAATAGAGATGAGCACCACCCCACAGAGTTGGACTCAACTAGACTTAATGTCAGAGGAAACCTTTACTTTTACTAAACTCATATACTGCAATTTAATTGCACCACCATATAAAGCAGTTTCAGCTTCCATTATATGGCAGTGTAGATGGGGCTCGAAACAACCCCAATGGGAAACAAATGTAAAACTCTAGTTCAAGAAAGCTGCCTCTTTCTTGAACTACAGGTGCCTCTATCATGTCAGAAGCAAGTTGAGGGTACATTTAAAAACACAAAGTTAAAAAACTAACTTGGCATTATGTTAAATGTCCTTTGACCAAAAGCTGGCCACTTGGAGTGCCTCTGGTGTCGCTGTGTGAAGGTCCTCCATTGTGCATGTGGCAGGGCTCAGGCTGCATTGCAGTAGGTGGTCTGTGGTTTGCTCTTCACGTTTTCATGTCGTGGGCTCCAATTTGTAGCCCTACAGAGTTCCCTCGCTACTTCGCGGTTCATGTTTAGCAGACTTGCTGTTTTAAAGATTAAAAAAAATATTAATTTAAAATATATATCATTGTATTTTCACTCTTTTGTGGATTTTTGCCGCAGCCACCACCCTCTAAGTGTTTTCCCTCCTCAGTCCTTCCTCCGTCCCTCCAGCCTTGAAGAGCCTTTCCACCTTTTCCTTCACTTTATTTTAAGTGCATAAAGACTTAAAATAGTGTATACCAGGAGTGCTCATTAGGTAGATCGGGACCTACTGGTAGATCGCGTAAAGCGTCCTGGTAGTTCGCAGGCAGGGCGGGAGGAAGGCTCAGTCCCGCCCCGCAGGCTCCCGATGCCGCCCAGGTGCAGAAGGAGGTTGGACTGGATGGCCCTTGGAGGTCTCCTCTTATTATTATTATCAGAGGCTTTATGTGTTTTTCCCTTATGGCAGAAGGAGGTTGGACTGGATGGCCCTTGGAGGTCTCCTTCTACTCTAGGAACCTATTGTTGTTGTTGTTACTATTATTAGTAGTAGTAGCAGCAGAGGCTGAATGAATATTATCATCATTATTATTATGAATAAATTCAGGGACTTATTACACTCACATTTAATTGAATTCAGTCTTAAAACATATTATATGGCTCTCACTTAAATAAATTTCCAAATATTTTGCTTTTATGGCTCTGAGTAGTGGGTAGGTAGATCATTTTGACTTGGTTGTTTTATAAGTAGCTCGCATGCTGAAAAAGTGTGAGCACCCCTGGTGTATACCTACTAAAATAATGTATAAATATTTTTTAAAAACAGAGTGTTCCTACTTCGCGGATTTTCGCTTATCGCAGGAGGTCCTAGAACGTAACCCCCGCAATAAGTGATGGAACACTGTATTTCTTTTTTCTTTTCTTTTAAAAAAATTAACATGCATTGGTATACATAAGTACAAATAGAATAAAAACAAAGAAGAGAGGAAAAAGAGGAAAAGAAAAAGTAGAGTGGCTGCTTTCATAGATTTCAGTCTACCTCATCTGATTCTCCGATTTTTTCATCATTCCCCAAAAGAACAATTAACTGAAACCTGAAACCTATTTGGACCTGAAGGAAGTCCTCAGGCCTGGACAAACTTGGGCCCTCTAGGTCTTTTAGACTCCAACTCCCACAATTCCCAACAGCCTCGGGCCTTTTCCTTTTTTTAAGCGGCTGAGGGGGACAAGGAAGGGGCCTGAGGCTGTTGGGAATTGTGGGAGCTGAAGTCCAAAACACTGGAGGCCCAAAGTTTACCCAGGCCTGGTGTAGATGCATCCTAGGTGACTTTGGGCAAAGTCACACTCTCTCAGCCTCATAGGAAGACCATGAACAAATCTTGCCATAAAGCCCTGTGACAGGGTTGTGCTAGGCCGGATTTGAAGGCACACAACAACAACAACAACAACACCCTTGTGGATTTCCCCATTGGAAGCGGGACAAAGAAGACGGTTAGGATGATCATGGTGGCCAACATATACGGATGTTCTAGAAAGAAAAAATGGCGGAACCCAATTGAAACTGAAGGAGGACATAAATCATCACTGCAAATCCTTCACTTGGTTCCAGTACATTCAATTAAAAGAATACTTTAATAAAGACAAAGAAGTAGGCTTTTTAGAAAAAGATGCCTTTGGGGAAAAATACTAAAAATGGAAAAAGAATATATCTAACATATATAATAGCTTGTTAGAATGGGCTACGGAAAATGAGAATGTAAAGGAGTGTATGATAAAGTGGGACAAAAATATTGGAAGATCAATAAAATTTGAGGAATGGTTACAAATATGGTACAAAAAAATCAAATATACATAATCAACAGATATGAAAGAAAATTGGTATAAGATATTCTACAGGTGGTATATAAGCCCTCACAAATGAGGCTTAATGTATAAAAAGTATATAATAAATGCTGGAAGTGTAAAAATGAAGTGGGAACTTTCTACCATGCATTATGGACTTGTCCAAGAGTAAAAACCTTCTGGAGGAAAATACAAGAAGTTTGTGAAAAAATACTGAATATAAAAATTAAAATGAAACCAGAATATTTTCTTCTAGGCATAACAGACAATGACATGGAGTTGGACCAAAATCAGGATATCTTATTCTCGTACTTAACCACCACAACAGGAATGGTAAATGCAAAAAAATTGAAATTAAAAGAATTAGCAACCATAGAAGACTGCATAACTAAAGTGAAGGACATAAAAGAAATAAATTGACATTTGCCTTAAAATACTCATATGGTAAACCCATTAAGAAGACGGATTGGAAGGCATTCGAAGACCTTTTGGAGGACAGTAAAGGTCAGACAGTGAGTTAAATATGGAACAAGAAGAAGTAAGCAGGAAGAATTGAAAAAGACTGAAGAAGGGGAATAGCCAGTCCAGAAAGAATTTAGAATATTAGAAATTGAACCTTAAACACGGGGAGAAGATGATTAGGAAGTCAACAACCCCAAACCCTACCCTCTTATACCCATGGCCTTACCTGCATGTCCCTTACCTACCCTACCCATTAGATATTTACCCTAGTTTACCCAAACCCTGAAACAGACCCTCAGATTCCCCTCCCCTTGAACTTAGATAGTATAAATATTTTACTAAATGTAAACTTTGATATACTTTCAATAAAATTTTAATTTTTTAAATAAAAAAAACAATAACAAGATCAATCCTGACAAGACAGAGGTTCTCCTGGTTGATCGTAAGCCAGATCGGGGTATAGGGTGGCACCCTGTGCTTGATGGGGTTGCACTCCCCCTGAAGTCGCAGGTCCGCAGCTTGGCTGTCCTCCTAGACTCATCGCTAACGTTTGAAGCTCAAGCGTCGGTGGTGGCTGGGAGGGCCTTTGCACAATTAAAACTCATGCACCAGCTGCGACCATACCTCATGAAGTCGGATCATCTGGAGAGGCCCTACTCTCGATCCCACCTTCGTCACAAATACGTTTGGTGGGGCCTTCTCGGTAGTGGCCCCTCGCCTGTGGAACTAGCTCCCCAGCAAAATAAGATCAACTTCTTCCCTCCTTTCCTTTAGAAAAAAAGCTAAAGATGTGGCTGTGGGACCGGGCATTTGGTTGATGGGGAGCAGCGGATGGACAATCTGAGTAGGATAGGGTTGTGTTGGCGGACTGTGGATTGGCTTGGACAGCCTACGAATATGGAACGGGGATTATGGGGGATTTTGATATGTAACTGTTTTTAATCTGCTTTGTTGTAATTGTTTTGGTATATTGTTCTGTTTTTGTATGCGGCATTGAATTATTGCCTTTTGTAAGCTGCCCTTCTCTTAGATGGTTGACCTTACAGGGTAAGATGAGCACCATCTGCCCGGGTTTGAAATTAGAGTTTTCCTTCTCTTAGGATGGTTGCCAAAAGGCTAGAGAGCCCATCCTGCCCATTGACGCTCTTTGTCAGACCCTTCGATTGTGACCTGTCTGGCATGGGAGGCCCTACCGGTGGCTATTATGCCACCGTCAGCATAGCTCACAACTTCATTAGGGTACGCAAGCCTCTCCCCCGCGACAAGGGGACGCCAATGGAGAGGTAAAAACAATTCTAAGAGACAAACATGCCACCAAAGCCTAAGGAAGTGCATAGCCACAACCTTCACCAGAAAGATTAAGAGTCAAAGATCTTAGCGCCAAGTAAGAACATAAGAACATAAATACCTAGTCCATTACACGGGGATCTCGAGCAGGGAGGTCATTGAGATTGAGTAGAGATAGGGGCACCATAGTTCTGAAGATGGGTTGGATACCAACTCATGAGAGCCTGGCTTGCATGACTCATGGGTAAAGTAAAGGGTTTCCCCCCGACATTAAGTCTAGTTGAGTCCAACTCTGAGGGGTGGGGCTCATCTCCATTTCTAAGCCGAAGAGCCGGAGTTGTCCATAGTCACCTCCAAGGTCATGTGGCCGGCATGACTACATGGAGCACCGTTACCTTCCCGCCAGAGTGATACATATTAGATTTCACATTTGCATGTTTTCAAATTGCTAGGTTGGCAGAAGCTGGGACTAACAGCACTTAAGGTGCACTTGAGATGTGTGTGTGTAGGGCTTGGCCTCATGTAAGCCGCCCCGAGTCATAAGAACATAAGAACATAAGAAGAGCCATGCTGAATCGAGCCTCAGCCCATCTAGTCCAGCATTCTGTGTCACACAGTGGCCCACCAGTTGTACACAGGGATCTCTAGCAGAAAGGAGGGCAAAACCCTCACCTGCTCCCGACCCCCCATTCACCTTTTCTATCCCATGCATGATTTTATACACTTCGATCAAGTCACCTCTTAGACGCCGTCTTTCAAGGCTGAAAAAGACCAAGGCGTTGCAACCTGATTTCATAAGGAGCTGCTCCATCCCTTGGATCATTTTTGTTGCCCTTCTTTGTACCTTTTCCAGTTCCGTTATATCCTTCTTGAGGTGCGGTGACCAGAATTGTACACAGTACTCCAGATGTGGCCTCACCATAGATTTGTAGAGAGGCAATACAACATTTGCCGACCTATTTTCGATTCCCTTCCTGATCATGCCAAGCATAGAATTTGCTTTTTCGCTGCTGCAGCGCACTGGGTTGACATCTTCATTGAGCTGTCCACCAAAACCCCAAGATCCCTTTCCTGGTTTGTCTCGGAAAGCTTTGACCCCATCAGTTGATAAGTGTAGTTGGGGTTCTTGCCCCGATGTGCATGACTTTACACTTGTTTAGGTTAAAATGCATTTGCCACTTTGTTGCCCATTCACTCAATTTCAGAGATCTTTCTGGAGCTCTTTACAGTCAGTTTCATTTTTAACTACCTGAACAATTTAGTGTCGTCTGCAAACTTTGCTACCTCAGAATTCACTCTACATCCAGGTCATTAATGAATAAATTAAAAAGTAACGGACCCAAAACTGAACCTTGGGGTACGCCACTTCTCACCTCTTTCCATCCAGAGAAGTGTCCATTTATTACCACCCTTTGTTTCCTACAGTTTAGCCAGGTTCCAATCCAGGACAAGACCTGTCCCCTGATTCCATGGCTGAAGAGCTTGGTTAGGAGCCTTTGGTGAGGGACTTTGTCAAGGCCAGCCTCAGCCAACAACCCCAGTTAAAAAGTTCACTTGGACTTGCCCAGGTCTCCTCTCCCAGGTGTTTTGGACTGCGGCTCCCAGAATCCCTGCTCATTGGCCAAGGCAGCTGAGGCTTCTGGGAGTTGAAGTCCAGGTGCCCAAGAGGACTGGAGTTTTAAAGGAGCCGCAACCCCAGTAACAAGTTCACTTGGACTTGCGGTCTCCTCTCCCAGGTGTTTTGGACTGCGGCTCCCAGAATCCCTGCTCATTGGCCAAGGCAGCTGAGGCTTCTGGGAGTTGAAGTCCAGGTGCCCAAGAGGACTGGAGTTTTAAAGGAGCCGCAGCCCCAGTAACAAGTTCACTTGGACTTGCGGTCTCCTCTCCCAGGTGTTTTGGACTGCGGCTCCCAGAATCCCTGCTCATTGGCCAAGGCAGCTGAGGCTTCTGGGAGTTGAAGTCCAGGTGCCCAAGAGGACTGGAGTTTTAAAGGAGCCGCAACCCCAGTAACAAGTTCACTTGGACTTGCGGTCTCCTCTCCCAGGTGTTTTGGACTGCGGCTCCCAGAATCCCTGCTCATTGGCCAAGGCAGCCGAGGCTTCTGGGAGTTGAAGTCCAGGTGCCCAAGAGGACTGGAGTTTTAAAGGAGCCGCAACCCCAGTAACAAGTTCACTTGGACTTGCGGTCTCTCCCAGGTGTTTTGGACTGCGGCTCTCAGAATCCCTGCTCATTGGCCAAGGCAGCCGAGGCTTCTGGGAGTTGAAGTCCAGGTGCCCAAGAGGACTGGAGTTTTAAAGGAGCCGCAACGCCAGTAACAAGTTCACTTGGACTTGCGGTCTCCTCTCCCAGGAATTTTGTACTGCGGCTCCCAGAATCCCTGCTCATTGGCCAAGGCAGCCGAGGCTTCTGGGAGTTGAAGTCCAGGTGCCCAAGAGGACTGGAGTTTTAAAGGAGCCGCAACCCCAGTAACAAGTTCACTTGGACTTGCGGTCTCCTCTCCCAGGTGTTTCGGACTGCGGCTCCCAGAATCCCTGCTCATTGGCCAAGGCAGCTGAGGCTTCTGGGAGTTGAAGTCCAGGTGCCCAAGAGGACTGGAGTTTTAAAGGAGCCGCAACCCCAGGAACAAGTTCACTTGGACTTGCGGTCTCCTCTCCCAGGTGTTTTGGACTGCGGCTCCCAGAATCCCTGCTCATTGGCCAAGGCAGCTGAGGCTTCTGGGAGTTGAGGAGCCGCAACCCCAGTAACAAGTTCACTTGGACTTGCGGTCTCCTCTCCCAGGTGTTTTGGACTGCGGCTCCCAGAATCCCTGCTCATTGGCCAAGGCAGCTGAGGCTTCTGGGAGTTGAAGTCCAGGTGCCCAAGAAGACGAGTTTTAAAGGAGCCGCAACCCCAGTAACAAGTTCACTTGGACTTGCGGTCTCCTCTCCCAGGTGTTTTGGACTGCGGCTCCCAGAATCCCTGCTCATTGGCCAAGGCAGCTGAGGCTTCTGGGAGTTGAAGTCCAGGTGCCCAAAAGGACCGGAGTTTTAAAGGAGCCGCAACCCCAGTAAAAAGTTCACTTGGACTTCCAAGCAAACTCCTTCATAGCTCATCTTTTCCTGATTTTTTGATTGCAGTCCCCATTCTGATTAATGACTTAACCAAAGAATTGGTGGAAATCTTGAATTATTTCAATATCTCAATTGTCTCCAGCAGGCATGGGCAAACTTGGGCCCTCCAGGTGTTTTGGACTTCAACTCCCACAATTCCTAACAGCCTACCGGCTGTTAGGAATTGTGGGAGTTGAAGTCCAAAACACCTGGAGGGCCCAAGTTTGCCCATGCCTGGTTTTTAAGACTTACAAGAAGCACTGCTTGACTGTCAAGCAAAAAGTGGGTGCTAGAAACAATATCATCTTCATATCATGTGGGTGAAACATCAGGAGAGAATGCTTCTGGAACATGGCCATACAGCCCGGAAAACTCACAGCGTCCCAATCTATCTATTACATAAAGGGGTTCCCGTCATGGAACGACCATCCCAAACAGAGAAACCTTACAACGCAGAAACACCAAACTTGCCAACAGAAATAGGCCTCAAGCAAGGTAGGTTTGTAGCAAAGAAACTTTCCCCCAAACCTAAAAGGCCCCCAAAACAACGAGAAAAAAACCCCTACATTTCCCAACATCCTCCGGGGCTGCCAACGACTCTCCCAGCCTCTACATTCTGACAACATGATTGGCTGCCAATAAGCGCGGATTTGCATAACTCCTGTACTGGCCAGCCAACATGAACATTCTGACCCATAATAAACTGTCAGAGGAGGATAAGGCAAAGGGCTGAGGCACAAACACAAACACCCAAATCACTTCCCACAGAAAATTTACGCCCCTACAAATCACAGACCACACCCAAAATTGACAGTAAGGCTTCATTAACTTAATTTCCCTGACTAGGCCTCACTTAATGGAATGCTTTTTACGCTCTGAATTGACAGTAAGGCTTCATTAACTTGATTCTCCCGACTAGCCCTCAGCTCATGGGACATTGTGTATGGCCTGAATTTACAGTAACCTACCTTGGCACACAGAGCCCCTATGACCCATGCTACATTCTACTACAGTTTGGAGGAGGGTGGACCATGGATTATGGGACTTGAAGTACCTCCATGGATAATGGGATTTGTACTACTTCAAAACCCATCATTCCCCACAGACCACTGTGGCCCAGAACCAAGACCAATAAAGACCAAACTTGGCACACAATGCCCCCCATGACCCACACTCCATCCGACTGCAGTTCAGAGGAGGACACACCATGGATAATGGGATTTCAAGTACCTCCACTCACTTCCAAAGTACCCCACCCACACAAGCATCAACCTCTACATCAACACAGCAGACGGAAAGACATAAAACATTGTATATCCACAAGCTATGCAGAACGCCAGCAACACCACACACCAACAACTCCCCAGGACTTCAACATCCCACCCACCAGAACAACCCACAACGACACAGCCATGGCCCCAACAACACCATAACTAACAACAATTCCAACCCTTACATACTCAGACTTTCTCGCATCTCCTAAATAGGGCACAGCAACGCGTGCCGGGTACAGCTAGTATATATATATAAATGCTCTGTTCATTTTGAGTGACGTCATAACTCAAAATCCGCTGGACAAATTGCCGCCAAATTTGGCCACGACACACCTTCTAACCCACGGAGTGACCATCACTAAAAAAAAAATTGTCATTTCAGAGTTGTAGTCGCTGGGATTTATAGTTCACTTACAATCAAAGAGCATTCTGAACTCTGCCAAGGATGGAATTGAACCAAACATGGCACACAGGACTCCCAAGACCAAAAGAAAACACTAGAAGGGTTTGGTGGGCATTGACCTTGAGTTTTGGAGTTGTAGTTCACCTACATCCAGAGAGCACTGTGGACTTAAACAATGATGGATCTGCACCACACTTGGCACGAATACTCCATATGCCCAAATATGAAGAGATGGGGTATAATTTTTTAATAGCATGAGCTTCTGTGGACCAGAGCCCACATTCAGCAGACATTTATTTATTTATTATTCATGTTTATTTGTCATGTTTCTATACCGCCCCTCTCAGCCCGAAGGCGACTCGGGACGGTTTACACAGGCAGTCTCTGCCCTCAATACAACACAGCAACAAGTCGACCCCCCCCCCCAAAACACATATAATAACAATTTAACAATTAAAATTTAACAATTTATAAAGGTAAAGATTTCCCCTGACATTAAGTGTACTGGGGGGGGGGGGGGGGTGCTCATCTCCATTTCTAAGCTGAAGAGCCAGTGTTGTTCCTAGACACCTCCAAGGTCATGTGGCTAGCATGACTGCATGGAGCACAGTTATATTAAATGCCTACATGGAAGCTGGCTCTTGAGTTTCTGGTGGTTGTTGTTTGTGGTTTGGAGTACTTGAACCTTTAATCACTCCTGGATTATGGCATACACAAGGAGCAAGGAATTTGTGGCTCAACAGTTGTCGCTGGATTGTAAATTGTAGCCACCCTAGTCAGCATAGCTAATAGTAAGAGATGATTAGAACTCCAAACCAGCAATATTCCTGAGGACTACCTCTCCATTGGCGCCCCTAGTTGTTGATCCAGAAAGGAGGGAGACCTGGCAGTACCCGGGAAAATCCTGCCTGTCAACACCCTTAATGAAGTATCCATGTGAGCTATGCCTAATGAAGTTGTGAGGCGGTGGCATAATAGCCACGGGTAGGGCCTCCCATGCCAGACAGGTCACAACCGAAGGGTCTGACAAAGAGCGTCAATGGGCAGGATGGGCTCTCTAGCCTTTTGGCAACCATCCTAGGAGAAGGAAAACTCTAATTTCAAACCCGGGCAGATGGTGCTCGTCTAACCCTGTAAGGTCAACCATCTAAGAGAAGGAAACTCAAATCAAACCTACGACCTGAGGATCTCGCTGCCACCGTCCAAGCTTGCTAGGCCCTGGCAGATGAACCTTTGGTTTAAAGGGTGAGGCCAGTTCTGTGCACGCTGCGCTCCACCAGAAAAGTCCATTGCACAGACTCGAAGGACACATCCAACTAGTCATCAATGCACATGTAGAAAGCGTGGGACGAGTCCTTCCTGAATCTTCGTTCGCAAAGTAAAGCCAAGACATGGGGAAGAGCAAACCACAGACCGATTACAATGCAATCTGAGCCTTGCCATATGCCCAATGGAGGACCTTCTTATGTCTATTGGCCAAAGACATTTAATATAATGCCAAGTTTTTAACTTTGTGTTTTTAAATATGTTACAACTGCACCCTCAATTCACTTCTGACACAATACATAAATGCTTATTGTTTCTACGTGCACATCCTTCATGTTTTTTTCTTCTTAGTAATTCTCCTGCCAGCTTCAATTGGTTTGTTTGACCATTCATGGCATTGAAGATGAGTGTCACTGGCTATAGGTAAGAGCAAAATCAGAATGGCTGAAGCTTTGGTGAACCACATGTGAGACAAAAGTCAACTCTGTGGCGTAATGTAAAATAAACGACGTGTAGTTCACGTTTGATCCGCCCACACACTACCTTGCCAGAGGAAAAAAAATATGCCACACAGGTGAACAGTAAAGAACAAGTTGTTTACTCTTTTTAATCCAGAACAACATATGTACAATACGATCAGTTGCATCAACTTACTAAATGTAATTTTATGCTAGATTTAAAATGGTCCCTTTTGTGTCCATATGAGCACTCCAGGCAATGCCTGACCCAGGCATGTAGCCGGGGCTAAGGGGCTTCAGCCCCTTTGAAATTCTCAAAGTGGTCCGCGAGAAGGCCTTACTGGTACATTATTTAAACTGTTATGTGTATTTATATCATGATCTGATCACCATGCTCATTATATCCCACATTAATGGGGTTATTGGGATAACAACACAAAAGGTTTGCTAGGGTAGACCCTCTTCCACCCAGTCTCAGCCCCGAACCAAACTCAGCCCCGAATCAAAATCCTGGCTACGGCCCTGGCCTGACCAATTAGCTTCATGCATCTTATTTTATACTTGATACACACTGCACTCACTGATGCCTTGCATGATCCAACAGACTCCTCCCTAACTCAAGTAAATGTGTGAGTATATCATCTATTAACGATTTCACTGGGAATGCTCAGAGGTGGGGTGTCCAATTCCTAGAGAGATGTTATTTCAGGGTTTTTTTAAAGGCACCAATGTATTTATTTGTGCTTTTTCACTTTCCCAAGAGTCCTGCATCCCTAACTCCAGCAAATATGGAGTGTAATATGATTTTAGATGTTTACTCCTTTGGGGTATATTTCTTGAACTGAATTCTTAAACATGCAAGTATTTAAAGCTATGTCTCCCCGAGGGATAAATGGGGGCACGAGTACATATGATGTTTTTAATATGCATCTTTCCATTCGAACTGGCCTTGAAAAGAAACCTCACCAGAGTATCCTATTTCTGTAATAAATAGAGAGATCGCTCATATCCTGGAAAGGTCACATTAGGTAAGACTTATGCTTTTAAGTTTCAAGATGCAGTTTAACAGCTGGAAATAACTGGGAGGAGGACAGAAGGCCAAAACGCCCAACCCACTCTTTTTTGGGCTCTGGGGCAAGCTTTCTTGGAAACCACTCCTATATATAAACAGGGGCTCCTCCTGGGAGATGTGTTTTCTTTTCAAGGAGCGCAGATTTCCCGCCAGAGAGCGCTATTGACTTCCCTCAGCAAGACTTTCTCAACAGCCAACATTCGGGGACTTTGCCTAATAAAATAAAGCGTGGCCTGCCTTGATCACTGGGCAAGAGACGCCACAAGCCTCAGCAGCTGTCTGTTTCTGTCCACAGTCAAAGGCTGCCCAGTCATGCCCAACGTTTTATGGAGGCAACACTCTTTTAAGGCCCTTTCACTTGAGAAAGAGGCCAAGAGGTTCAAAGAAAGGGCCTTTCACACATATGCAAAGCCACTCTCTCCCATACAATTACAGAGTTATTTTGTTTCTGCTCTCTATGAATGAAAGCACCCAGTAGTCTTATCATAGGGCACATATACAGCAAGATGATTCCACAATGTGCATGCACATTTCTTATTTGTAGTGCAAATAAGCATTAAATAATAAAATATTTAAAATTAAGAACAATTTTAACCAATGTAAACTTACCAGTATTTAATTGGGAACTGTAGGCCTGCTTTTGGCTGATGAGATAGTCAAGTTAATTAGGACTGTTGTTATTGTTGTTGTGTGCTTTCAAGTCATTTCAGACTCAGGGTGACCCTAAGTCTGAAACTTTAGGGCAGGGGTGTGGGTAAATGACTTTGAAGGACTGCATCTAGCTTGTGAACCTTAGTTTGGGGACTCCTGATATAGAGGAAATACACTATGACTGCGTTGTTATAGGTTTTTTCGGGCTACATGGCCATGTTCTAGAGGCATTCTCTCCTGACGTTTCGCCTGCATCTATGGCAAACATCCTCAGATGTTTTTTTGCTGACGATGCTGGCCTTGTCACCCATACAGAAGCAACCCTGCAGTGCCTAACATCCTGCTTTGAAACAGCTGCAGAGCTGTTAGGGCTGGAAATCATCCTGAAGAAAACGGAAGTTCTCTACCAGCCTGCACCACAGGAAGAACACCATCATCCTCATGTCAGCATAGGCCATAGGAACCAGTTTCCTAAAGCTCGATGCAATGGAATCAAGGGTGTTCCAGTTTCACAAGACATTTAATATTCTCTGCTAGTGCCTTGCCAAACTATAACTCCTAGGATTCCATAGAATTGAGCCATGGCAATTAAAGGGGTGTCACATTATATTCATTCTACAATGTAGATGTGTTCTACAATGTAGATGCATCCTACTTTACTTTCTAGTAAAGCTAAGCAACACATCAGTATAGTTTAGATCACTGGCAGTTCAGACCACTTGGTGTGTTTGGACTGGCTTGGCAAGCACAGTTAACAATTATTTAAACCACTACTTGCCTAATTGGCATCAGTTTTTTTTTTGCTCAAGGGGAAGTGGGGATGGGAGTCTCCAAAAGTGCAGACATTTCTCCTCATGCATCTACACCACATGTATGAACTCAGGGCCCGCGGGCCAAATCCAGCCTGACATGTCATTTTATGGAGCTCTCCAGATGCTGGACTACAGCTTCCATATTCTTCATCATTAGACATCATTACTAGAGATGATGAGAGCTGTGATACAGTAACATCTGGAAGGTTGCAGCTTGTTCTATTTAGTCAGAATACTGAGGTTTGAATTGAGATGCAAGGCTTGTAGATGTGACATCTGGTGTTTCCTCGAGTGCTGTTGGCTTGCAGTTCTTTGGGGGGGGGGTATGCTCATCTGAATTTCTAAACCAAAGAGCCGGCATTGTCCATAGACATCTCCACGGTCATGTGGCCAGCATGACTGCATGATGTGCCGTTATCTTCCCGCCAGAGCAGTACCTAATTATCTACTCACATTTGCATGTTTTCGAACTGCTAGGTTGGCAGAAGCTGGGGCTAAAAGCGGGAGCTCACCCTGCTCCCTGGATTCAAACCTTTTGGTCAGCAAGTTCAGCTGTTTAACCCACTGCACCACTGGGGGACCCCTGCCTTGATATTGTGGGTTATATGGTTGTGTGGAAGGGTCCTCAGTCTACACTGCCTTATAATCCAGGCCAATGCAGTTAACCCACATTCTGACACTGGGGCCCCTTCCACACAGCTTAATAAATTCCTACATTACCTGCTTTGAACTGGGATATATGGCAGTGTGGACTCAGATATTCCAGTTCAAAGCAGATATTCTGGGTTAACCTTGATATTCTTGGTTATATGGCTGTGTTGAAGGGCCCTGGGTTACAGGGCAGTGTAAATTTAGGGCAGTTCAAGTGGTGTCAAGCTGCATTCATTCCACAGTGTGAACACACTGGGTCCTTCCACACAGCCCTATATCCCAGAATATCAAGATGGAAAATTCCCCAAATATCTGCTTTGAACTAGGAGGTTATCCGAGGGCCCTTCCACACAGCCACATAATCCAGAAAGTCAAGGCAGAACATCCTACAATGTCTGCTTTGAGCTGATATTGTGGGATTGAGTGTGGAAGCAGTCCTAGTCCACACTCAGATAATGATTTTCTGCCTTGATATTCTGGGACAGGGCTGTCCAACTAGCGCCCGGGGCCGGATCCGGCCCCGTAGCCTGTTGGACACGGCCCCACCTATGCCCTCAGCCGGGGAGGAGGGGAGGCGGGGCAGGGAGGAGGAGAGAGCTGGCTCCTCCTCCTTCGCCCTTCCTCCTTCCCCTCCCTGCACCGCGGCTCACGATTGGAGCCGCGGCGTCGTCGAGGGGGGGAGGAGGGGGCGAAGGAGGAGGAAGTCAGCTGGCTGCTTTCTTCCTCCTTCGCCCTCCTCCTTCCCCTCCCGCGCCGGCGCCGGGATCGGGGCAAGGGCGCGCGGGGAAAGAGGGAGAAAGGAGAAGCCAGTCAGCTGACTGGCATCTCTCTCTCTCTCCCACGCGTCCAGGCCAAGGCGCGGCGAGGGGGAAGAGAGAGAGAGAGGCCAGTCAGCTGACTGGCATCTCTCTCTCTCTCTCTCTCCCTGCGCGCCCAGGCGTCGCGCGCGCTGCTGGAAGGAGAGAGAGAGAGAGAGAAGCCAGTCAGCTGACTGGCATCTCTCTCTCTCTCTCTCTCCCCCGCGCCCAGGCGTCGGCGCACGCTGGAAGGAGGGAGAGAGAGAAGTCAGTCAGCTGACTGGCATCTCTCTCTCTCTCTCTCTCCCTGCGCGCCCAGGCGCCGGGCGCTGGCGGGAGGGGGGAGAGAGAGAGAGAAGCCAGTCAGCTGACTGGCATCTCTCTCTCTCTCCTCCCCCCGCGCCCAGGGGCGGGGTGGGGGGGGCCTGGGGTGGGGCCTGGGGGCGGGGCTGGGGGAGGGGCTGGGGGCGGGGCTGAACGGCCCCCCAGGTCATCAGTGACCTCAAGTCCGGCCCTTGGCCGGTTAGAAGTTGGACAGCACTGTTCTGGGATATAGGGCTGCGTGGAAGGGCCCACAGTTTACACGTGAAAAGGCCAGGTAACCTTGACAGCACTGCAGCCTGAGGTGAGTAGCTTATTATAGGGCCTTTCCACACAGCCCTATATCCCAGAATATCAAGGCGGAAAATCCCACATTCTCTGAGTGGGGGCTCAGATAACCCAGTTCGAAGAAGATATTGTGGGAGGTTCTGCCTTGATATTCTGGGATATAGGGCTGTGTGGAAGGGCCCTCAGATAATCCACTTAAAAGCACATAAAGTGGGATATTCTGCCTTGATATTCTGGGATATAGCGCTGTAAGGAAGGGCTCTAAAATAACCCTATTCAAAGCACATAAAGTGGGATGTTCTGCCCTGATATTCTGAGTTTATAGCAGTGGTTCCCAAACTTTTTTGGCCTACGCCCCCTTTCCAGAAAAAAAATTACTCACTGCCCCCTTGAAATTAATTTTTTTAAATTTAATAGCAATTAAACAGAAATATATATGTATTAATGCAGTGGTTCTCAACCTTTCTAATGCCGTGACCCCTAAATAAGGTTCCTCATGTTGTGGTGACCCCCAACCATATTTTTGTTGCTACTTCATAAATAATTTTGCTACTCGCCGTGCCGCCGCCGGAGAGGGCTCTGAGGGGACGGGCAGTCGCGGCCTGGGGAGACAAAAAAGCAGGGCCTCCTCTCCCCACGGAAGCCCCGGGATCTCCTGCTCCCTCCACCGCCTCTGCCACTGCCGGGGAAGGCCGTGTTTTCTTCCGCGGTGGCGGGGAGGCTTCGCCAGAGGATGCCTTCGCACTGTACTGCGTGTGGGGGTCAAATCGAAGGGGGCGGGGTCAAAGAAGAGAGCCACATGGCACCTCCTAAATGGCCAATTGTTCACTGCCCCTTTAGAGGGGTTCACTGCCCCCCAAATCCCCCTGAGCCTCCCACCACCCCCTTGGATCGCCTCACCGCCCACCAGGGGGCGGTACCGCCCACTTTGAGAATCAGTGGTTTATAGGGTTGTGTGGAAGGGCCCCTCAGATAACCCAGTTCAAAGCACATGAAGTGGGATACTCTTCCTTGATATTCTGGGATATAGGGCTGTGTGGAAGGGCCCTCTGATAACCCAGTTCAAAGCACATAAAGTGGGATGTTCTGCCTTGATATTCTGGGATATAGGGCTGTGTGGAAGGGCCCTCAGATAATCCAGTTCAAAGCAGATATTGTGGGATGTTTTGCCTTGATATTCTGAGTTTATAGGGTTGTGTGGAAGGGCCCTCAGATAACCCAGTTCAAAGCACATGAAGTGGGATACTCTTCCTTGATATTCTGGGATATAGGGCTGCATGGAAGGGCCCTCTGATAACCCAGTTCAAAGCACATGAAGTGGGGTACACATCCTTGATCTTCTGGGATATAGGGCTGCATGGAAGGGCCCTCTGATAACCCAGTTCAAAGCACATGAAGTGGGATACTCTTCCTTGATATTCTGGGATATAGGGCTGTGTGAAAGGGCCCTAAAATAACACAGTTCAAAGCACATAAAGTGGGATGTTCTGCCTTGATATTCTGGTATATAGGGCTGTGTAGAAGGGCCCTCAGATAATCCAGTTCAAAGCAGATATTGTGGGATGTTTTGCCTTGATATACTGAGTTTATAGGGTTGTGTGGAAGGGCCCTCTGATAACCCAGTTCAAAGCACATAAACTGGGATATTCTTCCTTGATATTCTGGGATATAGGGCTGGGTAAAAGGGCCCTCAAATAACCCAGTTCAAAGCACATAAAGTGGGATGTTCTGCCTTGATATTCTGGGATATAGGGCTGTGTGGAAGGACCCTTTGATAACCCAGTTCGAAGCAGATCTTGTGGATATTCTGGGATAATAGGGCTGCGTGGAAAGGCCCCTGGGTGGATTGGATTCTCTTCCCAACCCCACCGACTCCACGGGTCCACCCCGCCGCGCAGGGGCCCAGAGGTAGAATCCTATTCTCCGGCCAACAATGATTCTGGGAAGAAGAAAGACCTGGGGCGAGGGGAGGGGAAGGACTTGGCAGCTGCCCCTGTTGCTAAAAGAGTGCGGGGCGCCAACAGCCCCTTCCTGTCTTCGGCACGAGAGGAGGCCAGGGGAGGAGGAGGAGGAGGACAAAGCCACCCACCCAGGGTTTCCGCGGCGTGGGCGTGAGCTGGTGTGTATGATTTGCCTTGTGCCTGGGTGTCTCTCCCTCCCTCCCTTCCAGAGACACCTCCCCGCCTCGTCCATTCCTCAGGACGCGCCTGTTGAATGCATTAAGAGCGAGGCGAGGAGGCCGGGCTTGGACAAAAAGAGGCTTCTCCCTCGCGCTCGGGCGCCCGCTTTTGCCCGTCCCAGGGACGTCATGGGAGGGAGGTATAAAATTTCAAGCCGGGGGAGCCGAGAGGCAGAGTGTGCCGAGGAAGAGAAGGAGGAAGAGAGAGAGAGGCGGCAACGGATGGCTGGCTGGCACATCCAGGTTGGCCTTTGAAGCGTCGTCGGAAGAAGGTGGGAAAGAGAGAGAGCCCGTTTGCCTCTCTGAAGCGGCGTCGAAATTAGCCAGCCAGAGAGTCAGTAGCCTTGATTTCGGTCGGCTAAATTAGCGCCCAGAGAGTGCTTTGCTCCTGCGGGAATGGCCCCGAAGAGTCCGCGCAGGGGCTCTCCTGAAAGCCCGACCAATGCCTCCTGAGCGGCTGAAGAGCAGAGCGACCCCATTCCCCGGAACCCCCCCATGGAGAGGGACCCCGGAGCCCCGCTGCTGCTGCTGCTGCCCTTCCTCCTCTTGTAGGCGCCCCTGGCTCGCCCGCCCAAGATGCCCCGAAGATGCCTCCTGCTGCTGCTCCTCGGGCTCCTGAGCCTGGCCTCCGCCGCCCTGGCGCTCTCGTCCTGCACCACGCTGGACCTGGAGCACCTCAAGAGGAAGCGGGTGGAGGCCATCCGCGGGCAGATCCTCAGCAAGCTGCGCCTGACCAGCCCCCCCGAGGCCCTGGGCCCCAGCCACGTCCCCTACCAGGTCCTGGCCCTCTACAACAGCACCCGGGAGCTGCTGGACGAGATGGAGGAGGAGAAGAAGAAGGAGCAGGAGGAGGAGGAGGAGAGCTGCGCCCAGGACAACACCGACACCCAGTACTACGCCAAGGAGGTCCACAAGTTCGACATGATCCAGGGCTCCCCCGAGCACAGTAAGTCACGACACCCCCGCCTGAGCTTCCCAAACAGTCCTTCTGCGAAACAGAACCAAAAGGAGGGTGACTCGAATGATCAAGGGTCTGGAGAACAAGCCCTCTGAGGAGCGGCTTAAAGAGCTGGGCAAGTTTATCCCTCAGAAGAGAAGGCTGAGAGGAGAAGTTTATGAAATATATGTGAGGGAAAGTCATAGGGAGGAGGGAGCAAGCTTGTTTTCTGCTGCCCTGGAGTCCAGGACACAGAACAATGCCTTCAAACTACAGGAAAGGCGATTCCACCTGAACATTAGGTAGAACTTATTGACCGTGAGAGCGGCATGTAGCCAGGGGGGGGCTAAGGGGGCTTCAGTCCCCCCCCCCCAAATTCTCAGGGTGGTCCGCGAGAAGGCCTTACTGGTACATTATTTAAACTGTTATGTTTATTCATATCATGATCTGATCACCATGCTCATTATATCCCACATTCATGGGGTTATTGGGATAACAATACAAAAGGTTTGCTAGGGTAGACCCTCTTCCACCCAGTCTCAGCCCCCCAACCAAACTCAGCCCCGAATCAAAATCCTGGCTACGGCCCTGGTGAGAGGTGTTCAGGAGTGGAACTCTCTGCCCCGGCATGTGGTGGAGGCTCATCCTTTGAAAGCTTTTAAGCAGAGGCTGGATGGCCATCTGTCGGGGGGTGTTTTGAATGCGATTTTCGTGCTTCTTGGCGGTTGGTTGGACTGGATGGCCCACGAGGTCTTTTCCAACTCTATGGATTCTATGATAAGCCTAGACTTGGAATCACAGAATCATGGAATTCCTCCAGGTGTTTGGACTTCAACTCCCACCATTCTTATCAGCCTCAGGCCCCTTTCTTTCCCCCCTCAGCCACTTAAATGGTTGAGGGGGGAAAGGAAAGGACCTGAGGCTGATAGGAATGGTGGAGATTGAAGTCCAAAACACCTGGAGGGATGGCAAAAGTTGGCCCATACCTGCGCCTAGTTCCAAGATTCTGGGATTCCAAGTCTAGGCTTATCATAGAATCCATAGAGTTGGAAGAGACCTTCCAACCATACAGTCCAACCCCTTGCCAAGAAGCAGGAAAACTGGAGGGCCCAAGTTTGCCCATGCCTGTGTTTAGATCACTGGTTCCCAACCTGTGCTGCATGGACCACCAGAACTAAAATATGATCTGTTGCAACAAGAGCAACTGGTCTCGAGAAACCTCCTTATAGTGTCGAGGCTTATTAAATATGTTTTTCTGTGGTTGAGTAGATGTCAACTACTGGGTGGCATATGTTCTGCATTACAAACTAGAGCTGATGTGGTCTATCCAGTACAGTTTTCTGAATCAGCATCCCATATAACCAAACCAAAACTAAAGTTGACCAAAAACTGATTCGTAACTCTTTTGGTACTAATGCAGGAGAGCGGTCCCCCTGTCAAAGTGGTCCTTGGTCAAAAAAAAAGTTTGAGAACCATTGGTTTAGATGCCAAAAGCAAGAACAGATTGGGAACTGGTTCACTCTGTTTCTCTTTCATGGTTAGGGAAGCTAAGACAGGGAGTTGTGGTGAAGACTCAGCTTCCATCCACACCACTCGTTCTTAACCTGTGGGCCACAGACCACCAGAGGGTGGTGAGTACGAAAATCTGGTCTGTGAGCCTTTTTCCTCTTTATTTTATTTATTTATTTAATTTCCACTCCTTTCGTACCACTTGCCACTCCTTCTTTATTGCTGACCATGGCATATGTTCTGTATCAGAAACTAGAGCTGATGTGGTCTATCCAATGCAATTTTCTGAATCAGCACCCCAAACCAAATCTAAAGTTGACCAAAGATGGATTCGTAACCTTTTCGGTACTCATGTTGGAGAGTGGTCCCTGGTGAAAGTGTTCGCTGGTCAAGTGGGCCCTGGTCAAAAAAAGGTTGAGAACTACTGATGTACACTGTGGCTCCATCTATACTGACTAGAATCTACCTTGATCTAGAATCCTAGAGTTGGAAGAGACCCCCAAGAGCCACCTAGTGCCATCCTATTCAGCCATGCAGGAACACATAATCAAAGCATTCCAGTTTCTGTTGAAGAACCACAAGAGAAGGAGACTTCACTACACTCGGGGGCAGAGCTGTTACTGACTAGAAGTTCTTTCGAATGTTTAGAAAGAACAATAGCAATTTGAATCTGTTGCTCCATATCTTAACAGAAAACACCGGGAATGTGGCGCAGCTGGCTGGGTGTCAGCTGCATAAGATCTCTACTGACCAGAAGGTCATGAGTTTGAGGCCTGCCCGGGTCGAGGTGGGCTCTCGACCTATTGTGTAGCCTGTTGTCGACCTTTGCAACCCGAAAGACAGTTGCATCTGTCAAGTAGGAAATTAAGGTACCACTTAGTGGGAAGGCTAAATTTAACTGATTTACGAGGCCATAAAGATCTCCAGGAAACACGCTGAGGAATGAAGGTGTGCGACAGCTCCCCCTGGTGGCCAGATGTTAAATTGCCTCTGTCTGTCTTGTGTTGTGTGTCTAAATGCTTGCCTGTATACAGTATGTTCATTGTGATCCGCCCTGAGTCCCCTGCGGGGTGAGAAGAGCGGAATATAAATAAAGTAAATAAATAAATAAATAAATCAGGCTTGCCTACAAGTGTAGCATCCTTCCAAATATTTAATAAACATTGCTATCATGTCCCATTTCAGCCTTCTTTTCTCCAAGCTCGACAGACCCAGCTCCCTCAGTCGTTCCTTGTAGGGCTTGTCTTCCAAACCTTTGACCACTTCTGTCACCATTCTCTGTCCATGTTCTAGTTTGTCAATATTCTTCTTGAATTGCGGTGCCTAGAACTGGATGCGGTATTATTACTTCCTTCAGTCTAGAATTTAGACTCTTAGTGAAATAGCTTAGGGCCCTTCCACACAGCCATACAACCCAGAATACCAAGGCAGAAAATCCCACAATATCTGCTTTGAACTGGATTATCTGAGTCCACATTTGGTTGTATGGCTGTGTGGAAGGGCTCTAGGCTACATCACTAAGAGTCTAGTATCATTTCTATTTTACAGTGAAGGAAACTGAGGCAGAGATTTGTGGTGGCACTGAGATAAGGCAGTGACTCCTATGAGTCACCCAGATCACCAGGGGCCCTTCCACACAGCCATATAACCCAGAATATCAAGGCAGACTAAACCACAATATCTGCTTCGAACTGGGTTATCTGAGTCCACACTGCCATATATCGCAGTTCAAAGCAGATAATGTGGGATTTTATTCAGCTGTGTGGAAGGGGCCCCAATCAGAAGCTTGATTTGAACCCTGGTTGCCAGACTGCAGACTTGGCTTGGTTCTCAGTCTCTTCATATTCCAGGCTTCAGAGAGAGAGAGGGAGGGAAAAATCCTTAGATAGGGAGGGACAGGAAGTGTCTTGGCAACAGCATCTTGGAGATGCAGAACCCCGTCTAGCCAAAAGTTTGGCACCGACTAGCCATTGCAGCACCACAAACTGCAGTGTGTGTGTTTTATTTTGTGTAGGTGGTATTCTTGAGCATGGAGACAGGTTGGCACACACTGTTCCCATTTTTGCCAAGTCAGTGCGAAACGTACAGTCTGTCTTTGCAAAGACTTATGGATGAACAGTATCAGTATGTATTGGCTGCACTGGTATTTTCTAAGCAGTCAAGAGATTATGGAATCCTGTTGGGGAGAAAGCATCCCCATGGGCAAATGAATCTCACCCAACTGAACAGCAATGTGGTGGCTCTGTGGCCAATGTACTTGACTCCCAAATGGAAGTTGTGGGTCTACGGGTTGGCACACAGGCTGTGGACTGCTTCGTCTCTTCAAATCCTTGATTCTCCGCCACCCAACCACTAGTAAATACATTTTCCTCGCTAGGCCTGGAATCTTGGCAAGCGCAGAAGTGCATGGACAGGTTTTCCAATCATCTGGGAAGCCGTGTGAGGTTCTGGCAAGAGCCATAGTACCCTTTGCTGCCATTAGAGGCCGTCCTGGGCCCTTGAATTTTTTGCAGAGCCCTGCTGGGGCGAGAGGAAGGGGGTGGGCGATTCAGGTGGAAGGGTGTGTTTGCATGTGGAGAAAGCAACAAATGGGGTGTTGAGGTGAGCACAGTCAGAGTGCTGGTAAGAGAATATTTGTTTTGATAGGCATATTCTGAGCAATTTAGCCCACTGTCTGGTATGATCCTGATCTTGGGAAAGATCCTTTTTTGAACTGCAACTCCCAGAATACCCCAGCCAGCAAAGCCAGTTGGCTGTATTCTGAAAAGTGCAATCTGCAAAAGAAAAACAAAACAAAACAGAGTGGGTTGCTGTGAGTTTTCCGGGCTGTGTGGCCATGTTCCAAAAGCATTTTCTCCTGTCCTTTCACCCACATCTATGACAGGCATCCTCCGAGGTTGTGAGGTCTGTTAGAAAATAAGCAAGTGGGCTTTATATACCTGTGGAATGTCCAGGGTGGGAGAAGGAACTCTTCCTGTTTGAGGCAAGTGTGAATGTTGCAATTGATCACCTTCATTAGCATTGAAGGAACATGAAAGGCACTTTCAAGGAATATGAAAGGAACTGCAGACTAATTCAACCAGAGATGTCAGCCACAGCAGAGCACTTGATGAACCAACCTGGACACAGCATATTATTTAAGAACACAGAAAAGCTGGACGACTGTAATAACTACTATGTCAGGCTATACGGAAAAGCCATTGAAATCCACAAGTATGCGGACAATTTCAACAGAAAGGAGGAAACCATGAAAATGAACGAAATCTGACTACCAGTAGTAAAAAAAACAACCCTCTAAAAATAGAATAATAGAGTTGGTAGAGACATCGTGGGCCATCCAGTCCAACCCCCTGCCAAGAAGCAGGAAAATCACATTCAAAGCACCCCAGACAGATGGCCATCTAACCTCTGCTTAAAAGTCTCCAAAGAAGGAGCCTCCAGGACAGTAAATAAAGAGCAACACTCAAAAAACAGGGAAATTGTAGACAGGAATCAACCAGGGCTAGCTAATCACCTCCCAACAAATAATTCCCCCAGGCAGGGAGCAGCCAGGCTTTGATACTACAAGGCCATTCAATGCTAATCAAGATGGCCAATTGCAACATTCACACTTGCCTTAAACAGACAAAAGTTCTTTCTCCACTATGGACATTCCACAGATATATAAACCGCACTTGCCTAGCTTCCAACAGACCTCATGACCTCTGAGGATGCCTGCCTTAGATGTGAGTGAAACGTCAGGAGGGAATGCTTCTGGAACATGGCCATACAGCCCAGAAAACTCACAGCAACCCAGTGATTCTGGCCTGTGATTTTTTTGGTGTTGCTTTCGACAACACCACAAAATAAGACATTTTCTCAAGCTCTGCATTGAACTAAGGTGGGCCTCCGCCTGAGTAAACATACATAGGCTCAAGCTTTAAGGAGGTTAACGTTTTTAAAACCACTGAGTTATGAAAGCCAGGCTCTCTCACTGTAGAGCAGCCCCCTCCCAGCAGGTGGAGGAGCCAGAGCATTGGCAAGGGGACACGCCAGGGGCTGGGACGGCTTTCCGAGTCTTGGAATAACATCAGCCCAAATCCAGCCAGTGAACAGAAAACCATGCCAATGTCTAGAAATCTAAAGTGGGAGGGGAGGGGAAAAAGAGGGGATGAGAAAGAGAGAGAGAGAGAGAGAGAGAGAGAGAGAGATTTTAGGACTATGAGAAGAGAAAGTGTTTCTTGAGGCTTGGAAGCCAAAATTATTCTTGAAGAACTGAGCATATGTTTTAAAACGTTCCATATGTGAGTAGTAGTCACCACAGGCACTGGGCAAGGTTCCTTGTTCATGAAATGCATAGAGAGTAAGAGTTGGCACAGTAAGGTATGTGCGTTTGGGTTATGTTTGGCATGTGGTGAAATGGTCACGTGGTGTGGGATGGACACAATTAGTCGTAAGCATAACTATTCAACCCACGTCCTGTAGAAAATCTGGAGTCCTAAGGAAAATGTTTGGTTGAGTTGGCAGCCAGGCACACAGCAAAAACCATTGTTTGGGTCCTTTGGCTCTTGAAACATGGGCCAACTCAGTTTTCATTTCCACCACACTGGTGCGCTTGTGTGACTTGATTCATGCAGCAACTTTGTGGTCTAGTTTCTGCTGAGAAATGAAATAATACTGTGGTCTTTCCAAGGAAGAAGGCATGGTTATGAAATGGATCCCCAAATAGTTCATGTGATGTATTGTCGAAGGCTTTCATGGCCAGAATCACTGGGTTGTTGCAAGTTTTGGATGTAGGTGAACTACAACAGGAAAGAATGCTTCTAAAACATGGCCATAGAGCCTGAAAAACCTTCAACAACCCAGTTCATGTGATCTCAACCATACAGTTGCTAGCATTGGTTGAAATGAGTGCTTGTTGTCTGTTCTGGCTGGAGGAATTGGGACCTAAAGGCCAAACAACAACCCAGACCCTTTTCTAAATTCTGATTGAAGCTGCCAAACTTGATGTAGATCAGTGTTTCCCAACATGGGGGTCGGGACCCCTGGGGAGGTCATGGGGTGGTCAGACGGGTCGCCATAGACCATCGGAAAACACAGTATTTTCTGTTGGTCATGGGTGTTCTGTGTGCGAAGTTTGGCCCAATTCTACCATTGGCGGGGTTCAGAATGCTCTTTGATTGTAGGTGAACTATAAATCCCAGCAACTACAACTCCCAAATGTCAAGGTCTATTTTCCCCAAACTCCTCCAGTGTTCACATTTGGGCATATTGAGTATTCGTGCCATTGTTTGAGTCCACAGTGCTCTCTGGATGTAGGTGAACTACATCTCCAAAACTCAAGGTCAATACCCACTAAACGCTTCCTATATTTGCTGTTGGTCATGGGAGTTCTGTGTTCCAATATTGGTTCAATTCCATCGTTGATGGAGTTCAGAATGTGCGCTGACTGTAGATGAACTATAAATCCCAGCAACTATAATTCCCAAATGACAAAATCAATTCCCCCTCCCCAACCACACCAGGATAAAAATTTGGGTGTATTGGGTATTTGTGCCAAATTTGGTCCAGTCAATGAAAATATATCCTGCATACCAGGTATTTACATTACGATTCAGAAAAGTAGCAAAATTACAGTTATGAAGTAGTAACTGAAACAATTTTATGGTTGGGGGACACCACAACTTAAGGAACTGTATTAAAGGGTTGCGGCATTAGCAAGGTTGAGAACCAATGATGTAGAAGTTTCCATGAAAAAGATTATTGGCTCATTGTCCGTTTCAAGAGGTAACTGTGTTCCTAGATGGTTTTGTGAAGGGAGCCTTACAGGAACTTTAGGAGAAGCAGAGCTCAGAAATGTTCCTTTTGGAAGGCTGTGACTCCCAGAAACCCCCAACTGGGGCTGTTGTTAAAGTTGTACTCCAGCGCTCTGGAGAAAACAGAGAAAATTGTTGGCAAAACATGGAAGAGGAGGAGGAGGGGAAGCTGAAATGACAGAATAGCCTCCTTATGATGCCGAGAAATGGTCAATGAAAGAAGCACATAAGAGAAAATACACAGCTGACGATAAGTGGAAAAGATGCTGAGAAAGTTCTGTGGGGCCAAAGCCAGGACTGAAGATACAGATGCTAAGCAGATGTTGTGCATCTGGAAAGATGGAGCCACAGAGACTGAGCAAACAACAAATATCTCAGCCCATGCAGATGTTCAACAACACCAGTGGGTATCAGCATTTCTTAATGGACATTAGCAAGACGCTGCCGACTGTCATGTATACTGTTGTGCTGTCTTTACTTCACTGTACTGAGAAGCTCCAAGGACACAGCGCTTAACTGGATTTGGTTTCCTTTGGAAGGAGATCACTGGAAGCTTATGGAATTTTGAAATATTGTTTGGAGAGAGATATGTTAAAGAGAGCTTTGGCAAAAGTACTTTGGGGGACTACAATTCTCAGAACACCTCCAGCGGATCCTTGGAGGGTTTACTCCAAAGAAGTAGTTTATCCAGGATCCGAATGATAGGTGGAGACATGCAGCTTAAACACCCCAACATCAGTTTTGACTGCCTAACATCAGAGTCCCAGAGAAAAGAAGTGGACACCTGTGACTGAGTGTCTCATACTTGCCTGGCACTTTTCTTTCTCTGAAAAGGCTGCCTCTCTCAAAGCTTGCTTCAGTCAACTGAGGTTATATTATTCTCAGCTAGTGGAGAAGGAAGTCCAACTTGAGGGGGGGGGGGTCAATTGACCTTCCAGGAATCCTTAGAGCATGGTTCTCAACCTTTCTGATGCTGCGACCCCATAATACGGTTCCTCATGTTGTGGTGACCCCCCTTCCAACCAGGCCCGGATTATCCATAAAGCCACACCAGGCCACGGCCTAGGTGCGCAGCCATGGGGGGGGGGGTGCAAGATCCGGACCCCCCAATATTTTTTAAAAACAAAAGCTCAATCTTTGGGCACTTCTGCACTTCACTCAAGGAAGGAGGGGCGCCTGGCGCGAGTAGGAAGATGCGGAGAGAAGCCCCACCCTAGGGCCTCTGACGCAGCTTCCCTCTGCCTCTTCCTCGCTCGCGCCGACCCCTCCTTCATTCACTTAAGGAAGGAGGGGCGCCTGGTGCGAGGAGGAAGATGCGGAGGGAAGCCTCGCCCCTAGGGCCTCTGATGCACATGCTCAGCATCGGCCCAGGGGCGTGACTTCCAATGTGTGGCCTAGGGTGCCAAAAAGAGTTAATCCGAGCCTGCTTCCAACCATAAAATTATTTTCCTTGCTACTTCATAACTGTAATTTTGCTACTGTCATGAATTGTAATGTAAATATCTGATTTGCAGGATGTATTTTCATTCACTGGACCAAGTTTGGCACAAATACCCGATATGCCTAAATTTGAATACTGGTGAGGTTGGGGGGATTGATTTTGTCATTTGGGAGTTGTAGTTGCTGGGATGTATAGTCCACCTACAATAAAAAAGCTTTCTGAACTCCACCAATGATGAAATTGAACCAAACTTGACACACAGAACTCCCATAACCAACAGAAAATACAAGAAGGGTTTTGCTGGGCATTGATCTTGAGTTTTGGAGATGTGGTGCACCTACATCCAGAGAGCACTGTGGACTCAAACAATGATGGATCTGGACCAAACTTGACACAAAGAATCAATATGCCCAAATTTGAACACTGGTGTAGTTTGGGGAAAATAGACTGTGACATTTGGGAGTTGTAGTTGCTGGGATTTATAGTTCACCTACAATCAAAGAGCATTCTGAGCCCCACCAATGAACCAAATTGAACCAAACTTGGCACACAGAACTCCCATGACCAACAGAAAATACAAGAAGGGTTTGGTGGGCATTGAACTTGAGTTTTGGAGATGTAGTTCACATACATCCAGAGAGCAGGAGCTGGGCTTTTGGTGGTATTATTTGCTGTCTGTTTCCAAAAAGGAAGGGAAGGACAGGCAGAGACATCTTCAGCCTTCTCTGCCAAAGAAAAGGTATTTGGTGACCCCTCTGAAACCTCCCTCTGAAACTCCCAGGTTGAGGAACACTGTCTTAGAGGACTACGGCCTCTCACTTCACTCCTTCAAAATAAATAAGTAATTTTTTTAGCCCCAAAATTCTCCAGATACTACATAAGGGACATGGAGGGCATATTCTCCATGATTTTATTTTTTGCTCCCCCAGGCCATTTTAGGACTAAGAGTGGCGTTTTTGAGGTTGGGGGATTAACCTGGCTTTCTATCCCTCGGGATTTGACCACATTTGTGGTGCTGATCAGTGTTACCACCTCTTTTTTGGCAGGCTACTTTTTTGGCAGCTGCAGGCCAGGCAGGAACAACATGATGCTCTCTGTATTGGGAGTGGCTGTAACTCCTGAATTATCAGTTGCAGCTGGTTGGGAATAGTGTTTTGTTCTTTGTAAACTTACATATCTAATTAATTTGATTTGGGAGGGGGGAAACTTCATATTGGGGGGAGCCAAACAAGACAAAATTGTCTATCCATCATTAGAAAGCCCTGACAATCCATCGCAAACAACACAAAGATTATGTGTAGTTCCAGGCCTTCCTCTGCTCTACATAAATTTGCAGAGAATCGGTTCGTACATATAACATATTCACATGCATTTCAAAAAAAATAAATCAGGGTAATATTCACGGAAAAAGTAGGAATGTGAACCACTCTTGAGTCTGCCATGTAAACCAGAAATAATAAGAAAATTAGGTGCCAAAGCAACAGTATTATCTTAGAAGTGAATACTAGCTTCACATATTCATTTGACCGAACAGTCCCATAAATGCATAGGATTAGTTGTAGGAAATAGCAACCTTCAGAGCCTCCACTAACTGTTTGTAAATGTGTATAATTGTTAACCTATATTGTATGTCCATTTTGGTTTGCCAGTTTCACTGTGTCTCTTTGGTGTGGGAGGGGCTTTAGACATAGGACTCTATTTTGTATACTGTATATGCTTTTAGACCTCAATGGAGGTGGATGCCGTTTGTCTCTTTTCAGACTTCAGTGCGTACAATTATACCATTTGGATTATATCTATATGCTTAAAGACATTGGACTATGAACTAGTATGCTGAATTAATACAACTTGTTTATGAGTAAACAAGATAATTTTTTTTCTAAAGAAGAAGACTTTGCTTTTATCTCTGCATATTTTAACTAAAAGGTTTCAAGGGAGTGTATATATTTTTGAGCAACTGCAACTACAAATTCTACTTCAAAGAAACAACCGTCCTCTTCTAACACAATATATTTTTGTAGTGGCATGTCTTTATCCTTGGCAGTTTAAAGACATGGTTTTTCAGTTTAACAGCTGAGTTACCTGTGTGCCATTATATTAATGCTTGCGAATATCACTTGTTTAAAGAGCTGACTTCTAACAATTATTTATTTATTTACATCATTTATATTCCACCCTTCTCACCCCGCAGGGGACTCAGGGCAGATCACAATGCACATATACAGGCAAACATTCAATGCCATAGACATACAACATATACAGACAGAGGCAATTCAACATTCCCACTTCTGGCCACCAGGGGGAGCTGTCGCACTCCCTCACTCTTTCTGCATACTTCCTGGAGATTATATGGCCTCATAAATCAGTTAAATTTAGCCTCCCCACAATGTGGTACCTAAATTTCCTACTTGACAGATGCAACTGTCTTTCGGGTTGCAAAGGTTGACAATGAGCTACACAATTGGTCTAGAGCTCACTCCAACCCGGGCAGGCCTCGAACTCATGAGCTTTTGGTCAGTAGATATCTTATGCAGCTGACTCCCAGCCAGCTGCGCCACATTACTGGTGCAAGGTCGTGCTTTTCTTGACTAGTGGTTTTCAAAAGGTTGTCTCCATGTTCATGGAGATTCACATTTGGCAAACGGATGGGACATCATGTTTACCTTTTCAATATGATTGTGGTGCACTTATTTCCAATAGGTTATGGAATTTCCAAAACTAACAGAAAAGCTCACTTAAAGAGACGGTAAGGGAGAAGTGTGGCAAAAATAATTCACAATGATTCTGCATTTTCAGATGTTCAGATGAGCTTCTGATTAAAGCATGACCCACTTTAGCTGTGCAGAAAATTAATTAAAATAATCAAATTGGGAATTATTGCAAAGGACATAGGCCAGCCTCTGCCAGCCAACCTAATGCCCTTCCGTTATATTGAGCTATACAGCTCCTGTTATTCCCAGCCAGGACAGATATACTAGTCAGGAATGATTGGAGTTGTATTCCAGCACATCTGGACAGCAGCAGTTTGGGGAGGCTGATGTGCACAAATGGAGGTTGAATTGGTGGCTTGTTTATATGCCATTTAATAGGTGCACGGAAGAAAGCCATTTGTTAGGAGGATTGAAACTGCAGGTGCCTTGCAGCTGTGTTTACTGAACTCTGTTCATATAAAGGAGACCCCAGATTACAGAAAGACATTAGTGATATAAGAGCAAAGGATGAAGAGAGTTGGTATGAAGAGAAGTCTGCAAATACAGCTGGCCCAAGGGAAATATGAGCCTATTCAAAATGAAAGCAAAGTGTGCTCAGGTGTCAAGCGAAACAACAGATCAACACTACACAATTGCAGCAGGTGGGTACCACTTCTACTGCCGTGCCTACATCTCCCAGAATCTAGGCATTTGTAGTTTAGGGAGATACATAGAATTCTCTGCTAGGAAGCTCTAATGTTGTCATTCAGAGGAAGATATCAGAGCTCCCTAGCAAAGATTTAGAAGTACTTTCCCAAACTGATAATCCTAAGATTCCATAGGATGTTGTAGCAATTAAAGTGGTATCAAACTACTATAAATGTCTGATATAGCTACACTTTTGGGCAAAAAAAATGCTGCTGGGCTAATTTAAGAGGATTGGCAGCTGTGTTGCCAGATAGACTCTTGCAAAAAAATTGATTTTGGACAAAGTCTGCTTGATGTAAGGTTCCCAGATTTCAGGGCCTGCAATTTATTCCTTTTTTGCACAAGGGTGAGAAGAAGAATCTCTGGGCAAACGTTTTTTAAAAGTGTGTTACTGGCCATTATTGTTGCAAACTGCTTTGGGGTGGTTGCTGTTGATTATCCTTAGACCTCATCTTCTCTCCTCCCTCCTGTATTTAATTTTTAGACTTGATGACAGGAGGAGAAATGATGGCCATGTATAAATATGTGAGGGGAAGTCATAGGGAGGAGGAAGCAAGCTTGTTTTCTGCTGTCCTGGAGACTAGGATGCGGAACAATGGCTTCAAACTACAGGAAAGGAGATTCTACCTGAACATTAGGAAGGAGTTCCTGACTGTGAGAGCTGTTCAGCAGTGGAACTCTCTGCCCCAGAGTGTGGTGGAGGCTCCTTCTTTGGAGGCTTTTAAACAGAGGCTGGATGGCCATCTGTTGGGGGTGCTTTGAATGCAATTTTCCTGCTTCTTGGCAGGGGGTTGGACTGGATGGCGCACAATGTCTCTTCCAACACTTTGATTCTATGATTCTATTTGAGTGATATGCTCTGAGAAACTTCAACCTGTTTACTATCATGCTCCATCATTGGGCCCAACTCCTATGAAATTGCCAAGTGCTGTCCATAGATCTTAGGTATTGGGCATGACATCTCATGTCCTCCTATCCTAATGACACTACAAAATAAGTCCCCTGCAAAATAAGTTCTGTAGGTTTCTTCTTAAGTTGGATTTGTATATATGTCAAAACAGGTACATTTTAAGCATAACTCCAGTCAAAAATATATAGCATAGGGAAGGGTTTTTGTTCTTGTTGTTGTTTTGCTATTTTTGTCCCTATTCAGATTATTTCCTCTCACTTTCTGGCCCTGTGATAATTGGATTTTGGAAAAAATGGCTTGTTGTGGAAACAAGAATTGGTGATAAAGCTTCAGTTGAGACAGCTTTCCCCCATTATAGCTCTTCCAGAAGTGCTTTTCCTGCAAGCAGAAGATTGGTCTAGATCAGTGTTTCCCAACCTTTTTTTTTTTGACCAGGGACCACTTTGACCAGGGACCACTCTCCAACACAACCCCAAAAGGGTTATGAATCAGTTTTTCCTCACCTTTTGAATTGGTTTGGTTATTTGGGATGCTGATTCAGAAAATTGCATTGGATAGACCACACCAGCTCTGGTTTCTGATACAGAACATATGCCATCCAGTTGTCACCATCTGCTCACCTACAGAAAGTGATATTTAATAAGCCTCAGCACTATAAGAGGGTTTCGTGAGGCCAGTTGCTCTCGTTACAACGGTGTAGTAATGGTGAGGCTGTGGACCATATTTTCGTTCTTGCAGACCATTGGTGGTCCACGGACCACAGGTTGGGAACCACTGTCCGACATGCCCCGTGCAGTCTATTCCAACTCTTATGATTCTATGAATGAATTTCCCTTTCTGGGGTAGAGTTCTCTCACTTGCTGTTGTCTCACCTCTGTTCTTAACTATGTGTCTTTTGTAAGTTGTACGTTTGCAACGCAGGGCTGCCTATATCTGTGTTGGTTCTACTTCACCCTGTTACTGTGTGCAAACAAGCCAGTTGAATCTTGTAGGACAAAGATGACATCTTGATGGCTTCATCAAATCAGAGAAATACTGTTGAAATTAGAACACAATGGGAAAGTTGCTCAAAGTAGTTAAGATATAGCCTTAGTGAGAGTTGCAGACATTTGTATTTGCCCCAGCAATAGATACGATCCCACATCTTCAAAGGTGGCAAAAGTTAAACTTTCCCATGGTTCTGTTTCTCTGCTAAGTGATGATTCAGAATGAACGTAGAGCCAAAATTGGTTTTCTCCCTGCCTCCCCCTTCCTGGAAGCAAGAAAATCTTATTCCAGTGAGGTTTCAGGGCTGATACAGACAAATTTGAACTGCATATGCAGGAAACAGGCCTGGCTCCAAACCACCAACCAGATAGCTACGGTCTTGTTCCAGAACTGCAGTCCAGCACAGGAAATAAGACAGCAGGAGAAGGAGAACTTAACACAGATAGAAAGGCAGATCTAACATTTCAAGAGCCCCCTTAAAACTTTCTCCCAGAAGTTGACAGGAGAGAAAGTTCTCTCTGTTCTTGTGCCCCTCCCAACTCTGCCTCCCTAATGTTTTATCTCTGGAATGGTAGCACAAGGCAAAGATAACATTGGCGGTTAATGGACAGATGGTACGTAAGGATGGTAGACTTCCATAGCAGTTAACCAGTTTCTGTGTTGCTGGGCAAGCATGGTCTGAAGAAAAGTATTGTCCAAGGAGATACTAGAAATCTCCTAACGCAATATCTAAAGAAGTCCTCACACTTGCATAATTTCCAGTTACACTGTTGTAAGGCCCCCAAGAGAATTTCATCCCGAGGATCCCATCCAGCTGGAAGCTTTGTGCTTAAAAAAATTAGAGAGGAATTCAAGGAGAAAGGATCAGTGGTGTACTTTCTCCACACTGGATAGAGAAAGGAGGAAAGAAGTAATTGTGGACTGAGCTGTAATGTTGAAGTCGCATTAGGAAAGCCGAATGCCATAATTCATTTAGGAAGGTTGGGACTCTGATCTTCTGTTGATGACAAAGCTGTCTGCAAAAGTAAAAACCTATTTAATAATACCTGTTTTTCTCCAACAGTCATAAAATCAGTGGCAAAGCTTTCTAGTACCTATCTAAAGTTCTCGGGTGAGGTCATCTAAAGTATGGATTATATGTTATTAATATGCCAGAGCTACTATATGATGGAGAGACCCTTCACTAGTCTTTTCAAAATACATAGCAACACGGTGTCAAAGCAGATGCCTCTTAAAGAGCCAGACCCAGTAAAGAGTTAACAAAAGAGTTTATTGTCCACAAATCACTGTGCTTAAAAGCACTCAAAAGAACTAAAAGCACTTATTATTTACTTTATTTATATTCCGCCCTTCTCACCCCGAAGGCGACTCCATACTACTGTTAGACCAGGTGTGGGCAATTACCGGCCCTCCAGGTGTTTTGGACTTCAATTCCCAGAAATCCTAACAGCTAGTAAACTGACTAGGATTTCTGGGAGTTGAAGTCCAAAACACCCGGAGGGCCGGTAATTGCCCACCCTAGACGCTGAAGAATCAGCCCCACCCAGTTCTCTACTACCAGGAGTAGCAAGAGCCTCAGGCTCAACTACAACACATGGGACTGTCAAAATTCTCACACCAGAAGAGACTTGCAGTTTCTCAAGTCACTTCTGACACACACACACACACAAACTCCCATCCAAAATCAACTTTGTGTTTTGAGATTTTTGGACTTCAGCTTCCTAACAGTTGCTGGTTTCTTCTTTTCCCGTGTGCCATGAGTGCCTGTTTGACCTCGGCAAAGGAAGGGAGGTATTAGGTGAAGCAAACACATAACCATGCTCACTTGCCAAACGGCTCGCTTGCTGAGATTGGGGCTGCCATGTGAATGTTCACTACATCAGCCCCAACTGTCAGATTATTGCATTTTGAATGGCAATTCATGAGTCAGCACAAGATGTATTTTCTGCAGTGTGACATGTTTGACACCAGATGGCGCTGTCTCAAGACTGATGAATAGAATCTTGAGGAATGACAGTTGGGATCTGACAGTTGGTGTCAGTTAGGATTAAATATTTGTGAGGAAAGGATGTTTAGGAAGGTAGCTGTAATTGCTGTTGTTTTTCCATGCTTAGCTTGTTATTGTTAAATTCAATTCAATACAAAGTTATATTTTTTACCTTGTGAATTGAATGAGAGTGTCATTATTCACACGAACAGAGACTGGAGTTTATTGGGCCGATGGGGAATTAAACTTCTATATTTCTGTTGCCTATTCCGCTGTGGCATAAATACTCGACGCCGAAGACCAACTGCAGGGGGTACTGGTAGCATTTCATACATGCAATCACCAAAAACACATTTGTAAGATCCACGTTAAAAATGCGTTTATATTACCCCTAAAAATTTGAATATAATGTATAAAAATGTAGAAAATAAGTGTTGGAAGTGCGGGAAGCATGAGGGTTCCTTTTTTCAAATGTGGTGGACATGTTCAAAAACAAAGGAATTTTGCCAATCAATACATAACGAATGTTAAAAAATCTTAAAGATAGAATACCCCATGAAACCTGAATTTTATTTGCTTGGACGATTAGATAGCGAGATATTCAAGGGTGACAATATAGAGAAACTTTTTGTATTCCTGACAACGGCGGCTAGGATATTGTTTGCGAAATTATGGGAAAAAAATCTCTTACCGACAAAAGAGCAATGGCTGGAGAAAACTTTGGAGATCAAAGACATTGACGAACTTACGTTCTGGCTACGTCAGAACAATGGCAAAGGGAATATTAAGACAGATTGGACAATGATCAATGATTATATGAAAAAAGAAGAGTATGATGAATAATGTTGTAATGTAAACAATAGTGAATAATAAGAGCATGAGGGATGCTTCATTTTAGAGAATTTATTAACGGAATGAGAAAAATAGTATGGAATTAGAACGGAAGTCACCATGTTTTCCCTTACCCTTTCCCCAATACTTGTGTATATTATGTTATTTTATGTGATGTTATTTTATGTGATGTAATGTTTATAAAATGGAAAATTTTCCAAAAGGGGGAAAGAAATCATTTTCAGGTGTGCATGGATTGTGTCCTCCTCTTCTTCCCTTGGGGCCTCGATGGGCAACCCTCACCAGGACCATAGTAGAGGAGGCCCATCCCCCCAAATACAATCTGGCTTCACCTTTCCTGGAACAAATGCATGGGATATGAAAGGGAGGCTTAAAGCAAGTCACTCAGATGCTTCAACATACACACAGTTCATTCATCCTCCCTGATGCCACTGGAACCGTGAGGCACAACTGGTGGGGATGAGAGAAAGGGCCATCTCAGTGGATGTGGAACTCCCTCCCCAGTGATATTAAATCAACCCCCCCCCCCGACCTTTAGAAAGAAAGTGGAGACGTGGCTGTGGGGCCAAACCTTTGCATAATAAATCTCAGTGTAATAAAAGTTTATGGAACAATGCAATGGACAACCGGAACGGCTCCTGGATGAAGCCTTTGAATTGTGTGATTTGAATTAACTGTTTTAATATTGGTATGTTTTAATTATTGGTTTTAATGTATATGTTGTATTATCTTTGTATGTATGGCATCAAATTGTGCCTGTTTTGTGAACTGCCCTGAGTCCCCTTCGGGGTGAAAATGACAGGATGTAAATGCAGTAAATTATTATTATTATTATTAGTCTCATTTGTGATTCTGGTTTCATTGTTTTATTTTTAGATGAACTGACTTACTGCCCCAAAGGTGTGACGTCCAATCTGTTCCGCTTCAATGTGTCCTCGGCAGAAAAGAACAGCACCAACCTCTTCCGAGCTGAATTTCGGGTTTTGCGAATACCGAACCCCAATTCCAAACGCACAGAGCAGCGTATTGAACTTTTTCAGGTGAGCAGGCCTCCTTTCTAGAAACACTTTCACACCAAACAGTAATTTCACTATGATTCCATGTCATCATGGCTGAATCCTAGGGAATCCTGGGGATTGTAGTTTGGTGAGGCACTAGATTTCCCTGGCTGAGAGTTCAATATAAAAGGTAAAGGTTTCCCTTGACGCTGTCTAGCTGTGTCCAACTATGAGGGGTGGTGCTCATCTCTGTTTCTAAGAGCTGGCGTCCGTAGACACCTCCAAGGTCACGTGGCCAGCATGCCGTTACCTTCCTGCAGAATCTATTGATCTACTCACAGTTGCATTTTTTTGAACTTCTAAGTGGGCAGAAGCTGGGGCTAACAGCAGGAGCTCACCCTGCTCCCCGGGTTCAAACTGCCAACCTTTCAAAATATCTTCTCCTAAATTGCAAGTCCCAAGATTCGATAGGATACAGCCATTGCTATTGAAATGGAATCATAGTACTATCATTGTGTAATATGAAAGAGCTGCAAGTGTGTCGGGTGAGGGGTGTTTGCTCTGGATCCAAGTTCTCTCATGCCATTTGCGAACTGTGGTTCTTACCTCTTCCACCCACTCCATAACATAAATGCTAAACTTTCATTCCTGATATTTAATTACTAAACTTATCTTTGTTTTCTCAGCATGTGTTCTGGTGTAGGTTGTATCGCCAGATGACTTAAGCAGCTGGCTGTAGTATTAAAGAGCTGCCTAAATAAACCTTTTCCATCCCACTTGCTGTCAGCATTTTAAATAAAGGTTATGCTGTATGTGGCGTGCCTTCCAGAGCTAGTCCAAGACATTTTGGCTCCTTTGGTGTTTTTCAAATTCACCCCAGGCAATGCGTTTTTGTTCTTTAGAGAGCTCAATACCCGCTACTTGAGGCAACCACATCACTTTTTTTAATATTAGGGTTGTCTCTCGTGCCTTTAATAACCATTCTATAAATTATAATAAGCAGTTCTTCAGAGTTCTTCTCAAGTATTACCTCAGTGATCTTTACCACCCATGTGTGAGATAAACTGGTATTTGGCTCTTCTGGTCACAGACTGCAAGAAAGGGAAGCGGGAGAAAAGGATTTGGGAGCGGAAAATAACAACAAATGAGGGGCCTTAATGTAAAGCTCAAGTACACGTTTAATATTGGACTAAGATTCCAGAGAACAGAGTAGAAATTCCATGTGAACTACCATGGCTGCATGGCTGCCATGGTTATATATATGCCGATGGTATACTGCACCGATTAAATTACATCAGATGGATAAGAAGCAAAGTAACTATTGATGGGGATGTGGTATGTGCAAAGGGATATATTTTCATTTATGGTGGGAATGCCCCCTGCTGAAGAGTTTCTGGAACAATACATTTAAAGAAATAGGGAACACTATAGGACTAAACATCACCCCGGATGCTAGGTTAGCATTACTAATGGATGCCATAAAGTTGAACTTAGGGGGGGGGGGGAGATTATTTTACTATTTTATTATTATTTTGTTATATTTTATTATTATTAAATTTGTATTATATTTTATTACTTTAAGAAAGGATGTGTGTGATTATTTTACTCACAGTGGCCAGACTTGTAATTGCAAGGAATTGGAAGATGGTATCCAGTTGTGGTGTTCCAGCCTAGTGGCCATAGACAGGCACCAGGGGTCCCAGCTGATCCGGGTCAGATCGGGGATGATGGGTGGCCTGATGGATACGGGTCTGCAGAGGAAGACTTAGCCTGGGATGATGGATGGTTACATGGATATGTGACTGCAGATGAGAGTAATGATGACCCCATGGAATTTAGTTCTGAATTCAACAGTGAGAGGCCCAGATCTTCTACACTCCCTCCCCAGGCGAGCATTCCGAGGTTAGGGAGGATCGAGTTTCCCAGCTTGATAGTGAAACATCTGGGGATGCTAACGAGCCGGAATTCGACAGGAGGGCCAACATTAGATCCTCCCGGAGAGATTGGAGAAAGGGGGTGCGCTGGGCACCCAGGAGTTAGTTCTCTTCATTAGATTGTGTTCAAGCCTTTCTACGTTCAGCTTGGATGGACTCATGCTCTAGACTCTAAGTTTCTGTTTGACCGCAGGAGCGGCTTGCCTTCCTTGGGATTTAAGTCAGCTTGACTTGCCAGTTACAGAACTTTCTTGGACTATCTTTGGATTTTTTCAAGTTACTTTACATCTTTCTACTTTTGGACTATTTCTTATTCTAAATAAATACATATTATTTGCATCTGCCTGGTGTGTGTGATCTAGGGGGGGCTGTCCGTGATCTGAGGTGCAACACCAGTCTTGCTCTGGAAGCATGGTATGGGGAGGTATGGATCGTAGCCTTAAATGACAAACTATCAATGGAAATGAGGGTGTTTAGCGGGAAAATTAACATAGTTTGATTCACATTGGTCAATTTTCATTAAATATAGGGAGTGATAAGGGAAAACAACACAACCTTGTTGGTCAGGAATTTTTCAATTTTGTTTACTGGTTGACTCAAAAATTAATGGCAAAGGAAATGATACTTGTTCAGGCCTTGGTGGTGGAGTTATGCATTTGTAAAATGTTGATTGTTTTGTGTTCTGTTTACAATGTAAACTGTTAATCTGTGTGTGTATGCACACACACACACACATACACGCATACTACCATGGCTGCACCCTGTGGAATCCTGGGATTTCAAATTTGGTGAATTAGCAATGATGCAAGTGAGAGTTCTACCAGTATAGATAACCAGAATAGTTCCAGCCTTAATGTTATGCCTCTTTCTGAAAATGGTTTCATGAAAATAGAAACGCTTGACCACTGCAACATAAGCTTTGAACAATTAATAGGAGAGTAAAAGCCATTTGAAAATCTTGCCCAGTTGGACTTCCTGCTCATAGGCCAGATGCTGATGGAGAGCTGCAAAGGGTTAAGCAATTCCGTGCCCTAGCAAGCATAACTTTTGAAGTATTTGTGGTGGCATGCTGGAAGCTGGTGGCACACGACCAGTTGGCCACGGTCAGGAGTACCAGCGTGCAAGGAATTTCCAAGCAGGTACAATGTGCCCAGCTGTTGCACAGATCAGCCTTTAGCCTGTAGCCACATTCCTGGTCACATTTCATCGCAATTGTGTCATGCTCTATCTGTGTATCTGTCTGTCTTTCCTTATTCACTTCTTCCTCTTGGAAGTGTGAGTTAAAATGATCCAGTTAATAGGATTTTAAACAAGTTATTTTAATACATTTGTGTATAATTAGTGACTAGCAAAACTGGTGACCCCTCAGGTGGTGTTTACTGCGTAGGAGTAGGCAAAGGACACCTTGCAGGCCATATTTGAGCTCCTTCCAAACCACTTTTAGACGAAGTTAATTTAAAGTGGTACGCAAACCTTTTTGTGCTCACTCGCTCTCCGCACGCATGCACAGGCCAGCTAGTTCTGCACATGTGCAGGGCCAACTCCGCGCATGCGTGCCAGTGTGCACATGCACAGGGCCACCATGCGCCAAGTGGATGGTGTTGCAAAACGCACTCCAGGAGGCCGAATAGGAGGACGTTTTGCAGCCGGAGGTGGGAAGCTCCGCCCTGGCTGCAAAACATCCTCCTTTTCAGCCTCGTGGAGTGTGTTTTGTGTCACCATCCACCTGGATTCACGCCCGCGCACCGGCCCACAGCAATGGCGTGGCAGGCACCGAACCTGGCAGCCGCGGCCAGATGCGCCCCTAGCACACGTGGCGCCCGTAAGCGGCCGCTTACTTGGCATACTGTCAAAATCCGCCCCTGGTTTTGAAAAAGCTTGCCTATGTGTAAAACAGACCCCTGAAGGCTCAAAATGGACATTTACTGGTAGTTAACAGCTCAACTTCCTGAGATAGGTTGCTCCTCTCTCTCAGGATATGCATCTTTCATTTTCACAGGATATCCATCTTTCACAGGTTGGAACCCATATTTCTTTCACTGCTTCCAGGAGCTCTGGTATAAACTGGCCAATCCGAGGCCCCCAAAAGAAGGAGACCAAGGAGTGAAAATGGCAGGTGTGAGGCACATGCAGCCCCAGAGACCCCACAGGATTGCTGTAATGCCCCATCACTTAGTAGTTGCTTATTCCAATGAGACATCCACGTGATAAACTCAGAAGAGGGCCACTTTCAGTTTATAGAGCTTCCTCTATAGAGGTTCTCCATGTGATTGAGAAGAATGAATTGCCAGGGTTATAGCTTGTGTGGAGAGTCTCTGATGATTCAGGAAATGATGTGCTCAAGATAATAACTTTTTTACAAATGCATATGACAAGGAAGGCACAACACAGGTGGTACTATACTTCCAATCATCCTCCTTGAGTACATCCTCTAAATCAGTTGTTTCCAAACTGTGGTCTGTGGACCACCACTGGTCCGTAAGAACTAACTTATGGTCCACAGCCTCACCATTACTACACCGTTGCAACAAGAGTGACTGGTCTTGCAAAACACTCGTATAGTGCTGAGGCTTATTAAATATGGTTTTCTGTGGGCAAGCAGATGGTGACTACTGGATGGCATATGTTCTGTATCAGAAACTAGAACTGATGTGTTCTATCCAATGCAATTTTTTGAATCGGCACCCTAAATAACCAAATCGAATCTGAAGTTGACCAAAAACTTATTCACAACCTTTTTGGTACTAATGTTGGAAAGTGGTCCCTGGTCAAGTGGTCCTTGATTTTACCAAAGGTTGGGAATCACTGCCCTAAATACAACAATAGTACCAGAAGAGGACTAAAGACTGCCCAAATTTGTTTATACAGTACCTGAAATTGGCCTTGCTTGGGATAGGGATGGGTGAATCTACCATGCTGGATGTCATTCATATTTCCATTTTTCAGTTTTCATTCCATTTCAGTTTTTTCTCAGATTGCAAATTATTTATTGGAAAACGCTATACAAAATTTTAATATATATTGACTCAAATTTTCCAGAGTGATCACTTGAATTTTCATGTATTTTATAAATGTACACACTTCTGTGTGCTTTTTCAAAACTAAACATTTTAAATCAAATTTCACCATGAAATACTTTTCAAAATATACAATTTTTTTGCTGTAATTGAACTGTGTAAAATTGCAATACTTTCTATGCGACCTTTATAGTAGGCTTCAGTAAAATATGAATTCTGAGGTCTAGTTGGGTTCTGGTTTCCATTAATTTAATAAAAGTAAAATGAACGATTTTCCACTTGCCACTTGCCTGGCACATTTCTGAACTAACCTGTGACTTGGACATCTTTTCTTTATGCAGATCCTGAAGCCTGATGAGTACATTGCAAAACAGCGCTACCTCAGTGGCCGGAATGTGATGACAAGGGGCTCCCCGGAGTGGCTCTCCTTCGATGTCACAGAGACTGTGCGTGAATGGCTGTTGCACAGAGGTGGGTGGTGCAAGAAGCATCCTGAATAGTGCTTTGTGTCCAGAACTTGCATTATATAAATAACTGATTTTTCTTTTCATGTCAGGAATGACTTGAGAAACTGCAAGTCACTTCTGGCGTGAGAGAACTGGCTGTCTGCAAGGACGTTGCCCAGGGGACACCGAGATGTGTTACCATCCTGTGGGAGGCTGCTCTCATGTACTTACATGAGAAGCTGGAGCTGACAGATGGGAGCTCTCTCCGCTCCTCAGGTTCAAGCCGCCAACCTGTCAGTCAGCAGTCCTACTAGCACAAGAGTTTAACCCATTGCGCCACTGGGGGCTCCATAATAATAAATAATAATAAACAATAATAATGTGGTAGTCGGCAGGTACCGTATATCGCATGCATACTAACATTTGCAACTGAATGTATCAAGCTGCACAAACTTTAACAAAAGTAAACATATCACTCAAAGAAAGCAAATATAAATCAGACTTTGAAAGATTGGGTTATGGAACTGAAAATGAAAAAGAGCTCTAAGCTAAGAAGAGCCATGCTGAAATAGTATGTCTGGTGTTGGGCTGAACAATATTTATTTATTTCCAGCTGTATTTATTCAATGTATATCTGCCTTTCTCCCAAGATGCCAAGGAAGTGCCCTCTTCCAGTGTTTTGTGACAAAGAAAATAAAACATTCCCATGCATATTTTTTTACAGTCACCTCTTAAACGCCGTCTTTCAAGGCTAAGAATACCATACACAGACAGCTGGTTTATTCATATATCTGCCTTTCTCCCAAGATGCCAAGGAAGCTTCCAACAAGTAAAACATTCTTATTTTACAGAAGTTAAGAATACTCAGAGTGGTCCGCAAGAAGACCTTATTGGTACATTATTTAAACTGTTATGTTTATTCATATCATGATCTGATCACCATGCTCAATATATCCCATATGCATGGGGGTATTGGGATAATGATACAAAAGGTTTGCTAGGGTAGACCCTCTCTCACTCAGACTCAGCCACCCCACCCCCCCTTCCCGGAATCAAAATCCAGGCTACAGTCCTGTACACAGAGGAACAAATTTAACAACAACTCCTAGTTAAGAATGGCGAGACAACAGGAAGTGAGCGAAATCTATCCACAGGAAGGGAAATACACTCCTTAAAGAGTTATCTTGAAGTGAAAGGTGTTTCAAGTGAAGCTTTACCATCAATCCTTGTTTCCACAACAAGCCAAATTTTTCAAAATCCAATTATCACAGGGACAGAAAGTGAGGTGAAATCTTCTGAACTGGGTCATAGACAGCAAAACAAAAAACTTTCCCTATGCTATTCAAAATTTTCAACATATATGTATTTGGCTGAAGTTATACTTTTAAAAATGTAATTGTTCTGACTTACATACACGTTCAACTTCAGAACAAACTTACAGAACTTGGGGACTACCTGCAGTTAAAAATGTAAAAATCGCATTGACTAAAACTCAGCTGCTGGTGCACTTTCCCTTCCAAGTCAAGTCAAGTCAAGGCAAATGTAGTAAATGTTACTACTTTGGAGCCCTGGCCTCATTTCACAATTGCTGGGGTTCATAGCTGGAGAGTCCTTACAGCTAAGACAAAATGAGCGTCCTTTATCTGAAATTTCGCCATCTGAAAATCATTATCCAGAATCATCGTTCACGTGATTGACTGTGATAGTGACACTTTTATTTTCTGATGGTTCAGTGTACACAAATTGTGTTGAAGGCACAAAATTATTATAAAATCATTGTATAAAATTACCTTCAGGCTGTTTATAAAGTGCATGTGAAACCAATCAAATTCATGTTTTGGCAAGGGGCCCATCTCCAAGATAGCTCCCTATGTACGCATATGCATACACGGCAATTCCAAAATTGGAGGGGGAAATCCAAAACATTTCTGGTTCCAGGCTTTTCAGATTAGAGCAGGGGTGAGCAATTACCGGCCCTCCAGGTGTTTTGGACTTCAACTCCCAGGAATCCTAAGAGCTGGTAAACTGGCTAGGATTTCTGGGAGTTGAAGTCCAAAACACCTGGAGGGCCAGTAATTGCCCACCCCTGGATTAGATATACTCATCCTGGTAGTACCTGGTTGCAAGTCAAAGTTGAAATTTTAGGAAGGACTTCTAGATTAATCTCACACTCCCTATTTCTAAAGTCAAGACATGGGCTGAAGACCAATCCCTTTACTGTAGGGCAAAGCTATTGGTTTCATGCTAAAGCTTGGTGAAAAAAATAAAGACAACTCCCAGATTTCCCAGGCAAGATGATCATAGGCTGTTCTGTCTGGGAGAACAGTGGTAGCCATAGTCTAAGAAAGCAAACGTGTACAGCTCTGCTAATACCATGCATTTGAAAAGGACATCATCACACATAGCCAGCTTTTGATGTAGCTGATGGTTAGAGATATAAACAACAGGCTTACCCAGAGTCTTGTGGCGTGTGTACTATAATCGCAGCTGCTGTCGATCTTGGAAATGGCTAGAGAATAACAGAAGAAAATGCTCATGGCTGTAAAGTACAAGCTGTGCAATTCAGCAGCTGCCACCAGCTGGAAAGGTTAAACAGGTGCTGAGATTCTATGGCCATTCCTAGCCTGAGGGACTTCAGATCTTTCTTCTGGCCTGCAGCTAGTCATGTGCACAATATGTGTTGGTTTTTTCCCCTCCTGTTATTTAAAAAACAACATAGAAACCTTCCATATACCAATGGGAACATATCTCTATTTAATGCAGTATAGTCAGCTGTTTAGCTTTTGAAAATCCAGATCAGATGTGTTTAGAACAAGACCTCAAAGGCCCCTGTCAAGCATTTTCATGTACTGTGACGTGGAAATTCAGTGTCCGAACTGTGTGTGAGAGACTCTTAGAGAACAATTTCCCATATAGAGCTGTTCCAGGATTTCTGATTGATGACACAGGATTGCAATAGGGAAATGTCTTCGTTAATTTATATACAGGCAAAGACAACAAAATAATTTTGTGTAAGAGCTGCAAAGTCCAATTCTATACGTGTTTCCTGATAAATTCTGCTGTGTTTACTAGTATTGCTTATGTGACCATGGAACTGATTTTTGTAGCTGAAGTCTTAGGTGTTTAGGAGTCGAAGAGTGCTTTCCACATCCTATTAAAAGAATACAAAACTGTTCCTTAAATGCATTTTCTACATAATCAAGAATATATGCACTACAAAATCTGTGTATAACTTACAACTATATTAAACATTAAGACTGATCTGTACCTTCCAGGATATTGTGGCAAATGCTGATTTGCATTGCTATCCACCTAATTCTTCCAATAATAATAATAATAATAATAATAATAATAATAATGTCAGATCTGGGAAATCTGAGCTTGGAAGAAGTTCAGGTTTCCAGCCTGCCATGAGGTGGCTGACCTTTGTCCCAGTTCTCTGGGACCTTTGCCCTAGTTACTGAAGGACATGCTGAGTCAGTCTGGGAGTGATGTAACTTCCAGGTGCCTCCAGGGAAGTGAGGTAACTTCTTATGGACTTGGACATTGGACAATGATTTTAATATGCTGACTCAGGGACCCATGAGGTCACATCCCTTTGGACTATGGGATTTGCTGAATCACCCGGATATGGTGCAACCCTGCCTGGACATTGCATGGGCAAGGGGAGGGGGGTTTAGGTATAAAAGGTGTGTTTGGGTGGCGGGCCGGTGCTTTACAAGTATTGTACCTGCAATAAAATCGTGTTGGACCGTGCTTCTATCTACGCGTGATCCTTACCGAATTTGGAGCGTCATTACAGAAGCTAAAGCCCCATTCAACTTTCCCAGCAATGGAGAGGTTGGCTTGGAAGGAGGAGGAGTATATCGATATGTGGAATATTGCTCCTGAAGAAGTCCGGAGAACCATGGATTGGGAATTGACGACCATTGACCAGGTGGGGTTCCCGGATGAGCCCAGGGAAGTGACGGCGTGCGGAGCGTCAGCCCAGAGGGACGAACTCCGAGAAGCGGAGAGATTGTGGGACGCTCAGGTGAGCGCTTTGAGAGAAATGAGGCGGCGAGGCCCGATTCAGGCGGGTGTTCGGATGGCCGGAGGAACCAGAGAAGCTGTGCTGAAAGAAGGGCCAGCTCAGGTGGATCCAGTGGAGGGCAGGTCCAGAGAAGCTGAGAGGAAGAGTGCCTCGGCTCAGGTGGACCTGGAGGAGTGTGGTAGTGAGACCACAGAACCGGAACCGCTGTCGGAGTTGGCGGTGATGAGGTGTAGGATGGATGCGATGGAGCATACCATGAGAAGGATGTCCCAGGCTATGCCCAGGAGAGAGCCCAGGGAATCGGCGTGGAGTGCCCCGGGAGGAGGAGACTTCACTTATTATTCGTGGATGGATGGTGAACCGTCAGCAGCTGAGCGTCCTAGATCTCCCATGGGAGTGTGGGCGGACGGTGGTCATCTGGCGTCAGAGGAAGTGAATCCAGTCCCGGTGAGCAGGCCCCTGCAATCGGCAGGGATGGGAAGGGGAGTTTCAAAGGTGGAGGCCCTCAGGGGAGGAGAATGCAATCTCAAGATTTTGGAGGACGATTGAAAAAGGAACCTCTGAGGGTGGAATTTGAAGGAGAAGCTTGCAAAGGTGGCCTTCTTTATTGCCACGGTTAGAGACCATATGGAGGACTATGGTCATCTTTACCCCAGCGATGGTAGCAGAGTTCGAGCCATTGGAGGAGTGTTCAAGGGAAGGGCCGCGGAATGGTATGTGCAGTGCCATGACCGGAGGGATCCATGCTTAACATCGGTCCGGGCCTTCCTGCAAGCTATTAGAAACCGTTTCCGTGATCCTCTGGAGAGGGTAAAAGCAAAGGAGGCGTTGCGAAGTTTATCCCAGGGATCCCGTTCAGTCACTGAATATGCGGAGGAATTTATGGGATTGGCCGGAAAAGTTGCAGAATGGTCCCAGGCAACGTTGCTTGAACTATTTAAAGATGGCCTGAGAAAGGAGATTTTGGAGTGGTGTCTGCATCGCGGAGATCCAGGTGACGTCGACGGCTGGATCCAGTTGGCCGGCAGCGTGGAGGGGATCTTAGCTCAAGTGCAACGACGGCGGTTCCAGCCGACGAGATCCAGGGTGTCGGGACGCGGTTTTGCTGAGGGCCGATTCCGGGGCGGAGAGTTTTGCCATGGCGGCGATAGCAGGGCTGGCGTTATGAAGAAACCAATGATGGGTCGGGGCCGCTGTTTCATCTGTTCCCAGCCGGGCCATTTTGCGGCCCAATGCCGGCAGAAGCCGGTGCAGGATCCTGTCCGTGCGGATCCATCTAAAGTAGCATCTGCTAGAGCAGCTTTTGTGGACAATACTGATGTGAAAAGTGTTGAGGTGAGTCCCCCAAGTGTACAATGCACCCTGGGTTTATTTAAAAGGAAAGAAATCATTGAGAAGAAGGCATTGGTTGACTGTGGGTGTTCGGAGAATATAATGTCCCCTAAGTTAGTAGATGATTTAGGGGGGGCTATGAAAACTTTGGATACCTCTGTTAATTTTACTCAGTTACACGGGTCATCTATTAAGGGTGGGCCGTTTTCTTTGGGCACTAAAGATTTAAAAGGTCGGGTGGGACCTTGGGAAGGGGGTATTGATTTTGTAGTGGCCCCCATTACAGGACATGAGGTGGTATTGGGGCTGCCTTGGTTAGAACAGGTTAATCCCAAAATTGATTGGAAGTCCGGGAAGGTGCAATGTGAGCCTAATGTGGAGAAAGGGGTTCAGGACGAGGTACAGAGGGTGCCAGGAGAGTATTGGGATTATGCAGATGTGTTTAACCCTAAGCTGGCCCAAAGTCTTCCCCCTTTCCGTAATGTACAATGCAGTATAGAGGTAAAGGAGGGGGCTATTTTGCCTAAACCGAAAATATATGCCATGACTGTGCAGGAGAAAGTGGCTCTAAGAGAGCAGATTGATGGATATTTAGAGAAGGGGTTTATTCAAAGGTCGGAATCTCCCATAGCTGCACCAGTTCTGTTTCGGGAGAAGAAGGATGGGAAATTGCGATTATGCATTGATTATAGGGGGTTGAACGCCATTAGCACTACGAATTGTTATCCTTTGCCCTTAATCAAAGATTTATTAGGCCAGCTAGGGGCGGTAGATTTTTACTAAATTGGACTTGATAGATGCGTTCCATATGGTGCGAGTGAAAAAAAGTGACCAATGGAAGACGGCTTTCTCTTGCCCTCTCGGGTTGTACGAATGGACCGTGATGCCTTTCGGTTTGGCTGGAGCTCCCGGTATTTTCATGCAGCTTATAAATGAGGTGCTGCACCCCCTTTTATATAGGGGAGTTTTTGTGTATTTGGATGATATAGTGATAGTGACGCATACGAGAGAAGAGCATGTTCGGTTAGTTCGAGAGGTGTTGGAGAGGTTGAGACAAGCTAGTTTGTATGTGAAGCTAAGTAAGTGTGAGTTTGGGAAGAATCAGATTGATTTTTTGGGGTATCGGATTAGTGAGAATGGAGTGGCTATGGATCCGGCTAAAGTGGAGGATGTGTTGAGCTGGGAGGCTCCACAAACTCGGAGACAGTTGCAGGCATTCTTAGGGCTGGCGAATTTTTATCGTACCTTTATATCTGGGTTCTCAGCCATAACTCTCCCACTCACGGAGTTGTTAAAGACTAAGGGGAAGGGGGAATCAAGGAAGACCAAGTCCCCTGGGGCAAGGTTAAGTTGGTCTAAGGAGTGTCAGGAATCGTTTGATAGGTTAAAGGGAGCTTTTACCCAGAGTCCTGTACTAGTGCATCCGGATGTGAGTAAGCCATTTGTGGTACAATGCGATGCTTCCGCCTGGGCATATGGAGGGGCGTTGATGCAGAAGGATGAACAAGGTAGTTTGAGACCATGTGCCTATTTCTCAAAGAAGTTTGGGAGCTGGAAAAAAGTGGCCCGTTTGGGAGAAAGAGGCTTTTGCTGTGAAGTGTGCTTTGCAAACATGGCGGCAGTTTCTGGAAGGGGCAGCTTTTCCTTTCGTGGTGTTGACGGATCACCAAAACCTCCAGTATTTGAGGAATCCTCAGAAGCTATCTCCCAAGTTGGTGAGATGGGCTCAATACTTTGCTCGGTTTAACTTCTCATTACAGCATATAAAGGGAAGTGAGAATGTGGTGGCAGATGCATTGTCGCGGTATCCAGGTGTGGGAGAGAATTGTTTGGAAAAAGCGGAGGAGGTGTTTACAAGAGAGCATTGGGGATTAGCAGTGCAGACAAGAGCTCAGGTGAAGAGAGAGGTGAAAGAGGAGAAGGAAGTGGTGGATGAGTGGTGTTTGGAGTTACAGAAGGGTTACGAAGGTGATGTGTGGTTGCAAGATCATAAGGATGAATGTAAGATATTGAATGGGTTATGGGTTATGGGAAGTAAGGTGTATGTTCCTCGAGGTGTGCGGAGGAAAGTTTTGCAGCTTAATCACGATCATAAGTCTGCTGGCCATTGGGGAGTGACGAAGACGCTTTTGGCTATAAAGAAACGGTATTGGTAGCCAGGCATGAGAGCAGAGGTGAAGGAATATGTGGAGCATTGTGAGGATTGTGCCAGGAATAAGGAACCCGCTGCTAGACCGCGAGGGTTGATTCAGGTGGTGGCCTCCCCCGTGCGGCCGTGGACGCATGTTAGTACAGATTTCGTGGGGGAGTTGCCATCCAGCCGGGGTTACAGGTATATTTGGACGGTGCTGGATTTATTCTCAAAACAGGCCCATTTTGTTCCTTTGAAAGGGTTGCCGTCGGCAGAGAGATTAGCTGAGTTGTATGTGCAGCATGTCTACCGGTTGCATGGTTGCCCAGAACAGGTTCTCAGCGATCGAGGGGTACAGTTTACTGCCCGGTTTTGGGAGAAGTTTTTAGAGGTATTGGGAGCTCAAAGAAAACTTACGACTGCTTATCATCCTTGTTGTAATGGCGGCGTGTACGAACGCAAAAGTCGTTAGGGGGGTATTTACGGATATTTAGCAATAAGGAGCAGAATAACTGGTCAGACCTATTGCCTTATGCAGAAATGGCCTATAATAGCTCTGTACATTCTTCCACGGGGAAGTCCCCTTTCGAGATAATTTATGGCCAGGACGTGGCTCCTTTGCCTCAACTATTGGAGTTTGGCGGGGAGGAGAAAAGTGAGTGGAGGATGCGAGCACAGGACGATTGGAGGGAAGTAACCGAAGCTCTGGGAAAGGCGCAGCGAGCGTACAAACTGTTTGGGGATCGGCGGAGACAGGAGGGGGAGGAGTTTGCAGAAGGTGATCTGGTATGGTTATCCAGGCGGAATTTGAAGTTGGGGGGTCCATCGAAAAGTTAAGCCCAAGGTATATTGGACCTTTTAGAGTGGAAAAGGCAGCCAATAAGGTTTCTTATACCCTCTTGTTACCGAAGAGTTTAGGCAAGGTACACCCCACATTCCACTGCAGCCTATTAAAAACAGATATGTGGGACCCCTTCCGCCCAGGGACTGAATGATGTTTTGTTTCTACAGGGGGGGACGTGGTGGAGAAGGACGTTATGTCAGATCTGGGAAATCTGAGCTTGGAAGAAGTTCAGGTTTCCAGCCTGCCATGAGGTGGCTGACCTTTGTCCCAGTTCTCTGGGACCTTTGCCCTAGTTACTGAAGGACATGCTGAGTCAGTCTGGGAGTGATGTAACTTCCAGGTGCCTCCAGGGAAGTGAGGTAACTTCTTATGGACTTGGACATTGGACAATGATCTTAATATGCTGACTCAGGGACCCATGAGGTCACATCGGGGGGTTTAGGTATAAAAGGTGTGTTTGGGTGGCGGGCCGGTGCTTTAGCTTTACAAGTATTGTACCTGCAATAAAATCGTGTTGGACCGTGCTTCTATCTACGCGTGATCCTTACCGAATTTGGAGCGTCATTACAAATAATTTAAAAAAATTAGAGTTTCGCTTATCCAACATAAATGGGCCGGCAGAATGTTGGATAAGCGAAAACATTGGATAATAAGAAGGGATTAAGGGAAAGCCTATTAAACATCAAATTACGTAATTATTGTACACATTAAACACCAAAACATCATGTTTTACAAGAAATCGACAAAAAAAGTAGTTCAGTACATGGTAATGTTATGTAGTAATTACTGTATTGACAAATTTAGCACCAAAACATCGCAATGTATTCAAACAGCTGTGGATCCGGGCAGGAGGCAAACTGAGTTGAATAATACAGAACATTGGATGAGCAAGGGTTGGATAAGCGAGACTCTACTGTAATACTTTATTTGTAGACTACCCTATATCCCTGAAGGGACTCAGGGCGGTTTAATTTCTCCTTCAGCTGGCAAACCCCATTCTATTGACATTACACTAGGCCTACATCAAAGCTTTCCAAACATTTTATGTTGGTGACACACCTTTTTTGATCTGTACCATTTTGCGACACAGTAATTCATTTTTCCTAGCAAACCAGAACTGAAACCAACCACTTATAAAAGATGTAGACATTAGGCATGAGAAAAATGAAACGGAAATTAAAAGGATTCGTAAGAGATTCGTATGAAATGGGACTTTTGAGGTTTTACGGATCGCTGCCACGAACCAGGAAGTAGACTTCCTTTTACGGTCCTTCAGGTCAACAATATGCGTTAAGTTCGTTAGAAATTCTTAAGTATTAATTAATTAATTATTGTAGTACTACTCACTTCTCCCTGTCTTGTCTTCTCCCGCTCATTTCCTTCCCGCCTTCATTGCTTCTTCTTTTTCCCGCATTTCTATGGGGAACTGGAAGTGACGCTGCTGCTAGGCAATGCATTCTGGAAACTGTAGTCCTCCAGGCTTCCCCCCCCTCCTTCTCCTTCTCTTCCCTGTTGCTCTGCCTTCATGGATCGAGGCTAGAGAGAGGTGAGGGGGGGGGAGCGATGGCCCCTTTCCAGCTGAAATAAGCCGACCCAAGCCTGGGTCGGCTTATATTTCAGCTGGAAAAAGGCTCACCTCTCTGCTTCTCTCTAGCCTCGATCCAGGCTAGAGAGAAGCAGAGGGGCGCGCGGGGCCCCTTTCCAGCTAAAATATAAGCCGACCCACGCCTGGGTCGGCTTATATTTTAGCTGAAAGGGGCCCCGTGGTTTTTCTCTGCCTCTCTCTAGCCTCGATCCATGGATCGAGGCTAGAGAGAGGCGAGGGGTGAGCGAGGGCACCGGCGCGCGGGGGAAAGAGGGGCGAAGAAGAGAAAAGAAGGGATGGGGAACCAAAGAGCAAAGGAAGGAATGAAAGAAGAGGGTAGAGAAGGAAGAAAGGAGGGAAAGGGGAAAAATAAGCCAAGGGGGGGAGAATCGTACTTCACTTTCTGGTGTCCTGAGAGCTAGTAGCTAGTAGCTACTACCTCTTATATTTATGTTATACATTACAGCTCCACTTAATTGCACTGCAGAGGTGAAGGGAATGTTCCCCCTTGATTTTTAACTGTTTCCCTGCTTTTCCTACTTTAGAACCACTTTAGAATTTCGTTAGTACTTAAGTTACATTTTAGCACTTTTTGGAAAAAATTTTGTAATTCTTTGATATACTAATCAAAAAAAAATCCCCCCCCCCCCATTTGATTTTAGAATCCCGATTTTAGGATTCTAAACCAACCCTAGTAGACATGTACATAAATTATTATAATGCGATATATAGGGACACAATATATCCCATGAAAACTTTCATTTATACTTTAAATACCTATGGTTTATTGCTTTTCTCAAATAGACTCAGAAGTATCTCATGACGTTCATGTGACACACCTTCACACTGCAGCCAACACACTAACACGTCATGACACACCATTTGGAAAGCTCTGTACTACATGTTTCCCTGCCTCTTGCCACTAACAGCTAATGAAGGAGAATTGGAAGTTACGAAAGACACACCTTATTGATCACAGAACTTGAAGCAATTTCAAATAATAATAATAATAATAATAATATATTTGTACCCTGTCACCATCTCCCTGGAGGGACTCAGGGCGGCTCACAAGAGCACATTCAAAGTGCCCAACATAGAACAAACAATACATAAGCCTCTAAAACAACAAGATAAATCCATAAACAATAAACACATATAAACCTCATCTAGTAAAAATTTAAAATTCATAAAACGCAGTAGAGTCTGCGGGTAAGGCTAGTTGTTTTCTATTAACAGTCCAAACTGCTAGAGTGAGCAGTCAGTAAATCCTCAAATCTGGCCTTAAACTACTCAAGGTCAAAAGCCTGTCTAAAAAGCCATGTTTTTCAACTAGTCCAGAATGCTTGGAGAGTTGTGGCTAAGCAAATCTCACCACCGAGAAGGCCCTGTATCTCATCCCCACCAACTGTGCTTGAGATGGTGGTGGGACCAAGAGAAGGATCTCCCCGATAGATCTCAAAGCCCAGTAGATCTCAAAACTTGGCAATATGGAGCAGAAATGTGGGGCTGCTTTTTTCTTCCATCTCCATTTTTAATTTTCTTTCACAAATACAGTGTCCCCTCACTTATTGCGGGGGTTACGTTCCAGGACCTCCCGCAATAAGCGAAAATTCGCAAAGTAGAGACGCTCTATTTATTTCAATATTTATACATTATTTTAGCAGGTATACACTACTTTAAGTCTTTAAACACTTAAAATAAAGTGAAGGAAAGGAAAGGCCCTTCAAGGCTGGAGGGAGGGAGGACTTAGGAGGGAAAGCACCTCGGAGAGCGGTGGCGGCAAAAACCCACAAAACAGTGAAAAAAACCATGATATTGATTTTAAATTAATATTTTTTAAAATCCGCAAAACAGCGAGCCCATTAAATGTGAACCACGAAGTAGCGAAGGAACACTGTATAGCATAAGCTCATTAGTAAGAACTACAAAGTTTATTGTTGATGGACAATGGGGAGAAATGTTGATAGAAATGTTTGGATAGAAATGTTAGTCACTTCATTCGTTCACATTAATCCCCCCTCCCCCTCTCTCCTGCTACAGAATCAAATCTGGGCCTGGAAATCAGCATTCATTGCCCATGCAACACCTTCCAGTCCAATGGTGTCATTCTGGAGAATTTGAATGAAGTCCTGGAGATCAGATTCAAAGGTGACAAGGGAGAGATTGCATGCAATGGAGTTAGTGGAATTTGTCTACCATCTATGCAAAAATAGCGTTACAGCAAAAAAAAATGTGTATTTTTTTCATCACCACATTAAGTGGGCACACAATCAAGGTGTTTTTTGAACAGAGAAGCAGTGGGTTTGACTACTTTAGTATTGAACTGCTTTAAGCAGAGCAGGGCATCTTGAGAACTCAGGTGCAGTCATTTTTCATCCCATCTACACTGCCATATAATGCTGTTTTAATTAAACTATGATCACTGTAGACTCCTATAACGCAGATTGAGCTGCATTGAGCTGGATTATATGAGTCTACACTACCATATAATCCATTTCAATGCAATCAATCTTTATTATGAAATGGCATTACAGTGTTCTGTTTCAGGACCACCTGCAATAAGTGAAAATCCCCAAAGTAGGGACGCCATATTAATTTTAATATTTATACATTATTTTAAATATTATTTTCTTACCTGCGCTTTCTTACTTGCCTCCCGGCCATACCAAGGTAGGCAACCTCAGCAAATTCCTGAAGAGCCTCTAGAGCAGGGTTGGGCAATTACCGGCCCTCCAGGTGTTTTGGACTTCAACTCCCAGAAATCCTAACAACTGGTAAACTGGCTAGGATTTCTGGGAGTTGAAGTCCAATACACCTGGAGGGCCGGTAATTGCCCACCCCTGCTCTCGAGCCATGCAGGCAGCAGCAGGGCAGGGAGGCAGGCTTTCCCCACCGCACCTCAGGCCGCCGCACTTCCAATATCCCTGGCCTCCATTGAAAATAAATATTTTATATTTTTATTAATATTTCTAAATCCACAAAACAGCGAGTCTGCTAAAAGCACTGCGAAGTAACGAGGTAACACTGGATATGGCAGTGTAGATGAGGCCTAGGGGTCCATCCAGATAGGACCTTTATTCCAGGAGCTTCCACAGCAAACAAGAGGGTTGCCAGATGCCGTTCCCTGCAAACACAGAAGCAATTGCTAAAAAAGGCAAAAAAAGCGAGATTTCCAGGTGCGGGAATATTGCAGTTTTGAGCTGAATATCTGCATCTTCCATTGTTTGTATGTCCCTGCAATCAGAAATCATGGGATTTTTTATCTAGTTTTGTTTCTGGGTTTTAGATGTTTGTTTATGATTGGTCAGTTCCTAAAAAGAAGGTGACACTTGAGTAGAAGGCAAAAACTTTGTTTGTGTGCCAGAAACTTCATGAAATGTGTGGAGAGCACAGTATCTCTGGCCAAGACAAAGAAGGGAATTCATGCAATGATCCACATATCTGGACCTCCGCATATCCACATCTTGGATTTTTAAAAAACCTGCTGAGGTTTCCGTCAGAAGTCCTGTGGCAGCCATCTTGGGGGCCACTAAACCTCGCAACAAAGCATCAAGTTTGGAATACAGAGGCAGAAATCCCGGAACAAACAGGTCTGTATATAGACCTCTTCTGAAGTCCCGGGATTTTTTGCCCCTGTTTAAAACTCATGATTTAGTGCTGTCTGGAAGTGCCCTAAGATACAGTTTGCAGAATAATAATAATAATAATCTTTGTTTATACCCTGCCACCATCTCCCCAACGGGGACTCGGGACGGCTCACATGGGGCCAGGCCCAACAGCACAATGACAATAAAATAAAACCAAAACACAAAACAACAGCATAATAAAATGCATAAACATAAGAATACAGTAAGCAATCCCAGTGACGATGAGCGGGCCGCATGTAAAAGATAAAATACTAAAAGCTAAGAAACTCAGGGTGAGATAGGGATGGAGCAGATTGTTTATGGGGGGAGATTTATCAAAGTGCAAAAACACATAAAAAGCCTTCATACAGGAGGGGGGAAGTGTACTATAGGGGCGCATGATTGAGGGGGAGCAACTGTGTATGATTGTGTGGGATTACGATCCAAAAGCACAACGAAAAAGCCAGGTTTTGAGCTCTTTCTTGAAGCTTTCTAAAGTGGGGGCTCACCTAATTTCACCGGGCAATGAGTTCCAGAGTCGAGGGGGCCAACGTCTAACTAAACTTCCTAAGGGTCTTGGGAAGAAATGGTTGGACTGGGGTGTAGACCAGTTTAACTACTCCTGCCAATGTTAGCCAACATGTTACATTTTTTAATTAAAAAGGTGCAATCATTGCCTGTAAACGTATTGCTGACAACATTAAAGTCACAATGAGTGAATTTCAGAAATGAGTGTTGAGAGGTGAGTGGGTCATGTTTCAGTTTTTTTGTAAAAAAAAAAAAGTCAGCTGTGTTATTGTTACTCAGAGTAGAAAGTAATGCCTTATTCTTGGAAAAATACTGACCAACAATTAATAATGTTGGTTTTTTTTGAGTCAGCACTCCATTGTCCATTATTAATGTATGATGCAGATGTCATCTCTGTATATTACATAAACGAATCTGAATATGTTGAAATTTCTGAACTTAATACAAATCAAGTCTTCTCTGGAAAATGCAGAGCTGATGTTTTGCTGGTATTACTCTGGTTTCCAGCTTGTGTGATGTGGCCACAGAGAAACTGGGCAATGTACCCAAGGTGGCACGGCCAGCCAACACTTTGGCTGGGGCAACATTTGCAGCTGCCTGGCTCTTGGCCCTGAGCTGTGGCCATTAGTACCCACAAGTCCTGTATCTTAGATACTCCTTCTGCTGAACCATTCCAGAAACCTGACATCATCTTTAGCCATTCATCCTTTTAATCCTATTCCTGGGACTTAAACCTCTAACAGTGCCAGATTAATAGTCCCACACTAGTTTACAAATGATAAAGCAAGTGACCCACAAAGTGTCATTTCAGGCCAAGAGCAACCAAGTCTGTGCTAGCAAGGCTGCTAGAAAGGAGCATGACAATAGCTAAGCTTCTGGAAGCGTTCCCAAGCTGCTCTCGCAAAACATCTTTTATGAATTTCCATTCATTTTCTACTGAAGCAACCGCATTATTTAATGACTGTCCTTTCTCTTCTTCCTTAGGCATAGACAGTGAGGAAAGCCATGGGCGAGGGGACCTGGGGAGTCTGAAGAAGCAGAAGAGCCTTCACAACCCACACTTGATCTTGATGATGCTGCCCCCACACAGGCTGGGAAGCCCAGCCTCAAGAAGCCAGAGGAAGAAACGGGCCCTGGACACCAATTACTGCTTTAGGTAAACTAAAATCACCATTCATTTGCTTGACTCACATTATGTCAGATCCAGGTAACTGTTTGAATGGCAACAGCTAGTGGTGGGGTGGCAGGGGGTGCATTGCCAGGGGATAGGAGTTGTGTTGCCTCCATGCTATAGAGTTATTTTACTTTAAAAAAAACTTGTTTGACACTACAGAGTGAGTCAAGGAAAGGCCTTTCTAAAACCAGGAAGCAAACCAGAGGTTGTACAATCTGCTACAGGGATGGGCAACCATTGGGGTTATGGATCTGCACTGCCCCCATGTGGACTGGGAAGTGCTGCATCCCACCACAACCTCCATCATTCATATCTGTTTGTCTCCACATGTTCCAAACATACTCTAAAGTAGAGCTTTCAAAATATTTTATGTTGGTGACACACCATTTTTATGCATCATTTCACGACACAGTAATTCAGTTATACTTGCAAATGAGAGGTTAAACCAGGTATGGGCAAACTTTGGCCCTCCAGGTGTTTTATTTATTTATTTATTTCTTTGGATTTGTCTACCCCCCCCCCCCAAAGGCTTGGGGCAGCTCACAACAGGTCCAATGAGTACATAATAAAAACAGAGTATATCATAAAACACAATAAAAACACAAAGTTAAAACATGATCAAAAACAGCATATACAAGCACAATAGGTTGCACATTAGGCATTGCGACAGCAGACAATAGTACAGGATGGCGGAAAAACCACAGGTTATCCAGCTCCATAGGCTTGCTGGAACAGCAAAGTCTTACAGGCTCTTCTGAATGGGAGGAGACCCTGGATGGCACGAACGTCGGCGGGCAATGAGTTCCAGAGGGCTGGAGCCACGATCGAAAAAGCCCGCTGGTTAAGCGGTAGGTCTTAACACCCTAGTTAAGGAGGTTTTGCTCTTCTGAGCACAGAGGTCTAGTGGAATGGTATGGGATGAGGTGGTCCCGCAGGTACACTGGCCCCAGACCATGTAAGGCCTTAAAAGTCAAGACTAACACCTTGAAGGTGATCCGGCATTCTATCAGAAGCCAGTGCAGTTCGCGCAGAATTGGCGTGATGTGACCGCCAACCGGGACCCCGGCCAGGAGTCGGGCTGCTGCGTTCTTCACCAGCTTGAGTTTCCGGATCACAGACAAAGGAAGGCCAATGTACAGAGCGTTACAGTAGTCCAGCCTCGAGATGACCGTGGGCGTCGCACCGGTACAAGTAGAGGGCCAGCTTCCTCGCCTGTCGGAGGTGGAAAAATGCCACCCTACTGACGCTGGAGACATGCGCCTCCATCGACAACAGTGGGTCCAAGGTTACCCCTAGGCTCTTGACAGAAGACGACGGACATATGTCACGCCGTCCAGGGTCGGAAGCTGGACATCCCCACAGCTCGGGTGGCCCAGCCACAGGATCTCCGTCTTGGCAGGATTCACCTTCAACCTACTGGCTCGCAGCCATCCAGTCACGGCCTCAAGGCAATGATGGAAATTATTGGGTTTTGGACTTCAACTCTGAGAATTCCTAACAGCCTCAGGCTTCAACTCCTACAATTCCTAACAGCCTCAGTAGGTTAAAGTGGTGGTTAATGCCTCCCTACGTGAAGGCAAGATTCCAGCCAATCTAAAACAGGCTGTTATAAAACCGCTGTTGAAAAAAACATCACTGGACCCCACTCATTATTCAACTATCGGCCAGTTTTCAATCTCCCCTACTTGGGCAAAGTCATGGAACGTGTGGTGGCTTCGCAACTCCAGGGGGTTCTTGGTAGACACTGATTATCTTGATCTGGCACAGTCTGGCTTTAGGCTGGGACATGGTACTGAGACAGCCTTGGTCACTTTAGTAGATGATCTATGCCAGAAGCTTGACAGGGGGAGTGTGTCCCTGTTGGTTCTGCTGGACCTCTCAGTGGCCTTCGATACCATTGATCACGGTATCCTTCTGGGACGCCTTGTGGGAATGGGACTTGGAGGTACTGATCTGCAGTGGCTCCGGTCATTCCTAGAGGATCAGTCTCAGAGGGTGTTACTGGGTGACACCTGTTCAACTCCACACCCATTGTCTTGTAGAGTCCCCTCAGGGTTCAGTACTGTCCCCGATGTTATTTAACATCTAGATGAAGCCACTGGGGGAGATCATCTGGAGTTTTGGAGTACGGTGTTATCTGTACGCAGATGACGTCCAAATCTGTCACTCTTTCCCACTCGTCACTAAGGAGCATTCTCTCCAGAAGCATTTTCTCCTGACGTTTCACCTGCAGCTATGGCAGGCGTCCTCAGAGGTCGTGAGGTCTGTTGGAAACTAGGCAAGTGAGGTTTATATATTTGTGGAATATCCAGGGTGGGAGAAAGAACTCTTGTCTGTTTGAGGTAGGTATGAATGTTTCAATTGGCCACCATGAATAACATTTAATGGCCTAGCAGTTTTCAAGGTCTAGCTTGTTACTGCCTGGGGGAATCATTTGTTGGGAGGTGATTAGCTGGCCCTGATTGCTTCTTGTCTAGAATTCTGTTTTTGAGTGTTGTTCTTTATTTACTTTTTATGGTTTTAGTGTTTTTTAAATACTGGTAGCCAGATTTTGTTCATTTTCATGGTTTCTTCCTTTCTGTTGAAATTGTTCACATGCTTGTGGATTTCAATGGCTTCTCTGTGTAGTCTGGCATGGTGGTTGTTAGAGTAGTCCTGCATTTCTGGGTTCTCAAATAATATGCTGTGTCCAGGTTGTTTCATCAGGGGCTCTGCAATGGCTGATTTCTATGGTCTGCAGTGCCTTTCATATTCCTTGATCCGTGTTTGAGTGCTGCATTTGGTAGTCATTCCACTGATATACTGTATAAACCCTATTTTCCTAGTTTCCAACATTCCTCACAACCTCTGAGGATGCCTGCAATAGATGCAGGCAAAACGTCAGGAGAGAATGCTTCTGGAACATGGCCATACAGCTCGGAAAACTCACAGCAACCCAGTGATTCCAGCCATGAAAGCCTTTGACAATACCTAGCCTGTTTGTTCAATGGTCAGGAATTCTGGGAATTGGAGACCAAACAGACTGAGGGCCAGAGTTTGAGGATGCCTGCTCTTACTTTTATGCTTGGCTCTTTCTCAATCTCTGAATGCTTGCCAGTTGGTGCTGCCAATTCGGCTTCTCCTTCTGTGTGGGCTTCCTTTGCCAGGGGAGTGGGAGACTTCAGTATCTTCAGTGCCAGGTGGAAACTCCTTTCAACAGGGAGGAAGATATTATCTCTTATTTCATCCCTGTGACTTGATTTTACTCCAAACCCATTTGTTCCAGAAACTTGGAGGAGAACTGCTGTGTGCGCCGTCTCTACATCGACTTCCGACAAGACCTGGGCTGGAAGTGGGTCCATGAGCCTAAGGGCTACTTTGCAAACTTCTGCTCTGGACCATGCCCGTACCTCCGCAGCGCAGACACAACTCACAGCACGGTAAGCTTTGAACATCAGTCAGCCAAGGAGCCTAGCATTTTGGAAATCGTCCCTTTATCAGCTCCCTTCTCTACCTGCCAGAGGAAGCTGCTCCTTAAATGTTCTTATTGTCCATTGGGCTTGCAATCATATATAATTCTATACTATTTTATTTATTTATTTATTATTTACTATGCTTCTATACCGCTTCTCTCAGCCCGATAGCGACTCGAGGCAGTGAACAAGCAGCAGCAAGTGCCCACATACAAAACACATCATAATATGATAAAAACAGCCATATAAAAACCATACAAATTAACAGTTAAAAACTACAAAATCCAAATCTCAGCATCTCATTCTTAAAATCAGTTTCCGTTGGTCTCGATTAATTAAAGTTCGTCTGCGAATGCCTGCTCTAACAGGCAAGTCTTGACTTTCTTATGAAATGTCAAGAGGGAGGGGGCTGATCTGATGTCACTAGGGAGGGTGTTCCAAAGCCGAGGAGCCACTACTGAGAAGACCCTGTCTCTCGTCCCCACCAGTCGCGCCTGCAAAGCAAGTGGGACCAAAAGCAGGGCCTCTCCAGATGATCTTAAACATCTTGATAGTTCATAGGGAGAGATGCGTTCGGACAGGTACGTTGGACCAGAACCATTTAGGGCTTTAAAGGCCAAAACCAGCACTTTGAATTGTGCCCGGTAGCAAACTGGCAGCCAGTCGAGCAGGCGCAAGAGGAGTTGTACACTCCCTGAGTGCTGCTGCTGTTATCACCCTGGCTGCTGTCCGTTGGACCATTTGAAGCTTCCGAACTGTCTTCAGAGGCAGCTCTACATAGAGAGCGTTGCAGTAATCTATACGGGATGTAATCTATACGGAATGTAACCAGAGCGTGGACTACCGTGGCCAAGTCAAAATTCCCAAGGTACTAAAATATTTTTATCTTGCCCTACTGTCATGGGATGTTAGGGTGGTAAAGAGATAAAACAATATAAACAATTTTGACAATTCCAAATAAAAACCAATAAATAACGTAAAGGTAAAGGTTTCCCCTAGACATTAAGTCTGGTTGAAACCGACTCTTGGTGGTGCTGCTAATTTCCATTTCTAAGTTGAAGAGCCGGTGTTGTCCGTAGACACCTCCAAGGTCATGTGGCCAGCATGACTGCATGGAGCACGATTGCATTCCCACAGAAGTGGTACCTATTGATCTACTTACATTTGCAACTTTTCTAACTACTGGTTGGCAGAAGTTGGGGCTCACAGTGGGAGCTCATCCCACTCTCCAGATTTGAACCATCGACCTTTTGGTCAGCAAGTTCAGCAGCTCAGCGGTTTAACCCACTGTGCCACTGGGGATTTTTAAAAAATAATGTAAACAACATGAACACATTCAGCAATTCATACAAGTTTAACCAAGTTAAAACAGCTAAAAAGTGCTAGTTCCCTGGACAGGTGTCTCCCTGAACTCAGGGGGATTTGGTTTTGAGTAAACAGTTTAGGATTGTACAATCACTTGTTAGTTCTTTTTAACATTATTTTTGAAAAAAAACACACACAAACATGTGACGGTACTCATTGGAATATTTGTTCAGTCACTGAACAAATATATTTACCTGACTATTTGGCAGAGTTGGGTAAAGGTGATGGTCAGTGCCTCCCTTTGGGAAGGCAAGTTTCCAGCCAGCTTAAAAGAAGCTGTTATAAAACTGCTGTTGAAAAAAAACATGGATCCCCACAGAATTAGTCAAATTTTGGTCCGTTTCCAATCTCCCGTATTTGGGCAAAGTTATGGATTATGTGGTGGCCTCGTAATTCCAGGGGTTCTTGGAAGACACTGATTATCTAGATCCAGCACAGTCTGTTTTTAGGCTGGGACATGTCACTGAGACACCCTTGGTCACCATAGTAGATGATCTGCACTGGGAAGTAGAGGGGGAAGTATCTCCCTGTTGGTTCTCCTGGACCTTTCAGCGGCCTTTGATACCAATGATCACGGTATCCTTCTGGGATGCCTCACAGGTATGGGTTTTAGTGGTACTGTTCTGCAGTGGCTCTGATCCTTCCTGGAGGATCATTCCCAGAAGGTGTTGTTGGGAGACACTTGCTCAGCCCTGTCTTGGGGTGTCCCGCAGGGCTCTGAACTGTCCCCCATGTTGTTTAACATCTCCATTAAGCCATTGGGAGAGATCATCCGGAGTTTTGGAATACAATGTCACCTGCATGCAGATGATGTTCAAATCTGTCACTCTTTCCCACCTGTCACTAAGGAGGCTGTTCAGATCCTGAACTGGTGTTTGGTAGCTGTGTCGTTCTGGATGAGGGTGAACAAATTGAAATTGAATCCAGACAAGACAGAGGTCCTCCTGGTCAGCTGACAGACCGAACAGGGCATAGGGTTACAACCTGTGCCGGATGGGGTTACACTACCCCTGAAGACATAGGTTTGCAGCTTGGGAGTGATCCTAGATTCACTGCGGAGCCTGGAATCCCAGGTCTTGGTGGTGGCTAGGGGAGCTTTTGCACAATTTAAACTTATGTGCAAGCTGCGCCTGTACCTTGGCAAGTTTGATTTGGCCACAGTAGTCCACGTTCTTGTTACATCCCATATAGATCACTGCAACACACTCTATGTGGAGTTGCGTTTGAGGACTGCTCGGAAGCTTCAACTAGTCAAATGGTCGGCAGCCAGATTGTTCACCGGAGCTGTGTACAAGGAGCATACCACCCCCCTGTCACGTCAGCTCCACTGCTGCCAATTTGCTACCAAGCACAAGTGCTGGTCTTGGCCTATGAAGCCGTAAACTGTTCCAGCCCAGCTTACTTGTCTGAAGGTATCTCCCTCTACAAACCACCTTGGAGATTAAGATCATCAGGAGAGGCCCTGCTCTCGATCCACCATCCTTGCAAGCACAGTTGGTGGGGACGTGAAACAGGGCCTTTTCAGTGGTGGCCCCCCAGCTGTGGAACGCCCTCCCTAATGAAATCAGATCGGCACCCTCTTTTCCTTTAGGGGAAAAAAAATTAAATTTTGGTTGTGGGACCAGTCATTCGAGCAGCAGACACAGTGTTAACAACAAGAATGATTTATTGAACTGACAATGGACCGGCCTGAATTACAACTTGAACTTGCGTAATTTGAATTGGATGTTTTATATGTGATATTTTAACGATAGTTTTAAATGTAAATTGTAATTATAATTGTCTTGTTTGGGTATCTAATGGTTGCCGATTGTGAGGGGATACAAATGCACGGAATAAAATAAATAAATAAATAGCCTGATGGTATCCCAACAGGAATAGACCTATCAATCCATTGTTAAATAGAAAGTCAACATGGTAGTAAATCCCATTGATTCAATGAGTCAGCTGTAGTTGGAACCCACACTCAATTTGGACCAATAACAACAACAACTTTATTTTTATACCCCGCCTCCATCTCCTCAAAGGGACTCAGGGCAGCTTACATGGGGCCAAGCCTAATCAACAAAGTTAAACTATAACATATTATACAAAATACATAACTTCAGTATAAAAACAACATAAAACAACATGATAACAATAATAAATCAAATATCAGAATCAATAACTAATAGTATAATTCGAGTCTCATTGTAGGAGGGCAGACTGGTGTACAACAATTCAGAAGGTACGGCTAGTGAGTAAAGTTCATAGGTCATATAGGAGAAGGGTAAGAGCAATTTTGACAGGATCATTATGACTTGTCTAATCAAATGCACAGCAGAACATCCACATCTTTAGTTTTTTACTAGATGTGGATAGGGAGGGTGGTAGTCTAATCTCCATGGAGAGGGAGTTCCAGAGTCCGGGGGCCACAACCGAGAAGGCTGTTTTTCTCGACCCCACCAACCTTGCCTGAGACGGGGATGGAAGCGAGAGAAGAACCTATGCTTCCCTTTTCCCCATTGCGGAGTATCCCCTTTCATGAAAGGCAGCATTTCCTGGGAGGAAATACAGCTTTAAAGTCAAAATAACTAGCTCTGAGGAGAAGGAGGACCATTATTAGGACCTCCCTGGACTGTTGTCCTCTGGCGTCGTTTCATTCCCTCTTTCTCAGAATGAATGCAGTGGAGCAAAGAGAGGATTTGCAGAGGATGCAAACACTTGGGAGGAGAATGTAGATAAAAAAAAGAGCACAATATCCAAAAGATTTGCATGTAGCAATGCAAAACTGAAATTTGGCTGCTTTGAGATTGACTCCTTTGGGCTGGACCCTTCTCAGCTGCTCCAAATTAATAACTACATTTTAAACAACTTGTTAAAATATCTTGGACGGCAGTAAAAGGATTGATGGGTGTATTAAGTTACACAGATTTAGGCAGAACCTGAAGAAAGTACTTCATTTGATTACATTTCTCTGAATCCCACATGCCGGCTGAGCGTTTCTGGAAACTGTCGCCCATCAATCAGTTTTCCATGCGCCAGTTTGGGATCACTTATAGGTGCCTCTTTTCTGCCGAACAGCAATCCAGTTTGGCCATAAGCACGTCACTTACTTTTTCTTTGTTGTTATTGGTCGGTGTTTTTCCAGGTGCTTGGTCTCTACAACACGCTGAACCCGGAAGCATCCGCTTCTCCTTGCTGTGTGCCTCAGGATCTGGAGCCCCTCACCATCCTATACTACGTTGGAAGGACCCCTAAAGTGGAGCAGCTCTCCAATATGGTGGTGAAATCCTGCAAATGCAGCTGAAAGGGGCCCAGCACCACCTGCAGCTGGGAAATTGCAGCGACCCAAGCTCTGCTGCCAAAAAAGGGTAACACAACAAAACAGAACCTAGACAAGAACTGCTTGGAGAAGGAGCAGCATGAGACCCAGTCATTTCCAACTGTGATCCAGGAGAATCTACCTACTCTGGATTCTGACCTCTGAAAAGCGTCTTCCTTGGCTTTTTCTGGGAGATCTTTTTGCAGTTTGGAGGCTTTGGGAGGCAAAGATGCATAACTGGCTAGACATTTAGTGGACAAGGGCAACCAAATGAGGAGAATCCCACTTAAGGAGATAACCATTAGCAGAGCTGTGGACAGATAAAGGGGGACATGAAGGAACATATTTTCTTAGAAAGCTGACTGTCGTGGAAGTAATTCTTCTGCAGAGAGAGAGGATACTGGATGGGTCTGTGGTCCAGACTGCTCAAAAGGGACCATTGAGAGAAGACCTGTTGCCACGATTCCAACACAGGTGAATTCTTCCACAGCTTCTCCCTCCGCCCTGGAGGACATCAGTCTCTTGGGTCTGAGGAGGCACTTTGGCCTTTTTTGCCTCAACCCAGTCTTCTTAGGTGGTGATCTTCAGAGGAGCCTGCATTTGCTGTGCAGGTTGACGTATCTGCACATCTGTTGCACAAGGACCTGGCCCAGGCCACACCTGTCCAAGGTTTTATTAAAAAAGCATTAATCTCAAATATTATAAAAAAATAAATATTTTTTGGAAATTGGATTTTTCTGATCCAAACCTTGCTTGAGGAAGGGAGAACGGGGGGGGGGTTCCACCATGGACAAATCTAAGGGAATCTGTTGTAAAAGGTGGCTATCGTGAAAGGACCTGCTCTTTAGGAGCTGTTCAGTCCTGATTGGTGTATATCCAGATGAAAAAGGTATGAGGGTTTAGTTCTCACATTTGACATTTCTGGAATGTAATATTATCAAAATCACAACAACTGAATTTATTTCAGGTACATTGTAGTATGCTAGAATAGTGGTTGATGTTCTCAGATGAAGTGATCTTAGGGCAGTGGTTCTCAACCTGCGGATCCCCAGGTATTTTGGCCTTCAATTCCCAGAAATCCCAGCCAGTTTACCAGCTGTTAGGATTTCTGGAAGTTGAAGGCCAAAATATCTAGGGACACACAGGTTGAGAACCACTGTCTTAGGTTTTACGCTGTCATGGTGAGGTGGTTGTCTCAAGCAGCATATTTTGAACGTCAAACAGCCTACTGCTATTGGCCTTTCTTACTGGCAAGGGACGGGGAGAAGTGACTGTGTGACTTCCAGCCTCATGTGTCAATATAATTTTTGAGGTTCTGGGTATTATGCACTTTGATTTGGGTGGGTTGGGTTCTCCCCACTGTCCACTCTGCCTCAAGTAGCAAAGTGCCTTGGATGGTCCCAAATTGCCTTATACTAAAAACCAACCACTGGCCTGTCTAATTCAGTGCCTTTTCCATACAGGATGGTAGCAGGTTCCTGTGGCCTGTGGCAAAGTGTCTCACATCTGTGCTACCCATGGCAAGGCTTCAATCTAAGACCCTTTCCATGTGTTTTTGCATCACTAACTTGGAGCAGATCCTTAGAAGAGCAGTGCCAACTTAACTGTTATCATCCAGCCTGTTGGCATTCTGCACTTCTCCTTATTTTGTAGCATCACAGGCTCAGTAATGGGAAAGATTTACCTGTTTACTTCCACTCAGAACCAGTTCTTGGCCTGCTGAGATTGTTATATAATAAAAAAAAGAAGATGAAACATGGCTCATAGGAAGAAGAAAGTCTCCAGGTGGTTTCCCCAGTCTAGACAGTTCTTAGAAGATAAGTATGACTTGGGTGGGATATCCCTTGGAAGATTGACCACTTTTTCTTCCTTATCTTCCATCACGTTACATTGTGGTCCACTCTTCCTGGTTTCTTGGTCATTTACTCTCTGACTTATTTCCCTGCATGCATGTTTCCTCAGTTTACTATGGTGATCCTCAGCTAGCCTGTCTTCTTTGCATTCCTGTATTCCGTTCAACACCATGTACTCACTTTCTTTTTAAAATCTTGAGACAGTTTCTCATAGATATCCCTTTTCATTAGGCTTTCTTATTCTGTTCTAAATGCTTTGGTCTCTCACGTCTTCTCCAGCCAAGTGAATTGAAGTCAAACGGAGACACTCTGTATTGGGAATGAAGACTGTGGGGTCGGGATAGGGCAGGTATGGGCAAACCCAGGCCTGGGGGCTAGATGTGGCCCCTTGGGCTCTTTTCTCAGGCCCTCCACACTCTCACAAGCCTATCATTCCTTCCTACACTCTTTCCTTCCCTCCTTCCCTTCCTTACCTCCCTCTTCCTCCCTCCCTCCTTCCCTTCCACCCTTTAATCCTTCTTCCCTTTCCTTCCTCTTTCCCTCTCTTTTTTCTTCCTTCCTTCCCTTTGTCTTTCCTTCTTTCTCTCTTTCCTCCCCCCTCTCTTCCATCCTTCTTTTTTCTTTTCTCCTTGGGGATGTTTAGCTGGGAGAAGAGAAGGTAGAGAGGGAACATGAGAACCATGATTCAAGATTTTAAAGGGTGTCCCATTGAGGAGGAGGAGGAGGGAAAAACAGATTGTCGGCTGCTCTAGAGAGCAGGGCACAAGGAAGCAATGGTTTCAATTGGCAGGGAAAGAGATTCGACTGAAAAGATTAGGAAGAACTCCCTGAGAGTAAGAGCTGTTGGAGAGTGGCATAGGCTGCCTGGGAGTGTGGTGGAGTCACCTTCTCTGGAGGCTTTTCCACAGAGGCTTTCTATTGGGAGAACTTATATAATACAGAATTGAGTGATATACAGAGAACATAAGACTGTTATATCCTGCATAGCAAGGGGTTGGACTAGATCGCCCTTGGGGATCTCTTCCAGCTCTATGATTCGAGATCACTAGTAGGCAATACAGGGTCTCTAATGGATACACTTTTTCTCTCCCATAACCATCTCATCCTGACCAAGACCAACCCTTTTGGGATCCAATCTTTCCTTCACGTTCTGCCTCTGAAGGAGAAGAGGAAGGGAGGAAAGGGCAGGGAGGGGGCTTGGGGAGAACCCCCTCTGTCCTGGCCCACCCATTCCGCTCCGGCCCGCCATCTGGCCCCCAAGTTAGAAAGTTTGCCCATGCCTAGCACAAGGGCTCCAACCCTTTTTTTATACCTGTTTACTCTCCTCATGCTCCTATTCATGCCTATGCATTCTCCTCCACCCCTTGTAAATAGTGAGACCCATGATCTGGTCAGGATCCTAGGGAGACTGACTGGCAGAGCTGTCTAAACCTTCCCAATTTCTTGCTCCTATTCCAGGCTGCGCCTGTGCACTTAACATTTAGTTTTAAAAACAATTATTCACACAATAAGCTGATTGCGGGATTGGCATCCCGTCCAGCCTGGCACTTAGCCAGGGTAAATCCTGATGTAATGTCTTTCTTCCAGAGACTGCCTCCCATGAAGGTATATAAATGAGGAATGGTTGATCAAAATGCAAACATTCATGTGAGTCCGAAGGCAAAGAAATGTGCCTGCCTGTTTCTATTCATGGATATTTCTTAGTGGACCCACCACCATTTCCTGGCAGGCCTCACATTTTCCCATATGTATCAGGGGTGTTTGCCCCTTAATGGAATATCCTAACGAGGTTTTAAAAGGAGTCAGGGTACTGTTTCAGTACTTTTCTGCACAATAATGTGGACTTGGAATGGGGAAGAGAAAAATCACAATTTACCAAAGCTTAAATGTGGAACAATGTGACACGGACAGAGTTGCACTTCATTGGGGTGAGTAAGAATTTTGCATTTAGCACTGGAATTAAAATGTGGGGATGTGGTACTCTTGCCTCTCCATGCTGGCCTCGCTTTTGCAAACTCTTGGACTCCTCTAATTCTTTTTTACTCTATTTTTTCTCCTCAAGATCCTTCCCTGAATCAGGTACTTGGGCCTCAAGGGGATGCCTATATGGACAAGTGAAGGCACTGTTTTGTGGGTTATTGTATTAAGTGTCTAGTTAAGGCACAATTAGACCACACATTAAGCCCCAAACTACCATATTTAATCATTCACAGATTCCCCAAAATTCAAGTCAGTTCCTTCATCGGACTGTTCTGTCTTTATTACAAAGACACAAATCCACTACAAGCAGTAGTACATAAATCACAAGGCAATTTTTTTGCAACTTATATAATACAATATTGAACATAATATTGAACTTATATAATACAGAATTGAGTCATATACAGAGAACATAAGACTGTTATATGCACAGTGAGTTTTATACCATTCACAAGAGTAGAATATTTCTAGCTTTAAAGCAGACTTCTCCTAAGGGCATTAGATCCCTTCCTCTCTTGTGAGTAAACAAGCCAAAATGTCTGTGAAAGGATAATTCTGTAATAATACTATTGAGTGGAGCTTCCACTTCCTTGTAGGAGGATATCCACATAGAGGATTTCCAGACCGGTTTCAGCTGTCTTAGGTGGAAAAATATGAAGAGTACAATGAAATGGACATCAAGTTATCCAAAATATTAAGTCTTCCTCAGGTAGAAAAGTATGAGAATACAATGATGAAGTGGACATCAGGTTATCCTAGGAGAAGTCTGCTTTAAAGCAAGAAATATACTTCTGCGACTGGTGTAAAAATCACTGTGTATATAAGAGTCTTATGTTCTCTGTATATTGCTCAATGCTATATTATGTAAGTTGTATCTCCATTCAATGTTGTATTATATAAGTTACACAAAACTTTTATGTACTACTGCTTGTAGTGGATTTGTTTCTTTGCGATTTTGGGAATCCACTGTTTTTATTACAGTCAGGTATCAAGGGCAAAAGATTCCTGTAAATTTGGAAAAATCTGCAAATATCTCTAGGGTGGCAAAAGGCGCTAGGCACGAAAGATAGGGTGCTGCTGCCACCATTGTGCTCCCCAGGAGCTCACTTACTCCTCCAGCCTCTTTCTCTGTCCACCTTATTTCTCCCAGAAACAGAACATGTGGTGGTGCCAGGCAGAGCGGAGAGAAGTAGTGTGATAGTGGTGGAGAGGTCATGGAAGACATGCAGTGGTGGGCAAGGCCTCGAGGGAGCTAGATGGCGATGGCAGCCAGCAAATAAAGGGAGGAAAGAGGCTCCGCTCCTTGCATGCCCCTCATGTCTATTTCCTTTCACTGTGCCCAGCACCTCTACATGAGTTTCACTTGTGGGTGGTGATGATGGATAGCCAGAGAAGGGCAGTGAAGGCAAGGAAGGCCTGCAAGGGACCATGGTGGAGGGAGCAGCCAGCAGAGAAGAGAAAGAAGAGGCTCCATTTCCTAGGCACCTCTCATGGCCTCCCTGTTGATTGCCCTAGACATGTAACTCACAAAACCCATGTAGTAGTCAGTTTTGGAAGGTGGTTGACTTGGGCAATCACTAGTGTTCTGCCTTCCCCAAGCTGCTGTGTGTACATTTATACAATCCCCAAAATATCAAATTTACAGATGTCAAACCCAAGAATGTCAAGGACAGACTGCACAGATTTCCTTGTCTCTAGACCAGGGCTGTCCAACTTCTACCAGCCCAGGGGCCTGAATTCCGGTCACTGATGACCTGGGGAGCCGTAGGGCCTGCCCCCGCCGCCGACTCCGCCCCTCCACTCCCCCGGCTCCGCCCTCTCCCCGGCGCCCTCCCCTTATTTTAATTTAATATTAAATATATTTAATTCCATCCTCCCCTCTCCCCTTATTTTAATTTAATATTAAATATATTTAATTCCCTCCTCCCCTCTCCTTATTTTAATTTAATATTAAATATATTTAAGTCCATCCTCTCCCCTTTTTATTTAATATTAAATATATTTAATTCCATCCTCCCCTCCCCCTTATTTTTATTTAATATTAAATATATTTAATTCCATCCTCCCCTCTCCCCTTATTTTAATGTATCCCATCTCCCCTTATTTCATCTTTAAATATATTTAATTTTATATTTAATACATGAGGGAGATGGGGGAGGGAATGAGGAGCCCCTGAGGAGCCCCTGCTTCGGCCTACCTTTTCCAAACGCGCAAGATCCAGGAGTGCCCGGACGACGAGAGAGGTGACGACCGACTGAGTCAAAGAAGGTCCTAATCGCGTCTGTGGGCCTCACCGATCCAGTAGTAGAGTAGCCAAAGAGTATTGCGAGAATACGCAATCCACACGGGATTTCGCTGTCAACACCAGCGTGATCTCGCGTTGACAGCGAAATCCCGTGTGGATTGCGTATTCTCACGATACTTGCTCCAAACCCGGAAGTAGGTTTTTTTTAATTTTTATTTTATTATTCAATTTTTTTATTAAAAAGCTTAGGGGGCTGTAGGGAAGGGGCTGGGGGCCGTATACGGACCCCCCGGGCCGCCAGTTGAGCAGCCCTGCTCTAGACCATCATTCCGCTATCCTTCTGGCATCTTCTAAAAAGATTCTAGAATATTTGAAATGCTATATATATTTCATCACAAGATATTTGTTTTTAAGTCTGCCAAATCATACAACATTGGCAGAGTATCCAAATTGAGATTTTCTAACCAAGTTGCACTTATTGCAATGGAACAGGATATATCCTAAAATTATAAATCCTTTTGCAACCTTTACCATCTGCCTTTTGTCAGAGATAAGCCTGTTTTGTATCGTTTCTCTTCCATAGCATTCCCTGGGCTGTGACTGACTGACACCAACCAGGTTTGCCCAGCTCCTCTCCTCACAGGAAGGAAGCAAAACACTGGTTTGGCCACCCTTAGTGAGGACAGTTTGAACTCTGCCATTGTGTTTGCTTCTTTAAAAGGACCAAATGCGTCGTGCTACTAAGTTGTTAGAGAAAGTTGCTGTTTATTCTGTTCAGTTTAAGCTGTTCAGTTCCATAATTTCAAGCATTTTTATCAGTCATGAAAAACTCCAGATACAGCAACTGAGCTGGTGTCTATCCATCATTCGGGCTCTTTTGGCTCAGAGCCTGTGACAGGGAAACTTATACTTTGATAAGGTAGTCCTTCCCACTCATTGCTTAACTTTCAGCCTCTTAATTATTCCTTCAGGTCTCCATGACCTGTAATACTTTTCTGTTGAAACAAGTAATTCTCTCCGGTTGGAGCTTTATTATATTTGGGGAGAGAGATCATTCCCTCCAATAATAGGCCATGCTTTTGGAATAATTTCTAGTACTATTGCAATACCTGAGTTTTACTGTTCCACTTTTCATTCTCTATTTACTGAATTTATACCACACCTTTTTGAAACCCACCGAAAACAAATGCAGCTGAATATGGAATAGATTATCATTCTAACTTCAGGGAGGTAACTGTCAAATTAACTGACAAGGTGGTGAATTGGGCAGTTTCCCCACCCAATACTTTTGCAAGACATTTTGATTTTGTGATGCTGTTGCATTTTCACTGTCTGACTAAAATACCTTCCATATTTTCTCCGTCATCTTTCAAACTTTAGTCTCCTCTCAAAAATTAAATTGCAATGCCAGTGCTGCTCAGCCTTTTCCCAAGATAATGAGCAACTTCCCAGGGCCTCAGACCTAACGTATAGCCACCCTTTGTTATAAAGGGCCAGGAGAGCCCTTTTTGTTATAAAGACAAGGCCAGGAGAGCAATCGTCATGCTTTTGCCACATCACCTTCCGCTAGAGAGGGAACAGGGCCAACTTGCTGACGGACTCCTCTTGAGGAGGGATCCCCATATGCCCAGGCTTGATTGGATAAGCCTCAAGAATTCTGCAAGAGAGTCATGACGATGAACTTTAGGACAAACTTTGAGAACAACAAAATTAAACAATATCCACTGACTGAGATTTGTACTGATACAGAAATTACAACAGGATAGGTGAGAGATTTTATCCCAGGAATTCTTAAGCGTTACGCTGATCTTTCACCATAAAGCAGTTACACTAGCCTCTCAATGATTTTCTCTACTTATTTCACTCTCATATATTTTTCAGGCATCATATCCAGTCTTAGCTTTGTCTATGCAAAGGTTAAGATTTCCAGCTTTTCCAATTATAAACAGGTAAAGGTTTCCCCTTGACATTATGTCTAGTTGTGTCCGACTCTGAGGGATGGTGCTCATCTCCATTTCTAAGCCGAAGAGCTGGCGTTGTCCATAGCCGCTTCCAAGGTCATGTGGCCGGAGCGCCGTTACCTTCCTGCTGGAGCGGTACCTATTGATGTATTCACATTTGTATATATTCAAACTGCTCGGTTGGCAGAAGCTGGGGCTAACAATGGGAGCTTACCCTGCTCCCCGGATTTGAACTGTCAACCATTTGGTCAGAAAGTTCAGCAGCTCAACGGTTTAACCAACTGCACCACCAAGAGCCCCTTTCCAATTATATTCAGTATTTTTTTAAAAAATAATAATAGTACATTGTTGACATTCTCATCAAGCCATCCAAATCAGTTGAGATTTCATCAATGAAGTCCAGATTTATTTTGTTCCACTGAGCATCCCTACTTGCTTAAATTGAATCTCATTTACCATTATTTACCAATATTTTATAATTTAATGTTTTAAACTAATGTTTAACTCGTGATTATATTGCTTTGGTTTGTTTTGGTGTTGGCATCTAAGGGCTGCCGTTGTGAACCGCCCTGAGTCCCCTTCCCTCTCCCAGGGTTTGAGAAGGACGGGATATAAATATTTGAAATAAATAAATGTCAATACCTTTCCCCATGTAAATACACCTTTTAAGACGTTCCTTAAGACAAATATTGGGTTCTTTGAAAGGTGGCTGGTCTGGGAGACAGGACACACCATTGCAAATTCAGAGCACTTATAAAGGAAAATTCATGATGCTTCCAAGAATTTTTGCTAATCATTACACTACCTCTACTTCAAGGATATCTTTGTGAAATACACACAACACTCTACAGTTTGCAGCCGTATCATGTGATCCTTTACTTTCTACCATCTTTCCCCCCCTTTTCCAGAAAAAAATGAATTAGGGGCATAACTCCTTTTGAATGTGAGCTTTCTGGAAGCAGTCTAACATGAGGATGCTGCTTAAACACTCCAGAAGAAGGCATCATCCTGAGGTAGGAGAACGCTTACTCTGATATTTAGGAAAACAGGAACAAATTCCTGTTCAGTGAGAAAATACGTTTTTTGTTTGTGTATTTCACACGTCACTTTCCTTAGACTTAATTTACCTCCCTGGGCAAATGTAGCCCCATTTAGAATACTAAATGGGGCTACAGAAATGTTCAATAATGAAGTGAACTGTGTTTTCGCTCACATTGCTAATCTGAAGTGACAGAACCTTATTGCGGGAATCTTGGAAACTCGACTCCTTTAGAACAGCAACTTATTAAATGTAAATAAATGTGAGGAAAAACCAAAGTAACACATGAAAAAGAGAGCTTTCCCCTGGAATAAAATGCCAACTGATTGGAAGAACCTAACTCAGGATAAGAAATGTAAATTATAAGCCAAACAAACAAAACAAATAACTTTATTCAGACTGAGCATTTCTATGGCTTCCTGCCAAATTTCAAGATATCAGCCAGTACAAATGTCTATAGTCAGTCTTTCAACCTCTCGCGTCAGCTGTGGTCGCATAGTATGAACTTTGCTCAGGATCTGTTACTGAAGCGTGATCGTTAACATGAACTGAAATGACTGAGCAGATGGAAAAACATGGGCCTTGAGGGACATAATGCAGACAACAATTGAGAACTTTGGTCTTAGGCAAGTCGTAACCACAGTTCGATGGCTATTAGATGGAAGATGAATGAAAAGGAAGCTCTGAGGCTTGAGCAGCAAAAGCTCAGAGCAAGTAGAAAGCCTCAAGTCTGGACTCCAACACCCCTTCTACATTCAGTTTCCCTTTCGTTGAAGTGCACAACAGATCTTGCTGTCAATCTGGGTGTTGCCAGGAGTGTAGAATGATGAACACCCATTCCTGCTTCATCTCCTCCTTGCATGTTGAAGCACTGGACTCCTTGTTCATTTAGCCTTACTCCATCATTCCAAAAGATACATTGAAGCTGGAGCTGAAAAAAAAGACACAAAGAAACATGGCAAATGGTTTCAGAGAAGTGCCCTCGGGATACACCACTTTCCTCCATAGAAACTCTAAAACAAATGTGGATGATCTTAGACAGCTTCAACTGTGGAAACTATTGAAGAGTCTCCGATTCCTGTGGTCTACACCCTGTTTGTCTGTACAACAAGGACCAGAGCATGCACAATCACATGGCTGCAGTCTTACAGTAAAGAGACATATTTTAGGGAAATGGGAAACAACTGGGTTGCTGAGGATGCCTGCCATAGATGTAGGTGAAACGTCAGGAGGGAATGTTTCTGGAACATGGCCATATAGCCCAGACTCACAGCAATTCAGTGATTCCAGCCATGAAAACCTTCGACAACACAACGGGCAACAACTGTTCCTGAGGATGCTCTCAATGCTCCTAGTATAGGAAGTGGATGTCTGGACACATGCAAGACTCTAGAGCATGAAGACATAAAATATTAAAACCAGATGTTCCTTTCAATACCCTGACTATAACTACTCTTCAATCTACTCTCCATCATGGCACAAAACAACTACACTATTAGGAATAGTCCATAGCTCTTGGGGTGCAAATACACTGTAGAATTAATGCAGTTTGACACCACTTTAACTGCCATGGTTCAGTGAAATGGGATCCTGGGATCTGTAGTTTGGTGAGGCACCAGCGTTCTTTAGCAGAGACAGCTTATAAAACCACAATCTTGTGAAACCATGTAAAACCACAACCAATCTTGTCTCCCCATTTCTGCCCCCTACTAATATTTCAATTATATAAGCCATCTGTTGCAAACAGCATGATACAATTTCCAAGACTTTTGAGTCACAGTTTTCAATGTAAAATTGCAGTTTTTCACACTTTCCCGCATGTCACTACTACTGTACTGCATTGATATCATTTCATAATGAATACAACAGAAATATGAAACTAATCAATGCATATATTTTTGCATCCAACATGGGCTGGACTGAGTATACAAGTCTTGATGGAACACGCAAGAGCCCTTGGTATCTTTCTGCTTCCCGAGAAAACTAGTCTAATAAAAAGACCTACTAAAAATGGTAAAAAGTAGGCCTTTGAAGTCTATGCCCTTAAAGTCCTGCCCTTTATACAGTCTTTCCATAAAAGATCTATAGAGAGTCTATGATGCCCAGCTTCCAATTCCCATCTGCCCCTTCCAGTCTGGTTAATGGGAATTGCAGTTCAACAGATGGAGAGTCACAGTTCCCATTCCATCACTGTTTCAAAGATTCAACTAAATGACTGTGTGTTGTTGGACAACAAACTTGCCTTCAGAGGAACGGCTAAGAGCCTGATTACACATTACATGAATTGTGAAAAGTACAAGGGTTGAAACTGAAACTTTGATGATATGGTGATTGCATGTATTTATTAATGTCTTCATATGAAGTGGTGATGATAGGTTCTTCTTTCAATTAATCTGTGATGTACATTTGCATTTTCATATGCCCTTCATCCCAGTATATGGGCCGTGGAGTGCAGCAAGTAATTATTTTCACAGCTGAGCCAACATATCACATTTGGTTTCAAGCGTAAGTCACATTCTGCACCTGGCTCCAACTGATGGATATGAGATGGAAATTCCTGACCTCCTCCCCTACAATATATTCTCCAGCTCTGCCTGGAGAAAGCCCAACCACAGCCGAGGAGGCAGAAAAACCCAATATTGGAAGACACCTTCCAAGAGCAAAGACCGTAAGACTTGCATACAGATTCCTTCTGTTAGCACTGAGTACTGGATAATTAAACTGACACATTAAAGAATTAACCATAAGAATTCTGAGTAGGAATGCAACATTAATAAAACAGGAAAACTGGGCCTGTCAACAAAATGGACTCTTACTTTGTCAGCTTGGCCCTCCTCCACAATATTCTCATCCAAGAAAGAGTGAGAATCTCCCTTGTGATGACAGAGCTAGCAAAGGGTTGTAAGGCAAACTCAGTACCCCAAACCTTCAACTACAGACATTGTCCCTTCGTCACAATCAGGGGCTTGTGCTCACTCATCTATGGCAACGTATTTTGCTCCATCTGCAGGTTTATTGCTGTCCGATGCCAAATCATGGGTGATATGGAAGACAGAGAAGCTTGGGATTGCAGGAGATACTGTTTGAATGATGAGATGAAGAAAGCAGACGTATCAGTACTTCCATTCCTTTTTTTCTGCTCTGAAAATTTCATGATTCAGGTTCTAGCACTACGAGAAAGAGAATTTTTTCTCCCTATCAACTTTCTCCATATCATGTATCTATATAAATAAAAATGGAAATGTAAGTTTGTGCGTGACCTCAAATCTCCCAAAATATTTCATCGATTGCTTCAAAATTTGGACACAACGTAGCATTCAAATAGGCAAATGTTTTTATTGTATTCATATACCTACTATATAGATGTCACTACTGTGACAGGTAAAAACATGCATGGCATAAAAAACTGCCATCTGCTGGATGTCCAAGCAGCACATCGCGAAGCAACCCTGTCAGGGCCGGAGCTGCCATTAGGGATCCGCGGCCTGGTTGCCCCCCATCGAGCCTGACTGCCTGTCTCCCTCTGGAGCAGAACTGGGAGAAGAAGAGCGGGAAAATGGCGGGGCAGGTAATAACAACAACTTTATTTTTATACCCCGCCTCCATCTCCCCTAAGGGACTTGGGGCAGCTTACAAAGGGACAAGCCCAGGGAGCACAAAGTTAAATACATAACACAATAAGATATCATCAAAACAAAACCAAATAAAACATATCACAATAAACATAACACAGCTGGAGCAGAGGTTTAGCACAGCTGGTAGAACACCAGCAACTATAAGATCTGTCAACCAAAAGGTTGCAAGTTCGAAGCCCCGGGTCGGCATGAGCGGTCAACTGTCAGCCCTGCTCACTGTTTCCCTAAGCAGTTGAAAACAGCTTTAATTGTAATTAGAGAAATTAGGTACATTGTTGCTGTTGTTGTTATTATTATTCCACAGACAATTGAACAACAAAAATATTGTATACCTACAAGCATATATTAGAAACCAGCTCTTTCTCTTTTCTTTCTTTTCCATTTAACCAGACTGGGCCACAGCAACCCATAGCCGGGTACAGCTAGTACATTTATATATCTTTATCATACATCTCTATACACCCATATATGCCTTTTCTCTACAGAGAGAAAGGCCACATCGTCAAGGGGGATTTCTCTTTAGGTCCTTCTCAAATTACTACTGGGGGGTTCCTTTACAGCATTTACTGATGAACTCAATAAAACTACCTACTCACTTTCTCTCATAGGTATTCCTAAGTAGCAATGAAATAGGAGATCCCTTTTTCCTAATAAGGTGAATCAGAATTTGGTTAAAACATCAATTTTTCTTGCAATTTGAGAAAGGATTTTCCTACGCACATAACAACAACTCTATCCTGACATCATTTCATCTCAGTATTGTGAGATGGCCCATTACATGACTAGTAATACTTTAATCTTAAAATTTGAATAGAGCCAACAGATAATACACTGAACATATACACTGAACGATACACTGAACATATTTATACACTGTATGCATGCTCTCTTAGATAATTTAGGACATTTGGCCCTATTCTGACATTACTTGCCACACTTAGCTAAACCCTACAGCAAGGAAGGGCCGTGCCCTGTCATCCTACTTCATGGGAGGAGACTGCCCAGAATAACCAAGCCGTTCACTATTCTGCTTTTTATTACAATTGGCAGACTGGTAAATCAAATTAATGGAGACAACCAGTAATATCATATTACTGCTATGAACCCTCAGTATAGCGTAACCTGGAACATTACATAGTATTTCACTCATCTTCGGCCTTCTTTAGCAACCAATTTTGCTAGGGCTGGAGATTATATAAACATAGATAAGCAAATCAAGGAGGAAAGGCAGTTAGCAATTCAAAATGCCCTTGAGTTTTTCCTGATCTCTTTTGGTAGTCTTGAGAATTGTTAGAGATGACAGCCTGGTTTACATGTGGCCGCTTCTGGAATGAAGGCTGTCATGAGTAACCAGAATTTAAATCCCATGTGATCATCTAGAGCAGGGCTGTCCAACTGGCAGCCCCCGGGCCGTATACGGCCCCCAGCCCCTTCCCCACGGCCCCCTACCCTCTTGCAAGATATCTGCTTTTTAAGATTTTAAAAAAAATTTAAAATATTTTTTTGGAATATTTTTTATTTATTTTTTTTGCGGCGGGGGGGGGGGAAGGGCCGGGGCAGGGAGGAGGAGCAGGCTCTCTTCCTCCTCCTACTACATCCCTCCCTCCTCCCTCGCTCTCTCTCTCCCTCCCTCCTTCTTTCTCTCTTTCCCCCTTTCATTCCTTCCCCCTTCCACCACCTGAAGGAAAGAGGGAAGGAGAGAGAGTGCACGAGTGAGAGAGGGCGTGGCCAGAGCGAAAAAGGGGCGGGGCCGAGTTCGGAGCATGGGGGGGGTACTCATCCATTCCCTTTCCGGCTTCCTCCTCTTCTGAGGCTTCGTGCCAAGTTTGGTCCTGATCCATCATTATTTGAGTCCACAGTGCTCTCTGGATGGAGGAGAACTACAACTCCCAAACTCAAGGTTCAGTACTTTCTGTTGCTCTCATGAGAGTTTAGGTTTGATTCAACATGGCTGAGGAATGCTTTGATTGTGTTTTCCCCTTATGGCAGGAGGAGATTGGACTGGATGGCCCTTGGAGGTCTCCTATTCTAGGAACCCATTGTAATTATTATTATTATCATCATCATCATCAGAGGCTGAATGGCCATCTGTGAGGAATGCTTTGATTGTGTTTTCCCTTATGGCAGAAGGAGATTGGATGGCCCTTGGAGGTCTCCTATTCTAGGAACCCATTGTAATTATTATTATTATTATTATATTATTATTATCAGAGGCTGAATGGCCATCTGTGAGGAATGCTTTGATTGTGTTTTCCCCTTATGGCAGAAGGAGGTAGGACTGGATGGCCCTTGGAGGTCTCCTATTCTAGGAACCCAATATAATAATAATTATTATTATAATTATAATTATCATCATCAGAGGCTGAATGGTCATCTGTGAGGAATGCTTTGATTGTGTTTTCCCCTTATGGCAGAAGGAGGTAGGACTGGATGGCCCTTGGAGGTCTCCTATTCTAGGAACCCATTGTAATTATTATTATTATTATTATTATTATCATCATCAGAGGCTGAATGGTCATCTGTGAGGAATGCTTTGATTGTATTTTCCCCTTATGGCAGAAGGAGATTGGACTGGATGGCCCTTGGAGGTCTCCTACTCCAGGAACCTGTTGTTGTTGTTGTTATTATTATTATTATTAGCAGAGGCAGAATGAATATTATGTCTTATCATTCAGGGTTATAGGCCTGTGTGGAAGGGCCCTGGCTTCTTATTTGACTTCCTTTCCACACATCTGAATAAAATCCCATGTTATTTGCTTTAAACCAGATTATATGAGTGTGGACTCAGATAATCCAGTTCAAAGCAGGTATTCTGGGTTATATGGCTGTGTGGAAGGGCCCTGAGTCCACACTGCAATATAATCCAGTTCAAAGCAGGGACTGGGACTTGAGACTGGGATTTTGGTGTTCATCTCTATCTCCAAGTCAAAGCCCCGGTGTCCTCCACAGACACCTCCAAGGCGGGGAGAGGGTGGAGCCGGGGAGGGGGCAGGCAGGGGTGGAGCCAGGGAGGGGAGGAGCCTGGGTGGAGCCGGGAGGGGCGGAGCTGGGGTGGAGTCGGGGAAGGGACGGAGCCGGGGCGGAGGCAGACCCTTCGGCCCCCCAGGTCATCAGTAACTGGAATTCCGGACACAGGTCCGGTAGAAGTTGGACAGCCCTGATCTAGAGCAGTGGTTCTCAACCTGTGGATCCCCAGATGTTTTGGCCTTCAACTCCCAGAAATACTAACAGCTGGTAAACTGGGAATTTTGGGAGTTGTAGGCCAAAACGCCTGGGGACCCACAGGTTAAGAACGAGTGATCTAGAGTGAATACATGAAAAGAGACAGCAGAACTCTAAACAACATGACTCCAGATTCCAGGAGCAGCATGTCTGAATACTCCCGCAGGTAAAAGAAGCGCTGAATACTGTAAACAAAAAAAAATACTAGACCTCTCTAATGTATGATCTTACATGAAAGGAGGACTTAAAAAAGGTAGGGAGTGCATTTTGAAATGATATAATGCAGAGTATTATCACTTCAATCTGTTCGCTCAGGGAGCTGGTTTGAGGCATTGCTCTTTCACCTCAGGGATCCATGTGTGCTTCCTATACATGAAATATGGCTCTGCGGGCGCAGACGGTCTTCTTTGTAGCATGCAATCAGCAGATAACAGGAAACATCTTCTTCCTCTCAAAAAACAAAGAGGTTGACCCAAGGTATTAGGGGCACACCATTCTCATCAACTGAGGATTAAGTATCTATCCAGTCCTCAATATAAAATAAGAACTGCTTTTTAGATGTAATGCAGAGGTGGCTGTACATTTTGACATTATGTACTTGCTGTTTTCTATGAAGGGTTTTTGAAGAAGACCACTTTCAGAAAGTTGCTCTGAATGTTTCTAGGATTATGGTAGGTACCACTGAAAGGATCACAACTGGGTGAAGAGGTGTGATTACAAAAAACAGTTTAGAACTGTACAGGTGTTAAGAATTGACGTGTGAAGAACAACTAAAAGTTGAAACTAAAATGTATGAAATTTTATCCTCTCCTTCACCACATCTCCATTAACATGAAAACCTTTTCCGTTTCAATTGTACTGGAGAATGAGATTCTACTGGTGGTTTACAACCTTACTATTAGTGTTTTCTCCTTTCTACACCTATGTATAGATGCATATATGCCAACTGAGGATAACATTCCCTGCATGCAACAAATCACATTCTACACCACATTAAATCATTAAAGCCCTACCACACTGTATTTGCAGTACTGTCCTTACAAATTTTAATCTATGATTGTCATTTGTAAACTTTTCACAAGTACATCTGCAACATCCATTTATGCTGAAACCAAATGATTTTTTTCAACACTTTACAAGCAGGCGCTTACAGGTGTGGTTTCCCTTAAGCTTATATGAAGTAAATTTACATGGTATGATCATGATTTTATTTACTTTATTATGATATTGATAGTCTGATGTATATCATGCAATCTTACGATAGGGCACAATAAAATCTGCTGTGAATTTGAAATAATTTAAAATACTAAAATAAATTAAGTAGACTAATCCCACTCTCAAGATTAAAAAGATAACCAACTTGAAATGCAACAAATGACCAGGGTTTAGGTAAGACTGGAGACGATATAATCTCCAAGATGAGGTAAGGTAGAAATGGTTTTTCAAACAGCCCACTGAACACCTTTAAAAGATTACTGTAAAACCATTTGTCATACAGTTTTATTTCTTAGTAGGAGTAAAGAGGCAAATTCCCAATAAGTACCTTCCTTGGACCATGAGGTGTTTCAAAGTCAAGACAACTTAGTCACATATAGCAAGCAAGTGACAAGCAGGAAGATGAAAATGAGGATTTGTATTCATGAGATTAATATTGTGAAGGAAGGCAAAGAACATCTTATGAGTGAGGTAAAAAGTCATTTTCTCTTTTGTGCAAGATCAGGGGTGAAGACAATGTTGTGCTTGGTTCTGGTGCCCAGCCAGATGTGGCATCTTACTACCAAGGCAGCCATTTGTGTCCCAGTACTAAATTGGATTGTGCCCAAAGCCTGTCTAACTTTGACTTGCTCAGGAGGGAAGATCTTGTTGATCTTTGCCCAAAAGTGTCAAAATAGATAAAAGTTGGATAATACTTTATCTAACAAAGTATTATAAGTAACAGAAACAAGGATAAAGCAGATACACTTGAACAAAAATGGAACCAGACTGCTGGCAATTAATATTAAAAAGGCTTCAGAGCAGCTTTTAAACTGATTCCTAGGGGAAAGTCGACAGGAGCTGGGCAGCTTCCGGTTCGAGAGGGTGAAACGCCAAGTATGGAGGATGAAATTTACGCACAAATGGCTGAGTCAACAGAAAAGATAGAAAGTAGTCAAGAGGTAGGACATGGTAGGCCTTCTACAAATTCTCATAAACAGCCAAAGTTGAAAGGGCACCGGAGCAATAAATATAAATGTCTGTACGCAAACGCTAGAAGCCTTCGAACAAAAATAGGGGAGTTGGAATGTTTGGCAAAAGAAAAAAATATTGATATTATTGGCATAACAGAAACCTGGTGGACAGAGGAAAACAATTGGGACACAAAAATTCCAGGTTATAAACTGTACAGGAAAGACAGGAGAGGGAAAAACGGTGGCGGTGTGGCCTTGTACATAAATGAAGAGCTAGAATCTCATGAATTAGAATTTCAAGAAAATTCAAACTCACCTACAGAAACATTGTGGGTAAAAGTCCCAGGACAAAAAACTAATCTAGCATTAGGGATCTGCTATCGCCCTCCCAACCAAACTCCAGAGACAGGCTGCTACTTGGAAAATGAAATTAAGCAGGCCTCAAAAAGCAATAAACTAGTCATAATGGGGGACTTCAACTATCCCCGAATAGATTGGCTAAATTCTAGTTCTACGCATGAAAGAGAGACAAGGTTCCTCGACATGCTAGCTGATTATTCCCTTGAGCAGATGGTCATGGAACCAACCAGGGGAAAGGGGATCCTGGACTTGGTGCTAACTAACGAACAAGACCTGGTTCAAGATGTCCTTGTAAATGAGCCCATAGGTACCAGTGACCACAACACAATAACCTTCAACTTAAGTTTGGATAGCAAACTGTCAGTGAAAACTATCACAGAGACCTTAAATTTTCACAAAGGGAATTTCACCAAAATGAGAAAAATAGTAAAGAACAAACTAAAAGGAACAGTAAAAAAAAATCAAACCCTCCAAAATGCTTGGAAACTGTTTAAAAATACTTTAAAACAAGCCGAACTAAAATGCATTCCTAAAATAAGAAAGAGGCCGGGAAAGTCCAAGAGGACATCGGTATGGCTTACAAATGAAGTAAAAGATGTGATTGGAAAGAAGAAAACTCATTTAAGAAATGGAAGGCTCTTCCTACTGAGGAGAACAGAAAGGAACACAAGCTCTGGCAAACTAAATGCAAAGCAACCGTCAGGAAAGCCAAGAGAGATTTTGAGGCACATATAACAAACAATATTTTAAAAAATAGCAAAAACTTCTTTAAGTACATCAGAAGCAGAAACCCAACTAGAAAAGCAGTTGGGCCACTTGACGAAAATGGTAAGAAAGGGACAATAAGTGAAGACAAGGAGATTGCTGAGCGGCTAAATGACTTCTTTGCCTCCATTTTCACACAGGAGGACAGACAACATATGCCTGCAACTGAGTCAGTTTTTTCAGGGAGGGAATTAAATGAATTAAACCAGATAGAGATAAACAAGGAGGATGTTCTCACATGCCTTACTAAACTAAATGTCAACAAATCACCAGGGCCAGATGGCATCCACCCCAGAGTTCTTAAGGAACTCAAGTGTGAAATTGCTGAAATTCTAGTCAAAATATATAACCTTTCTCTAAGATCAGGCACTGTACCCGAGGACTGGAGGGAGGCAAATGTAACACCGATCTTCAAGAAAGGATCCAGGGGTGATCCAGGAAATTATAGGCCAGTTAGTCTAACCTCAGTTCCAGGCAAAGTGATGGAAACCATTATTAAAGAAAAAATTACTAAGCACATAGAAGAACAGGCATTGCTGAAGGAAAATCAACATGGTTTCTGCAAAGGCAAATCATGTCTTACTAACTTGATAGAATTCTTTGAGGGTGTAAATAAACACATAGATAAAGGGGACCCAGTCGATATTGTTTACCTTGACTTTCAAAAGGCTTTTGACAAAGTCCCTCACCAAAGGCTCCTAAATAAGCTCTTCAGCCATGGAATCAGGGGACAGGTCTTGTCCTGGATTGGAACCTGGCTAAACTGTAGGAAACAAAGGGTGGTAATAAATGGACACTTCTCTGGATGGAAAGAGGTGAGAAGTGGCGTACCCCAAGGTTCAGTTTTAGGACCGTTACTTTTTAATTTATTCATAAATGATCTGGATGTAGAAGTAAATTGTGAGGTAGCAAAGTTTGCAGATGACACTAAACTGTTCAGGGTAGTTAAAAATGAAACTGATTGTAAAGAGCTCCAGAAAGATCTCTCGAAATTGAGTGAATGGGCAACAAAGTGGCAAATGCATTTTAACCTAAACAAGTGTAAAGTCATGCACATCGGGGCAAAGAACCCCAAATACACTTATCAACTGATGGGATCAAAGCTTTCTGAGACAAACCAGGAAAGGGATCTTGGGGTTTTGGTGGACAGCTCAATGAAGATGTCAACCCAGTGCGCTGCAGCAGTGAAAAAAGCAAATTCTATGCTTGGCATGATGTAGATCGACACTGTAGATCACGCACTGTTAACCCACCGTTTAGCCGGCTCCGGGGTCGGGGGGACCGCCCTTAAATGGGTGGCCTCCTTCCTCCGGGACCGGGGACAACGTGTGGAGGGGGCGGGAGGTCTCTGGGAGATTCCCACTTGACTGTGGGGTCCCCCAGGGGCCATCCTCCCCCTTATTATTTAACGTGTACATGCGCCCCCTGGCCCAGCTGGCCCGCGACTTTGGCCTGGAGTGTTATCAGTACGCTGATGACACCCAGCTTCTGCTGAGAATGGACGGCAGGCCGGACACCGTACCCGATTGTTTCCATCAGTGCCTAGACGCCGTGACTGGTTGGCTGCGGGGTAGCCGGCTGAAGGTGAACCCGTCGAAGACGGAGATCTTGTGGCCTGGTCGACCTGGGCGGGATGAGTGCCGGTTGCCTACCCTGGACGGCGAACGGCTTAGCCCGTCGCCTGTTGTTAAGAGCCTAGGTGTCCACCTGGACCCCCTGCTGACCATGGAGACCCAGGTCTCCGCGGCCAGCAGGGCGTCATTTTTCCACCTACGACAGGCTAGGCGACTGGCACCCTACCTTTCCAGGGACGACCTGGCCACGGTGATCCAAGCGACGGTCATCTCGAGATTAGACTACTGTAACGCCTCACGTTGGCCTTCCCTTGGCGACAGTTCGGAAACTCAAGCTAGTGCAGAATGCCGCTGCTCGCTTGCTGACGGAACGTCGGTAAGGGAGCACATCACGCCCATCCTCCGGCAGCTGCACTGGCTGCCTATTGAGTACCGAATTGCCTTCAAGGTGTTGGTGTTAACCTTTAATGCTCTACACGGCCTAGGGCCTGCGTACCTGAGGGACCGCCTTGCCCCATACATTCCCCCGAGATCACTACGTTCTGAGGAGTCGAATTTGCTCCTGATTCCATCGGTCCGCGCCTGTCACCTGTCTGCTACCAGGCAAAGGGCTTTCTCTGTGGCGGCTCCGGTACTCTGGAACTCTCTCCCGGACGACGTCCGAGCTGCCACGGAGCTCATCCCGTTCCGCAGGGCTTGTAAGACCGCCCTGTTCAGACTGGCCTTCGGCTAGGCGAGTAAGCCGAATGTACTCATCTTCCTAATCAGCACCCTGGTTCAGGGAATGCCATGGCATGCACATAATTTTAATCTCGGGACCTATTGTATTTTGTTTTATTGTATGTTTTATGTTGCATTTTATTGTATGGCGACATGGATGTACATGCCTGCCGAATTTTATGATGTTATCCGCCCCGAGCCTGCAGGGAGGGGCGGAATACAAGATGGAACAAATAAATAAATAAATAAATAAATGATCAGGAAGGGAATCGAAAATAGGTCGGCAAATGTATTGCCTCTCTACAAATCTATGGTGAGGCCATATCTGGAGTACTGTGTACAATTCTGGTCACCGCACCTTAAGAAGGATATAACGGAACTGGAAAAGGTACAAAGAAGGGCAACAAAAATGATCCAAGGGATGGAGCAGCTCCCTTATGAAATCAGGTTGCAACGCCTTGGTCTTTTCAGCCTTGAAAGACGGCATTTAGGAGGTGACTTGATCGAAGTGTATAAAATCATGCATGTGATAGAAAAGGTGAATAAAGAAAAAATATTTTCTCTGTCACACAACACTAGGACTAGGGGGCACTCCCTAAAGCTCCAAGGTAGGAAAGTTAGGACTAATAAAGGGAAATATTTCTTTACCCAGAGGGTCATTGGGTTATGGAATTCACTTCCAGAGGAGGTTGTGACAACTGTCAGCCTGGACAGCTTCAAGGCAGGATTAGACAGATTCATGGATACCAAGGGAATCAGTAGTTACTGAAATGGACATCCAAGTGCCACCTCTGTGTTGACTGAGGCAGGCAGGATTTCCCCGGGTACTGGTTGTGGGGGGTCGGGAGCAGGCGAGGGTTTTGCCCTCCTTTCTGCTAGAGATCCCCGTGTACAACTAGTGGGCCACTGTGCGACACAGAATGCTGGACTAGATGGGCTGAGGCCCGATTCAGCATGGCTCTTCTTATGTTCTTATGTTCTTCAGATAAAGATTTGAGGGGTAAAATTGCCAAAACAGAAACTCAACTAAAACTAGCGCCAAAAAATAAAGAATTGAATAATAAATTAAGGTCTCTTCTAAAACAGAAAGAGCTATTGGATTTGGAAAAAATTAATAATAATCTAAAATTTCTCAAACAACAACATTTCCAGAATGCCAATAAACCCGGTAGATGGTTAACGTCAAAAATTAGAGAGAAAAAACAGCGAAATCACATTACCCAAACGATAAAAGCGATATATACTAACCAAGAGGCAAAAATTCTGGTCAATGGAATAGAATCAAAGTCCTTTCCTATCAATAAGGGCACAAGATAAGGCTGCCAGTTATCCCCCTTATTGTTCATTTTAACTTTGGAAGTCTTATTGATGAATATCAGAGAAGATGAAGAGCTCAAAGGTCTGAAAATAAAAAAAGTAACTTGAAGGTCAGAGCTTATGCAGATGACCTGGTTTGCATTTTCGAAAATCCGAAGGAGAATATCAATAAATGGATAAATAAGATAGAACAATTCGGGGGAGTAATGGTCTTTAAGATGAATAAAAATAAAACAAAGATGATAACAAAAAATATAGATAAGAGCGAGAAAGAAATGATAAAAATGTTGGCAGGAGTTGAATGTCCCAATAAGGTCAAATATTTAGGCATAATTCTATCCTCGAATAATATAAATCTAATCAAAAATAACTATACCACTAAATGGAATGATATTAAGAAAAAACTAGAAAAATGGAAACATTTAAACCTCTCAATGCTCGGGAGAGTCTCTCTAATCAAAATGAATATCTTGCCAAAGATGCTCTTCTTGTTTCAAAACCTCTCAATCCTTACCAACGATAACCTATTTAAAAACTGGAGGAAAGATCTGTCAAGGTTCATTTGGAGAGGCAAAAAGCCAAGAATTAGATGGATAAATATGATAGACGAGGGGAGAAGAGGGGGCCTAGGGTTACCGGACTTTAAAGCTTACTTTGAGGCATGCTCTCTAGAATGGGCAAGCGAGTGGTCACTGTTGAAGAATGAAACCCTCCTAATGTTAGAGGGCCACGACCTCAGGGTCGGCTGGCACAGTTACATTTGGTATAGCAGGGTAAAAATTGAGAGTAACTTTAGAAACCACTGAATAAGAAAACCTCTCTTAAAGGTATGGCTGAAATACAGGGATACTCTATTTAACAGAACACCACTCTGGCTATCACCCCAGGAAGCCTTCTTTAGAAGGCAGTACGGAAAAAATACATGGTTAAGGTATGGAAGTATTCTTAGAAAAACAGGTAAAGAATGGGTCTTAAAAGATTTTACTGAATTGAAGGAATTGGATGGGACAATGAACTGGCTCAATTATTTACAAATCAGAGATATTTACATCAAAGATAAAGAGAAGGGGTTTGAAAGCCAAAAGACACTATGGGATAAAATCTTAGAGAAAAAACAAAATAGAATAACAGCATTATATAAAAAATTATTGGAAATTCAAACCGAGCAGGAAATAATAAAAACATCCATGGTAAAATGGGCCCAAGACTTTGGGCATGACGTTCCGTTAGAAAGATGGGAGAGAGTTTGGAACATTCATTGGAGATACTCCTATTCGTATGAATTAAAAGAAAATAATATTAAGATCTTTTACAGATGGTACCTGACACCTACCAGGATTGGGAAATATGCTAAAAATTATGATATTGTGTTGGAAGTGTAAATCGGTGATGGGAAGTTTCTACCACTGTTGGTGGAATTGTAAAAAAGTTCATATGTTTTGGGTGAAGTTTCATTTAGAATTGCAGAATATATTGAAAGTTAAATTTCCTTTGAAGTCAGAATATCTACTACTAGGCCTTATAGATTTTAAATTGGATCCTAATAATGAAAAAATACTTGTATACTGCATTACAGCAGCCAGATTAACGGTGGCGAGGAAGTGGAAAGATCATAATGTACCGGCGGTAGAAGATTGGTATCTAAAGATATTTGAAATAATGAAAATGGACATTCTCACTCAGAAGAGGGCGCAAGACGCCACCAGGAAAAACACAGATTGGAGTCCGTTGATTCACCATTTAAAGAATAAAAACTATGACTGGTGGCTGGATATAGACCTTTAGATTTAATCAGAACTAATAGAATGATAATTGTTTATAGTAGATCGGTTTTTGTTTTTTAAGATTCAGAATTGGTTAAATACTTGAGATTTAGTTGGCTCATAGAGGCCATACAGAGCCATAGTTTAAGCTGGAAGTACTCATGTTGTGTTTGTCTATGTTGTTGGTGGGTCTTCTATCTTTTTTTTTTTGATGTATCATACAAAATCTGATTTGTGTGCTATTGGGTATCAAAGCAAGACCTGTGTGTCAGTGTGTGTTTGTTACTTGTTTTTAATCTAAAATACTTCAATCAAGATGATTTAAAAAAAAGATAAAAGTGAAGGCCCTTAAATCCAAAGTGACAGCACGTGGTCTTCTTTAGAGTTGGGTCTGCCTTTCCGTCTCTCTATAAGGCATGCCCTCCATCTGAAACACCTTGGTCACAGTATGGAGGAACGCTCCCTTGCTCAGACGCAACACAGGTTCCTCCTAGCTTCCTACACTCTCTGTTGGATCCGTTAGTTCAAGAGGGTAGGTATGAATGGTCTGACAATGCCCGCTGCTATGATGATGCAACTGGGGCTCTCTTTGCTGATTTGCAGAGATTTCTGCATCCTTCTTGACTGCTTGCTGCTTGCTTTCTTCTTCACTCACATGGCTGCTCCGAAAGGAAAAGGCAGAGGAAGGATGGAAGAAAAGGCAGGTGACACAGGTACTAGAAGCTAAATAGAGAAGGAATGGAAATTCGGAAGGATTATAAGACTTTTGTTTTATTTTAGAAAAATAGAAGAGGCAAGAAGAAAGTTGCTGTAAAGAGACCAAAGGGAAAATGGTGACTGGGGTGGAGCCAATAGCGCACACATTCCAATGAAGCGAAGGCAGGAAACAAAACGAGTGGAGGAGGCTTACTCCTCCTTCTAATTATTTTAAAAATTATCATGTGTTTCCTGCCTTCAGAGAAAAGGGTGGGCCAGTCCACATTAAGGATGCTCCATCTCTCTAAAAAGAGAAATCAGAAATGTTCAGGATTCTTACTGGGGATGATTCTTTCACCTCTTGGCTCTAGAACATGAAAGACAATGAAAGCTAGAGATTGAAAAGAAAATGGGCATTTTTACAAAATGATTAAATAAGCTTTATACAAGTTACAAAAGGTTTTGCATTTATTATGGTATTACTCAATACATAAGAACATTAATAGTGCCTTGTAAAATTCATTAAACCGATAGCGTTGCACCTGATCTCCTTGCCTCATAGTGCCTAATTGAAAGAGACCCTAGAGGTTTCAGGATTGCCTTTGAAAAGGGACACAGCAATGTGTCTCAACAATATGCACTCAGAAAATAGATTTAAATCAGAGAAGTTGCCAACGACAAATCAGTGAAGACAATAGAGTACTGTTTATTGCAGGATAAACTGCACGCGAGGACTATCGCAACCCTTAATCTGAATGCCCTTACTTACCCAATAAAGCTTTCAAAAGAGATACATGCACCCTACTGCCTTGGCACAAGTGTGGAATTCTACCTATTGGTATATTCAGGAGTGTGCTTGAAAATGTGATGACAGCCCTAAGAAGGCTACGTCTTGTGCAAGCTATCTTCTATCGCCAGAGATCTGACAGGCTGCCAAAAAGAATCAAAATAAGTAATCTGTCCCTTGACCATTTTTTTTTTAAAAAAACACAATATTGTGGGATAAACTGATTCCTTTATTTACTTAGAATATACTGGCATAAATATGTTAAAAGTAAGGACAGATTTGTTTCAGACCTCAGCTATGCCTAACACAAAAAGCCCCGTTCTTATCACATCTTGAAGATATACGCCTCTTTCTTTTTCTTCGTTTTTCTTTAGCAGAGCTGGTAAAATAACAGAGTTAAAGAAAGAAATGATTGGGGAACATGGAGGTACTTACCTACTATTACCTTAAGCCGGCCCTCCCACCACGGGTCTTTTTCTTTTTTGCTCTACAACGGTTTCAACAGTTCTGGTTTGTTCACACGAGGGTCTAGTTCTGGCAAATATAATCTGGGGACTAGCTTCCAAAAGACCTGGAAAATGTGAAAATGAGTTTGATGATGATGACAATAATAATAATAATTATTAATAATATTGATATCCTGCTTTTTCTATCCACAAAGGAGACTCAAAGCAGCTTGAATTAAAAGCATTTCAATAGAATTAAAATACAAAAATATACAAACATTAAAAATTGAATTAAACATCAATGGTATTAATTAAAAATTAACAGTAAAAATTCATAAAACTGATTAAAATGTATTCAAGGCTAAAATCACAGCACCCCCCAATTTTGTCTTTAAAAAACTAACAATAAAGAAGTACTTATCTCACCTGTGGAATTTGTAAGTGGCTCACACGATGTGGAACTATCAAGGCTATTCTGGAATCCATTCATTTGCCCTTCTGTGGAGATTGCTCTGTTAGATGAAACACTGAATCAGGAAATAGCGCAGACAGTAAAAGAAAACAAATTTGGGAAAAAAATAACTTTCTGAAGTGTAAAAACTAGAATTCAGGAGACAGAATCATCAAGACTTTCTAGACAAATCTAGCAGAAAACAAAGTTACCCCTTACTCAATATGACATTTCTTCAAATATTTAAACGTGGCTATCATGTCCCCTATTAACTTTCTCTTCTCTAAGCTAAACAGATCCACCCCACATGCCAGACACAACTATTCTTGCTATAAATGGAGATCGGGCGCATTACAGCAGTAGTACTCAAAGAGGTGGTTCATAGATCTAAGCATGAGCCAGTAGGTACTGGTCTGAGGAGTTCCCTGGAAAGAAAGAAATTTCACAGCACACTCAAGATCTTTGTCAGACATGTATTTGTCCGGGCCAAGGTCATCCCAACGTAAAACTAGCCGCTCCTTTGGTTAATTCTTAATCTTCATTAAAATCAGTTGTATCTCCTTTAAAATCAAATTGTTAATGATCTTAAACCCTGGTCTTTGCTGTTTGCACTGTGTTCCCAGAAAGTCCTTCCCATGCTGTGTGATGTGGGTGATGAAATCTTTTCCCCTAATGCACAAGAGACCAGTGCCATATTGGGCCCCATACAATGTTTATTTCTTCTTGTTCTCATCCTTATATTTATAAGTTTGTTTTTATTCTGGCATTGAATGTTTGCCCATATTTATGTTATGCTTTGCCCTGAGTCCCCTTCCTGGGAGAAGGGTGGAATATAAATGCTTTAAATAAATAAATAAATAAATACTGTTTTTTATTTAATTATTTACAGTATTTCTACCCTGCCCTTCTTACAAGGCAGCAATTTGATGCCAGAGTATACAATATAACCATAAAAACATACAAGATTAAACAGTTAAAACAGACAACTAATCAACATTCAATTACTGTTGATGCCAATATACTATTGAATTTTTGAAGAAAAGCCCTCCCTTGACATTAAAGTGTGGGGAGAAAATTACAACATTAATTTGCTGCAGTAAATGCTAATTCATTACTAACAAATAGGACACAGAGCAATGAATTCAAGCTACAGGGAAAGGGATTCTACCTAAATGTTAGAGGTGTTTCTGGAGAGTAAAAGCAGTTTGACAGTGGGATACGCTGCCCCAGAGTTTGACAGAGACATGTTCTCTTGGTTTTTTTTTAAAAAAACAGAGGCTAGATAGCCATGCATTTCTCCTTCAAACCTGAGATGGTGTGAGAGAAGAAAGTAACAGGGAAGACCTAGATGTGTGCAACCAATTCTCTCTACTTTTTGCCCTCACATGAACAGGCTGAACGCCTGCTTTTGGCTAAGGGTGTGAGAAAACTCTAGGTATAAAAACAACTGTCCTTTCAGATGCCTCAATACTGTATTTCTTCAGTCCTGAGATACACTGCTTTCCTATATTAACATATTAGAATCACAGGTATCTGTTTAAGGGTATTAAGGGTACATATCTTCACTATTTTGCAGATTGAATGGGAATTTGATATACCAGTATGTAATGTAGACAATGATTTGTTGAATCAAATTACTGTATTTTTTATTTTTTTTAAAAAAACAAGTTACAAGAAAGTTGCACAAAAGTTTCAATAGTCAAATTTGTGTCCACCTACCCAGGAATACATTTTAAAGTACACAACTATTTCCCTTCTTCTTTCAGAAAGTTAAAATCTGAAGTAACTCTTGGATAGTTTGGCAAGAGAAAAGCATCTTATCTCTGCTTACTATTGCATTCTGAATATCAAAACTGCCTTCCCTCTCCTTAAACATGCTTGCAGTCGAATACTTTTTTCAGCCCAATGTTTTGTGTGTGTGTGCGTGCGTGCACACACACAAATACTGCACAGATGACTCAAATGTATTCCTCTATTCAGCCAGGACGAATGTCTCCAAATTCCATATACTCTTAGAAGTTCTATTGGCAGCCAAATGTATATTTTCCAAAGGATTTGCTGATCTTCCCGTTAATCACAGGTCACTGCTCCCTCTTTTATGCCCTGACAGCTGCATTTCCCCTGATTTCAAAATGTTCTTTCTCTCTATAATTTTCCTCTTTGTACCCCTCCATAGCATCTTGTGTTTTTTCACCTTTTATTTCTTCCACTCACTTTTCCACTTGCATACATTTAAGTCATGCCTAAATCCTATGTCCATAACTCTCTTTGAAAAGCGTTAAATATCTTCACCACAAAATGCCTTGAGAGGCATATAGGAATTATTATTATTATTATTATTATTAACACAACAAAATTAGTACGCAGCAAAAAAGATCAGTATGCTGGATTTTTAATTCAATCACACATCACCCTGTCTAGGACTGTGTGATGTATCGGCAAATAATGTATGTAGACCCAAGCAGGGTGGCCTTTTGCAGATGACAGATGGTGAGTTTGTCAGTGCCAATTGTTTTTAAGTGCAGGCCAAGGTCTTTAGGCACTGCACTCAGTGGGCTGACCACCACTGGGACCACCTTTACTGGCTTGTGCCAGAGTCTTTGCAGTTCTATCTTTAAATCTCATATCATGTAAGCTTTTCCAGCTGCTTCTCGTTAATTCTCCTGACACTTGGGATTGCAACATCGATGATCCATACATGTCACGGTCTATTTTCCCCAAACTCCAACAGGGTTCACATTTGGGCTTATTGAGTTTTCATGCCAAGTTTGGTTCAGATCCATCATTGTTTGAGTCCACTGTGCTCTCTGGATGTAGGTAAACTACAACTCCCAAACTCAAGGTCATTGCCTACCAAACCCTCCCAGGCCATGGGAGTTCTTTGTGCCAAAGTTCAGTTCAATTCTATTGCTGGTGGAATTCAGAATGCTCTTTGAGTATAGGTTATCTATAAATCTCAGGAACTACAACTCCCAAATGACAAAATCAACCCCCCAACATCAGTATTCATATTTGGACGTATCAGGTATTTGTGCCAAATTTGGTCTAGTGAATGAAAATACACACTGCATATCAGCTATTTACATTACAATTCATAATAGTAGCAAAATCACAGTTATGAAGTAGTAATGAAAATAATTTTATGGTTGGGGGTCACCACAACATGAAGATCTGTATTAAGGGGTTGCGGCATTAGGAAGGTTGAGAAACACTGCTATATCAGATGAGAAGCAACCAAGGATTGGGGGGGGGGGGGGCTTCTCCAGCTAGTTTGTTCAGAATGATATGCTCTCTTTCCTCCCTGCAAGTGGAGACTACACAGAAATTTAGTAGATTATTCCACCGGCAAGCAAAAATGCTATGTATAGATGTAAAATATAAGTTGTATACAATTTATTCCTTTTTTGTTAAAAGTACACTTGTATTTGGAACAAAGCACATTTTTAAAGGAAGAAAGCTGGAGAAAAATACCATGAAATAAGATGCGGGGTATTTTTCCTGTCTTAAAGGTCAGGAAATTGAGACTATTAAGGAGCAAAAAATCTCCCTACTATTCCTCTCATGCGATGTAATGGAAATCTTGTCAGTGGAATTCCAAAGTTGGCTGGAAATACCAACAAGGAACAAATGGTCTGTACTAAAATGTCTAGAGAAAATGAAAACCCTGGACTTCAAGCACTCAAGAAACAGTTTTCATCGGCATTGCTTCTTAGTTTGAAGAAATCTGTTCTGTAAACAGAACTTTGATACCCTATTCCTAAAATAGTTGAAAAGATGTACTTAATGGTATAGTAGCATAAATCGATAGGTAAGGAATGGATATAGTATACGTCCAGGTGTTCTGATGAACTTCCTATTTTCAAGTCATTGACAAAAGTTACTGTGGAATTCCACAAATGGCAGTATCAAAGTTAGAACCTAAAACTAAAGTCAGAACAGCAACTGAGAAAGTATTTCCGGAATGGCTCCTTGAAGTCTTTGATAATTGGACTATGCTCTGAAATGGCAAAAAAATCTTTTGTTTTCCTTCCTTTTCTGTGCATTTTTGATGCTGAGCTTTATTCTGGTTTTCCCACACTCCTGCCTGTCACAGAGCAGAAACCACAAGAACGCAGTTAAGTAAAGTCTGTCCAAGGAGCTGCAATTCCATTTCATAAGGATAAACAGTGCACCAGAATCTTCAAATACACATCTTGCTGCTTAACAGAAGAATTCAATTTAAAAAAACCAACATGCAGTCTCTCATCTCCATTAGGAAAAATTACACAAAAATTGTCAGTGAATGCCTAAAATGAGAAGTGTATCTATGTATTGTTGAAGGCTTTCATGGCTGGAATCACTGGGTTGTTGTCAGGTTTTCAGGCTATATGGCCATGTTCTAGAAGCATTCTCTCCTAACGTTTCGGCTGCATCTATGACAAGCATCCTCAGAGGTTGTGACCTCAAAACCTCTGAAGATGCTTGCCATAGATGCAGGTGAAACGTCAGGAGAGAATGCTTCTAGAACATGGCCATACAGCCCAAAAAACATACAACGATCCAGAAGTGTATCTATATGTGCTTGCTGAACTGACCAGTTCAAATCCTTTTCTGACTGGAAGGCTGGATCTACACAGTCACATAATTCAGTTGGAAATGAGACTAAAAATACATTAGTTAGTCATTGACTTCATCTCAAGGATTCACGGAGGGTAATAGAAAAATAACAAAACACAATGGACTGCTTTTTAAAATATTTATTTCCTACCCCTTCTTTACCATATTCCAACTCTCCAGACCTCCCCCCACCACCACCATTCCTCAATCCACTCCCTTCCCCTAATTCCCACAATTTACCTTAAATGTTACCATCCTCATTTTATGTAAATTTGCCCATTTGAAAATTATAATAAAAATTAATTCCAAAAAAAGTGTTTGATTGTGGGATGGGACATCTGGTCAAATGGATCATATCCTGATAGACCACTGTGACTCCTCCTCCCCAACCCTTGGGTCTTGTTGCTGCTGCACACAGAAACCTGACACGGACCCCCCCCATCCAGTCAGGTCTCCCTTCCTGCCCAGAAGCACCTTTATATAGGCTGCCCCATCCCCAGAAACCCCCTCTTGCCCCTCGTAGCTCATCCTTATGTTCCTATAGTTTTTGCAATCCCAAGTAATATTATGTGTTGCACTATTCAGACCTAAAATCAAAATGAATCCTGCCCCTCCCCCCATGATATTTTATGTCTTCTATTTATCAAACATGGTGACTGTTCATTTCAGTAAAGCAAATAAGCAATATGCTTATTTTTATAAATCAACTATATACTGTCATCAGTGTACACATGTAATATTGAACAAAGAACGGTTGGCACTAAGTTGTATCAGATAAGTATTGTATTGGGACCTACCACCTGACAAACTGCTTCACACTATACCTTCTACTTTACTTAGTGCTGCAATCTCTCCTGAACTAAAGGCAAATTAGTCCTAAAGATTGGAAAGAAAAGGGCACTTTTAAATGTAAGGTAGATAATCACAGGATTTTGGCAGGGAATAATCTAGATCAGCTGAACGAATGATTAGTTCATCTTTCTGTATTCCTGTCACTTCAAAAATGCAGTCCTTACAAAAGTTTGGCAGGCTCTCATCATACACCTGCAACATATACTGTTCTCGTCAGACTTTAGTGTCTCTTCATTTGTCCTCTCCTACTTTTGCCAAAGAATTGTAATTCTGGATTTGTCTACAGATATTCTGCCAGAAGAGCTTCAGAATTAATTCTTCTAAATACACTTGAGGAGAAAAAGAAGTAAAAGCATGTGAAGAGCAAAATGTAGAACACCAAAATGATGCAGAATAAAGATTTATAGTACAACCATATATCTCCAATGACAGAGGGTACAATTTACGAGCAGATTTTAATGGATTCTGTATGATGAGAGACTGAGAAGATTGGGATTGTTTAGTCTGGGGAAGAAAGGGGTAAGAGGAAGCATTGATCAAAAGCCACAACATGACAAATGGTTGAAGGAAAAGCCAGACTACAACTTAATGGCTTCCATAAAAACAAAAAGATGACAAATTTACCAGCAGTAACAATTCTATACCTCTCACCAAAGCCTTAGAAGGATAGAATGCCAGATTGTTTTCTCACATTCAAAACACTTAAGGACAGCAAACCTATAAAAGAAAATTGTTTTGCTTCTGGAAACAAATCATATCATCACTATATAGAATGAAGAATAGACTTCCAGAAGAGTAAGAGATAGTTTGACCTGAATTTCTCTGTGCACAATTTAGTACTGCCAATAGTCTGGAAAGAAAGACATGCTACATTACTTTTTTTTGTAACACAGAGACTGATGAGTACAAGCAGGCATCTCACTATGCAGAATATTAATATGTATTGTTATTATTTTTATTTTTATTGGTGAATTTATTTTCACCTTGTTGTGTTTTTACTTTTTTAAATGATGGCTATTAGCTGCCATTAAGTGCCAGGTTTTAGTATAAAAGCTAGAGAAAAAGAAATAAATAAACAAATAAATATGATGCCACTACATTGTGTTGTGTCCATCCCTCCTCCTTCACCTGCATATTAGAAAACTGAGGGTGGGTTATAAAACCTTAATTGATTTATCTAAAAAAAAGTTACATGGAAAAATCAGAAAGATCTGCAATCCATGTTCCCTCTTCTATATTTTTTAGAAGTGAATTTTGTTCTAATAATAAAAACTTACTTGGAAATCCTCTGAGACGACCCTTTCCTGATAACGGACTGTCTGTGGCTTGCTGGGGGCTTAGGGACCAAGTGTGAAGATGCACTCTGGGACGACATTACTTTGTGCAGAGTGGAGGCCTTCTGGCTGCTAGAAATGGCACTTGATGTTCTACGAGCACCGGAACCTGATGACAGAGTAATAGAGCTGATGCTGGATGTTGGGAAGTTAGCAAACAAAGCCTAGTTGGAAAGGAAAAGAAATATAAGGTTTAATATATTTGTTCTTTAGTATTGCTTGAGACAGTCCACAGAATCAGATATTTAAGTGTCTGTATTGTCGAAGGCTTTCATGGCTAGAATCACGGGGTTGTTGTGTATTCTGGGCTGTATGGCCATGTTCCAGAAGCATTCTCTCCCGGCATTTTGCTTGTATCTATGGCAGGCATCCTCTGAGGATGCCTGCCATAGATGCAAGCGAAACGTCAGGAGATAATGCTTCTGGAACATGGCCATACAGCCCAAAACACACACACAACAACCCTTTAAATCTCTTTTCTAATGCTGAAATTTACCATGAAATTATTAATGTTATACGCTGTATTTTCCAGAACTTAATGAGCAATGAAAAACATTTGCATATATGCATGCCGTCCCCAATACTAAACTTCTGATACTGTCAAGATTCTTTCTTGGCCAAACCTCTTTCTTAATTGCATGCAGACAAGAAGCTTTGTCACCTAGTGGGAAGAGTCAACAAAGCAACTTTTAAAGCAGCGCAACTGTTGGAGGATGGAGAAAGGTCAGGGCTGTTTTTCTTGGGGGCAGCAGACATCCAAAAGCCTTTTGTTTCCCTGGTGTGATGTAATCCTGGCTGCTCTAGGATGCAGCCAACACACAGAGGCAGTGTGCTGATACTGACCCCAGCCTCTGGGTTCAGCTTCAAAGAAAATTATCCCATTGTGAACCCCCTTCGTTTATAATTAGAAGCCAGAAGAAGCGACTCTACAAACAAAACAGCAGCAAGTGAGGTCATAAGGTTTGGCCACACAGAAAAGGAAAGTAGAGGTGGGAAAATAACACAAAAGTTTGTTGTAAAAAGTTAAAAGCCTTTATCTGCTATGGATGAGGTAGAAAAACATGAGAAATTTAGACGCAAAGCAGCAGATCTACCTTTGTGAAAATTCCCTAATTATATTTCAGTAACGGGAAACCTGTACTGATTTCTAAAACAAGTGTCCTGGGTATGGGGTGAGCGGTGTAAATACTATTAAAAATTTTAAAAATCCAAAAAACAAACAGGCAAATTAGGTTGAAATAATGCATTGCGATTATTGCTGCCCACCGCCCAACAATACTCAAAAGCAAAAAGGGAACACTGTCTTTTTCTGCTGAGATATCACCTCATGGGCAATTAATAAAAGCTTTGGTGTTACACATAAAACTTTAGTTAATCTCTATGAAGAAAGCAATCAGGGAAAGTTGATGAGTAATGCAGAACAAGATAGGTTGTGTCATCTTTAGTTTAAAAATGCATTGGGCTGAATTCGGGCAGTATTGGTATTGGGATGCTGTGAGTCTTCGGGGCTGTATAGCCAAGTTCCAGAAGCATTCTCTCCTGACTTTTTGCCCACATCTATTGCAGGCATCCTTAAGGCTGTGAGGTCTGTTGGGAACAAGGCAAGTGGGCCTTATATATCTGTGGAATGTCTAGGATGGGAAAAATAACTCTTGTCTGTTGAAGACAGGTGTGAATGTTGCAAATGGTCAGCTTGATTAGCACTGAATAGCCTTGCAGCTTCAAAGCCGGGTTGCTTCCTGCCTAGGGGAATCCTTTGTTGCGAGATGTTATTGGTATTGTTTGAAATTATTAACTATTCTTATATTGGGAAGTGTTCCAGTTATAAAGAGACACAAAGAATACAGAGATTGAATAACCCCTCATGAGGACATATGGACCTTTCCATTTAGCCAGGTTGAATCTTCCAACAATTAAGTAATAAATAGTATTTGCGAGATAATATGGTATAGGCATGATGCTCATTAATTACAATGTGAATAAAGCTATAACATTTAGTTCCATCAATTCAACTTTTCTTTTCAGTATTAGCAGAATAAAGTTTAAGCTTCTCATCTTCATTATTAAATTTTAACATACTTACTTTGGAAGGTACCCTGTAAGTGGCATGTGTGCAATATGTGCAGCTTATGCATATCAAACCCTTTTTGGATAGGACAAAGAAGGCTCTTCTTGTATCCTTGTGCTCCATCCAAAACCCTGAGGTGGGATGCTGCTCTTTCTTAGGCATGGGGGGAAAGGGGCAAGGCGATTTAAATGATATAAATGCTCTGGGAATAATAAAAGTTGTTTTAACCTCATGTTTTAACTAGATAATTGTTTTCATATAATTAATTGTATGTGTTGTATTTTAATATCTTATTTCCCCCCTGGAGAATATGTTGTCTTGATTCATGAGGAGAGGTGGATAAGAAATAGATCAACAAAGGAGGAGAAAAGGGTATTTCAATCATGTATTCTACCTTATATCCTGTCAGAAAATCTATCAGGCAGATCTAATTTATACTTAGAATGATCATGAGCCCTTCAAGTAAGGCAACAAGCCTGAAAATCACCTAGCATAGAGACCTTAAAAATCCAAAAAGAGCGTAGCATACATAGACTATCATAATCTCTATTTTAACAACCATTTTCATTGTCAAAAGTATACTTTAAATGCCATCCAGAATATCTTGACTATCCAGAACCTAGTATTGATATATGAAGCTAAATGAACATGGGACAAGTAATGTCACTTTGTATTTCCCATGGGTCTTAAGAACATCTCTTTCTCATTTGCAATGCAACTTTGTGACCACTGGCATGGATTCTCTCTGTCATAAGGTTGGAAGATAAAAGCAACACAAAACAACGCTAAGAGGGTTCACCCTGTTACAATATATTTCCTTTCCCATTGCAAACCAATTTCTTTCCTGAAAGTGCTTATGCACAAGTAGCAAAGGCATTAATCCTGATGGAAGTTTAGGTATATAGCTTATGCTTGAGTGTGTGTGTGTGTGTGTGTGAGAGAGAGAAAGCAGAACAAAGAGCTACATTTAAAGAGGGAGGAGGAAAGGAGGACTGGGGCATCAGTGGCTGTGTCTGGCCAATGGCTAGTTTAGATTGGTAGTACGGTGCCTATTCTGTAAGAGATCACTCTCCCATGCATCCATGGGCGAGAATGAGTCTCTTCCCCCTTCCATATGACTTAACACACATTAGTAGGACCTTCCCTGCCAAGTTTCCCATGCAAAATACAAGAATAGCAATAAATACAGAGAACTAGCCTTTACTTGCGTTCTGCACAAAGGCAACACTGTTACTTGCTCATTCAATGCCTATGAATGAATAAACAAATTCAAACCACACGTTTCATGAAAAGGGGGAAAGAACAGCTCACAGTATATTGCTTAAGGCACCTTTCGACATAATTAAATACCAAGGACAATTTCATATAAGTGCTAACATCGAAGCAGCAGGAAAATAATTGAATGCCTCACCAGGGCATACCCCACTAATTATATGAATAGGAGCACAATTGTTCGCATATTCCAGTCAAAAGGCATAACTGACTTTTGAGTCTCCTACTTCAGAAAACTCTGTTTGTAATCTCAAACTATTTCACCAGGACACGTTCATGTAAATTTGGGAGCATAAAATAATAATCCTGGTCTTCACTGTATTACTTGATGATTAGATGTATTTTGTATGGCGTGACGCTATGTCTGTCATCATCAGTAAAAAGTCTTGGTGTCACACTTGACTTTCAACTGTCGATGGAGACACATGTCTCCACCGTCAGTAGAGTAGCGTTTTTTCATCTATGCCAGGTGAGGAAGCTGGCCCCCTATTTGTCCCGCCACGACCTGGCCACAGTGGTCCAAGCTATGGTCATCTCAAGGTTAGACTACTGTAACACTCTTTACATTGGCCTGCCTCTGTCGGTGATCCGGAAACTTAAGCTGGTGCAGAACGCGGCAGCTCGGCTGCTGGCAGGTGTTCCAATGAGCTGCCACATCACACCCATCTTGTGCGAACTGCACTGGCTCCCAGTGGAATGCCGGATTACCTTCAAAGTGCTGGTATTGACCTTTAAGGCCTTGAATGGTCAGGGGCCAGTGTACCCAAGGGACCACCTCATCCCATACTGCCCCACTAGACCCCTGCGCTCGGAGACAGAAAACCTCCTGGTGGTCCCAAGTCCTAAGAGTTACCATCTCACTACAACACATAGGAGGGCTTTTTCTATCATAGCTCCTATCCTGTGGAAGGCGTTGCCCTCTGAAATCCATGCTCTTTCAAGTTTGCTGGCTTTTCGGAAGGCATGCAAGACATTATTGTCCCAACAGGCATTTGGCTCCTAAAAACTATCAGTCTCTCTAACATTACATTGTCCTCTCTGATGCTAGCTGTATTTTATGGTTGCTGTTTTAATCCTAATGATTTTAATGTAGTTGTAAATGTTGTTATTGTTGTTTTTATTGTTTGTGAGTCGCCCTGAGCTGAATGGGAGTGGCGACGGATAAATTTGGATAAATAAATAAATAAATAAAATACTTCCCTTTTTAGCTGGGCCGCATGTAAAGTACCATTGACAAATATTCAGCGTTTATACCTTTGGAAGTTATTCCTAGTCAGAAGCGACCCTAACATGTAGCATGTTTTCCATTACTCCTGGCTTCAGAATACAAATCAACATTTCTCAGATCACTAATGCTGCTAAATGGCATAAAAATCTTCTTTGAGAGTCGCTGATGTATGACAAAGAAATAAAGAAGAGGAGGAACAAGAGGGAGGGAGGGAAGCAGGATTTAGATAGATGTTCCCAAACTATGAGCCACTCCTTCTCAGCTGTTACACTAAAAATACATGAAATACATTCCTGACATGATTTTTCTATGCGGATAATTAAAGTCACTTTACGAATAAGTTATGGTACTATGCACCAAAGGCAAAGTGAACCTTGCAGACCTAAAGCATCCTAGAGACAGTAATGCAAAACAGGGCAGGAGCAGGAAACAAAGGCCCTTAGGGAAGAATGTGAATGTATGGGAAATGATGAGCCTATATAAACGTTAATGCTATACTAATCAAATCAGAAATCGGAGCCACCCGTTCAAGTTACACATCACATTTCTCATGATTGCTGATTATTCTGCATTAACAACCATTTAAGGCTACCTTACAGCCTTTTCTCTTATAGCCTAGGCAAAATATGATATACAGCAAAGATATGTGATGATCTGTTGTATTGGATTCAATGGTATCTCAGGATTTAAATTAGGGGTAGGTTATTAGGAATCTGATACATGTTCAGAAAACACAAGAGTTGCTGGGTGGATATAAGTATGGTGGTGGGGATAGAACAGACCAATGCAGGAGAAGTGCGTGAGGGGAGAGACATCTCACAGGTCTTCTGGTTTACCATCTAACTAGTAGATTCCTGGCAACTGTAGTGGAACACCATCAGGTCAAAAAGTGTTGCCGCTTAATGCCAAGTCAGTGACTGAGAAGAATTGTATGATCTAGGATTTGATCCTTGACAAGCAAGCAGAGAGTTCCACTGTTGAACACCTCATAAGGTGATCAGGTGGAATCTCCTTTCCTGTAATTTGAACTCATTGAGATTCAGTTTCAAGGGCAGCAGAAAAAAACTTGCTTCCTCCTTATGACACCCTTTCACATATTTATACATGGCTATCATATCTCTTCTCAACCTTCTCTTCTGCAGGCTAAACATACCCAGTTCTTTGAGATGCTCCTCATAGGGCATGATCTCTAGAACGTTGATCTATTTAGTTGCCCTCCTCTGGACACTTTACAGCTTGTCAATATCTATTTTGAACTGTGGTGACCAGAATTGGACACAGAATTCCAGGTGATGTCTAAGCAAAGCAGAATAGAGAGCCACTATTACTTCCTTGATCTAGACACTATACTCCTTTTGAAGGAGCCCAAAAATCTGGCTTTTTTAGCTGCTGTATCACATTGTCGGCTCATGTTCAATTTGTTGTCCATGAAGACTCCAGAAATCTTTTTAACATGTATGGTTGCTGAGTCAGGCATCCCTCATCCTGTATCTTTGCATTTTATTTTTTTCTGCCCAAGAGTAGTATCTTACATTTGTCCTTATTGAAATTCATTTTGTTATTTTTGGCCCAGCTCTTAATTTTTAAGGTCATTTTGAATTCTGATCCTGGCTTCTGGAGTATTAGCTATCTCTTCTAATTTGATGTAATCTGCAAATTTAATAAGCACGCCCTCTAAACCTTCATCAAGGCAATTAATCAAGATGTTAAACGGTAAGGGGCCCAGGATGGAACCCTGCGGCACTCCACTCGTCACTTCTTTCCAGGTTAAAGAGGAACCATTGGTGAGCACCCTTTGGGTTTGGTCGCTTAACCAATTATAGATCCACCTAATAATAGCATTGCCTAGCCCACATTTGACTACTTTGCTTGCAAGAAGAGCATAGGGGACTTTGTCAAAGGCCTTACTGAAATCAAGATATGCTACATCCACAGCATTCCCAGCTTCTACCAAGCTTCTAACTCTATTGAAAAAAAGATAAGATTAGTCTGGCATTACTTGTTTTTGAGGAATCCATGTTGACTTTTAGTAATCACAGCATTCTTTTCTAAGTGATTGGAGACTGCCTCCTTAGTGATCTGCTCCAGAATCTTTCCTGATATCAGGCTGACTGTTCTCAACCTGGTTTCCAAGATTAAAGTCTCACATCTCTTCACAAATATTTTTGACATATACTGCTACCCCACCCCTTCTCCTATTTGGTCTATTTCTCTGAAACAAGTTATATTCCAATTATAAGACTAGTCCCACCAGGTTTCAGTTATGCCTATTACATCATAACTGTTTTGTTGTGCTAAGAGTTCCAGCTCATCTTGTTTATTTCCCATGCTCTGGGACATTCCACTCAGTTGTTTATTTCATATAATTGTCCCCTCGCTGCTTGGTACTTATTGTGTTTTTTCACCCTCTCTTTAGCCTTTTGTCTATTCATTCTGGGCCTTGATAAACTACTGTTCCCAAGGACAATGTCATCCTTCCCATTTAAACAACCTAGTTTAAAATCCGCCTAATCAGGATTGCCAGTCTCCGAGCAAAAACATTCTTTCCTACTTCTGTGAGGTGCAACCCATCCCGTGCCAGTAGGTCGCCTTGGAAGAGCAGACAATGATCCAGGTAAACAAATTGTTCTTCCTGACACCATGTGCAGAGCTAGTTATTCACCTCTACTATTTTTCTCGGTCTTCCTGGGCCATGTCGTACAATGGGGAGGAGAGATGAAAAGACCACTTGTACATTAAGATCTTTTAGCTTTCTTCTGAGAGCTTCAAAATCCTTTGTGATCTTTTGAAGACTATGCATTGCAGTATTATTGGTTTCTACATGAACTATTAGAGACCTAGGATTCCTAAATGCTCTGGAAGGTTTTCCAGCTGCTACAGTTGGTGATCCTGTTGATGTCCTGACTAATATATGGAAAAGGGAAATGACCCAGGCAATGAACACAATCACTCATAACCATCATTTAAATGGATACCGAGAATGAGCTCCTTGGTTTTATGAAAAGTTGAAACAAAAGTAGGGTCTCAAAATGAATTCAATAAAATATAGGTAGGGCCCCATTTTACTCTGTAGCAAGAGAGCAGTGAAGAAATGACTGTTTTATCACTCTATTACATTAGCTCATTTCAGGGAATGAAAAGGCTACTACATCCTAGAACTCACTGCTGAGGAGAAGCTGTCAGAAAAAACACTGTGATGAATTTGATAAATGCCTTGCAGAGAAAATTGCTCAGATCTGTTCTGACTTTGACTCTACATCAAAGCTAGAGTCTGGGGAGGTAACTAAACCCATAAGTGGTCAGTTTTGATGGATGAGTTTCAGTTTGATCAACACAATAATGTGGGCAAGTTGCTTGGGGAGATGATTAAGAGGGCTTTAAACTAAATATTTGTGGGGTTGGGAATTAATGGCTCAAACATCAGTTCAAAAGCAAACCCTAAACATAAAAATCAGAGAAAAACTGACAATAAATCGGTGAGAACAAACAACACTGCAAATGTCTATTCATCAACACACAGAATATGGGGGGAAAAACAAGATGAGCTTTTAGTCCTGATGTAGGAAGGCAAATATCACTCTATGGTCATAATAGAGTGGGATACCTCCCTGATAGGATAAAACCGAGTCAAAAGAACAGATGTGGCAAAAAAGGACGGAGATTGCAACAGATGATACAGGAATTTATCTGCAAATATCTTGATTAGTGGGAGCCAACACAGGTTTGTTAAGAACAAATTTTATCAATCTAATCTTACATCTTTTTTTAAAAAAATTAGGTCACTAATTAAGGAGATGGTGGGAATGCTATGAATACCATTTATGAGGATTTCAGCAAAGCATTTGAAGTCATGATCACCAGTTGTGCAAAGGGAAGCCATGTCCCTCCATCAGACATTGCCTGATGTGACCTCACTTTTGCTACTGGGCCTGTCATCCTATTGCTGTTATCAGGCCCAGTTTCTTTCATGAACACCCCATTCTAGCTCTGGCTGTGGCAAAAGGAAAGTAAGGAAGCACATAATTTTCTCTGATTTATGTGCTTTATACAAGCCAAATAATATTTGCTGCCTCATTATATTCGCCAGCAATTTTATTTTGGTTACAGGGTCTTGAAAATTAGGATGAGTATAACATTTGATGGCACAGTAAAATCAAGTAAACATTGGTACTCTTCAACATTTTTATCAGTTTTTTAGATGAGGATTGGATATGGGTCAATAAAAGGAGGCTGTGATTTGTTATTACTTCTTCCCCATATGTTTGTATCTGTATGCATATATATTTTAGATTGTACAACCTTGGGAGGACCCATGTACATTTGATGGCACTATACAAATAACAAAAATAATCAACCCAAACAAGATAGAATTGCTCTTTGGGCCAATAGGAAAACCAACCTGTGGTTGGGAACACACCCTTCCTCTGCTGCCCCTGAAAGGCCAAGTGGCTATGGTAGCAAGGAGAACCACCTTTGCCCAGCTTTGGCTGATGCACCAGCTGCACCCTTTCTCCAAGATAGGCTACTGTTATGCACTTCACATGAGGGTACTCTTGAAAAGTGTTTGGAAGTTGCAGCACATTATATGCATTATGTTGGTTTAAAATGCAGCAGGCAGACTAGGGTCAGGTGTGCATTTTGAGACCAAAACACCATCATTTTTTCAAGAACTACATTAGCTTCACATCTGTTTCTGAGCTCAATTCAAGGTGCTGGTTTTTATCTGCAAAGTCCTAAACAGCTTGGGGTCAGGATATTTGAAAGACTGATCCTTCCCCCATATGAGCTAACCAGCTTTTCCAGCTTTCACAAGAGTCCTGTACCTCTAATTCCCATAAAATTGAGGGACAGCTGTATTATGATAGAAAGCAATATTTTCTATTAGTAGGATTATTTATTTATCATGTCAGAAGCAAACTGAGGGTACAGTTGTTATGCATTTAAAATTAAACAAACAAAATTAAAAACTTTGGAATTATACTAAACGTTCATGGATTCATGGATACCAAGGGACAGATTCATGGATACCAAGGGAATCAGTAGTTACTGAAATGGACATCCAAGTGCCACCTCTGTGTTGATGGAGGCAGGCAGGATTTTCCCCGGGTACTGGTTGTGGGGGGTCGGGAGCAGGTGAGGGTTTTGCCCTCCTTTCTGCTAGAGATCCCTGTATACAACTAGTGGGCCACTGTGTGACACAGAATGCTGGACTAGATGGGCTGAGGCCCGATTCAGCATGGCTCTTCTTATGTTCTTTGACCAGTAGCTGGCCACTTGGAGTGCTTCTGATGTTGCCATAAGGTCTGCCATTGTGCATGTGGCAGGGCCCAGGTTGCATTGTAATAGGTGGTCTGTAGTTTGATCTTCTCCACACTCGCATGTCGTGGACTTCACTTTGTAGCCCCATTAATTAAGGTTGGCTCTGCATCTCATGGTGCCAGAGCACAGTCTGTTCAGTTCTTTCCAAGTTGCCCAATCTTCTGTGTGCTCAGGAAGGAGTCTCTCATTTGGTATCAGCCATGGATTGAGGTTCTGGGTTTCAGCCTGCCACTTTTGGACTCTCGCTTGCTGAAGTGTTCCTGTGAGTATCTCTGTAGATCTTAGAAAGCTATTTCTTGATTTAAGGCATTGGCGTGCTGGCTGATATCCGAATAGGGGATAGGCAAGAGATATCACTGCCTTGGTCCTTTCATTATTGGCTGCTACTTCCCAGGGCATGTCAGGTGGTGCAATACTGGCTAAACAGTATAATTTTCCAGTGGTGTGAGACACAGACATCCTGTTTAGCAGGATGCTACATGTAGAAATACGTACTAAATTAAAGGTAACTAACTTCTCACACTCAAAAAGGACAACTACTTTTTGAAATGAGCTTGGACAATTTAGATACTCAAAAAAATGTAGCTCTGAACAATACTGCCTGGGTGGCCATCACAGCAGTATTAATTTTACACTTTGACATGTGTAAAAAAATCAGAATTTCTCCAGAACGTCTATGGAACTATACTTAATTCTATGGCATTCTGTTTATTTCAAAACAATATTATTAACAGCTGAAATAGGTCACAATTGCAAAGTGTTTCACAAACTATCTTCACAATGACCCTAGTAGATCCATCATTATGGTTTCAAATTTAGAATTCAAGAAAGTGAGACTGAGAAAGACCTACTTCCATAACACTACACAGTGAGGGAATGACGAAGGTTAAAAGGATGGACAGCAACAACATGAGTTAGGACCTTGAACATTAAAACCCATTAAGATGTTTTATTTCATAGTAGTTTACAACATTACTTAATGGTTCATGAAACTTCAGTATTGCATACTATAAATGAATATGTAATGGCACTGGTTATACAGACTTTCCTTTTATTGCCTCGTGTCAGCATGCAGAGTTATGGCTAGTTACGGTGAACAAGAATGGCTCGTTCACATTTCTTTGCTTTTTGACATTCAAATTATACTAATCATATGTTAAGCTGAATTCATCTATGGTGTGCACAGTTAAGAGTCTCTACATTTTTTAAAAAACCCTTTCTTCAATAATGGAAACTTCAGTCCTGCCTGAGCCTGCGGCATGGCAAGGATCTCTGTAACTGCAACTCTGAGTGGCTGCACTCTGAGGGAGAAAGGGAGGGGGAAGCAAGCAAAGGTTTAACAAAGAATCACTTTAACAGAAACTCCTGAGTAATGGCTTTGCTCGAAGCCAAGAACAACATCATCTCGATGTCAGCAATTAGAAGAAAGATCAGCTAGGCAGCATGGCCCCCTTCAAACCTCTCAGAGGCACAGCTTTCCTCACAGGGCTACCCTGTGCTGAGCATTGTGTACATGGGGCCCGGTGGAGAGAGATTCAAAAGGCATATACTATTTCTCCTTGGCCAGAGTAGGACAGAGTGTAAATGAAAGGGCAGTACAGAGCATGAAACATTTCTAGAGGTTTTTTTTCTAGAGAGCATTAAGATACTCTACAATGATTTTCCCCCTTCTCTCTTCCATACCAAACATGGAAGAATTGAGGAGGCAAAGTTTTAGAAACTATAATTATTAAATCAAGAAAATATCACATATAAACAAAAAATAATCAAATTAATGCACCAGTTAATTTGAGTGTGTATGATGCAGTGAGGGAATAAGATTTCATATTAGCCTGTTTGATAACAACTTGCTCAAGTGACATTACCACTTCAGAATTTAGGACTGATTGATTGAATAATTACAATAATATCCAAAATAAAGAATTCCAGACAAATAAAAAACAGTCAAGAAAGGACTAGTTAAAAGGCTATCTAATAAAGGAACAATAAATATGATATCAATGTGATATAAAATATGAATATAAAGACCTCTCATTTTTATGATGCAATAGGTTAACATCCATCGTTTGCAAGAAATTGTGCTAATGAACAAAGCTGGGGTATTCTTTTTAGAATATTTGGATTTATTTTCTATTGCTATTTTATAAGAAGGTCTCTTGCTCAATAACAACACATCTTGTAAGGTATCCTTAGTCATCTAAGTCACCTGGTGTCGGGCTCGACTCTGGTCCAAAAGTTGTCGGGACTGAAGCTTCTGCTGTTGGAGCTGCTGCAGGGCAAAATGGAGCTGATAGCTGCCGGTGCTAGATGAAGTCTTGGGATTCAGTGGTTGGCTTCCTATCAACTTACTCTGTATGCTGTTCTCTGCATCTCCTTCCCAAGCAAACTTGTTAGTTTCGAGTGCCCTGAAAGAAGAAAGGTTTCACTGTAATTTAAAAATGTTCATCTCAGCTAGCTTGTCTAGGAAGAGAGAAAAAATGTCTGAAGACCTCTCTACCTCTGAGGACGCCTGCCATAGATGTCAGGAGACAATGCTTTTGGAACATGGCCATATATTTCTTTATTTATTTATTGTTCAGTCTTATATTCCGCTCCTCCCTGCAGGCTCGGGGCGGATAACAATAAAATATAAAATATTATTATTGTGGTTGATGATTAGCCAATAAAAGGGCTTAATGGAGGAGAAACAATAAAAATGATTGAGTGCCAGGCACTTGTAATAAACTAAGCTGTATGAATAGGCACGCGTTGCTGTCTCTTTATTCCAAAGAAAGTTGCAATCATGAAGAATTCAAAGTGTCCTGCTAGATGCGATAATTAATGTCCAATCATCCACGGTGTGCCCTCCTCTAAACTGCAGTTGGATGGAGTGTGGGTCATGGGGGCATGGTGTGCAATTCTTAATTTGGGTCTTTATTGGTCTTTGGTTCTGGGCCACAGTGGTCTGTGTACCCGGGGAATGATGTGGTTTTGATGTACTACAAATCCCATTTTCCATGCAGTGGTACTTCAAGTCCCATCATGCATGGTCTTGGCTCTGTGTGCCAAGGTAGGTTACTGTAAAGTCAGGCCATACACACTGTCCCATGAGCTGAGGCCTAGTTAGGAACAGCAAGTTAATGAAGCCTTACTGTCAATTCAGGCCATACACATTGTCCAATGAGCTGAGGCCTAGTTAGGAACAGCAAGTTAATGAAGCCTTACTGTCAATTCAGGCCGTAAACAGCTTCCCAGTAAGTGAGGGCTAGTTAGAGAAATCAAGTTAATGAAGTCTTACTGTCAATTTAGAGCGTAAACAGCTTCCCAGTAAGTGAGGGCTAGTTATGGAAATCAAGTTAATGAAGCCTTACTGTTAATTTTGGGCGTGGTCTGTGATTTTTTTGGGGTGTAAATTTTCGGTTGGAAGTGATTTGGGTGTTTGTGTTGGGGATTGGCTCAGGCCTTTTCCTTATTCTGTTTTGGCAGTTTTTATGGATCGGAATTTTCATGTTGGCTGGCCAGTGCAGCAGTTATGCAAATCCGCCCTTATTGGCAGCCAATCATGTTGTTCAGAATGTAGAGGCTGGGTGAGTCTTTGGCTGCCCCGGAGGATGCTGGTAAATGTAGTTTTATTTTTACTCGTTGTTTTGGGGGCCTTTCGGGTTTTGGGGGAAAGTTTCTTTGCTACAAACGTACCTTGCTTGAGGCCTATTTCTGTTGGCAAGTATTGTGTTTCTGCATTGTAAGGTTTCTTTGTTTGAGGTATACATCACATGACGTGAACTCATTTATATAATAGATGGGGATGAGCAGAGATAGAACAAGGCATGCAAGCAGCATGGTACTAATAAGGCACCATCTGAACTGCCAAATAATCCATTTTCAGAATGCAGATTAGCTGCATTGAACTGGGTTATATGGCAGTGTAGACTCATATAATCTAGTTCAAAGCAGTTACTCTGCATTCTGAAAATGGATTATATGGCAGTGTCGATCCAACCTTAGAATGGTAGGGAAGTCCAGAGGCCTATATTTGGAACCATCTTACAATGTTCAAAAAAGCTGGTGTTGGGCTCATTTCATTCATTCCATTATGATAATACTTTACCAATGAAGAAGCTCAACACATTAACAAAAGTCTTTTCTAAAGAGAGCTGCATTGTCACAGTCTTGTCTTCCAGAATGAGAGTGCAGCTGTGAAACGTAATGCCATACAATATATATATGCGTGTGTGAGCTCAACTGTTTGCTTTGAAGTTTAAGTTCATGCCCTGGCTATAGTACTTTACTCTTATAGGCCAAGCACACATGCTTTATGAAGAACAGGTGGTAGGCTGACAGTGCCTAGGATAGTAAGCCCCCACAAAGCATATTATGTGACTCAATAGTTCCTGAAGGGTAAACTAATTTAAAAATTTAAGATTTCCCCAAACTATTTGTATCTCATATGATTCCCCAGTGGTGTATTCCTGCTTTACAAAATCTTTTGGTTTTTCCTTAAAGATTTCTTTTCTTTTCTAATGTTTGGCATATACATTTTAAAGTATTACTACATCTCAAGACTACTATGGATGGTTATACCAAATCATTAATTTCCACGTTTGAAATTTACCTGTTTGATAATAACTTATCCATCTTGTAAATATGAAAGTAACAGAAAGAAAACAGAAGCTTTGTAACATTGTTGTAGTGTCTTGCTGGTTGCATGACTGCCATTCTCCTAAGTTATTATTTGTAGCCAGAAAGCTGGGGCCTGCATAAATTCTAATAGCTCTCTTTTTTTCATGCCAGAAGTGACTTGAGAAACTGCAAGTCGCTTCTGGCGTGAGAGAATTGGTCATCTGCAACGATGTCGCCCAGGGGATGCCCGGATGTTCTACAATCCTGTGGGGAGGCTTCTCTCGTGTCTTGGGACTTTTGCTCTCTGTACTGTAGATTAGTCTTGTCTTTGCTGTCTGTCCCTTTATTGCCTTTAACATAATTGTATTTTACACTGTAGTCTTCTGTTTGTTTATAATAATAATAATAATAATAAAACTTTATTTATAAGCCGCTTCCCTCTCCCCACAGGGGACTCGGACTGGCTTACATGGGGCCATGCCCAAACCACAAATCACACAATATCAGACATCAAGAAAACACAATAAAAACAGTTTATATGCCCACTGGTTCTCCAGTGAACTTTGTAAGTCGTCCCGAACCGTACGGGAGTGGCGACTAATAAGTTCAAATAATAAATAAATAAATGTCCCTGCATGGGAAGCTGGAGCTGACAGATGGGAGCTCATCCCATCTTGTGATTTCAAACCACCAACCTTCAGATCAGCAGTTCAGCCGGCACAATGGTTTAATCCATTGCACCTCCGTGGCGTCATTCTGCTGGTGCAATGATCCTTTATAATAGTGAACGTTATGTGACTTTTTATATCTATTACTCAAACCTACAAGGCAGGGATGCCAAACCCATGGAATGACAACAAGCATTCCTCAGGCTATAGTATTCACTATATGAAGTTTTTTTTAAGAGGTCAAATCAACAAGGCAAAACATGTACAGGCTAAATATATGAAATGGCAGAACACCATTAGTGTCACATACAGTTCCCAACTGAGATCACTCAGTATCATCGGCAATACCATTTTGGACAATCATGTTGCCCTCTCAAGGAGTCTTGGTTGTTGGTCTTTACCTGAATTAGAGTTGAGGAAGTGTTGTACTAGGTCAGACATAAATATATTAATATATTATGGTGCTATGTGTCTGCCCATGGCAATACCGTTAACTTGAAGGTATATGTTATTAGGAGGAACAGTTGGGGAATATGTCCTTATGTTATTGCTGGAATGCAAATACCATTAGCCTCCCCTAGAACATTGAAAGCTCAAGGATGATGGGAATGATAGTCTGGAGGGCCAATTCAATATTTTCAGCTCTTTCTAAAACAGTGGTTCTTAATCTGTGGGTCCCCAGTTGTTCCGGCCTACAACTCCCTGTTTACCAGCTGTTAGGATTTCTGGGAGTTGAAGGCCAAAACATCTGGGGACCCATAGGTTGATAACCATTGCTCTAAAGTGTTTCATATTGTTACAATTAAATCTAATAGCAAGAATACTGTAATCTAGCAAGAATGTCATATACTCACAGTCCTGAGATATTCCGGTGTCACTATTCTTTGCGTTCACGTTACTGAATATATTATGTTCAAAGGAATCACTTCTCACACACTGTCCCTTACCCACCCATGCACATCATGCTGCCATGCACTGATCACGCCTGCTCTCCCCTCCCCACTTGGAGTCTCAAACAGCCTTCCCCTTGGCTGAGTGGTCAGCCAATCACAGCGGAGGAGGGCTTTTGGGTGAGAGGATGTGTTATCTGTTTCCAAAAAGAAAGAGAAGGACAGGCGGAGAAATTTTCAGCCTTCTCTGCCAAAGGGGTTCCTAAGACTATCAGAAATATATGTTTTCTGATGGTCTTTGGCGACCTCTCTGAAACCCCCTGGCGACCCACCCAAGGGGTCTTGACCCCCAGGTTGAGAAACACTGCTCTAGATTAAAATATAATCAGAAGTGAAACACTGGAAGAACTTTGTAAGGAAAACCTAAAAACAATCTTAATATCTGGCTATAAGAAAAATGGGCATTCCCTCTGTCTAAAGTTCCTTCTTTTTCTACTGAAAATCAAATTTTCAAATCAAAAGGGGAAAATAGGGAAGCCAAGTTAAGGCGAAGGGCGGAGGTAATCAGGTTAAGTAGTTCAGTGCCTCTATCTCATCCCTACTCGACAGGTCACTGAAGAAGAGGTGATAATGGCAGCCAGGCTTATCCTGTCTGCATGATTTGGATTAGAAGAATCATAGAAGCCCCTTTTAAATTAGCAAAAATAAGCATTGAGCAGAAAGAAGTCCTACTCTCTAGAAGCCTAAACATACTCTTTCACTTGCACATGGGCTCAGCCTTCTGGAACATTTTAATGATATGGAATACATGTGATGAGATTAGCATGAATGAAAAGGCTCCCTTTTATTTAGGTCTCAGAAGTGATTCCTTTGAACATAATATATTCAGTAACGTGAACGCAAAGAATAGTGACACCGGAATATCTCAGGACTGTGAACACTGTTCAGTTGTTGATATGTTAAAAAAATTCCACTGAGATAGTTTTTCTAACTTTGTTTTGGAGAATTACTACAATGGCTGTTATGTGTATATCAATGCTCCTTAAACTATCTGATGATCGAGCTTGGCAGCACTCTGCCCCCAATGTATCATGAACTGGCACCATATTTGAGCGCATTGCTACAACAGTTTGGTGTGTCCCCCCGGAAATTCAGCACAGACTGTCAGCTAATATCTCATGTACTGACACAGACCACGTACTGACACAGGTCCACAGACCACGAAGTAGCACTATATACACAATTTGACTGACCTGAAGATAATAAAGTTTTATCTTGGTCAGATGTGCTACATTTCACTGAAACACTTTCTCTGTAAAGGCTTTCAAATGTGTTAGCTCATGAATCCCCCCTCAGGGGTGAGAAGGGCAGGGTAAAAGTATATGAAATAAATAAATAAATAAATAAATATAGCAGCACTTCTACAAGATGTATCTTTGAATCATTCCTTGAAAGTATATGGTGGATGCCTCCACTCCACTATATCAAACGAATGACACTCATAACTGATATAAAATGATATAGAGAAGCAGTCTTTAGGATCATGGATTACTAATAAAAACAATTATTTATATCAAAATAATTATGAAAAAGCATGGAAAGAGGCAAAAAAAGACCTGGAAAGATGGCAAAGAATCCAACTAACTTCACTGAGGAGCTGGCTGTGATGAAGCCCTAGAGGAGGGGTCTAGAGTGCATCTGGAGGAAATCTCACGACGTATCTGACCAAGCACGGGCTAAAGCCGTTATTAAGGCTTATTCCGCAGCTTTGCGAGCAGTAAAGAAAGCATTCTTGATTGCCCACATAGCGTCTGCAGTAAACAGTTGTTCCGGGTTGTTGGGGAGCAACTCCGGCCTCCTGAGGTTGGGGGGTTTCCTGATGATTCGGCAACTCGGTGCAGCAATTTTGCACACCACTTTGCAGGCAAAGTTGCTAAGATACATCTTGAGCTGGACACTAGCTTAAATGTAGTATCAGATGAGGTAACTGAGGCACCTGTCTGTTCGATCTTATGGGATTCTTTACGTCTTGTTCTACCTGATGATGTGGAGGGAATCCTTGGGGCTGTGAGAGCAACCACTTGCGCTCTGGATCCTTGCCCTTCCTGGCTAGTCAAACAGGCCAGGGAGAGGTTGTTGGATTGGTTTGTTGTTATAATAAATGCTTCCTTGGACCACAGAGAATTCCAAGCAGGTGGCGGTAAAACCTCCGTTAAAAGACCTCCCTTGACCCATCTGTATGCAACAACTACAGGCCAATTTCCAACTTCCCTTTCCTGGGCAAAGTTTTGGAGCGGGTAGTCGTCTCCCAAGCTCTAGAGTTTCCTCAATGACACCGATTTTCTGGACCATTCGTAGTCCGGCTTCAGACCTAGGCACAGTACCGAGACGGCTTTGGTCACCTTGGTGGATGGCCTCCACAGGGAACTGGACAGGGGAGGTGTGACCCTGCTGGTTCTCTTGGACATCTCAGCGCTTTCAATACCATCGACCATGGTATCCTCCTGCGGAGACTTTGCTGGGATGGGACTCAGGGGCACGGTTCTGCTGTGGCTCCTGTCCTTCCTGGTGGGTTGTTCCCAGTTGGTGAAGCTGAGGGACACCTACTCGAACCCCTGCCTTTGAACTGTGGGGTCCTGCAAGGATCTATTTTGTCCCCTATGCTATTTAACATCTACATGAAACTGCTGGGAGAGGTCATCCAGAGTGCCAACTCTATGCAGATGATGCTCAACTCCACTAATTAAGGAAGTGAAGGTCTTTGAACAATGGAGAAGGAATTTGGTCCAATTTATTGGAATGGGAGGAAAGGTAAAATTGCATATAGGAACTTAATATTTCTGTGTTGTTTGGTGTTGCCACTGGGCACTCAAACTTATGTAAACCGCTCCGAGCCTACGGGGAGTGGCGGTATACAAGTTTGATGCAATAAATAAATAAATAAATAAATAAATAAATAAATATCAAAGACAGAGGGGAGTTAGCACTCCCAAATCTTAGGTATGGATAAAGGAATGGATCAGACTAGAAAAAATGTGCTTTACTTAATTTAGAAGGCTACAACTTAAAATTTTGATGGTATGCATACTTATGGTATAAAAAGGAAAAGGTCAATAAAGATTTTAATAGACACATTATAAGAACATGCCTTCTTACAATTTGGAGGAAATACAAGGTGAGTATGTAGCAAAATAGATCTCTATGTCTGCAGCCTCTGGAAGCACTGTTAAATAAAGAATTTAATGAGGAAAGTACAACCTAGAGGGAATACCTAAGCAAAGAAAAAGGGCAGTGGAAACTAAAAAGGAGAGAAGAATTTGGGATAAACAACTGGTTTTGTTACAAGATAGGATTTCCCCTGCGAAAATTGCAATTGGAGAACATTTTGGAGAAGGGGAATAATTTCCATATTATACAAATACATTTTAGAATACAACTTAGAAGACAATCAAATAAAACAGTGATGATTTCATGGGATTAAGACTTAGGGAAAATATTGATTTGGAAAAATAGGAATGTTTATGGAAAATGTTTCAATAGCTGGGTCCATTAGAGAAAACATATATAAAATGTTTTATAGAAATTATATAACTCCTGAGGTGATAAGCAAATTCCCACCTGGGGGGGGGGGGGTTCCTGGAGATGAAAAATGCATAAAGGTACCTTCTTCCATGCTTGGTGGACCTGTAGCTGGTACAAACTTTCTGGGAAAAAGTAATCAAGGAAACAAACAAAATAATCACTAAAAAGGTTAAGAAAAACCCAGAAATGTGCCTTTAGGTTTATTTGGTGAAAAAATCCATAAAGAATACACAGAAATTTGCCAATACAGTTTTATAGCTGTAAGATTAATAATAGAAATCATGGAAAAAGAGTTATTTATAAAAAGACTAGAGAGGAAAATTATTAGCCTATATTCAAATGGCCAAGCTACTCAAAGGCATTAGAGGATTTGTTTATTTATTGTATTAGGGGCAAACCAAGGGTACAGTTGTAATGTATTAAAAAAAACACAGCGAAGGCATTAGAGAAGAAAATAATGAAGACTTTGTTAGAAAATGAAGGCTTGTATTTGAATATTTAGAAAGGAAGACAAAGATAGACTTTAAACTAACAGCAAGGGGAAGTTATTAATATAAAGATAAGAGTTTTTATAGATGTTAGTTCCACATTGACTGGGGTCAGAAGTCATGGATGATGGTTCATTAGTGGGGGGAGGGGGATGGGCTTTGGTAGACAAACGTATTTGTATCTGATGTATTTCTTTTATTTTCTTTTAGAGTCTGTATACCACCTTTTACACAATAAAATTTATTTTGAATAGAAGAAGAGAGAAGCAGTCTTTGCAGAATCTAAACTTTGCATCAATACTTCAGTATGCAAGGAAATCAAATCTCCATTATCTGTTGTTAATACAATACTATTTTATTTGGGGGGGGGGTGGCCATGCAAAAAAAAAAAAACATTTTTCTACATTTTTACAGAACTCTGGCTTAAAAATGAAAATCCATAATGCCATCCTTTATTCTAAATTGACAAATGAAAACAAAATGTGTGTGGGAAGTGTTGAGCAAGGTACAGAGAAGAAGAGTGGAAGTTGGTCTTGTAGGAAGTAGGCAGCTAAGCCTAGCTGTCTGAACGTATCTCCCTCTATGTCTTGCCTTGGAATTTAAGATCATCCAGGGAGGCCCTGCTCTCGGTCTCACCCACTTCGCAAGTGTTTGGCAGGGACGAGGGACAGGGCCTTCTCAATGGTGGCCCCCCACCTGTGGAATGCACTCCCTAGCGAAGTCAGGTCAGCTCCAACCCTCCTCTCTTTTAGAAAGAAGCTCAAATCATGGTTTGGGGACCAGGCCTTTGGACAATAGGTTTGGAAGTTATCATAATGTTGGAATTTTGACTATGACAGGCTTTGGACTGGGTCGTTGGTTGCTAAATCAGATTTTGATTCAACTACAGTACATGATAACAACAATGTTTTAAATGTATTTTAATCTAATGTTTTATCTTTTGTATAATGTTGCACGTAATGTGTGGTATGTTGTCGGCATCGAATTGCTGTCGTTGTAAGCCGCCCTGAGTCCCGCTTCGGGGATTGAGAAGGACGGGGTAGAAATGCTGGAAATAAATAAATAATAAATAAGTTGGTTCATATACCTCAAGAATACAGGTATGGCAGACAAGGCGTAAAGGCATCAATAATATATTCAGCCTTTCCCAGAAAATCTCTCTGGAAGGAGGCCAAGCCCCAAAACTTTCACACATGCCAGGAAGCCAAGATATTTCCACATAATTAAGAACTTTCTCATCTTTAGAAAAAGTTTCTTTTCAAGCCATTTCAAGTTAATATTTACAAAGTTTTCTGTGTTTTGGGGAGGGGATCATGACAAAGTTGGGGAAAGCTCACCAATAGATCTACCTGGCAAAAGAGGGGAAAGAAGGATTTCTAAAAACCCCAGTAAATATTCTGTATTTTTAAAAAAGACTTAGGGTGACTCATACAAAAGGTACTTCACAGGAAAAAGGAGCAAGTGGGAGCTTGTGCCAAAACAAATTTAAACAATGTGAAACTAGGTTAAATTCCTTTAAACTCTTGGCTAATTATTTTCTTCCCTTCCCCCTTCTACAAACATTAGCATGCATAGTGAAGAATGCTTCGTATGAAGACTAGGTTCAAAAATCCTGCACAGGACTAAGGCAAAAATACCTGGCAGCTGCTAAAACGAAACTTCAAAGACTCGGCTCACTTTGAAAACCCATCAGGCAAGAGCTGCTCCTCCACCCAACTTCCCAGCTTCCCCCAGAGTCTGTGGGATGCCTAAGCACTTCAGTATGTTTCAGGGCCTCCTGATCAGGTAGTAGCAAGAAACTGAAGGGAAATGGGAACACTCAGCTCCCTTATCCCAATCCTTTCTTCTATCAGAAGCCAATGTACAGTGTTATGTGAGCATGTCTTTATGGCTGACAGCAAGGCTTTATGGCTGATCAGTGGATCTGCTGTATTGGAGTAATTCACAATTGCAACAGGAGCAAGGCAGCATCATTGGGCACTGCTTCAGATCACACCAATAGTTGCATTTCTAGTTCTTACTTTCAATGTTTTGGAATTGTCTTGGGTTAAGACCTTTTTCTTTGTTGATCTATTCATAGTACATTTGAGTAGCCAAGATCAATTACATGGACGACCTAGCCACCTTGCAACCATTTGGGAGAAATGTAAGATATCAGTTAATCAAATATAAATATAAATAAATTTCTGATACAACAACCCCAAATACAGAGCTGGCCAGGCAAATGTATAACATGTTGAACCTCCACAAGATGTTTATTCAAACTCTAACTCTGTTAACTAACTATGGAAAGGCTTTCGGGATAAATCTGTAGCGTGAGGTTGCATGTTTCCTTCCATCCCATAGAACAACTACAAGGAAAGGTTCTAGGCACTGATTTCTGATTTTGGACCCATTGCATAATCACATGAAAGCTGATGGGTCAAGAAAATGGAGAGTCAGTGATATCCATAAAGATAACCATGATTATTGAAAAAAACATGGTTCTAATTTATGGTCAGAGCTTGCATGAATGGCAGAAACTCTCTTACTTCAGACTACAAGTCTTACATTACATTAATATGCTCCTTCCACTTTGTATATTGAATGCACATATCAGTACAGGCAGTCACTGAGTTACAAAATAGGACTCCTAGTTACAAACGAGGGTGAGAGAACAGGAAGTGAGATAAATCTACCTCTAGGAAGGGAAATTCATTCTTGAAAGAGTTCTCACGGGGAAAAGGTGTCCCCACTGAAGCTTTATCATCAATCCTTGTTTCCACGACTAGCCAAAATTTTCAAAATCCAATTGTCACAGGGATTAAAAGTGAAGCAAATTCTTTTGAACAGGGGCACAGAGAGCAAAACAGACATTGCAAGGTGTTAACCCTGTCCTATGCTATCCAATTGGCTGGAGTTACATTTAAAAGTTGTACCTCTTCTGACTTACATACAAATTCAACTTAAAGACAAATCTACAGAACATATCTCGTTCATAAACCAGAGACTGCCTATAGTGATGTCTTAAGTCTTGAGATATATCTTTTGTCAGTGACTAGTCACCTTGAAAATGAATAGATCTAGAGAGGAAATACTACTCCAAGTTTTGAAAGATGTTTTCCGCACTTCTCTCTCCTATAAATTTGTCTACCATACAGCCAGCAGTGGAATGGAGGCAGAGGTAAAAATTATGGGTTAGATGCTAACTTAGTTTACTGCATTCAGTATAATGTACACCATACAGCTGTTTGCACCAAGATCAAATGAGATATACACTGACCAGGTGCAAACATCAGAGCTTTGAGAACCAAATGCTGCAATTCAAGGCTGAGGTTATGAAATTAGAGTAGTGTGTTATAGTGAAAGCAGCTGAGAGAATTCCCTTAAGAGCAGCATACAAATAACTGGAGCAAGCTTGAGTTGTGTTTGTTCTAATGGAAGATGTTATAGTTGTTGGACTCTAATCTGAGACATTTAAACAAAAAGGGAAAAAAACCTACTGCCTGACCAAACCTGAGGCCACATGGCATAGAAACAAAGGAGTTACTGGGAAATATAGGAATGAGAGAACTCAAAATGTAAGCCTGCCCTTTGTAATAAAAGAAAGATGCTCATGCAAGTGTTGAGATAATATTTTAATAGGATTATTTTTGGGGGGAAACACCATCCCACCCACATATCTTTTCAATTTGACCACAGCATCTGAGGCACGGAATGAAAGAATTGTAATCTGTCTTTATTTATTTATTATTTCCATTTCTATACCGCCCTTCCCCATAAGCTCGGGCGGTTTACATAGCCTAAAAAGAGCACAATCATAATATGCAACAATAAAATTGGTTTAAAACAGATTTCCGACCAGCACAAGAAAGTCAGCTTGAGTTATCAGAGGCCACCAGGTTAAAAGCCTGCCGGAAGAGCATTGTTTTGCAGGCCCTCCGAAAAGAGGATAGCTCTCTGAGAGCCCGAACATCCTCCGGTAAGGTGGTCCAAAGGGTCAAAGCCACCACCGAAAATGCTCTCTGCATTTAGACACTTAGCAGTTTCATCTTTTTCTCTAACAAGCATGATCTATATCAGTGTTTCTCAACCAGTGTGCCGTGGCACACTAGTGTGTTTCTCTGGCGCTAAAACATAGTCAATGAGGTGCCACTGCTTGGATCGGGGATGCATCCAGGTGGTCTTCAAGCTATCTTTCTGCTGAAAGATGGTGTTTGTAATAGTCAGCTGCTGTTCTGCACAAAACTCTAGCAGAAGGCGCCCATTATCATTACAGTTTCCAACACCGTGCTTGCCTAATACACCTTTCCAGGCTTCAAAGTTTTTCCTACTCTGGCATTGAAATCACCAAGGATAATGATTTTATCTTCTGCAGGGACCTTTTGTATGAGGTGGCGTAGGTCTGAGTAGAATTTGTCTTTCTCCACAGGGTCAGCTTGCATAGTTGGGGCATATATACTGAAGAGAACAGCATGTGGGAGGCGTAAGGAGATAATGCGATCAGAGTGACCTGTCGGCAACGTCTCGAGTTTAGAGGCGATGGAGTTTTTAATCATCCTGGAAGATGTTTCTCAGTTTTGGGTTTGCCAGACCAGTAGAGTGTGTAGCCGGCACCGTGTTCTTTAAGGCTGCCTTCCTCATGGAGACGAACTTCACTAAGAGCAGCGATGTCAATGTTAAGCCGTGATAGTTCATGGGCTATTAGAGCAGAACGATGCTCAGGACGTCCACTATCTGCAGAATCTTGCATGGTTCTGATGTTCCAGCATGCAAGTGTCAGTCTATTTGCACCTTTGCAGGCAGGTGTTGGCCTTTGTTTCTTTGTCTTTGTTCGACCGCATCGGAAGATGCCCGTTGGCCGCGGCTAGCCAACCAGGTAGACGGGGATGAGCTTTCGTTAGGCCACCTTTTCTAGGCCCCTCTCCATACGGAGCAAGCAGTGCTCTCCTTAAAAAGGCTGCTTGGTCGTTCAGGATGCTGCCGAACAAGACTGTCATCTCCCGGGTCAGTCTCGAGCGACCAAAGTCCTGAACCGCCTGCATGCAGGGTTGGGTCTGCGGCTTCCAGTGCATCTTTACACCTACCGTTTCGTCCCTCGCCTATCGCTACAGGGCTTTTTCGGAAGTTGGATGTGTCCTTCGAGCCTGTGCAATGGATTTTTCTGGTGGAGCGCAGCGTGCACAGAACTGGCCTCACCCTTTAAACCAAAGGTTCATCTGCCAGGGCCTAGCAAGCTTGGACGGTGGCAGCGAGGTCCTCAGGTCGTAGGTTTGGTTCGAGTTTCCTTCTCTTAGATGGTTGACCTTACAGGGTTAGACGAGCACCATCTGCCCGGGTTTGAAATCAGAGTTTTCCTTCTCTTAGGATGGTTGCCAAAAGGCTAGAGAGCCCATCCTGCCCATTGACACTCTTTGTCAGACACTTCGGTTGTGACCTGTCTGGTATGGGAGGCCCTACCGCCGGCTATTATGCCACCGCCAGCATAGCTCACAACTTCACTAGGGTACGCAAGCCTCTCCCCCACTGCAAGGGGGCGCCAATGGAGAGGTCATGAGCCACTAAATCTATTACAATAGCATTTGTGTCAACAATAACAACAACCAGTAAATCAGGTACGTGGTCTTGTAGTACAAGTGTCTATGAAGTTCATATGCTGTTATACATATATAGGAATAATGTGCACATACAAAAAAAGATGGGAAACGTGGCACTTGTAGAATTTTGTGAAAATGCAACACAGAAGGAAGGGCTGGGTTAGCAAAAATAAAGCTAAAGATTCTAGCCAAGTTCTCTGAGGCACTTCTTGCCAAATGATTTGAACAAATACCAAAAGTTTTAAAACAACCATTTACTATACATTCTGGAAAGACAGAAAATCTGAGGCATGTAAAACAACAGACACCAAGATACTAGACCTGCCTCACAACCATTAGATGATTGTTTTATATTCACTGTTAGCTTCCTTGAGAGAAAGGTGTGGTAAAAATAAAGTATATACATGAAAATAAAAAACAGAATTAGGCTTGTACAATAAAGGATTAGGAGTAAGATTTTCAAACATTAATCATGACTGTTGATAGCTACTACATAAGCCCAATTCTTTTTATCACAGAGAACAAAGATGTATGTTACACCAGAAAAATCCATAACTGATCTCTTGACTCTTATACCCACTCACCTCACATACAGTACTTAAGGCTAAATGGATGAGGGGTAAGGGGAACAATTGATTTAATCATGGAAGCAATGTGGAGGTAAGGTCCAGAGGTAAAGATTGACTAAGTGGAGGTCAGTGGGATATGTAACTAAGGCTATGTCAGTGGCATTTGCAAACTTCCTTTTCATCCTTTTCACAGTTGCTGCAGAATTAAGGTTCAAGCCAAGAAATGTTAAGGAGTGAGAAGAATGCTGACCATGAAAGCAAGCTAAGTGTTGTTAAATGATTCTCACATATTCCACTACAAAGGCATTATGCCTTCATCTGAAGTTGCAGTAAGGAGGAATTAAGCAGAAATATACTCTTCCCACAGTTTTGTGGCCATCATGCTTGCTCAAACTTTGATGTCAAGTTTTTCTCTGCACAGTGTGGCGACCTGTGGCTATCAAGCTGCTTTTGATTATAAATAGATGACTCTTTGTCACTGACCATGTTTGGCGAGGTTAAACAGAACTGTAGATCCAATCATTTGGAGAATCAAGAGTTAATACCTCTGCTCTAGAATTTTATTCTGAATATGTACAGGACCATTTATTGAGGTCGTTCAAATCAAGATGTTTTCACAGTGCCAGAGTAGATGCCTTCCATCAAAGCTGAAAGCCATAGCAATAATGCTATCCCAGTTGGCTGCCTCCTTCCTTGCTTGTGCTGTTGCCATAAAAGACTGTCTCCTGCATGCACTGAACTGTACCTAACCCCTCTGGCAATTAACATTCCCTATTACCTTAGGAAAGCAACAGCACAGCAAACTCATTACTGCCTGGAAACCTGAGGTTGCAGGGTCATACCTCGAACTGCTGAAAGACATGCTTCCTGCTTTCCCTCCCATGGAGACTCCAGGCAGGCAAATCTAAGATTTGAGCTTGCAGAAAGCAATCCTTAGTCAAGACTGTGCCAACTCACAGTGATAGCCTCCAGGCTATTTCAGAAGAGGAAGAACTGAAGTTGCTCGCATAGATTTCTCCAGAGTGATCAAGTTAGTTCAAGTAACATTATAATTTCAAATAGTTTGATGCCAAAAATGAGATTATTGCCATCTCTTGGAAATTTGGACGAGGCATAATATGACACATCCATGCTTTAAGATAAATAAAGGGGATCTGAGCACATGTGATCTAGGTGCATAATTCTGCCATGAATGAGTTGTAATAAACCGAGTTAGCCTGAAAAATGGAAGTTACCATACTTTTGATTGAATTTTCAGGTCCTCATTAGTTATTCTGGGAGGGCATCAAGGCAAGAACTGCCCTTCACATCCCCCACAATTGCCAACTTGTCTCAGGGTTACAGCAGTGTAACTTTCCCCTGCTATGGCACAAAATTATCTGCATCAACACTCGTTGGTTCTACTGGATAAAACTTTTAGGAAATCAAGGTCACAGGAAGTTATCTTGTAGTGAGTCAAGTGATTTGTAAATCTGCCTTGAAAACATTACAAAAAAGGAGTGTGAGCACCAAACTATTTCAGAAGGGTATCCTTCTTTGTTAAAGGCAAAGGTGTGTGAACAAAACTAGTATTTTAGCTGAAAACTCCTACTGTCAGTAATTACGAAACCATATGTGTATTTTTAGCGTATCAGGAGCAAACCAGGGATAAAGTTGTATCGTATTTAAAAAATAAAAAGTTTTTTAAAAACTTGGCATTATAGTAAATGTCCTTTGGCCATTAGCTGGCCACTTGGAGTGCCTCTGATGTTGCTATAAGAAGGTCCTCCATTGTGCATGTGGCAGAGCTGAGACTGAATTGTAATAGGTGGTCTGTGGTTTGCTCTTCTCCACACTTGCATGCCATGGACTCCACTTTGTGGCCCCATTTCTTAAGGTTGGCTCTGCATCTTGTGGTGTCTGAGTGCAGTCTGTTCAACGCTTTCCAAGTCGCCCAATCTTCTGTGTGCCCAGGAGGGAGTTTCTCATTCAGTATCAGCCATAGGTTGAGGTTCCGGGTTTTAGCTTGCCACTTTTGGACTCTCATTTGCTGAGGTGTTCCTGTGAGTGTCTCTGTAGATCTTTAAAAAACTATTTCTTGATTGAAGACATTGGTGTGCTGGCTGATATCTGAACCGGGGATGGGCCGGAAATGTCAGTACCTTGGTCCTTTCATTACTGGCTTTTACTTCCCGGCGGATGTCAGGTGGTGCAAAACAGTGTAATTTCTCCAGTGGTGTAATGCCATAATGCAGCATGTCTCATTAAGAGCCATATCCACTGTTTTAGCATGGTGAGATGTGTTCCACACTGAGCATGCACACTCAGCAACAGAGTAGCAAAGTGCAAGGGCAGATGTCTTCACTGTATCTGGTTGTGATCCCCAGGTTGTGCCAATCAGCTTTCGTATAATATTGTTTCTAGTGCTCACTTTTTGTTTGATATTCAAACACTGCTTCTTGTAGGTCAGAGAAAGGTCCAGGGTAATACCAGTTATTTGGGTGTGATGCAATGCTCCAGTGGGATTCCTTCAGAAGCGACCCATATGTGCGATTTCATAGAAAACACCATGAAGAACTAAGTGTTACAAGAGATAGTTCAACATTTCAGAACAGATGAAACATTTTTACAGAAGCAGAGAAATGACTATAATGCTGAATTTTGCATTAAATAAGTTTTGACAATTTTTTCAAGAATATCAAAGATTTAACTACAACATTATCTCAAAACAGTGTCTCAGTAAATTGAAATGCAGTTTTCCCATCAGGAATAAAAAATGTGAGTTTCCTTACATCTCTAAATTGTCTGGACAAAAGTGAACATTTTCATTTGGTACCAAAAACAAAGCTAGGATATCAATTATATCTCTGTATTGCCGGCTTTCATGGCCGGAATCACTGGATTGTTGTAGGTTTTTTGGGCTACATGGCCATGTTCTAGAAGCATTTTCTCCTGACGTTTCTCCTGCATCTATGGCAGGCATCCTCAGAGGTTGTGAGGATGCCTGCCATAGATGCAGGCGAAACATCAGAAGATAATGCTTTTAGAACATGGCCATATAGCCCAAAAAACCCTACAACAACCCAATTGTATATCTCCTAACATCATTCTAGAATCGAGGTCACCACTAGCAAAGCTCTGTCTTTTGGGAGAGGATAACCATTTTGTCCCCTCTTTGCAGAAGATCCACTTTAAAGGTCTTATGGGAGTATCATTCAGCTCTAGCCAGCATAGTAAATGATGGAAACTATAATCATCACATTTGTTGTTCTCAAACTAACAACACTTAGTATCAAACATTGTGGCAAGGTTATTCTACTCATTAAAACACATAGCTGATGAACCAGTCAAAGCTGGTAAACTATGCTCCAAGCTACTAAGGACACTCGGATGAACCAGCACTTCTAAACTTCACTCCTTCAGGAGGACAACAACTCAATGAAAGAAAAGTGGAACGCCAACTTCCTGGATCTGAGAATGTACACATAATGTCCAGAATTTTGGTCCAATGCATTTGAGTTCATCCATCTTCCTAACAGTCCAGATAGCAATTCAGCATCTTTACAACTTCATGCACTTTAGATGACTCCAAGTAATAAGCTGATCATTTTATAACATCTCATTGCAAATAACTAACATGAAGACAGCTGGTAAGTACATAGTAAATGGTTTTGAAAAATTTGAGGTACATGACAATCTGGCAGTGGACAAAAAAATTATAAATTTAGCGTGAGTCTGTGACTTATTGAAAAAGCACATTGCTGAAATGCATAAAAGCCTCAGGTTTGATGCATGGCTCTCCAACTAGACGAACTCTGGGTAGAAGGGCTGAGAAAGGCTTGACATTTCAATCGTGAACAGCCATAGACTGTAACTATTATTGTTGTTGCCTGCTATAGCATTGAACCTAATTTCCCGGGCCCTCTACAAATTGCACTAGCCTCGGCCCAGCCTTTTAAATTGCCTTGAACAGGCAGAATTATTTTAAATATATATGTGCTATCGTGATTTTGTACGCTTATATTGTCTTGTGTATTTTATTTTTGTGTTGTGTACTTTGTATTTACAATCCATTATTTCTGTTTACATGCTTCTGAATATTATATCCCAGGAAAAACACATATAATATCTACTCTGGTGGCTGCTAATCTCTACAATCATTGAGGCTAAAATAGTATTCTCCAATTTTATAGTGAAACTAAAGAGTGCCTCCCATTTAACATACTTCTTCAATCTATAATCTCATCCAACGAAACCCCTGTAAATTTAGAAGTATTTCTATGAGCCACATGAAAATTCTGTCTAAAGCGAGTTGACTTACCTAACTGCCAAAGCTGCAGGCTTGATGTCAGTTGAATGTGTGTGCGTTTGAAAAGCCCAAAATGAACCTCCTGAGTTCAGTGATGGTCGGTAACTGGAAGAAGTAGTATTTACTCTGCTTACAGCTCCATTCATCAGATTTAGATTTGTTAACTGGAAAACAAACAAAAAATGACTTCACAAGACCCGAGGAAACAATAACAAGATGCTGTGGAATATAACACATTTGAATGATGACATTTTCATTGCTTATATTTAGACAGACAGTGTGGTTCAAGGTACGATGTGGAAAGAGGTTACTGAATGATTCTAAACCATCTCACAGGTTTTCTACAAAAGGGTAGGTGGCTGAATGGGAAAGAGTTACACTGAATTCCTCTGAGGAAGGGCAGGATAAAGTACAACAAAAATTCAAATATTTATAAACATGATAGCATTGTTCTTTGGCGTTTATCCCTTTCCTTTAATCGTTATAATAGTTAGATGAATGAACCAAGAACTCAATGAGCAGAATGTGTTTACAACTCCACCCTATCCCAAGAGCTAGGCTGGTTGCAACATTTAAAGTTGGAACATAAGAAAAGATAAAGCTCACACAACATTAACAGAGAGAGAGAGAGAGAGAGAGAGAGAGAGAGAGCCCTTTTTGATCAAAGCAGTTTATTCCCATGTCCACAGTGCTCTGACTTCAACAAATGTCTAAGGAAGTAAACATTCCATAGAGCAGAATACGCAGCACACTGCTCTCTGCATGTCAACAGCATGGCAGAAGCTAAGTGGGCTTTTCTTGAAATCCAGTAAGATTAATAAACTGCAAAATACATCCAAGAATATGACTGTAAGGTTTTGAAGCTCTTTCTCTCAAGAGAACATAGATAAACCCTTAGGTATCATCTTACTCTATTTCTATTGGTATAAACACTCTCCTGTTGTGCAACTGCACCAGGCCTTCCCAAACATGGGTCTCACTAAATATTTTGGCCTGCTATTTCCATCAGCCAGTTGGTCTAATGGTCAGGGAGGATGGATGTTGAATATCAAAGCAACTGAGATAATGCAGGCCAGCTAAGGGTGTGCCACATCAACACATACATGAAAGTCAAGGACCAAAATTATAGCACAACCAGCATAATGTTGTGATAAAAACACTGGCTTGGAAATGGAAGTCCATCATGTCAAATCAGAGTGGAAATGGAAAATTGGACTTTCTGTGATGTATCTTTCTGGTTGGCCAAGAGTGGACCTAACAGGAAAAAGCTAACTAAAGACTACAGTGCCAAAACAAACTTCCAGATCAGTCCTGAACACAAAACTTTGGACATGTTGCCCAAAGCTGCTATTTGCTATTTCATAGTATTCTGTGCTAGTCCCTATGCTGAAAGAACTCCAGGAAACTTCATTTTGTGAGGAAAGATGTGCCTGGATTTGAGCAACACTGCTCAGATAATCTGCTTGGTTTTGTTCTAGATGAAGATACCTTGGATATTGGAACCTTGCTGGACTCTTAAGGTCCAGCACTCCAACAGCTGCAAGTATGGGAAGAGCAACCTAACTGGATTGCATGTTGACTATACTCTACTTCTCTTGCTGAAAGATTTAGGCTTCTAGCTGCACTGATGATAGTGAAGCTCAACGGGCACCAAATACTCTTTGTAACCACTGCAATCCCAATAAATATATTGAATTGCACACCTTCCTTGCTTGTCTTACTGCTCATAGGGATGGGAAAGAACTGGAAAAGGAAAAATAAATGAGCAAAGGCCATTATTCTTCGAAGCCATCTAGGCAACACTGTTCTTTTCAAAGAAATACATACAAGATTGGAGAAACACCCTCCTTCCTAGGGCATTTATTTTAGCTCTGCATTTTCAAGTGAGAGAAGTCAAACCTTTACTGTTGATTTCATTTTTCTGCTGATTGAAAATGGCACGCTTACTAGGCATCGATAGGTAAGATATGCATACTTCTGTTTAATATGTTGAGATATGCAAAAGTCTTGTGCCTGCATGCTGTTTCCTTGTGCCCTTCCTCCCTTCCCTGAGCGACATGATTCAATAGCTCTTGGGTTAATGAGCCACAGCTTCCTGTTATGTCTAAATTAGATAATGATAGTTGTCAAGATTTTAAAAAAAACCTAGTTTCTTAAACCTAATTCAAACCATGTTTATAACTCTGGTGTGTTCTAATGATGGTAACCACAATTTCCATCATCAGCATCATCACAATGACAATTTCTTACCCACCTCTCCCCATGGATATAATAGAAAATTATGGCCAATTAGCCTAGAAAGTGCTGGATGCAGCATGCCAAGAAGGAAGAAGGAAATGACCACAGGTAAGTTGGATTATGAGGGCACCAGGTTCATGCATACTTCAGATGAGAAGTACAAACATACCATTATCTCAGTTTATTCTACCTTGCAGATTATTCCAAAAAAGCAAAAAAGAAACAATATATAACAAATATCAATATAGCCAGGATTTTTAATATTTTCACATGTCACTATAAAGTATTCAAAGTGCAAGAAAAAAGATTCCACCTAAACATTAGGAAGAACCTCCTGATGGTAAGAGCTGTTTGGCAGTGGGCTATATTGCCTCCTTGGAGTGTGCCGGCACCTTTTTTTGGGAAATGTTTAGGCAGAGGCTGGATGGGCATCTGTTGGGGGTGCTTTGATTGTGTAATTTTCCATGGCAGGGATTGGACTGAATGGTTCTTGTGGTGTATCCCTACACTATAATTATATGATTTGGCACATGGGGTAAAATCTGGTTTATTGAGAAGATTGATGATAACGTCAGAGTTTTCAAAATCCTGATCTGAGCAGGGGATCAGAGAATAGGATTTTAATGCATATTCATTCCCTCATCCCTAAATGTCAAATTTTGCCAAGGTTTACAAAAGAGAGAGAGAGAGAGAGAGAGAGAGAGAGAGAGAGATAACTGAAAGTACCGTTAAATATGTTCACTCTGCCATACTGAACCTAAAGGAAGAATTTTCCACCAAAGAAATCCTACATGAAGGAAACTTCATAGTCATCTCTCCTCCACATTTAACCAGGTGGTTTCACCATTCTATCCAATTCTTCACCTTCTAGACTACCTTAATGCACTTCTCTTCAATATGAAAATGCTGTTTATTTTAAAGCTGTCATTCTAAGTGAAGCAGGTGTGTAAACAGTTCAGTGTGGTGGGGAAGGACATTTCACACATTCCACATAGACAGGTGTTTAAATTACAGCAAAATTAAATATAGGCAATGAATTCAAAAGAGCGTGCACACACCAGAGTACACAAGACTTATTTGAGCCAGACCATCAGCTTCTTTCATTTTGACAGCATACTTTTCCTGCGCTAACTTGCTTCAGCTGCTATATTTAGTCTAACAATTTGGTGGATTCCTTGGGTAACCCTAATATATAATGCATCAGTACAACAAGGTTCTGCCTTGAATTACCTGGCAATTACAATTATTCTCAGTTAGCTGAAGAACTTTCAAACTGACACTGATATATGATGGTATTCACACACACCCTTAGTTTACTTTGAGATTAAATTAAAAAATGCAAGAATGGCATGGAACAAATATTTTACACATTTTATTGGCCCAGAAGAAAAGAGATCATGTTGTGCCAAATGTATTTTGAAGATTAAAACTTATTGAAAGAGCCAACTGGAAAGAGGAAGGGAGAAAATCAGCATGACTTTGTCAGAAGCTTCAGCTGTCAAGAATCTGTCCCACTTCCCACAAACCACCTCAAGTTGCTATCTTAACCACCAGGTATTGTTATGAGAGATCCATCTGCCTGTGCCTACTTGCAAGAGGCTTCAGGAACTATTCTAATTCTAAGAAGCATTCCAACAAGCCAAAATAGTTCTGCCTTGAGACCAATGCACTATTTTCTCTACTATCTTCTAGGTACTTCTATTTGGGGTACGCAGATGGGAGGAAATGGGGGTTGAAAGTCCAACACATCTCAGAGTAGCATTAGACTGGGGAATATTTTATCCATCCATTGCCATTGCTCAGGAACAATTGCTTACAGCAATAATACTTCCTCTGGACTTTATGTTTTATGATATTTTGATCCATATTTTGATGGATTTGACACAGTCACATTCAAACTTGCAGCACAAACATTTTAAAAGGACAACACAAAGAATTTGATAGTTTCTATTTGAATAGGAAGTTGAGGCATCTAAATAAGAAACACCAAAGGTCAATGTTTATGTGATTTTATGTGAATGTAATTGGTTAGGATTGTTTTATAGTATTTTATGATGTTTTAAATCTTGATGCATTTTTATATGTTTGGAAACCGCCCTGAGCCTCGGGAAGGGCGGTTTAGTAAATCAAAACAATAAATAAATAAATAAATGTTATAGTGAACAGGTCCTTGAGACAGTTAACAGATTTTGTATATGTTAAATAGTACTTCATTGTCACATTATCAGCTAGAAATATGTCCAGAGTTAAAAAGCCAATAGTATTGTCTAATAAGCACACTGAGGTTACAGTCTGTCTTAAGGGCAATAGAAAGAACTTTCGAGGTTGGAGGAAAGCTCCAAGTTCAGATGAGAAGATCTGACCTCTCCCTGCTCCAGAAAAATTAATCTTGGCAACCACCCTCACAATGCAATAGGGCAATTCAGGTAAAGAATACTAAATTAGATTAATATCAAAAGATAAATATATTGTTTGTAAATCCAGAGTACAAATATCACAATGGGAATCAGGAAATGCAATATCTTGAGTACAATTAGTTCATATGATAGCAAAGTAGAACACTGTAAAGTCTAACATTCAAGTAAGGTACAGTTTAGCATGATACACATAGTATAAACACTTCAATATTCAAATACATTTGTCTGTAGCCAAGAAAGTAATAGCTCCTTGGCTTCCCAGTCGCTACAGTTCCATTGTAAACTACCTTGATAGGTGCTTGGGATCTGTAGGCTAAGTGAAGAAGTCCGTTTATGGCGGAAGGGGGTTATATTGATTGCGGAGACCGTTCAATTGTAGCCTTAGATGCAATGCGCATGTGCAGACTGACACAATGGTGAGCTGCAGGGCAGGCTGGTCTCTGTAGTTCATGAAAAACGCTTCCAAAGGCTCGTAGGCGCAATGCGCATGCGTGGCGACGCTAGATTGCGTGCCGCAAAGGAGCTTGGTTGTTGTAGTTTATCAGTTAGGGAAACGTTCTGTATAGATTCTGAGGCTGGCAGTGCAGATAGGAGTAGGCAAAAGACCCCAAAGGGACCTCAAAAGGATGAGGGCAATGGGGAGGCATGCCTGAGCGTGCCTGATGGCGGGAGCTCACCCCTAGGCCGGCGGAGGGCCGTTTCGTCGTTATGACTTCATCAGAGGCAAAGTATTGAACAACTGACGTCCTCAAGGGTACATAATCTAAGCAATAATATACAAATACATACATATTAGGACCCAAATAAACGGTGTGGAAGGGGCAAGGGGAAATCCATAGTATCAAAAGGATAATTACCACCCTTACAATGTCAGAACTTTAGTAATCAGATGTTGCAAAATAATGGTTAGCTTTGAGAGATCTCAAAGTTCTGAATCATCCTAGGAACCTGGAAAGAATAATTTCCCATTCAGTAATCACAACTGGAGGAAAACAGCTATTTGGAAAATAGAAACTAAGTGGGAAAAGGAAACCATTGCTTTTCTTACACTTTTAATCTGCCAGCAAGAACCTATTGAAAGGTTGGATTGCTTGCTTAGTGTGTTTTAGTGTGACAATATGCACTCACATTTTAAGTGATCATGGTACCAAAGGGCTTCCAAACTTTATTAAATGTAGTCAGCAAAAAGTGACCAATAGAAATAGAGTAGTTTCTTTCCATTCCTTTCACATTATGCCTTTTCACATTATGCCTCTATTCAAATGCAATCTGTCCATAGGCAAAATATTGTTTACTCATATAGCACTGAAAGCTGAACTGCTTACTCCTTTGCAGCAACCTTTCAAAAAAAACCTTTTCTAACTGTAGCTAGATTGGTTTTTTAACTGTTAATACTGACTTTAGTTCAGGATGTATATAAAACCAACTATTACTTTTAGCAGTAGCATTTTGAAAGTCTTATGGAGCCAATGTAAGAAAACACCACCAGTCCATTGTAAGTTCTTTCATCCTACAAAGAGTAGGAAAAATGAGTAGGTAACATCGTCCATGAAAATCTTCTTACTGCAAAATTAATATGCCCCATATATGGTCCTGTGTAAATATGTTGCATATGATCACTGAGAAATGGTTAGGGAAGAGGCATAGCAACAATGCTGCTGTTTCCTCATGTTATCACGTGTTATATCCAGATGTGCACAGGGGCCTCTGGAAGAGGGGAAGGAAGATCTGTTCCAAGGCTATTCTACTCTTGACTGAGTCCCATTTTCAGCCACACCCATACAGTAGAAATTTAACCTCAAGCAGCTTTACTACATGCATATATTTGCATTAATCCACAAGTTAAAGGAAAGTGAGAACAAGGAGTAAAAGGGTTGAGAGGTGTGAAATCTGTGTTCATACCAAAAGCTGATCTGGCTAAAGGCCCATGACATTCCTTCCTTGCTTGCTGAGCTTACCAGCTTACAGGATATGCACATGCATAAAAAGCATAAGCGTTCTGGTCTCCAGAAAATGTTCCAGACAAAGACCTGCCAGAGACATTCCTGGGAAACCTGACAAACTTGCAGATTTGTTTGTAGTGTCTCCAGCATATGCATCCATTTAATAATTTCTTAAAAGTGGTTTGTACTACAGCAAATGGTTACTTGCCTTCTGCTGATACTAAAAGAATCAAGCTCTGAATTAAGAACTCTTAGCCTCAAAACTTCTCAGTAGGAGCTATTCCAACAGTACGTCAATGTGCCAAACCTTTGATGATCAGGGAATAATTCTTCCCACAATCAGAGTTTCTTGAAGCTCAGCTTGGTTCAAATAGCGGTCTCCTTCAAATCACAAGTTCCGTTCCAACTGCAGAAAAACCACTGCAGCCGGAAGGCAGCAAGAACAGTTCAAATATGCCTTTCTAAAGTATCCACAGGTTTGTTGGGTTGTTGATACTGTTAGAGAATCTACTCTTAGTTATGCTTTTCTTTCCAATATTCTGTCGTCAAAGATGCCTATATGAAGCTAACAAGCAAGGTATAAAAGCAATAGAACGATCTCAGGCATACATCCAAACAAACTGGAATTGAGAAACAAACTTGGAGCATGGAGACACTATAAAGCAGTCATGACAAATAACCACGGACAGTTTCTCAAGTATCTCCAATGGCAAAAGGGCTATTAGCCAGTTTTGCACAATGACTGGTATGTAGCAGAAAATGGCTCCTAATCACAGCAGATATACTGCACCCATATTATCTGCAGTACAACCAGGATTTCTCAGTTCCTATAAATTATCACCCTTTTGTGTTTCCATTTCAGCAAGGGAATTATGTGCTTCACTCCCCCTGCCCCCAATCCCATTTTCATGAACATATATCTGCACATTTGCAGAAAATCTGGCTGCAAGATTTGAGGATTTGGCTGCTTCACCAGAGAAGACAGATGCATCTCTTTCCAGCCCTTGTCTGGGTGGTCCAGCATTATCCTTGTGATCAGACTCCCTGGATAAAAAAGCTGGAGCTGTTCCTGGTGATAGCCAGTCCCTGAATTTTCACACAATAGTTGACAGAGAAGGGCAGAGCTCTTACTAAATCTCTCCTCTTCTTTATAAAGTTGGGCCAATTCAACACATTCTTCTGTTTACCATCAAATAATCACAAAGTATTGCAGCCTAGGAGACAATAGCAATAAACTACTGCTTCCCACCCCACAGCATGACCACTGATAAAAGGCCTCACACAGAACCACCTCACAGTACACTGCATAGAAAGGCATGTGTTCTTTGTAAAAAAAAATCACTTCACCAACTAGAAGCTACTTTTTTCAGTAACTGCAGAAAGCTGGAGTTTCTAAACACTTTTAGAATATGTCCATAACCCAGGAGTGCCAAAAACACTGCACATACAGGATCCAGTGTGGGTTTTCTCTTTGAATAGCAGACAGTCCCAATCTGTGAGACACAGTACATTATTTTAGAAGCTCCATAAGGGAGGGAGGACTGCTCTTCAAGAAACTCAAATCTAAAGGATCCCTGGATTTATGGACATGTGATAATGAAGACTGTGCACACGGGAGCATTTTTTTATCAAGGTGGTTCACAGTCTATCTAGACTCAATCTATTCTCAATCCTGATTGGACCAGTTTTCTAGAATTGTAGGCAAAAGTTTTCCAAGGCCCACAGTTGTTATGCTTCAACTGTTGATGCCTGGAATATAATAATGGGCCACAATAAAAACAAAGCAAGTGAATCTCTATCCCTTCTGCCTATGTTGATACAAGATCTGTTCAGTGCATTATAATCTTGAGGCACTATTCTCCTGGCTGCTTCTTCTAATATGTTCCATGGAAATAAAACGATCTGCAGTGCTCTGTTGACCGCCAAAGGGTGGGAAAATATACCACTGGAAGACGATACCGATCATAATATTTTCCTTAAACGGAAAAATGAAAGTATAATTTGCGTTTTAATCAGAGTAAAGCTCATGCAGTTCTGTCATCCAAAATGCCAAATACACTAACATTAATGTATGGAGGATGAAAGTGCAGAGATGAATAATTCTGATTAGGTACTCCCATGCCCTTCCTTTTTTAGCCAAACAAATTTTTTTAACTCACTGAAAACCCAAAGCTGGAAATGATCAAATATCGCTTTCCAGAACAGAATGACCACTTGGTCACAACTGTTTTATTTAGAAGTATTCATTTTAAAAACCGGAAAATGCAGAAAAGTGGTGGGATGAAAGGTAGTAGGAGAAACAAGCCTCTGAACATAAGAAAATAAAATCAACAATGTTTTCATTAGAGTATCAACAATTTCAGGAAAATCAGAAGAGAGATACTGGGTGCCTTCCTGGGTAGCTTTCAGAGAGTCACTTCCATACAGTTACATATTTTTGTGGGATCATGATCTATGGATCACAAACAATTACCAGCAACAAATGCATCACACTGGTGACATTTATTTCTATTTGTAACATAAATTATTTATACTACAGATTTTATTTATTTATTTTGCATATTTGTATCCCATTCTTCTCACCTCCGGAGGGGAACTCTTTGAAAACTTTGAAAAACAAGCCCAAGGCCAATGGAGCAAATGACCTGCTGTTTTACAAAGTTCAAGCATGGGGAGTAATAACAATATTTGACCAGGTATATGAATCCTCTCCTTGCCTGATTGTTTTTATTCTTTTCAGAAGCAAAACTCTGCTCCCATCCTCAACATTTAAAACAGTCCACAAGTCCATGCAAACCAAACACGTGTAACATGATTACTTGTTCCATTATCTCAGAGCATACATTTAGATATACATGCAGAAACAAACCCTTCAAATTGGTTTTCACTCATTCATAAGTTTCACCTCATTATTTTGCAGTCATGTTCTCAGCTACCAAATCCTGTTTCAGTTGTAAGCAGAGAATACAACTAATTGTGTACCTGTTGTGAAAGGAGGTTTATATTACTGGGTGGACAGTATTGCCTTGTTGCCTGCTTCTCTGTCAGTTTGTGCAATTCTGCTGCAATAACACCATGGCTGAATCGTTTGCATTCTTCCCCATCCTTAGTTACTCTGGCAAATGCACTTCGCTGTCTGCTTGGGCTGTTACTCCTTGTACCTGCTGAAGACAGTGAAAAAGTTTCCTTTGCAAAACAATTGCATCAGTCTACAGAGAATATGGTTTCTTTGCCTAAAGGGAATAAAGATATGTAAATCAAAATTCAGACAAGGTGCTACAAAATGCATTTAGACTTACCTGTAGCTGTGACTCTTCAAGTGGTCAATTGTAGGGTTGCCACATTTTCAACCCAATAAGGGGCAACCCTCTCTGTTGTGCAGCCAGCTCAAACTTAGCAGAACGTGTGAAGCAGGTCTATATAAAGCTCACCTTGAGCCTCAAATATGAAGATCACTCATGAAAGTCTAGATCTTTTATATGAGGTCCTCCTCTTGCAAAACTTGAGGCAGACCTTATATAGGCCTGTCTCACATACTATTCTCTCCGTTGCCTTAAGTGTTGAGAGCAGAGACTTTAACTGTGGTCAAAACTAGTTCTCCCTTCCTTTCCGAGGCCAGAGAGCTTCACTACCTTTGGTGAATCCTGCTTTTCCACAGTGACTATCCTGGATGTGCATCCAAATCAAGGAATGGTGATTTTACTATTTGTATTGAAAAAAGAACAAAGATATCTTCTCTGATTCACAAGAGGAGGTAGCTGGTCAAAGTAATCCAGTTGGTGGCAGGAATTCTGTGGCACAGCCTAGATGTTTAATAAAAAGAATCCAAGTGTCTGCTATAATCCAGATTTATCAAAGTAAGAAATGGCCTCGGCATTGACCCAGGCAATCTCTCCGTTCATCTGGAGAGACCCTACTCTCGCTCCCGCCGCCTTCGCAGGCGTGGTTGGTGGGGACAAGGGAGAGGGCCTTCTCTGTAGTGCCCCCCCCCCCCCGACACTGGAATGCACTCCCCAAGGATATCAGACAAGCCTCCACTTTGGCAGTTTTTAGGAGGAGCCTCAAGGCGTGGCTGTTCCAATGTGCCTTCCCTGAATAAAGTAAATAACACCCTGCTGTGTGCAATCCTCCAAATGTCCTCAGAAGCACTTTAATTACCAGTTGGGTGTCTGTCCCACATTGTCCTTGAAACCTTCCTGCTATACAATCTACTTCTGTCTGCATCCAACGTTTTTTTATTTTAAAATTTTTAATTCACATTTGGCCCACCCGAAATGGTTTTAATTGGTCTGTTATTGCTTATGTTGAGTTTTATTGATTGTATTGTTTAATAATTGCTGTTGTGTTGTTATTCCTCTTCATTGGCACCCCCATGTTGTGGGGGAGAGGCTTGCGTACCCTAATGAAGTTGTGAGCTATACTGGCGGTGGCATAATAGCCACTGGTAGGGCCTCCCATGCCAGGTCTGACAAAGAGCGTCAATGGGCAGGATGGGCTCTCTAGCCTTTTGGTAACCATCCTAGGAGAAGGAAAACTCTGATTTCAAACCCGGGCAGATGGCGCTCGTTTAATCCTGTAAGGTCAACCATCTAGAGAAGGAAACTCAAACCAAACCTATGACCTGAGGACCTCGCTGCCACCGTCCAAGCTTGCTAGGCCCCGGTAGATGAACCTTTGGTTTAAAGGGTGAGGCCAGTTCTGTGCATGCTGCGCTCCACCAGAAAAATCCATTTCACAGGCTCGAAGGACACATCCAACTTCCAACGCGCTTGTAAAAAGCATGGGATGAGTCTTTCCTAAGAATCTTTGTTCGCGAAGTAATGCCAGAGAGTGTGTTGTTATATGTTATTGGGCTTGGCCTCATGTAAGCCGCCCTGAGTCCCTTAGGGAGATGGTGGCAGGGTATAAATGAAGTTAATAATAATAATACTGTACTACAGGTTAAAAAAAACATGGAGTCAAAGACTGAAAACAACACATTCAACTTGTGAGAACCGGTGTTTTGTAACTTGAATGGAGGGAGGTCGTGTTTGATAACAACAAGCTGTGAAAAGTTTTTCACAATAAGTAATTACTAAAAGTTTAGGGCTAACTCTGAGATGAAGCTGATGCCCAGTACCATGACTGATATATAGACAAAGGTATAGAAAAATGCATCCCTCATTTTCTTTATTGGTATTGATACATTAGTCTGTGTATAACTGAGCTTGCTGTCAGTAAACTGTAAAAGTACTGGCAAGCATAGAGAATGAGACTGTCTAAAAAGTCAAAAGCAAAGAACAGGCCTTGCTTGTTCCCTTTCTTCTTTCTGCCTTTCTCCTTACGCCAACATTTGTCTGGGTAGGGATGCCTCATCAAAATTTTGTGGCCTGGTTTTTGGAGATATAAGCTGCTTGCTCAGTCCAAACACTGTACAGTGTAGATGGAGTAGAGATGTTAGAACCAGAGGGCAGTTTGAATTGATTGCTATGCAGATTCAGGATGAAGTAAGAGAATTGATGGTAGGTACTAACAAATCCAGAGTTGTTGTTTAAAGACTTTAATATAATGGATGTCTTAATCACTCCCACTAGACCGAAGGCTTGGAGATGTGTGGTTTTTAAAAGCTCTGACAGTATTTATGCTTGCCAACAGTGTGAGTTTCACTGAAAATGTCAATCATTGAATGAAATACTGTCCCTATATTAAATGCATTTTTGAAGAATGGCCAGGAGACCACCAGATTTCAAAAACCATCTCATAATGATAATCATTAGAAAGAAAAAATAAATAATGTTGCCAGATGATACAAGGTATAATGAAGAACAAGAAATCACAAAGAGAAAGCAAAATTATTATAAATATGAAGAGGAAAAACACTTAGAAAAAGTATTTGTGGATATTCTTGATTTAATGGCTTAGTGGTGACAGCAGATGAAAAGGAACCGAGGGCAAAAGATTCTTAGGCAACATTCATTTGAAGGAAACAACCCAAAAGCTGATGTCCAAAAGAGGAAAGGGCTAAGTTATCAACAGTGAGAAAGCAAGTGTAGTTTTGGTGCTGCTGAGAGCTGTATGCACACTGCCTGATCATTTCAACAGGATGGTGACTTGCAGAACAAATAAAGAGTTATTCTAAGAAAAATGGTATTTGAGTCATTCATTCATAGTTCAATGCAGGTTACTTATAGTTTGCCTTAAGCCATTTCAGATTGGGTAAATTTTAATCATTTCTTCCTGGACTATTCAAGACCTTTGCCAAATTGTGTCAAGTGGCGACAGGAGCAAGGTTGGAGAGAGAAAATGGTATCTGAAAATTGCCCCAAAAATTATAATTTTATTATTAATTTAGCAGACATAAAGACCAATTTCTGGATCTGATGGCTTATACTTCATTTTGAAATAACTACCCTGTAGAAAACAAATAAGAATGCCCTTACCTATATGCTTGAATATCCCTACTCTGACATCTGGCAGTACAGTCAAATATTCTGAACAGAGAGTAAAAGTATTTGCGCCAGTTAAGCAGCCAAATATCCTGCTGCCTTACCTGTTTTTGCTGAGGATGGCCGGATCAGTCTTTGGTTGTAGATCTGCATAGCACTCTGAAAGGAAGAGAAGGGACTGACAGTAAAACTGCCAGACTGACAACGGTGTAATCCTGCATTGTTGGAGGACAGTTGGGGTATATTTTTTGATGTGCTACACCAGCTGTCCATTGTTGTATTTTGGAAAGATGGGGAAGAAATCAGTCTAGAACCAGATGAAAGAGAGAAGTCTGAGAGATGATCAGGCAGCTGTGCATTATCAGAGGCAGCAGTATGAGAGGACAACGGGGAACTGATGCTTTGTGGGAGGATGGCATCAGGAACAGAGGAAGAAGCACTAAGGAGGCTGGGCTGTGGTGCATTCTCATCTTCTGGTGAAGAAGTAACCCCTATTTTTAAAAAAACCAAAGACATATGCAAGCTAATTGGGGCTTTCCATATTGCTAAATGACCACAAACATGATATACACAATAACATTGAAGGAGTTTTTTTGTTTAGAGAAATGAGCACTATAAACAAGGAGCATAAAATATAAGACACCCAGTATATGAGACACAATCGTTTTTTACAGGATATATTCACTACTAACTCTGGTTTTTCTAAAAGGCATTGTTTGTTTTGGGGTTAGTTCCAGGTCCATCGTTGGTGGAGTTAAGAGTGCTCTTAGATTGCAGGTGAACATTCCAGTACCTACAGCCCCTATAAATCAGGGTGAATGCCTCCCAAATCCCTCCAGTACGTTCAGTTGCTAATAAATTCCTCTGTTTGCTATGTGCCACAGAAAAGAATAGGAAAGCATTAAGGGAGAGGCAGTGGGCGGGGTCATGCAAATTCCATACCAATGGAGAGAGTAAGAAACACTGGATGTCTATGGTGGAGGAAAAACAGAAAATTTAAGATGGAATTGTCCCCATATGAAAGCCTTCACTTGGGTGATGGGCTCTATGGTATTGGTGGAAGACATTAGCAAGGCTATTGGGCATGTTCACGGCGCTCTCTATAACCTGCAATGTCATTGGAGGGTGAGCCATTGGTATCTCCTGAGTGGCGGGAGCGATAGCTGTTTGTGGAGGCAGGAGCTTGTCTGTGTTGTGGACACCCCAGCCACACACACACACATTTTCACTTTTATTATGTGTATAGATAGTATTAAATTCATTAGTTGTATACTTTATTGTTGATAGGGGCGTTTTTGAAAGTTTATTTTAATGTTAATGAAGAGAATGGTCAACTGTTGATTTGTGCACATGACTTATTACTTCCAAATTGATATTATATATACTTAAGGATGTATATATTTTTTGCTTCATTACCTTTACTCTACACCAGGAGTCCTCAAACTACGGCCTGTGGGCCAAACCCGCCCCCCGGGGGCATTTATCCAGCCCACCGGCAGGGGTGGTTTAACCAATAGCAGCCTGGCTTGTGCTGCTCTCCCACTGGGGAGTAAGAGGGAGGCAGAGGTGCAGACGCTGTGGGTGCTGGATCTGAACTGAGGGAGCAAGAAAGCGGCCAAGTACAGAGGCCCCTGGGAAGGCAGGCAGGCAGGCAGGCAGGCAAGCAGACTGGGGCCTTCCTGCCACCCCCCCCCCCCCAAACCAGACAGTGGGAGGCGCATCTGTCTCTCTTCACCACGCTGCTAGTCCTCGGCCATTCTCCTCTTGCTGCTTCTGTTGCACCTGGACGGGAGACCACCAGCAGCAGCCAGGCCAGTAGCAGGGCCAAGGGGCAGCAAGAGGAGAGCAGCCAAAGACTAGGAGCATGGTGAAGAGAGACAGACGTGCCTCCCGAGATGGGCTGTGCCAACCCTGCAACCCCAGCCATGGCGCAGCCCGTCTCGGACACCCTGGAGCTCTACCGGCGGAGATGGAGCATCAGAGGTCAGCTCCCTTCGGGGCTGGGGGGACAGGAAGGCCCTGGTCAGCTTGCCTGCCTGCCCGCATTCCTTCCTTCTTTCCCTGCCTCCCTCCTTTCGCCTTTCCTTCCTTCCTTCCCTCTGTACTTGGCTGCTCCCTCTTTCCATTCAGATCCAACTCCGCCTCCTCATCCTCGCCCTCCGCAGTCACCGGGCAAGAGAACAGGCCATGGATACAGGAACATCCTTCCTCTGCCTCTATGCGTCTCCCGACCGCACCAGTATTCCAATTTCAGCATATCAAGTTTTTGTGCCAAATTTGATAAAGATCCATCATTGTTTGAGTTCCCAGTGCACTCTGGATGTAGGTAAACTACAACTCCAAAACTCAAGGCCGATGCCCTTCCTTTAACAACTATTATTATTATTGCTCCTGCAGTAATTCTATTTTCCTGCCTGGCATAAAGAAGGGGCTGGACTAGATGACTTTTGGGGTTCCCTTCCAATTGTATGAGCCTTATAATACTACATAGTAATAATAATCTAATTATATCTTCCTGACTGGCAGAAAGAAGGGGCTGGACTAGATGACCTTTGGGGTTCCCTTCCAATTGTATGAGCCTTATAATACTACATAATAATAATAATAATCTAATTATATCTTCCTGACTGGCAGAAAGAAGGGGCTGGACTAGATGACCTTTGGGGTTCCCTTCCAATTGTATGAGTCTTATAATACTAAATAATAATAATATAATTCTATCTTCCTGTCTGGCAGAAAGAATGGGCTGGACTAGATGACCTTTGGGATTCCCTTCCAACCGAGTCTAATAACAATATAACAACAACAACAAGAAGAAGAAGAACAACAACAACATCATCATCTCTTTTCCCCAAATCTCTCCAGTATATTCTGTTGGTCATGGAAGTTCTGTATGCCAAGTTTGGTTCAGATCCACTTTTGGAGGAGCTCAGAATGGTCTTTGATCGCTGGTGAACTATACATCCTCAGAACTGCAGTTCCCAAATGTCAGGGTCTCTTTTCCCTCCAGTATGTTTTGCTGGTCACTGCATTAGAAAGGTTGAGAACCACTGATTTATACCCTGCTTCTCTCCCAAAGGACTCACAGCAGCTCACAATACAATACAAATCAAAGCACATTTGATTTGAAATACAAAACAAAAATCACACAAAACATAATAACACCTAGAAGATGTAAATAAATGTTAAGCATTAAAAACATGTAAAAGGAATGAAGTGAGGGACCGCTGGGCTATTCAGCTTTGAATGTGTTTTGATAGCTTTCCATTGAATGTTTAAAGCAGGCATGGGCCAACTTGGGCCCTCCTTCTGTTTTGGACTTCAACTCCCACTACTGTCTGTTAGGAATGGTGGGAGTTGAAGTCCAAAACACAAGGAGGGCCCAAGCTGGCCCATGCCTGCTTTAAATAATAGCAACAATATTTAATTCTATTGTAATGCTTCATATATTTGTAGATTTAAATTGTATTGAAATGTAAGCTGCTTTGGCCCCTTCCACACAGCTGTATAAAATCCACCCTTAACTGGCTTATATGGCAGTGTGGACTCTGATAATGCAGTTCAAAGCAGAGATTGTGGATTATCTGCCTTGATATTCTGGGTTATATGGCTGTTTGGAAGGGCCCTTTCAGACAGGCCCTATATCCCAGGACCTGATCCTAGGTTTTCTGTTTATCCCAGATTATCTGGCAGTGCAGACTCCTATAATCCAGTTTAAAGCAGAAAACCTGGGATCAGATCCTGCGATATAGGGCGTCTGGAAGGGCCCACAGTCTCCTTGTGGAGACAAAAAGTGATGTATAAATAAATACAATACAATCGTAGAACAGAAATCTGTTCCTGGATTGAAAGTGTTATTTTCTGTTTAATTCTGCGGCCCTTACTTTGAAAGTAGTAGTTCTCATCCAGAAACTTTGTGTGGCCGCCACAAACTATGATGACAAAAGGTTATGGGAGTTTGGCCAATAGGCTGATCAGTAAACATATTCATGGGTTCCTGAAGTTACAGTAAGCCTGTTACCCATGCTACGACATGCTTCAAGTCAAAATTTCATTTATTTGTAATTAGAAATAAATGTTTCACGATATATAAAATAAATGTTTCACAATATTCCCGTGTAAACTATAGTCCGGCCCTCCAACAGTCTGAGGGACAGTGAACTGTACCCCTGTTCAAAAAGTTTGAGGACCCCTACACTACACTGTAATTTTGGAAGATCCATTAAAATGTTATTCAGAAACCAAATATACATAACATAGACTACAGTTCTTTAATAACTTACACACTCAAAATAAATTCTTAGAATAGTAACCACTGAAGAACTTTTCTGTCTGTTCTACAATACTGTAGTGATGAGAGCATTGGAAACTCTACAGGATAGACAATATATTCCTTCCATTGTTCATGAAAATATTTGATATGGAATTTAGTTATTTTAAATTATTAAAGAGGGCTGAGTATTCACTTGACTGATCTATTATTTTTTACCACTCAAAATCAGAATAATCGGAAAAAACAAATATTACTATGATTAATTCTACAATAAAATTTGAAAAAAGAAATGTTTTTAGTATCTTAACATGCTGATTATTCTGCTCAAAATTTTGTTTAATGTCAGTCAAAGTTTTGCAAACAAACGTGGTTTTCTGCTGCATTCAATATATCTGTCTGAATATCAAAAAATTACTATATATTATGTCGGACCCTAACATTCAGTCATGTCACCTTGGGTTATATAGGCTGCAAAGTTAGTCATATCCAGTTTTACTCACTGGATGGTCTGGTTTCTTTGGGTTGGTCACCTTTCAACTCGTCTGCCACATTTTCCTTAACCACTGGAATTTGAGATGGCTGTTTTTCAGTTTCTTCCAATTTTTCTGGGTGTTCTGAAAAGCAATTTGGAACTGAGTAAAGAAAATCCAACCCATACAATGTTGTGAAACAGCATGTGGTAATTATCTGTAATGTTTACTACCTCTCACCACTTTCGAATGCTGCAATAATTGAGTATCTTCAAACAAAAATCCATCACAGCAATAAAAGTGCTTATCAATCCAAACCATTTGGTATTTCCACATATCTAATAGGGAGACCAAGTGAAATACTGCACCTTCTTCACAGTTCTATGTGAGGCTATCAGAGACAACTATTAGGAAAAGGTATGCATACTCACCTTCTTTGCCTCTGTTTTCCAACTGGCTATTACTGTGCTTTGAAGTTCCAGGGTTTGTTCCCAGGAAGACACTTGCTGATTTATTCTTGTGTGTATAAAAAGTCAACACCTCTTCCAGATCACTTTCACTAAGAAAATAATAATAACAATAACAATTGTATTTCTTACCTGCCCCTCCTCATGGCTCGAGGAGGATTATAACATAGTTAAAACGCATAATCATTATATAAAATATTTATTTATTTAATTTATTTACGCTATTTCCACCCTGCCCATATCAGCCTGAAGGCGACTCAGGGCGGCAAACAAGTCGGCACAATTAGATGCCATATATAAAATACATACATTAACAAGTAAAAACATCTCAAAGCATTTAAAAGCATAAAAACAGTGAGCAATAAGAAATTTTAAAACTACGTCTTCATGTTCAGTCCTCATCCGTTCCATCGTCATAACCGTTCCTAGGTCATTTTCCAGTTAAACTTTGTCTAAATTATACTGAGGTTCCAAAGGCTTGCTCGAAAAGCCATGTTTTCAGTTTTTTCCCGAAAGGTCAGTAGGGAGGGGGCCGATCTAGTATCCCTCGGTAGGGAGTTCCTTAGTCAAGGGGCCACCACAGAGAAGGCCCTATCTCTCGTCCCCGCCAGACGTGCTTGTGAAGCAGGCGGGATCGAGAGAAGGGCCTCCTCCGACAATCTCAAGTTTCTGGTGGGTTCATAGGGGGTGATGCGTTCGGATAGATAAGCTGGGCCGGAACCGTTTAGGGCTTTATAAGCCAAAGCCAGCACTTTGAATTGTGCCCGGTAGCAAACTGGCAGCCAGTGGAGCTGACGCAACAGAGGAGTTGTGTGCTCCCTGAGCGCTGCTCCCGTTAGTAACCTGGCTGCCGCCCGTTGGACTATTTGAAGCTTCTGAGCAGTTTTCAAAGGCAACCCCACGTCGAGCGCGTTGCAGTAGTCTATATGGGATGTAACCAGAGCGTGGACCACTGTGGCCAAGTCAGACTTCCTAAGGTATGGGCGCAGCTGGCGCACAAGTTTTAATTGTGCAAATGCTCCCCTGGTCACCGCCGAAACCTGGGGATCCAGGCTCAGCAATGAATCCAGGATCACACCCAAACTGCGAATCTGTATCTTCAGAGGGCGTGTAACCCCATCCAACACGGGCTGTAACCCTATGCCCTGTTCAGCCTTGCGACTGACCAGGAAGACCTCTGTCTTGTCTGGATTCAATTTCAATTTGTTCGCCCTCATCCAGACCATCACAGCAGCCAAGCACCGGTTCAGGACCTGAACAGCCTCCTTAGTAGCAGTTGGATGTCATCTGCATACAGATAACACCGCACCCCGAAACTCCGGATGATCTCCCCCAGCGGTTTCATGTAAATGTTAAACAACATGGGGGACGATATAGAACCCTGCGGGATCCCACAAGACAATGGTTGTGAGGTCGAGCAGTTGTCCCCCAACGACACCATCTGGGAGCGACCCTCTAGGAAGGACTGGAGCCACTGCAAAACAGTGCCTCCAAGGCCCATTCCCACGAGGCGTTCCAGAAGGATACTGTGGTCAAAGGTATCGAAGGCTGCTGAGAGGTCCAGCAGAACTAACAGGAACACACTCTCCCTGTCTAGCTCCCGGCGTAGATCATCAACTAAGGCGACCAAGGTTGTCTCGGTACCATATCCCGACCTAAAGCTAGGTCGGAGACTGCACCAGATCCAGATAATCTGTGTCTTCCAAGAATACCTGGAGTTGTGAAGCCACCACACGTTCCAAGACTTTGCCCAAAAAGGGGAGATTGGAAACTGGCCGATAGTTGATGAATTGAGTGGGGTCCAGTGATGGTTTTTTCAACAGGGGTTTTATCACAGCTTGTTTTAAGCTCGCTGGAATGCTGCCTTCCTGAAGGGAGGCATTAACCACCACCTTCACCTACTTGGCCAATCCCCCTCTGGCCTCCTTTAGAAGCCAGGATGGGCAGGGGTCTAGGATGCATGTCGTTGTCCTCATTCCTCCGAGTATCTTGTCTACATCCTCGAATTTCACCAACTGAAATGAATCCATCAAAATTGGACAAGCAGATGCTCGTGTTACATCCTCAGAGACTGCCATTAACATGGTGTCCAGGCCAGAACGGATCAAAGTCACTCTGTCCACAAAGAACCGAGCAAATGCTTCACAGCGAGCTGTTGAGTTGTCAGGGTTCCCATCCGGGAAACAGACCTTTGACAACTCGAAACAGCTCCGCCGAACGGTTCTTTGCAGAAGCAATATTGGCCACAAGGAAAGATTTCCTTGCGGCCTTTATTGCCGTGTCATATGCCCTTAGAAGGGCATCAAGCCATGTTCGATTTGGCCCGCTTGGGTCCGAACACCACATGCCCTATAGTCTCCTCTTCCTTTGCTTCATCACTGCCAACTCCTCGTTGAACCAAGGAGCTGGGTTAGCTCGGCTACTTGAGAGGGGATGTTCCGGAGCAATCGTGTATATTGCCCTAGTCATCTCCTCATTCCAAAGAGAGGGCATTAACAGGATCACCAACCGAGGTGGCGGGAAAATCCCCAAGAGCCATCAGGAATCCATCCAGATCCATAAGCCTCCTAGGGCAGACCATCTTAATGGGTCCTCCGCCCCTGTGGACGTTATGGGGTGCAGTGAGCCTAAACCTGATCAGTGATGGTCGGTCCATGGCAACCGATTGATAGACAACTCCTCAACACCGCCACTGTCCTCCCATCCCTGCCAGAAAACCAAGTCTAAAGTGTGTCCAGCACTGTGAGTAGGGCCAGATACCACTTGGGACAGCCCCATGGTTGAATGGAAGACATGAAGTCCTGAGCCGCTCCTGATAAGGTGACCTCGACATGGATGTTGAAGTCCCCAGCACAATAAGCTGTTAAGACTCCAACGTCAGGCTCAAGACCAACCCGGCTAGCTCAGGTAGGGAGACTGTAGTGCAGCGGGGTGGACGGTACACTAACATAATCCCTATTCTGTCCCAGTCACCTACCCTCAGGTGGACACATTCGAAAATGGTTGGTTGACTGTGGGATGGGGCATCTGGTCAGAGAGATGGAATCCCTATAGACCACTGCAACCCCGCCTCCCCGCCCTCCGGATCTTGGCTGGTGCTGCACGGAGAAGCTTGGTGGATAATACATGCATTAAAACATATTTCTATAAAACATATTAAAATACACAGAACAAAGATTGATGATAACAACATATAGCAAGTGTTCGTAATTCTGTGACACAATTTCAACTGATGCTCAGAAATGCTTAGAGAGAAACATTGAGTGGAAAAAATACAATACAAGGAACTAAATTAAAAGGAAGTGGAAACTGAATTAATACATTTTCTCAGAAAACTGCTCAGTGAACATCTATACCAGCTTTAAGGTCCTTGACATACAAAGCTTTAGGCCAAATACAGAGATTAACAAAAATGTAGTTGTCGTCCCTTCCCACCAATGCACATAAATAAGAGGCATAGTAATAAAAAAAACATTGACTGTAAAAGGTCAATTTTTTAAAAAAGTGTCACAGAAATACTGAATAAGATTGCTGACAGAATTATTTTTAAACATTCCAGTCTAATGGCCAAGGCTGCCGGAAGTCCTGGGATCAGTGCCCATCATTCAGCTATAACCACTCTAAAGGTACACTTTCCCTTTCTTTCATGCAACCATAGTCACTGCGTTGGAAAATATGAAAAACTTCTATTTGTCTGTGCAAGATTGTAATTATGAACTTTTTGCTTATCTCTGACTATGGTTCTTCCAGTGGTCATCTGTACCTTACACAAATGAGTTTTTGGAATATTCTAATCTGAATGGCTTGGTGGGTAAACCCTGTTCCTCCTGCCTACCATGCCTGTCTGTAGAGAAGGCTTATGTGATGGCACAGATGACCACTTAAGAACCCAGTTACAGGTAAGCAGCCTCTTCTTTTCAATGGTCGATGTGCCTCACACAAGTGGGTGACTGCAAAGCTAAACAATGGATGGAGGATCACGTCACTGAAGAATCAATGAAAGAACAGCATGACCAAAGCTTACATCTAGCTGGTAATGCTGGGTGAATATGGATAACTGTGATCAGGTAGTAGCTTGCACAAATCAGATAGTGAAATGCCATGTAGTAGAGCTGTCGAAGAAGGTACAACTCTACTGGAATGTGAAACAGACCAACTGGAACTGGTCATTTAGCTAATTCATAGCCTAACTGAATAGTGTGAACAATCCATTTAGAAAATCTTTGTGAAGACAACTTGATGTCCTTTCTGAGGCCCACCATTACACACAAAGAACCTATTAGAAAGATGAAAACAAGCTATGGTCTGGATGTAGAAGGGGAATACAGAGATTTCTCCAAAGGAGATATTGGCATTGGAGGAGTCCTTGGAAGGTTTAGATGAGTGAGGCCTTCTTCATGACAGAATGTAAAAGACCGAGATGCTACAATAGAAGCAAAGTAAACTTTCAGGGAGAAGAAAGCTAGAATTTGCTCTTGAAGATGTAAAAGGAAGTACAAGACAGTGAATATATTGCCAGGAGATGAAGGTTCAGACCCTGAAATGCTTATGAACTAACCCACATTTCATTAGAATATTCCTTATGTCCCAAGGTAGATTCCTTTTATGCAGCAGATAGGATGAAAGGAACCAAGGCGAAGTTACGAATGAATTCTCCAGGTTGTCAGCCAAAGTATCCTGATGTTTAGATAGACGACCTAGCCTTGTCAGTGGGATAGGAAGTCTGCTCAGTGTAGAAGAGTCAAGTACTGTCTGTTGAAAGATGTAGCAGTGAAGCAAACAATGGTTGCTTTGGCCATTAAGGAACAATTCGAATTGTGTTGAACTTATCCCTGGCTACCAAAGGAGGCTCTACAGACAAAATAGAGCTAGTCAGTAACAAAAGTGTAATCAATTCTGATAGGGACATCAAAATCAAGGACTGCACAAATTTCTTTGGGTTAGTAATAAGAGCAGAATCTGGTCCGACGCCTGAAGTGATTTTTCCTACCAGTGGACCTTGTGAGAGTGGGCATGATTCCTCAGAGTATGCAACATAAAGCCTTTACAAATCACATACTTATATATAATGTGCTGCTCTCCCAAATAGAAGAAATATTAAGAGTATCAGAAAAAGAAACTTTTGAAATATAAGCAGGGCACAGTTTAAAGAATGAGAAAGATGAGGACATATAGGAAATGATGACGAAAAGTAGGAAGGGGAAGGGGAGAGACAGATAAGCTATGAAGTAAAGAGAAAAAATATTTTATATATAGTATATATCAATGCATTAATCACAGTGAGAGAAATAAAGGAGTAATGTGAAGGATAAAGAAAAACAGAGAAAGGTGTGGGAAACTACTCAACAGGAAAATATCTCAACAAGAAGTTGCTCCACTGGAGGAGAGAAAGAAACAAAGGGGGGCGTAGCTTGGCAGGCTAGAACTTGCAAAGTGTGTGTGTGCACATTGCCACCAAGTTATTCAGCCCTATAATATTCAAAACCCATTTGTATGAGGTACAGAGACAGCAAAAAAGTGACAGTGACAATCTGGGGAAAAGAGACATAGCAGAATAAATGCAATATATTCAACAGCAGTTTCACATATATGATACTGAACATATAATTATATTGAGTATCATATATATTGAGTTAAGACTGTAGATGTGCTTTAAACAGGGTGTTTTAGCTACTTATCCTTGTTAAAAGATGAAATCATGTAGCATTCTTTTGACCTATCCAACCACACTGTGGTCAAATCCAAAGCAATTAAAGAAGATGGTTGCTAAATACCAGCGGGTCGTCATCTGTAACAAGAACCATCATGTGCTTGTTTGAGCTGAAGAGATTCATGTTTGGTCAAATTTAGTGCAAGGAAGGCAATATTTCAATCGTTCAAGGCTTTTGGAATCTAATGGCAAAAAGTATGTTTTGTATAGTAGAACAGTACTAACAGAGGAGAACCTGTGACCGCACCTGCTGTTTCCAGCAAAGGTAAAAATAAAAGTTTTCCCCTGACATTAGGTCCAGTCGCGTCCGACTCGGGGTGGTGCTCATCTCCATTTCTTAGCCAAAGAGCCAACCATGTCCGTAGACACCTCCAAGGTCATGGGGCCAGGCATGACTGCATGGAGTGCTCTTACCTTTCCGCCGGAGCGGTACCTATTGATCTACTCACATTTGCATGTTTTAAGACTGCTAAGTTGGCAGAAGCTGGGGCTAACAGTGGGAGCTCACCCTGCTCCCCGAATTCGAACTGCCAACCTTTCAGTCAGCAAGTTCAACAGCTCAGCGGTTTAACCCACTGCGCCATCGGGGGTTCCCAGCATTATCTGCAAATAAAGGCAGATTATGCTTAAGAAAAGAATTAAAAATCAGTCCTTACCTTGCTTTAGTAACAAATTCATGAAAGCCTTCAGGATCCACACCCTCTTCCTCCTCCTCCTCCTGTTTCTGTTTTAATTTTTTCTGAGCCATCTGATCAGTTTCCTACAAGTAAGCAACACTGAAGTAACCTCTCCAGCCACCCTGCCTGCATATACATTATGAGGTATTTAAAATGTTTTCAAGTGAAACAGCTAAGGGAGATAACACATCAAGGATATTCAGCACACTGAAACTAACAAGCCACATGGGATTCTACTGATCCCCTCAGCTAATCCTGAGCTACAAAAAAGCACTATGATTACAAGCAGTATACACATATTTTCAACCTGTATAAGAATGAGGACTAGATATTTTTAATGAAACCAAACCACATAGAGTGCACCCTGCTCTATAATATAATCTAGAGCAGTTCTCAACCTGTGGGTCTCCAAGTGTTTTGGCCCACAACTTCCAAAAATCCCAGCCAGTCTGCCAGCTGTTAGGATTTCTGGGAGTTGAAAGCCAAAACATCTGGGGACCCATAGATTGAGAACCACTAATCTAGAGCCATCTCTAGCATATTAAAGATTTCAGGTTAACTAGTGATAAATCTTTTCAATGACACTTTAAAAAGTATGCTTTGGTCTGTGGGGCAATGTTGAAGGCAATACATTTTCCACTGGAATGTAACTATTCTTTCTCACAATGGACAGAAATTCTGTCATGGTCTGCTTATCTTGGTCAAGGCAAAGAGCTTTTTTTTCATAATTTCTATATGCAAAAAATATTTTGTTATGGCAGCTGAAATATATTTGCACTGGGACTAAACTGTAAAATAAAAACATTTAATATGGAGCTTCAATTGTCTAAAGGTCTGCCCTTGTGCTCTGCTACTCTGCTGCTGAGTACGCATGCCCAGTGTGGAACACATCTCACCATGCTAAAACAGTGGATGCGGCTCCTAATGAGACATGCTGCATTATCACAGGGTGTCTGCGCCCTACACCACTGGAGAAATTACACTGCTTAGCCAGAACGTAAGGAGTTTTTTTTAGATATGCAATGTTTTTATTTGTTTTAATGGTGTATAAGGTGCTGTAGGTAGTTATGCGCGGTTGGTAGATAGATGTATTTTTATCCGTATTTATCTGTATCAGAATTTGCTGTGAGTTGCCCCGAGCCGCACGGGAGTGGCGACAGACAAGTCGAAACAAATAAATAAATACTGCACCACCTGACATCTGCTGGGAAGTAGCAACCAATAGTGAAAGGACCAAGGTAGTGACATCTCTGGCCCATCCCCTGTCAGGATATCAGCAAGCATGCCAATGAATTAAATCAAGAAATAGTTTTCTAACATCTACAGAGATACTCACTGAAACACCTCAGCAAGCGAGAGTCCAAAAGTGGCAGGCTAAAACCCACAACCTCAATCCATGGCTGATACCAAATGAGAGATTCCCTCCTTGGCACACAGAAAACTGGGCGACTTGGAAGGCGCTAAACAGACTGCGCTCTGGCACCACGAGATGCAGAGCCAATCTTAAGAAATGGGCCTACAAAGTGGAGTCCACGACATGCGAGTGTGGAGAAGAGCAAACAACAGATTACAATACAGTCTGAGCCCTGCCACATGCACAATGGAGGGCTTTCTTATAACAACACCAGAGGCACTCCAAGTGGCCAGCTACTGGTCAAAGGATATTTAATAGAATGCCAAGATTTCAAACATTGTGTGTGTGTGTTTAAAAAAAATACAATACAACTGTACCCTTGGTTCGCTTCTGATATGATAAATAAATAAATTGCCTAAAGGTTTACTTCTAAAAACCTTCAAGTGGCTTTATTCTTGCTTTAAGAAAGCATGCTCATATAAGCACATTTGCAAACTACTATGAATCTAAAATATTAGAATGTACAAATAACCTTCATATGAAAAATACGTAGCATATTTTAAATGTAGCTGCATTTGTCTGTACTATGAACATACATTACTGTATTTTCTTTCAATGTAGTGGTTCATACAGTATAGATGCAAGAAATGTGTGAGTTTTACTGGCAAAAGATGCATAACATATGTGTACTTAAATAGCTGGTTTTGCCAACAGAGGAGAAAGAAAGAAGCAATACCATTGCCAAATTCATCCATAGAACTCCCAATTGATAGATTGTAAGTACTGAATTGAACTTGGACACTTTCTATTTGGCATTCTCTGTCTAATGGAATTGTGTGGCTAAAATATACTTTTCAAGATTCATTAGTTATGGTGTTTACAAAGTGTAAATGACGGGAGAAGAAAAACAATGGACAAGGAAACATTATAAAATTAAAATTGCTTTAAAACTATACTATATCCACAGTGCTGAATTTATCTTTTTATTTATTTTAAAGAGGAGTTTCAAATACTGAGATCTTAGGCATGTTTCTTGCAACATATTAGGTTACCTCCTTTTGCATTTGTAAAAGATTAATTGTACTTCAGTTTTTTAAACCACCCACCTATAACTCAGTTACACACACGTTCAGTCAGAGAACACCAACTTGGCAAGCAAAAGGCATCATACTGTGTGACCACTAGTTTGAAAACCACCATTCCATAGCATCTCTGTAAAACCATCTAATTTGGACTTCACTTTACTGAACTACTTTGCTTACTTTAAAACCCCCAATGATACTATCAAAGTTTTCTGATCGCTATTTTCAAAGAGAATCAGAATCATAACATGGAAAGTATCTACGTGCGAAATCTACCTACAGACACAGCCAATTCAGTCCCTGTTCTATTACATTTCCCTGTCTACTTGTTCTCAATGTAAGTACTTATCTGATAACATTTGGGTTTCCTACTTAACAAAAAGTGACATCAGCAACCCAAGTAACAAAACTCAGGGCCTGATAAAACAGGTTATCACGTTATTACAAAAAAAAGCCGAGTAAGCAAAAGTTTAGGCCTATCCAGTACCATCTGAAAATGAATTTGAGTTTAATGAACTGCGACATGCCTCTTTTCAACTTACAAAGCAGAAAGTTTGAAAGCATGAATTACTCATGATTTCACTTTGTCTGCTTCTTTACATCATTTCAGCCTTGGAGTAGGTGTCCCCAGTGGCTCAATGGGTTAAACCGTTGTGCCAGCAGGACTGAAGACCGACAGGTTGGAGGTTAGAATCCGGGGAGAGCACGGATGAGCTCCCTCTGTCAGCTCCAGCTCCCCATGCGGGGACATGAGAGAAACCTCTCACAGAATGGTAAAACATCAAAATGTCCCCTGGGCAACGTCCTTGCAGACGGCCAATTCTCTCACAGCAGAAGCAGTTTCTCAAGTCACTCCTGACACACACAAAAAGCCCTGGAGTAAAATAAAATAAAAGCAGGGAACTCCGATGTCTAAGATCAATCACATTCATCTTCTCCTACACTAGACCCCAGCTTACACAACCAATACTCACCCTATTATAACAGATGATAAATTCACCAAGCTGGTGAGCCAAGATGCGCCTACGGTCAAACAGGGCTAGGCGCCGACTTGGGAGAAGCATTCTCAAAGACTGTTGAAGATTACTTGCTGCTCGCTTCAAAAAGCGAACCACTAACTCCTGTCATCAGGGAACAAAATTAAGGAATAAATCATTCTAACTGATGTCTTCTATTTCATTGTAAAATGATATTGACAATGATATTGAATCCCACCCATGGGAAAAAAGTGGGATAGAAATGAATAAATAATGTTAATAATAATAACAATAAGGTATTTGGACTGGGGATAAGGGTATTGTAACACAGTAAAAAAGAGCAAGCTCATAGACAAAAAGATGTACTGTATTTTCCAGGGTATAAGACTGGGCGTATAAGACAACCCCCAACTTTTCCAGTTAAAATATGGAGTTTGGGATATACTCGCCTATTAAGACTACCCCTCTTCCAACGTACACCAAATAAACATTTTTAAAGCATCAGATTTGGTTTCAATATGGTAATTTTCCTATTACTGTACCTCCTTCTCTACCTCTCAGCTCTCGTACATGCGCACCTTCACCACTTCACTGCAGTCTTCAGAAGCGAGATCTGAGGGCAGAGGAGGAGGTACGGTAATCTGATACAAGGGCGGGATAGACAGGTAAAAGAGGTGTGTTTTTCTGGGCCCAGAGCCACTCTATCTCTTTTTTCCCTACCCCGGGTGCCCCGGATGCCTTCCTGGTGACCATCAGGACTGCATTAAATCCACGAATCCTGCTGAATGGATTTTCTTCTACCGTCCTAGTACAGCTTCGCCCTTAATGTTTTCATACAGTCGCTCCATACGTCAGGAACGTGGCCACTGCCATTTTTGAGCCCTCCCCCCACCATATGTGACAACAACAGATTCTCCAATCCGGAATGGAAGTTTCAGCACCCGCTCTATAAGACGACCTGGTATATAAGTAGACCCCGCGTATAAGATGACCCCTGACTTTTGGGAAGATTTTCTTGGGTTAAAAAGTAGTCTTAAATGCCAGAAAATATGGTAAGTTACAGTGTTCAGGAAACTTTGATGGCTCATACAAGGCTTATTTGGGCAAAGAGAAAGGGCAATGGATACTTAAAGGTAGAGAAGAAGCTGGGTTAAAAGATTGGTTCAGCTTTTTCCAATTATATGACATATTTAGGAAGGATGCAAGAGTAGGGTTTGCCTCTAATAAATCTGAGTTAGAAAATGTCTTTGAGAGGGGTGACAAAGGCCTAATCTCCAGGCTCTACAAATATATTTTAGAATACAACTTAGTTGACAACCAAATAAAAACTGTTATGATTATGTGGGCCAAAGATTTAAGTAGAAATATCCATTTGGAAAAATGGAAAAATCTTTGGAAAAAGAGGTATAGATTTTCAGTGGCTGGCTCAATTAGAGAAAATATGTTTAAAATGTTGCACAGAACCTATATAACTCCAGAGTTATTGGCTAAAATAGAGGACAAGGAGCTTGCTGGGAATGTAAGAAGGTAAAATGATCTTTTTTTCCATGTATGGTGGACCTGTAACTGAAAGAATTCTGGAAAAAGTGGTTAAAGAAACGAACAACATGATTTGTCAGGGATTATGGGTTAGGTTTTCCTTGTATAAAACACAAACCTAATTTTGCAGAGTAAAACAAAATGCAGCAGCTTCAGCTTAGCCCAGAAGTAATGTGGTCATTGAGAAAAAACTCCATAGCATAAAGTCAACATACTTTATTGTAAGTAAAATAAAATATCCATACAGGAGAAAATCCACAAAGTAAACCTCCACACAGGAGAGCCATAAAAGGAAGCCACAAAGGTAGCCACAAAAGGAGCCACAAAGGGAAGGATACAAAATGGAAAGGAGTATTTAAGGACATAACAATTAGACCCCCACCTTTCACTAGGAATCTAATTGTTGAGCACCTCTGCTGTAACTTGTTACAACCAAAATTAACATTACTGAGAACACTTAAAGGTACAAATATAATTTTGTAACATAAAACTTTTAACATGATTAACAAAAAAAGGTCAAGAAAAATTCAGAAATGTGCTTATTAGGAATATTTAGAAAGTGTATTAGCACAGGAGAGGAAGAAATTTGTCAATATTGCTTTGTTCCTGCAAGACTACTAATAGCTGAAACATGGAAGGGGGAAAAAGAGTTAACTATTAAGAATTGGAGAGATAAATTAATAGATTATATCCAAATTGCCAAACTGACAAATAGCAGCAGAGAAGGAAATTTTTTTTTTTTAAAGGAGGTTGGCAATGGGGTATTTTGAAAAGAAGACAAAAGTAGATTTGAAGATCGCCATAAAGGGGATTTAGTGAAAGAAGACATGTGGGTAGTTGTGGGTTAGTTATGTGATTCATACTGAGTAGTGTTGGAGGTCATGGGGGTTGGGTTCACGGGTGTGGGGTTAGATGGACAATACATCTTAAGGTGTAATAACTGTACAATCAAAGTTGATATTTCATATGTTTAACGAGCGCTGACTGTATACCATTCTGTAAACTTGCATACTCTTTTGCATATTTTTTTCTTTTTTCTGTTTTTTGTTTTTCTGTTGTCTGTTTTGTTTCCTGTGTACATCATAAATCAATATTTTTTTAAAAAAGAAATAGAAATAAAATATCTCTCTGAATGGATTACAAGCTTTTATATCAAATTCAGAATACTACTATCAACACTATGCATCTCTGGCACCACCTCTGGTCACCTTCTCAAAATCTCATGCCTTATAGCAGCCTGGCTGGAAAACCATGCCTTTCTATCCCACTATGTCAGCCCCAATAGTAGGGGGAACTGTCTCCAAAATGAACACTAAAGCAAGATGCCTGCCTTGGGTGTTTAGCTTCAAACATTCTGTCTCCAGTCTGGATTTTTATTCTGGTTAGGTCCCCTACTAAACATGCAAATGAACAGTCTCATAGCCAAAGTGTTGAATTTCACAGTTTGCATCTCACCAGCATTATATTAGGTTGGTTTGATTTGTTATTTTAAACATTATTTTTCACAGCACAGCAGACAAAGTAGCTCTCAGAGAGCCAGTTTCAATTTTCCACTTGGAAAGAGCAGGAGTAACATTTTCCACTGAGGCAAACTGATTATTCCCAATTCCTGACATAAGGCTTTTAATCTATGAGCTAGATTGACTCTTTCCTCGCAGCCTGTTTTCATAGTCTCTTTTTAGGCTAAGAAAACTGCCTGCTAAGGGCAAGGACTGGAAAGGGGCCTGTTTTATTAAATGCTAAAAAGCATCTGCTTCATACAGAACAATGGTTCAGCTACTGTCTGGGGAGTCAGTAGACAACTCAAAATTATGTCTGGAAACCATGTTCCTGATACAGACGGTTCAACGTGGGAATGGGAAACCTATGTGAAAAGGTGGAAAATAGAAAACTATGCTCTATTCAGCTGGGTTGATCTCCTTTGGAGCCTAAACACTCCTCTTTTAAATGATATAAACACAAAGAATGTAGTTTGGCCCAAAGAGAAGTATTCAAATCATTTCAGAGACAGAGGCAGGATGAGCTAGTCTTGCAATGGTTAACTAACCCTAGCTGATGGAAATCAGCTTCACACTGATTCAAGAATGCTGACTAGGATCAACTGGTTTCTCCTCCATGAAAGGAGATGGATAAGCAGGCTATTTCTTACCATTTGTTCATCTTCCTTGGCAGCCCAGGCAGGATTATGGACCTGATCCCCAGCCTCTTTCATCAGGCGCAACTGCACACGATGCAAGTAGGCAGAGAAAGCCTTGCGAGCCTGAACTTTGCTGCAAAAGCAGAGAGGCATAGGTAACAGTCAGAAATACAGCTAAAATCCACTGACTTTAGAATCAAAAACCTCTCTGGGCACATTGTTAGCTGCTATAGAGGAAAGGGCTGTTTTAAGATCTGAAGCTTTGTATACGGGCCCATGGTGCAAATGCAAAGGAGGGTTCCATCTTTCTCAGAAAGTATTAGAAAGACAGTCCTAAGATCTGATAGGGAAGCTCTCTCTCAAACACAAACTTCTGGAGGATAAATTCAGTATCACCCCACCTATCTATCTTGTGGTCTAGGGGGAAAGCCAAAGTATACATTTTATAATGAAAATTCTTTAATAAGCTTCACTGCAAATTAGGCACAGGATGGAAAAAAGATATCTTGATATTAAGATGGAAGTGGCAGACTAATTTTGCAAGGAAATATGATACCTCTATATAGAGAAAGTTGGATCCAAACTAAGGAGGTTACTCTTAAATCCCACTGAATTCAACTTGAAATGTTAGTCATGACTAATACAATTTCCATTAATTTCCATGAGATTTTAGTGCAGATACCTTTGTCTGGATCCAACTCAAAAAATTAAAACCTCCCCAGTGTCTCAAACACAAGGCTACATTTTCCATTTACAAAGGCTCTTAAATTGATCACTGAATATTCTTAAAACATTTGAACAGACTCAAATCCTGGAATAATATGTTCGATTATCTTCAAAAGAAAGTAAAAGCAAAATTGATTTTTAAGATTAATCCAAAATGCATAGCATTACAGATCTATTCAAACAAGCTCACAAAACCAGCCAACCTGGTTAGCTGCAGACCATATGATTGTCTCTTGAAACCAAAGATGCACTGATCATATGAAACTGAGCTCTCTCTTTCCTCTAAGCACAGAGGTAGTTGCAGGATTGAGTGACAAAAGCATTATATTTTGATGCAATAGCTTTGGATGAGGAGAAATGTTTCTAGTATGTACGTTCTGCCCATGGCACAAGGTAATAGGGCACTATTCTGATTTTATTTTTATTTTTTTAAGTAAAAAAAATAGGGGCAGGAGAAATGGAGTGAAACAGGGAGAACCTCCAAGGTCCTTTGGGGGACAAGGTATATGGGCCCTTCCACACAGCCCTATATCCCAGAATATCAAGGCAGAAAATCCCACAATATCTGCTTTTAATTGGGTTATCTGAGTCCACACTCAGATGTGTGATTTTCTGCTTTGATATTCTGGGATATAGAGCTTCAATCAAGATGGTGTTTATCTCCTGATTGGAGTCAGCAGTCTCCCTTGCATATAGTGCCTGATTATAGAGCCTGCACTAGTAGTGGGCATCCGCTTTCAATAAATTATGCTATTCTTGCTGCAGCAAAAGCCAGCCCAAAGAAGAGGATGTGAATAGAACCATCATTAAGACCAGGCAAAATGTGGTAATTGGATCCCAGTCAGTGCTAGTGTGACAGTGGTGACACTAGGCCAAAGGTCTACTAAGCTTGGGATTGGTTCCAAATAGTCTTCCCCCAAATATAAATATAAATGTCTACATCTGGTTTTCACTTTGAAGCTATCATGGGTAACAGCAGTCAAAATGCCACATCAGTGAATGCGAAAAAACATCCTTGGCTCCAGGATCTGATCCCGGGGTAATTACACTGACCTGATTTGCATTAAAGAATCTTGGTTAGATGAATTTGGGGGGAGGGGGTGTTAACCTGTCCTAGCTTTGTTCACCAGGATTCTCTGTACGGCAGCAGATGAGGTCTGGAGAGCCCACCCAGCAGTTCAACAATCTTCCCTTCTAGGCTGGCTGAACTGGTCTCAGCAATGGTGCTTCCCCCCCCCCCCCTCAAAAATTGTGCCGGGGGACTCAACATCTATCCTGAAACCACTCTGTTGGAAGTAACTCAGGACTTCACATTTCCTATAACAACCATGAACCTTTCCGAAGCATCATCTGATGAAACCCATGCTACAGGGCACACTCTGGACTCCAGTTTCTTGTGCTGGGCAAGATTTTGCTGGTTTGGGTGGAGGAACTTTCCAAAGTTCCGTTGTCATGGATAGACTTCTACCTGGTTAGGATTTAGATTCAAAGGGAGATGGAGCTTCTGTTGGACTGATGGTGTGTGCTATTAAGATGGTCTACTTCAGAAGTTCTATGAATCTAGGTGGATTTCTGATGGCTCTTGGGGCATTTCCTTTGTTTTGGCAGGGGATCCTGCTGGAAGATCTGGCTGAGCTTTGGGAATAATATGTAAGCCATCCTGAGTTCCTTCAGGGAGATGGTGGCGGGGTATAAGAATAAATTTGTTATTATTATTATTATTAATAGAATAATAGAGTTGGAAGAGACCTTGTGGGCCATCCAGTCCAGCCCCCTGCCAAGAAGCAGGAAAATCGCATTCAAAGCACCCCTGATAGATGGTTATCCAGCCTGTTTAAAAGCCTCCAGCGAAGGAGCCTCCACCACACTCTGGGGCAGAGAGTTCATAGTTAGGAAAGTTCTTCCTAATGTTCAGATGGAATCTCCTTTCCTGTAGTTTGAAGCCACTGTTCCACATCCTAGTCTCCAGGGCAGCAGAGGTTCAGTTGCTTCCCTTCCTGCTGCCATTATGCAATCAGGCAAAGCCTTTTTTAAAAATTTAGGCAGGCCTTTGTTTTTCAACCTTTTGTAAAAACAGACACTTTCAATGTGGTGTGTTGTGTCAGTATCTTTTTATTGTGTTTTAAATGTTTTTAAAACTGTTTTAACTTGTGTTTTGAAATAGCGTTGTTTGATTGAATGAAGAGTTTTAGCTGTACTTTGCTTCAATTTGTAAGCTTCTTTAAATTCTGCACTGGAAAAAAGTGTGCAAATAAATAGTTTATGTGTTTATATAAATGCTTTAAGTAAATAAATTCCTTTTTATGGCAATTTAAAACCATTAGAAACCATCACTGCATCTTGTGGCAATAATTTGTATAACAAATGATGCTCAACCTTTAAAGGTTCATGAAATGCTGCACCAACCACCAAATAGGCCATGGCAAGCTGAAGCTTTTCATAAGCATCCTTCTTCATTTAGAATCCACTTTAACCAAAGCAATCTCATGAAAACTCTTACCTTAGATTCTTGTTTTCATGAAGAACCTGTAGCAAATTAAATGGAAGCTCAACACTCTTTGGCACAGTATCCAATTTGCTTTCGCATGGTAGCCCTTCATTTTTAGGTTTCTGTTCAAGTTGGTTCTTTGTCAACTTCCCCTGATGAGAAGGCTCCATCTGCTCTGACAACTGTGGTTTGGATTTCACCTTCATATTTTTAAGGCAATCAGCTGTTTCATTCTGAGGTATTTCTGGTTCTTCATCTTCTTCTGTTGTCTCCTCTTCCTCTTCGCATTCCATTTCTGACTTGAGAACAAAATCAGTTGACTGCAAAGTTCCTGTAAAGAATCAATATGTTACTGGCTCTCCACATTTTAGTATCAGTAAAGTATGGTTAAAAAAAACCCTTTAGCTCTTATATGAATCAGTGCAAAGGACAGAAACTTGAGGTTGAAGAAAACAGCTTTTATTTTAATTGAAAAACCCTAGTAGCAAGTAGTGTAGATTTAACAAAAAAAAAATCTTTTCAGAAAGAGTTTTGAACCCAGGGAAACTGACTTTTGATAAGCAGGTTTATTGCTTTCACACATTAACACTAACAGTCATTGTAAAGGTCTGAAAAACCTGCATCTCCTTGGTCAGTCCTCTGAAAATTTTTGGTAAGGGACATGATGTGCATCTTTCTGGATCCTTTCAGATTTCCCACTCCTATAACTATATAAATATGCTATATATCTGAGGCCATTCAGTACTTCATCTGAAGAATTGGATTTATATATAGTAGAGTTCATGCTAAAATAAAAGTTTAATTTAAGGGTTTTGCACAATTTATTTTTCCCCTCTCCCTTCCTCCTTTTCATCTTTAAGAGTGGGTATGGCTGTGCCTTTAACTGAAGCCTTTTGTATCATCTGTCTCGCCCAAAGCCACATCATTAGATCTGTAACTTTTCAATGTTGCCATATTTTAAATTGTCGTTGGTATACTCCAAGCCACAACTTTACATACTTTGTCAAGAGTTTTACTGGTTGCAGACATCTTTATTACTGCCATTGTTCTTGTGGAATGTACCAGCACAAGCTATGGCCATGGTCTTTTTGCCTGGTTGTAACAGAGGTGAATGCATGCTTTAATACATCATGACAGCTGCACATTTCAAGTGTGTGGGCCCATTGTTTGTGGATTAAAAGATAAAAACAAGGCCTGCATGTGTATGAAGGTTTGTGTTCACACAATGTAAATTTTAAGAGTTCATCTTACATTTAAGGTGCATCATATTTGACTCTAATGATGAGACATATTAGTGCAGAAGGCTGAAAGCGATATGCCTTCAAAAACTCAGACATTTGAAACTCTCTTCGGTAGGAATGATTGGTTTAATCGTAATGTCACTTCATTGTTTCTGAAGTAATAAAAGTTTCATTGAATGAAAAGTGAAAAATTTCTACGTTTTCTTGCTACTAGACAAACAACTTTGAATATCAAAAATCTTATTTTTCTTGCAAAGGTTTGAGTTAATGGACCATTAAATGCAAAAGAGTAATTGACTGAATTTTGCAAGACCAACAGCTTATTCATTGGAAACACATTCCTCAAGCAACCAAAGAGGTGACATCATCACCTGATAGCCAATACAGGAATCAAATTGGGTATATAATTAATTGAAAGCAAAAGATGGAGAAGTACCATTCTATACACTAAAACAAAGCCTGGAGAAAATTGTAACACAGACCATAAAGCACTAATACAAAAAAATTAAAGCTGAAAAAGAACACTAAAACTGATAAAATAAAGTGATCACAAGCTGCTAGATAGTTTGAGATCAAAAACAGGCAACAGTGACTGCATTGTCTGTAGCTTTAAACAATTCTTTCTCTGTGCATAAGTCAGAGCATTGTGGGCAAGCATAAAGATGTGGAGTTGTTTGTTCTGCTCCACAATCGCACAAGGTGACGGATTCTTCTAGGTCCGTGTTTTCCAACCAGTGTGCAGTGGCACGCTAGTGTGCCGTGAGCTGTGATCAGGTGTGCCGTGGGAAATTGGAGCCTCCAATACCCTTTCTTCCCCCTCCTGTCGAACACTTTTTCTTCTCCATTCGGGCTCCCTTCTTCCCAGCCTCGCTCTGCTCACTTTGTTCTGGGGCGAGTCTGCGCAGTAGCGTCTGCACGGGTCACGTCTTCCTCCCTCCCCCTCCCCTCCTGAACACGCTCATGCTGCCCCCTCGGATCAAAATGGCGGCAGAAGTGGCAGTGTAGAAGAAAAAGTAAGTGTTCGGCAGGAGGGGGAAGAAAGGGCGCGAAGGGGAAGGGGGAGGAAGAGGTCTCTGTCGAAAGCTGGCATGGGCAAACTTGGACCTTCCAGGTGTTTTGAACTCCAACTCCCACTATTCCTAGCAGCCTCAGGCCCTTTTCCTCCCCCCCCCCTCAGCCACTTAAGTAGGAAAGGGCCTCAGGCTGTTAGGAATGGTGGGAATTGAAGTCCAAAGCACCCAGAGGGCCAAAGTTTTAGGGACCTTAAAGTGGTGAGCCTCCTTCCAACATTGTGATTCTGGATAGAAAACAAACAACAACATAACATAACATTGTTTGAGTCCACAGTGCTCTCTGGGTGTAGGTGAACTACAACTTCCAAACTCAAGGTCAATTCCCAAGCAAACCCTTTCAGTACTTTCTGTTGTTAATGAGAGTTCAATATGCCAAGTTTGGTTCAATTCCATTGTTGCAAGAGTTCAGGATGCTCTTTGATTGTGTGTTAACTATAAATCCCAGAAACTTTAACTCCCAAATGTCAAGGTCTATTTTCCCCAAACTCCATCTGTGTTCACATTTGGGCATATTGAGTATTCATGCCAAGTTTGGTCCTGATTCAACATTGTTTGAGTCCACAGTGCTCTCTGGATATAGGTGAACTACAACTCCAAAACTCAAGGTCAATGCCCACCAAACTCTTATAGCATTTTCTCTTGGTTATGGGAGTTCTGTGTGGGAAGTTTGTGTCTTTCTGCCATTCCTGCCAGGATATCTATGTTGTGTTCATCGAAACAGGCCCAGGTTTCACACTGAGTGTATAAATACATTTAAAAACATATTAACTATATGTATTACTGTGTTAGAGTGTCATTTTGTGTCATTTTGGTTGGTGGTGTGCCCAAGGATTTTGTAAATATAAAAAGTGTGCCGCAGCTCAAAAAAAGGTTGAAAAATACTGTTCTAGGTAGTGCCATTTTGCCAGGTTTTCTTTTGATCTGCCAGCTCTGCTTCCGAGTCTGTTCACAGACTTCCAAGTTGCCCATTCTTGGTTTCCTCCCTCGTGGGGGGCCATGCAGTTGAAATTGCCTGTTTTTGTTGTCCACAGGGATATTCTTACTGTTGCTGGGGGAATATTTAGAGGTGTAGTGGTTCTCATGAAACTTTTCCTTGATTTAAGTCTACTGGGAGGAGGCTGATAGCCATATAGTGGGTGGCCTTCACAGAGTTCAACCTTATTTCTCTCGCAACTGGCAGAAGGTGATAAGACGTGTAGATGCAAATCAAGCTCCTTATCCTCTAGACATGTGCTCTAATGCTATTGTGCCAAGACTTCCACTTACCTGACAGTCTTGACCGTCTTGGTCTGAGTTTGCCATGTCGTCTTCGTTTCCGTACTTCTAGTGACAGAAGTTTCCGCTCATAAAGAGCAGCATGAAGCTGAGCATTACAATCCACAACATCCAGACCCAGTTCTCCAGCAAGAGCTAAACTGCAAACAAACAGAAAGGAAAAAATAACATTACAAACTATAAAATCAAAAATCCTTTTCTCTCTGGTTATGTTTAGAAAAATGTACAAGCTATTATTCCTGCTAAATAACTAATACTTATTTAAAGAGGTCCGTATACACTCACACTTATTGGAGCAAAAGCACAAGACTCAGCCTATCCCACCTTTCCAGAAATAAATCAAGAATCAAGTGGTTCGGTAATTCACTTTTACACTGTTTAACGAACATTATGGCAACATTCTATATGGTCATAATAAGCTATCATTTATATCCCACCCTTTAGCTGAAGACCTCAGGGCAACTTACAAGAATTACAATTTAAAACAATAAATAAAAATTTTAAAATACTAAATATTAACTCATTTCTCAGTTAAAACCAGTCAATTTAAAACCAGTTGAAACAATAAAAAATAAAAAATGTGTAAGTGAGATAAAATCGATTAAATCATTTAACCCCTGAAGGCTATAATAAAAACCATGTTTTCATTTGGTGCTAAATGGGTTGCCAAGGAGAGCTTATTCTATAACTGGCCTTGTCTTTACAGAGAAGACTGTCTCCCATGTCTTCTTACAATGTGAGATGCAGAGATAGACCGCTCTAATAGAGCTCAATATTCAAGCATGTACAAGGGGAGGCACTCCTTCAAGGATTAAAATTCCAAGCCATTTAGGTATTTAAATGTTATCATCAGCATTTTGAATTCAGATTGGATGTATATTGGCAGCACGAGCAATTCTTTAAAATTATTGTTATGGTTTCTGAATAGTGTTCCAGTCAGCAATCTTGCTGCTGTATTTTACACAAGATACTCTTTCTCAGTTGTCTTCAAGAGCAATTCCACACCAAGTACATTGAAGTAATCTAACTGGGATTTTTATCACTGCTATGGCTAAATTATCCCTATCCAGGAAAGGCTATAACTGGTGGACCAGTTGAAGCTCACCCAAAGCACTCAAAGCCTCGGAGTCCACCAGGTCCTCCAGTAATAAAGAGGAAGAAAAACTTTATTTTTCTACCCCGCCTCCATCTCCCCGAAGGGACTCAGGGCAGTTTACATGGGGCCAAGCCCAGGCAATATAGAATTAAAGGCAAAGCAATGGCAAATTACAATTTAAAAAGCATAAAACAGCATAACAATAGACAAGCAACAAGCAACAAAATACAATTTTGAAAAGGGGGGAGGAAGGCCAATATATGAGCTGATTAAAGGATAATTGGTTCAATAGGGTGGATGGAAATGTATAATAGCATAGGAAATATCATGAAACAGGGCAATTCAACAGGAACAGAATCAATTCGGTTAACTTAACTTACAAAATCTGAATAGTAATGTGATATAGGAAATCAGGCTGAATGATGATTCAAGTCACGATACAAGTCATATGTCATAGTAGTTGTAAGTTGAAAGTGCAACGGAACATCCACGTCTTTAATCCCTTGCAGAATATGGCTAAGGAGGGTACCAGCCTAATCTCCCTGGGGAGGGAGTTCAAGAGACAGGGGGCCAGCACCGAGAATGCCCTTTCTCTCATCCCTACCAGCCGGACCGTGTGGGCTCATATGGGAGGAAGCGGTCGCGCAGATAGGCAGGTCCTGAACGTTTAGAGCTTTATAGGTAATAACCTGCACCTTGAATTGGGACCGAAAACCTATCGGCAACCAGTGGAGCTGTTTAAATAGGAGGGTTGACCACTCCCTGTAACCTGCTCTGGTTAACAATATATTCAAAAATTCTACCAAGCTTCAGGTTCAGTACAAGCCATCCAAGGTAGCTAGATCTGAGACCTAGCAATCAACAGAGCCTTTGCTTTATAGGATTCAGATCAGTTTATTGGCCCTTGTCCAGACATCATTGAGACATTGCTCAAGGACCTTCAAAGCTCCAGCTAACTCCACTGGTAAAGCAGATGAGAGCTAGAAGATATTTGGATACCAATGGCACCCAACACTCAAGACTCTAAATTACCTCTCCCAGAGGCTTTATACAGATACCAAACAATATGTACATCAAGATATTTTAGTCCATAACAGATAATACAATAAAGAGGAAAAGAAAAAAATACATGTTGTGAAACACTCAGAGATGGTAATAGTTACAAGTAAGTCCATATGCTGTGCACCACTTATTATCACTAATGGGTAATCTTAGAACCGTTGCTCTTAGTTGAAAAAAAAGAGTGAACAATTCAGAATAGAAGATAGACAACCTTATATATTATTAATAGTTGGCTTTGCTCCCCAATAAACAATGCAATATGACCACTACCTCCAAGATAATATTTCTGCAACAGTTAAGCATACTCATTATGCAAAAAGCAATGCCGGTATTTTCTTTTCTATTAAAACTTTAAAAAGAAACAACAAGCCCCTTGCTACAGCTCCCAAGCGGAGTATGGTCCTAGCTTTATCTATTATAACAACTGCATCATAAAACACGTACAAAATAGAATTCGGGTAATGAAAAACATAGACTTACCATCTATCTATATAACTATAACAAGACTTCCTGTCATATCAAGATGCACTATCCTAACTCCCTGAATTGGAACAAAGACAAGAATCACATAATATTGTGACAATGAAACATGTTTTTGTTAGCTATTTCTTTATTCATGTTTTTTTCACTTTCAGGGTGGTCATGTACTCCTAACCTCAGAAAATGTGGAAGGATGACTATATATGTGTAAGCCCACTGTTGGGAAAAGTAAAATTGAGACTGTTGTTGAGAAATCTAATGGCAAGATGCCCACTTTACAAGTCAAAACCTCTAAATAAGAAAAAGAAGAGGCACTGCATGATTTCAGAGTCTGCATCTTTATAGATTAATAGAATCATGGAGCTGGAGGGAGCCTTATGGGCCATCTAGTCCAACTCTATGTTCAAAACAAGATCTCTAGCTAAAGCATCCCAGCTAGTAGCTGTCCAGCCTATTTTTGAAGATGTCAAGAGAAAGAAATCTCACCACCTCTCTAGCCAATTGATTATATTGGTGAACCACTCTGTCAAATGTCCAGTAAAAAATCTACTCTCTTGTAACTTCAAACCATTAGACCTGGTCCTACCATCTGGGGCAGAAGAGAACACTCTCCTATCTGTGACAGCCTTGAAGTATTTAAAGAATGCATTAATGCCATGCCTCAGTCTTCTCTTCACCAAACTGAACATGTCCAGATCCTTCAACATTCCTTCATAATTCTTATCTAAATGCCTCTTATTATCTTCACTGTCTTTCCCTGAAACCGATCTCGTTCCTACTAAGAATATATCTTACAAATGAAGAGTCTATTGATACAGAACTATCTAGCTAAAAATGAAAATGTATTTTGCAGAGAGATGTTAAGGAATTCAGAAATGTCACTTATAAAATACAATGCCACTGTGTTTTGCCCAACATCCCAGTGCCCAAAGTCCAAATGCAAAAACTCTCAGAACAGATATACAAGTGAACAGAAAAATCTTTACTCTTTACTTTGCAGAGTTGCAACAAACATTGGCAATGTTGCATACAAAACAAGCAGTGCAGCAAACTTATATAGTCTTTGTAAGGAACACAAAATAAGGCATCTTCATCTTTACAGCAAATGAGAGATCAAAATAAACCTGAAGTAAATGGCTATTTCACCATAGCCTCCTCAGAGTAGCTTCTGCAAACTGCTCCCCAGAGCCAAGCCATGTCCATACGTCTCCTCAGAGAAAAAGCTCTCCCTCAGCATCTCCTGCTGGCACACTAGAACTCCACCAGTCCAGAAAGAAACTCAAACAGTTATAGCCCCTTGGGCTACACCCAAGCTAACTACTTTCCCAGCTGTATATGATAATTACACACAATAGGGTTTTTTTTAACACACACACACACACACTTGGTTCTCCAAGTACTTATCACAACATGTTTTAGAGCAGAAAGAGTTTCTTCTGCCTGCTATGTGTTGTTGCACTGGAAAACTTAAAGGCCTCTTATAGGGGATCTAACACATATAGATAAAAAGCTAAGGTATTCGTTATAATAAAGTCTATAGTCTCAGGTATATTATTGTACTGAAAGTCATATTCTTCAAAGAATAACAACATTTTACTAGAAATGTTATAACTGCTGTAACCTTATGATAAGATGGTGAATATGAGTCACAAAAAAGCTAGAAACAAGCCAGTGGAGTCAACTAGCTCCCAGTATACGTGACTTCTATCGCTTATTCTTAAAAAACATTTACTTTTTCCCCTTTGTGTGTTTTTTAAAGCACGAAAAAGTATTTTTTCTATCAGTTATAGCAGTGGAAAAACATGATAGGCATACAAATAGAAAATGACAACATTTGGATATTACACATATTTGATCAAGAAGCACAGCCTGGACTCAGTCTGGGCTACGTTTGTGGTGACCTCAGAAGAAGCACAATTGCTCAATCAGTAAAACTTTTAAATCTACAACAAATGTTTATACTTTTATAGAAATTACCAAGAGATCAGGAACAGTGAATCACTACATAATACATCTTCCAAGAAAAGCATTTGACAACTCTCTCACACTCACTTACTCTCTCGTACACATACACACAAAGATTAATTTGGAATTGTTATCTTTATAAATTAGTAGATTTAAGGCATATATATTGATTCTTGTATATAAAAAGTGACACATAATAACTTCTTATAACCCTGCACCTTCTGGGGTAGGTATATGTTTATAATTAATTTGCTCTACAGTAGATTCAAAATAAATCATTTTCATCTTGTAACAATTTTTACTGGAATCTTTATTCTTTCTCTGATATACTCCTATTGGGATTAGATCCAGTCTTAATTGTACCTGATGCCTTACTAAAATCCTACAGCAGCTTGTAGATTCAGCCCAAGCATGGCTAAGACTGGGTCCAGTTCTTTTTCATTCATGAGAGAAAGAGAAAAAAAGGAAAGGCTTTAATTTTACTTATAGAAATTTTCCTGCAAAGGATACGTATCTTCCATAAATTAGAAGTTATTTTGCTTTCCTGGTCATTTAACAGATATAGGAGGAGGGGCATGGACATCTAACTATGGGTATATCTAACTCTGTTTCTTGGAAGCAAACATTATGTAACTGTAAGCAGAAGACTTTGTTCCAAGATGATCTCACAATATATTTTTACTTTTCATTAAAAAGTCTTTATTTTCTTAACTGTTCATATCCTAATTTCTTTTCATTACAGGTTAGTCCATTGCTGTTGATCTCACAATCTGCTCAATAATAATGGGAACATCGCAAAACATTCAATTATATTCAGATCAGTTTGATGACATACCTAGAATCATAGACTCATAGAGTTGGAAGAGACCTCATGGGCCATCCAGTCCAACCCCCTGCCAAGAAAATTGCATTCAAAGCACCCCCGACAGATGGCCATCCAGCCTCTGTTTAAAAGCTTCCAAAGAAGGAGCCTCCACCACACTCCGAGGCAGAGAGTTCCACTGCTGAACAGCTCTCAGTCAGTTCTTCCTAATGTTCAGGTGGAATCTCCTTGTAGTTTGAAGCCATTGTTCCACGTCCTAGTCTCCAGGGCAGTAGAAAACAAGCTTGCTTCCTCCTCCCTATGACCTCCCCTTACATATTTATACATGTTATCATGTCTTCTCTCAGCCTTCTCTTCTTCAGGCTAAACATGCCCAGCTCTTTAAGCCATTCCTCATAGAGCTTGTTCTCCAGACCCTTGATTATTTTAGTCGCCCTCCTCTGGACACATTCCAGCTTGTCAATATCTCTCTTCAATTGTGGTGCCCAGAATTGAACACAATATTCCAGATGTGGTCTACACAAGGCAGAATAGAGGGGTAGCATGACTTCCCTGGACCTAGACACTATACTCCTATTGATGCAGGCCAAAATCCCATTGGCCTTTTTTTTTGCCACTGCATCGTATTGTTGGCTCATGTTTAACTTGTTGTTCACAAGGACCCCAAGATATTTTTCACATGTACCGCTCTCAAGCCACGCGTCTCCCATTCTGTATCTTTGCATTTCATTTTTTTCCGCCTAAGTGGAGTATCTTGCATTTGTCACTGTTGAACTACATTTTCTTAGTTTTGACCCATCTCTCCAATCTGTCAAGATCGTTTTGAATTCTGCTCCTGTCTTCCGGAGTATTCGCTATTCCTTCTAATTTGGTGTCATCTGCAAACTTGATGATCATGCCTTCTAACCCTTCATCTAAGTCATTAATAAAGATGTTGAACAGGACTGGGCCCAGGACAGAACCCTGCAGCACTCCACTCGGCACTTCTTTCCAGGATGAAGAGGAAGCATTGGTGAGCACCCTCTGGGTTCGTCCACTTAACCAATTACAGATCCACCTAACCGTAGTTTTGCCTAGCCCACATTGGATTAGTTTGTTTGCCAGAAGGTCATGGGGGACCTTGTCGAAGGCCTTACTGAAATCCAGGTACGCTACATCCACGGCATTCCCCACATCTACCCAGCCTATAACTCTATCAAAAAAGAGATCAGATTAGTCTGGCATGACTTGTTTTTGATACATCCGTGTTGATTATTAGCAATGACCACATTTGTTTCAAAGTATTTGCAGACCACCTCCTTAATAATCTTTTCCAGAATCTTGCCTGGTATCGATGTGAGGCTGACTGGACGGTAATTGTTTGGGTCATCCTTTTTTCCCTTCTTGAAGATTGGGGCATTGGCCCTCTTCCAATCAGCTGGGACTTCTCCCATTCTCCAAGAACTATCAAAGATTATTGCCAATGGTTCCGATATGACTTCCTCTAGTTCCTTCAATACTTTTGGGTGTAGTTGATCTGGCCCTGGGGACTTGAACTCATTCCTGGAGAACTTGTTTCGCAATTTGGGGTTGGATGTCCTCTAATCCCTCATCCTCTCCATCTTGCTGAGGTTGAAGATGACTTTCTTTCTGTGAGAAGACCGAGGCAAAGAAGGCATTAAGTAGTTCTGCCTTCTCCCTATCCCCTGTCAGCATTGCCCCATCTTCTCCTCAAAGAGCCCCTATTGCCTCCTTGTTCTTCCTTTTTCTACTGACATAAGAAAAGAAGCCCTTTTATTGTTTTTAATGTCCCTACCAAGCCTGAGCTTTGTTTTGTGCTTTAGCCTTACGGACCTTTTCCCTACAGGAGTTGGCTATTTGTTTGAATTCTTCTCTGGAGATTTCTCTCTTTTTCCACTTCTTGTGCATGCCTCTTTAGTCTTAGCACAGTTAGAAGTTCTTTGGACATTCATTCTGGCTTCTTTGCACTTGTCCTATTTTTTTTTCTCTTTGTTGGCACGGTTTGCAATTGCGCCTTGAGTATTTCACTCTTGAAAAACTCCCATCCATCCATAACTCCCTTGTCTTTTAGTATCTGTGTCCACGGAATGCTGCTCAATATTTCCTTCATTTTTCGGAAGTCAGGTCCAAAATTTGAGTTTGACTTGTCTTTGTTTCGGCCTACCTTTGTACTTCAAATTACAGGACCACATGGTCACTTGCCCCTAAGGATCCGACCACTTCAACCACATTTGTTAGGATGAGATCAAGAGTAGCTGACCCCCTTGTTGCCTCTTCTACCATGAAATTGTCTGCAAGGTGAAGGAGGAATTTGTTGGACTATGTACTCTTGGCCGAGTTTGTTTTCCAGCAAATATCAGGATAGTTGAAATCGCCCATGACTCTTCTTTGTGCCTGTTTGGTCAACTGTTGGCAGAAGACTCCATCAAGTTCTTCATTCTGGCTTGGAGCCTACAACGAGATCTTTTTGAGTCCCAGTTCCCTTGATTCTTATCCAGATGCTTTCAAAATGGTTTCCCGGATTGCTGTCTTGCATCTCTTCTGCAGCGTAACATATAAGGCTACTCCGCCTCCTCTCCCCTTTGTTCGGTTTCTGTGAAAGAGGTTATAGCCCTCGATGTCTACATTCCAGCGATAGGAGTCATCCCACCAGGTTTCAGTGATGCCTATGATATCATATTTGTGGTGTTGTGCTAAAAGTTGGAGTTTGTCTTGCTTATTTCCCATGCTCTGTGCATTAGTGTAGACATGTGAGCCCCTGAGATCTTCCCCTGAGCTGTTTATTTGGGATTAGTGTGCTTTCGGTACTTGGTCCTCGTTGTGTTTGTGCAGCCCTCAGTTTAGCCTTCTGGCGGTTCCCTGATATTGTGGGTAAAGTACCTGCACCACTTTCTTCATGACTTAAAAGCAGAATCTCCCAAACATAAGAAAAAGCTACAAATATGAATGCTTCTACTGTAAGTGGCTTAATAAACTATTTGATATCCTATTTTATAGAAATCTAAAATATATCCAATGGTTCAGCAGTGCAAGGATCCCAATTTATATTTCCCACTAAGCTGATTAAAATGACATTATCACTGATGAATGGATATTGCACCAAAAACTACACCAAAAAACAAGGAAGGACCATCATTCAATGTGGCTTTCTTTCCTGCTCTCACAGATTTTCCATTCTGGAAAAGCAGATCTGGGAAATTTGAGAGGATTTTATGAACCCCTAAAAAGTTTCTCTTTCGACAGATAAAATCATGAAGAGATTTTCTGTTTGCCTGTCCTTTTCTCTTTCTAAAGCAGCATGTCCCATCTCCACTTCAGATATTAGTAAAACAACAGAGTACTATATTTTCACAAATATTTGATCTCATGATCACATGCTATACACTTGGAGTGTGAGAGAATTTTTTACTTTAGTACAATGTAAAATCTCACTTTCGTTGAAAAATTGCAATTTTACTGTTTAATCAATTGCAGTACCAGGAGACAGTAGAGCAGAGGACAAAGACCTGGAAAGGATCACGAAATACAAGGACTGACAAATTGAAATTGGATGACTATGGCAAAAGTGAACAACAGTGATGGCAATAATGGTTGGTGCATTCGGAGGAATTCCAAGAAACCCCAAAAAGCACTGGAAAAGCCTTAATTTGGACAGAACATCAGTCCACATGCTGCAGAAGGCAGCACTTACTGGAACTGAGCACATTCTGTAAAAATACTTCTAATATTCTAGGCCCTTGGGAAGAACCCGATATTCTGAGATGAATCCCAGACACTTGGACTTAATATGCATGTGTGCTGTGTTATGTACAAATGAATCTATATAACAATAAATAAAAATTGCCAGATTTAATGACAAACCAAGGCTTTATTTCTTAACATGAGAATCCTCGTTTGAGATCCAATGAAGACTTTACAACTACAAAATAAACTGTATTACGTAAGGTGCTTACCGAGTTCGTTTAAGAGATGGACATCTCCTTGATCCACCTCTGAAAGGGAAAAAGAGAAGATTATGTAGACACCATAAATATAAATCAATCCACAGGAAATCTCACATTACTCTGAGATAAATGCCCAATCAAAATAATCAGAAGCAGAATAAATCCACCCACAAAATGAAACATGACCATGTGATTGTGCAGTCTGCTTACAACCCTGCAATTCTATTTAATTGTCAAGCTAAAATTACACCTGTACTGGCTGCTGACACATAAAACTGCAGAATTATGTGAATGCAGAATTCCAAGTGAACTGATCTCTCACGGAATGTAAGGTCGCAGTGCTTGGAGAACTGGCTTAACATCAACAGTTCATGCCAATTCTATTTGTTACATGCAGCATATTTTACAACATGTGTATCCTATCCACTGTAACTGTAGCATCAGAACAAGTTTATGAGGAATTTGTTAGGAATTAGCAAAGCCCGCTGGAGCTGACATTTCACTGGCCCATCAATTTAGTAGCAAATCTACAATTTCCACTTAGTTGTAGTGGAACTTTCAAGTTGATGGGCATACATAGCAGTGGAACAGTAAATCAGACAATATGGCTGCCACCACACATCTATAGTATCCAGCCCCTGACATTTAGCCCTTTATACAGCTAGATTTAAAGGCAAAGTTGGAACTATGGCAGGGCCACTTGCAAGGTCACGGTGGGTACACAATACTTAGGAAGGCATCACAGCAGCCCTCTAAGGGCAATCTTCCCAGCCTCAAATTGAATTCCTCAAATTTAATTCAGTAGAGTGTATCTTTGGAGCCTAGTTAAACACAAAACCATTCTACACAATAAGCTGTTTGCACTGAGTGCCTTGAAGCAAGAGAGTACCTCCAAATGATTGAAAGGCAAAGCTTGCCCAATACAAGTAATCTGAAAGCACACTCAGATCTTTGCCATTCAAACTTGCCAATTAAAAATTTACTACCCCTCTGGGAGGTCTGCTTAGATTTTATTACTAAAAAATAGTATTAAACACAGAAACAAGAGATGGATTCCTTGTTCATACTAGTGGAAATGGTAATCACTTTAAAAAATACATTCCAAAAAGGATCAGCAAGCAGTGTGCCTCTGGGACACGATGTTCCCAAAGAAGAAATGACCTATAATGTGCAATTGAGGGGAGGGCCCATAGTTCAGTAGAACAGCACATACTTTGCATGCATACAGTTAACGGGTTCCACTCCAACCACCATCTATTAAAAGCATCTTGAGAAGGATGTTGGGGGAATATCCTGTGAATGAGGCTATGGAAAGCTGCCTCCTTCACTGAAGTAGTTTCACCGACTAACCATTAAATTATTTTCAACCTTAGAGCATTCTAGGGACCACTGAGGTATGGATTTGTCACACATCGTGGTGAATCCTTTCTCTAATCTTTTCTTTTACTACATTATAGGCTGGGTACTACTATGAAAGGTTTTCTACCTTTCCTGGAAAAGTCGAGTGGCCAGCATATAGTTCATTGTAGTTTTGTGTTCCAGAAATGATCTGAAAAAAAAGCAAGAATAGGAAGTCAGTTAAAAATTACTATCAAATAAAGGAAACAATATATCAGTAAAGGAAATTGTCAAAGCTTTTCATAAAGTGCAGGAAAAAGGAACAGAATCAGGAACCAAGAGAAAGAAAGCATAACATTTGAGTGGTGAAAAGTTGGAATAAGTAGTAACGACTTAGAGACGAAATACCGTAGTACAAGTAACAGCCTTAGAAGGGAAATCTGCAGTGCAAGGAAAGGTCTTAAACTATTAAAATAGAAGTATTTAAATTATATGAAAAAAGCATATCTCTCATTTTCCAGGTATCTACAACAAATTTAAAGATGAGACATCCAAACTTTGAATTTTTGCTCACCCATAAGTATCCCAGGTTATTGGTGTAGGAAATATCCGAATGAATCCACCCCTTCTCTCATATTCATCCTTTACTCGACGTAGAACTTTTATCTAAAATTAGAAGGAGCAATGGAAGTCACTAATATAATGTTAGCCATAGAAGGATAGTTGCCTTCACAGAAATTTAGAAGTGTCCAATGCCAATAAACACTGGAGTATATACATAATATGGAAATTGGCTAAGCAATATGTTCTAGGTGGAATGAGCATGCAACATAATTTTAAAGGTCCCTCTCTAAACTACAAATCCCAGAATTCAGGATTTAAAGTGGGATACACACTAAATACCTACTTTTTTCAAGCAGTGGTTCTCAACCTGTGGGTCCCCAATTATGTTGGCCTTCATCTCTCAGAAATCCTAACAGCTGGTAAACTACTTACATGTTTTATGTGCAATGACCAAATGGTATGTGATTCTGCTTACCTCCTCCATGGAAAGGCCCAGCATGGAGCCAACATGCCTCCCAGGTATTTTCTCTTTTGCTGATGACATAAGATTTTTCATTTCAGCATCACTAGCAGAGAGGGGCCGAGAACGCTGTAGGATCACAGACAGAAATCAGAATTTAATTATTTTTTCTAACTGTATTCCAAACATTTTAAATTATTTCGAATGCTAAATCCATTTGCGCAGGAAAAAATACTCTCCAGGCATGAGAATCAGGAGTCACACTACAAAACAGAAAGGATCCAAGGGCACAAATGCCAGGTTTCACACTCCCTTCCTCCAACTATAACAAGGTCCACACCCCGATAGATACAAATGCCAGACTTCATATTCCTTGTGTTTGACCGCAGAACCACACCTAAAACTGTAAAAGCCAGCATCCACAACTTCTGTCTCTATGGGCAAAACATTACACATGTTCCTGGCTCTGGTGCCAGAGGTACAGTAGCCCATCTCTAGCTCTCAGGTGCTGGTCAGTCCATGGTTTGCTGTAATCTCCTTATGAGATGAAAGTATAGTAAGAAAAAGACATTTAGCTCATCAACATTTTCTCCAAATCTAATTGCTGAAATTACCACTGCCAAAGACCCTTTCTGATCAGGACAATTGCATTTTCTGAATTCATCTCTATTTCTGTCACTAGTTGGCTAAATTAGTTATGAGCAAGTACTAAATGGAAACCCGGGGGGTAAAAGCTGAAGTACTGGCCAGACATTTTCAACCCAGTTGCACTGCCAAGGCTGGATTCAACAGTATTTAAAAATTGAGTCATTAAGTTCCTAAAGAAAGTTTTTAAAACCTTGAGATCAAAGAAGCAGAATTTAAAAACCAGGTTTAATTGTAGCACAGATTTGAGCTCAATGGAACCTCCCTCTAGAAACATATAAAAACAGCTATTATTGCATGGCCCATTACTTAATGTAGCTTTGATTCATCAACATGAAAGGAAAAAGATTAAAAACTAAAGACAGGATAAGATTTGAAAAACATGAAAGTAGACAAATGAAGACCACAGTACAATACACCAAGAACTCAATCTCAATTAATCCCACTAAAACTATTTTAAATTTAGGAATGCTCTAATGTATAGCCTCCAGCACACACAGGAAGCACCTAATTTGTGATAAATAAAAAAACATTGTTCTTGAAGGATCTAGTACGTCAAAGCAAATTTATTTATGACCTCTCAACCCTAAGTAAACCAATATTCACTAAAAGCAGGGAATACTAAAATATACAAAAAGGTAAAAAGAAAGGGAAGGAAAGAAAAAATATATAATTACTTCATTTATATTTTAGCATTTAATCAACTACAGATGAAATGCAGTAATATTAACTTTCCTGTTATTGAGCATATTTATACAGTTTTGGAGTGGGAAAGAATACAAGAAGATACAGACAAAGATAAATGTTGACACACAGTGAAGGGTTGGGGAGGAAAAGACCATGAAGAAGAAACTAGTTAAACCTCCATCACCCAACCATTTATGTCTCAATGTTGGTAACATCCCTGCTTTTGGGTCTGCCATATTTCCTACTGCCTTTGTGTGCACAGAATTCTATGCATGCCATGAATATCTAAATAATGTAATGCTTTGTCCCCATGTCTTCCCTCAGTATGGCATCCATAAGTTGGGACATGCAAAGAAAATCCACAATAACTTGACAAAGAACTCATTGTTCTCTCAGCTGCAAGATGCAAAGGAAAGATAAAGTATGAGACACAGTAATTTTGTGATATTGTCATGTAAAGGAATGGCTTTCACATCCTTCCACATCCTCTGGAGTAGGCATCCTCAAACTGCTGCCCTCCAGCTGTTTGGGCCTTCAACTCCCAAAATTCCTGACAATTGAACAAGCTTGCTAGGGCTTCTGGGAGTTGGAGGCCCAAACAGCTAGAGGGCTGCAGTTTGAGGATGCCTGCTCTGGAGCATATCCTTTTCATGGTTTCCAGAGTGAATAGTCAGATTTGCTATCAGGGGATCAGACAACAAGATTTAAGAAAACAGATACTACACCAGACCCGGGCATCTTACGGCTCGCAGGCCGGATGCAGCCCGCTGGCCGATTCTGACCAGCTCGGGGAGAAGGGCGTCGGGGGCGGGGCCATTTCTGCAAGAGGAAGGGCTGCCGCTGCCGCCATCTGATCACGGGCTGTGGGGCCTGCATCGACAGACAGCCCGCCGCTCCGAAGAACGATTGGATGAGCGGCGGCTTTGGAGTGCCTGCCAACCCGGGAGGCGATCCGGGCCTGCAGTGGGAGCAGTCGGTGACCTGCAGCGGCTGATCGCCCTGGCGACCCGGAAGACTTGATCGTCTTCCGGGTTGCCAGGGCGATCAGCCGCTGCAGGTCACCGACTGCTCCCACTGCAGGCCCGGATTGCCTCCCGGGATGGCAGGCACTCCAAAGCCAGGATGGCAGGCACTCCATGGCAGGGTGATCAGCTGATCAGGAACGCCTCTGACGAAACGGCTGGGGGGCAAGAGCAGGTGGAGGCCTGCAGCCTCCGATCGTCTGCTGCTCAGCTCTGTTGCGGCGGTGGCTGGGTCCGCTTTGTCATCCTCTGGGCTGGGTCCATTGAGCCATTCCACTTTGGGATCCTTCCTCTCTTAAGGATGTCAGCCTCCATCTTGGTTCGCACCTTGTCTTCTTGAATTTCATTTCATTTTAGTGGGTGTTATTATTATTTTATAATAATTTTATATAAATAATATAATGTTAAATTATATTATTATTTCAATATATTATGTCTATATATACTATAATATAATAATTATGATATTAATACTAATAATATATGAATATTTCTTGATATATTATTATAATATTAATGATGTGTAATATATAGTAAATACAGTAAATAAATAAATAATGTAGATTAGAATGTAATTCAGCCTCTAGGTGCGGCCCTCCATAATATTTTTTGGCTCTTGTGTGGCCCCTTGGAAAAAATAATTGCCCACCCCTGTACCACAGTTAACTGCAACAACATATTAAGATGTGGCTGGGAGTAGCCCTTTCAAAGGAAAATTAAGGAGATGAACTAAAAGAGAAAGGACTTTAGTTCCAGCCTTCTTGTCCGAGAAGAAAACTTTTTAAAGTTATACAGTAGAGTCTCACTTATCCGACATAAACGGGCTGGCAGAACATCAGATACATGAAAATGTTGGATAATACAAACTATCCTACTGTGACCTTTCTGACGTGACCCTAGGCACCTAGAATACTAAAAACAGAAACTCAAAGGGTTAAGGTAAGGCAACGCCTCAGAGGTACAGCAGCCCAGCAGGAAGTGCCTGGATGCAGAAGAGGAGCATGGAAATCACAGAGGGAAGGAGGGAGGACATTTCTACTTCCGGTCCTGCCTCTTTTCCCCCTTTCCTCCCTCCTCCTTGTCTTGCCTTTTTCACTTATTGGGAAAGGAAAGCTAGTTGGGAACACTCCTTTAATTGAAGGGGAAATGCTGGAGGAGAAGGGGGCGTTGGATAAGATTGTCGGATAAGACGGAATGTCAAATAAGCAAAGGTCGGATAAGCGAGACTCTACTGTATTTCAGAGGCAAGCTCCAGAGTTGCTTTGGCTCAACTCTTGTCATTTCAGAGATTGAAATTTCAGAGGGTTAACACATGTTGTATACTAATTACAATATAAGCAAGCCACATTTATATTTTCTTATGGCTGTTATATCAAAGTATATAGAGAAAAATGACATAGCTCTGCAAAACCAAATGTTTTCCCCAAGTAATTTGTAAGTTTCTTTTTAAAATATTTGCTTCACACCTAGTAGTTCTTTCCCCAATTCAAAAAAATAAAATGTTGAGAATGTGCTGTTTTTCTTTCTCTTGGCTTTAGATGCCTCCTTGCCACCAATCCAGAGGCCAGATAAAACAACCCAGCTCCATCCTGAACAAACTCTAGTGTGCATTTTTCTACAGGCAGCCTCCACAAAACCTTCTTCCAAGAACAATTCCATACTGCATGGCATTCAGCAGCCTCAGGACCAGTTCATTCATGCTAAAGAGTCAAGTGGTCATGCTTTGTCTCGGCTCCCACCAGATTTCCTGGCATGACTTCACATACTTTAATATTTCTTAATGAAAACAAAGTCATGCTGCATGTAGAAAGCTAGATCAATAGGGATCTACTGCGCTGAATCAGTATCCTCATACTTTTCTCATGGTCTGCATAGCTCATATGGGAAGATAAGGTCTGCCTGATAGTGTAACCTGAGTGATATAGGATTTTATAGGTCATAATCAGCACTGAACATACCCAGAACAAAGTTCTAGTGGAAATGTTGTAACAGGGGAGGACCATGGTCACTACAATCTGCTGCGGTTAACATTTTGACTGCAGCTCTTTGGGCAAGCTGACATGCCCAAAATCATTTTTAAAGGCAATCTCACATAGACCATGTTACAGTAGTCTAAACAATTTGCAAGTAAGACATGCACCAGAGTGATCAGATCTGTCATATCAATTTAACTGAAATCAATTTTAGAGTAACATATGTATAAATATAAAATTAATAACCACCAAGTATTAGGCTGGGGATTAGTATTAATTAATAATAAAATTAGTTCATTTGTTAATATTCTATTTTGTGTATTTATCATTTTAAAAGTTTGCCAAGATGTACTTCTTCCTTTTAGGGTGTGTAGCACTCATACACCTGCCAAACCGAAAAGTGCTACATGGACACACAAATGACCCAGCCCTGTTCTATATGAATCTTATTTCCTTTCTTTCGTATCCATTATTTCTGTATTCTCAACACAACTTTCAGTTTTCTTCCCTTATTACTCCAATTTTTCCAAATTTCAAGAATATCCATATTCTGCATCAAATTAATCTATATACACTACCGTTCAAAAGTTTGGGGTCACATTGAAATGTCCTTATTTTTGATGGAAAAGCACTGTACTTTTCAATGAATATCACTTTAAACTAGTCCTAACTTTAAACAAATACACTCTATACATTGCTAATGTGGTAAATGACTATTCTAGCTGCAAATGTCTGGTTTTTGGTGCAAGATCTACATAGGTGTATAGAGGCCCATGTCCAGCAACTATCACTGCAGTGTTCTAATGGTACAATGTGTTTGCTCATTGGCTCAGAAGGCTAATAGAAGCATATTATATAGATATAATATGCACACACAGCCCCATGTAAATCAATGAAGTGATATAAACTATGTGAATTTCCCAGTCTTATCTAAATAGTTTTATTTACTCTGCATGCTGAATTTATTATTTCTAATCTTCACAATTTTGTTCCATTTAAGAATATTCTGATCAAAAACGTAGGGACAGTATAGGTCAGATAATGGTATGCATCACAGCAGTTATACAACTGTGTCGGGTGCACAAGAAAGGAAAAATAGCAAAATCTTGCACTGGAGATGTCACATATACAATATATTGAATTTGACACCGTTATGAATACCAGAATCTGTCTACCTTTCAAGAAGGCAAGGCAACTGGTTTCTGCATTAAATACTACAATAAATAAAAGATATCCTGCCATAGTTAATAATCTGCCTGCAAGTCTTGGCATTTGCAGTACAGTTAATTTCTCTCGTAGCCATGGCCATTTGGTCAAATCTTTTTCTGCCAATATTACCAACACATTAAAAGCAGACACTTCAAAGTATTGAGTGAAGCAATATAAAATATAACACTTACTAGTTTGGCATTTGTAGATCGGGACTGTGCAGAGACAGGACGCTAGAAGAGAAAGATAAAAAAACAAAGATTTCATGCTGTCCTCTGTGGTATCATCACTCCTTTTCTCACATGTCTGAAATACACAGTGTATTATTATTATATTCATTTAGTGTACATATGTACGATCTCCACAAAGAGTAACAAGCTTTTGATATATTCCAATATTATATTTAAAACCTCTTAAATATACATCAAAAGCACAGGAGACAGCATGACAAAAAATCATGGCTATCATACAAATCACTGTTAAAAAGATCCCCAGAAGGCCTGATTTTAAATGATATGATTGTATTGAAAGAACTAGATAGCTCAATAAATTGGCTTCAATATTTCCAAATAAATGAAGTTTTCAGAAAAGACAAACTGTTAGGCTTCGGAGAAACAAATACTGACTGGGACAATTTAATGCAAAAGAATAATAAAAGAATTTCATTTTTATATAATAAACTTCTAGAATGGCAGACAGAGGAAGAGAGAGTCAAAGCATGCATGGTAAAATGGGCTCAAGACATAGGCCATACGATCCCTTTAAATCTCTGGGACAAAATGTGGAATAAATATGCAAAGTTAACACATGCATATGACCTAAAGGAAATCGGAATGAAAATATTCCATAGGTGGTATTTAACACCCACCAAATTGGCAAAATATAATAACAACATCAGCAACAAATGCTGGAAATGTAAAAGGGAAATTGGGTGCCTATATCACATGTGGTGGAACTGTTATAAAGCAAGAAAATTCTGGAACACGATTTATAGAGAGATCAAAAACATATTAGAGATTGATTTTGAGTTTAAACCTGAATTTATGTTATTAGGTCTAATTGATTTCGAAATAGAAGATAATAAAGAAAAACTTTTTATATATTGTATAATAGCGGCGAGGATGACCTATGCAAGGAAATGGAGGGATGAAGATACTCCTGAGTTATCGGATTGGAGAATGAAAATAATGGACATAATAAATATGGACTCCTTAACGTACGCACTAGCAGAAGACATCCACAGAAAAAAGACGAACTGGTCTCCTGTAGTCACATACCTGAAGAAATCTAAATCAAATTTGATGATTAAAATATAAATATAGATAGACATAAACAAATAAATAACCACCTCACTAGGAGTATATAGAGGAGGTTTGAATATATGAATACGATAACATATTGATACTATGTATATATTTTCTTTTCATTAATCTTTATATGTTAAACAAACGGGGAAATGAGTGAACAAGAAGTACTCAGGGTGTGTGTTGGGTTGTCGGGATTTGTAATGGGAAGGGAGGGAAGGGAAGGCGATGGGGGGGGGGGCGGACGGACATTGTACTGTATGTATGACGGCCAAGTTGTTTTCTTTTATGACTTTGTAAACCAATAAAAACTATTTTTAAATTAAAAAAAAGAAAGCATGCAGCATGTAATAATGCAGAATGAAAAATATTTAAACCCAACTTTTCTACTAGATAACACACCTATTAGTAAATTTTGGGAATACAAGATAGTCAGGACTCCAACTAAGTTGTACAAAGAAAAAAAACCCCTGTGTTTTTATTTCTGTCAACAACACGTACTGATTCTTTGAGAAAAAAGCAGATTGTTCCTTCCCCTGAACATCTATAGAAGCAAACATCAATCAGCTGAATAAGTTTAGTTTGAGAATAGTAGGTGACATCTTAGGCATCTTTAAATATCTGAAACAATGTCATGTAGAAAGTGGAATAAGTTTGGGTTTTTTTGAGGTTCCAGAGAGTAGGACACAATCCAACAGATTTCAATTGCAAGAAAAAAAAAGATTCCATCTAGATATAAGGAAGGATTTGACAGTAAGAGCTGTTCAACAGTGAAATCCACTGCCTCAGAAGATCGACGACTCTCAATTGAACATGTTTATCTCCCTGAAAAGCTTCAACTTTATATTCCTGCATGACAAGTGACTGTTGTGGTCTCTTCCAGTTCTACTAATCTGAGCCCAAATGTGTACTACTTTGAAATTGGGAGGATGTAAAAAGAGAACAGTTACTGGGAAAGTTGATCAGCTAAGTCTATTACAGGTAATTCACCTGCAAAAATGATTACACCAACTGACAGTTCATTTTCAGTCACGAATCAGTGGTGGTTATGACTGTTACAGATCTATACTATCTAAGTCGAGGGCAAGTAAAAAACTACATTCTCCCACACAAGTCTGCCTGAGCTTTACAATGTGCATATATATCCCTATAGGATGGGGGGTTGGACTAGCCTCATAGTTTCTTCCAACTCTATGATTTAATAACTGTTCACTAACTCCTGCCATCTTCAGAGGCATGATTGGTGAGGATGCAAGAGTAGTTGCCAAAACCTCAGAACTCTCTTCTGAGGAAGCCTAGGCTGGTCGTCATCTTTCTGTTCTTCCCCTGTTAACATTTGTAGGTAGGTGTTGAGTAGTTGGCTGATGTGAATAAAAGTTTTTAAAGCATACTGATTTTATTTGAATTTGGACATTATAATCAGTTTAACTGTATTTTATTCTATTTTTGTAGATCTTTAGTAGTATTTACCTTTAGTTGCTGGACAACACTAGTTCTCACAAAATGTCAGCATACAAAAAATTAAATAAAGACTAAATATATTTGAATTGGGGAGGCGTCATTTCTTTCAGAAGGTTTACATCCAACATTTCCTTCTTCTTCGAACATATTATGGGTCCCATGGGTAGCATATTAAATACATATGCTTGTACGTGCATACGTACATGATCCCTTGCACTATGACAATAAAGCTCTAAAAGAGCCATGGGCAAACTCCAGCCCTCTAGGTGTTTTAGACTTCAACTCCCACAATTCCTAACAGCTGGTAAGCTGTTAGGAATTGTGCAAGTTGAAGTCCAAAACACCCGGAGGGCTGAAGTTTGCCCATACCCGTTCTAAAACATGTGGGGGAAACTACCACACGTAACTCCTTTTACCACATTTGCCTTCACTGTCCTCCAGATTTCACTTGTGTTAAATGTTATTCCTTGTATTCTAAAGCTAATACTTTTCTAGAGATTGGACATAGTACTAGCTAAATTGTCTTTGGCATGACCACTCTAAACAAAGATATTGCACTGTATCCAAATCATTGTCTTCAGCCTAGAAACCAATAATTCTCCCTACACTTCTTTCATAACTTATTTTGACTTAAATACTCATCAGTAACTATCTATATTTTTCATTTTTCACTATTCAACTGAAATATTCAAGTTTTCTAAACTTAAGCAAATATTATATGAAGCTTGTCTTTCTGTAGTCAATGCAAATGTTGACATTTTTCTTTTTAGGTTACAAAATAAGAACAATTTTTCTTAACTTATCCCAGTTCTGTGGATATGACACAAATTACAAAACAAACTTTAATATCTGAACTTGCTGAGTGTGTGATCTCACTGATATTTTCCAGTAGAAATGTTTTATTGCTAAGACCAGCTGTCAAGTAAAAGGCTAAAATGCTACAAGATAGGTTCTGTAGGTTTGTTTTTAAGCTGAATTTGTTTTTAAGTCAGAACAGGTACATTTTAAAGTGTGACTCCATGTAGATAGATAGATGCAAGCTTTACATAGCATAGGGAAGGGTAAACAAACATCCCTGTAGTATATGTTTTACTGTCTATGCTGCTATTCAGAAGATTTCACCCCATTTTCTGTCCCTGTGATAAATGGATATTGAAAAGTTGTGGAAGCAAGGATTGGTGAGAAAGTTTCAGGGGAGTCATCTTTCCCCCATGATAACACTTTCAGGAGAGAAATTCCCTTCTGAGGGGGTAGATTTCTCTCACTTTCTGTTGTCTCACCCTCTTTCTTAACTATGAGTTATTTTAAGTCAGATGTTTGTAACTTGGGAACTGCCTGTAATTGGATCCTTTAACTTTAATTTCTATGCATTTTCTGCTTTTACTTTTTGGCATTTTTACTAATTTAAAGCAACATGATAATGATGTTCTAGATTTACATCTACTCCAAAATTATTTCATCAACTAAACACTGTTTAAGTGTTTAGTTGATGATAATTAGTTCCTTAAGATAATTAGTTCCTTAAGATATTCTCTGTAAATGTTTTGTGTGGACTTCCACATGTATAGTATCTTCAGTGATAATTTTAATACACTGGTAGTAAGTTCTTTTTCTTCATAAAATTGCATCATTCACTCTCCATGCTTATTTCATGCTTCTAATTAATATTGTCCAACAAAATCTCTACAGGCTGTTTTCCTGTCATAGCAATAAAATCCCCCATTAAGAAAAGTAAATGTTTAAAATTTAAATAACAACATTCAGATCCCTAGAATAAGGAAGTGAGTTGGTCACAATTCAGACAAGTACAGAAATACTCTTAGATTAGAGATTATGTTTTATTCTGTACATTATGAAATACAGTGCTGTTGCAGAAATCCAACTCAAGGAATAAAAGACATAACTGCCAACTGTTACAAAAGTCTGTTTCATAGTTTGAATGTGCAACGCTCATTCAACTAGAAGCAAATCCTACTGACACTGATTTGACATAAGACACAAGTTCCAACTGCAGACAGCAGTACAGAAATTCATCCATGTGATATGGCACAACAAGACAAGACGGTACAAGAGTTTTCTCCCCAAAGTATGAAGTAGTTAGGAAAAATAAGAAGCTCTTTAAGCTAGTTATTGATTTTCTTCTTACTTGAGGTTTCTGGTATGGATTTCTCCTTGCCTCAGAGGAGTAAAAAGATGTCCTGTTTAACCGCTGACCTGGATCCTGACAAACAAAGCCTGAGAGAGAGGGGGGTAGTTTACATAAGAACATTGTGGTAACTCCAAATTGATAAACTAGACAAATATAACTATTCCATCAAAAATAAAAAGCTCATCAAGACAATCATGTCTGTTCTCCCAAACCACTGCCTAATTATAGAGATGACATAACATTAAGGCACTCTTTCAATATGGAATATTAAATCATAGCTTTGGTTACATTTCAGACCTTCCCAAATTCAAACACACATTCCATGATGAAGGATGTATCATAAAGGTACAATGAAGGCAGATAAGCGTGCTGTATGGATTCACGTGTGTGTGTTTTGATATGCTAATATCTGTGATGCTTTGTTAGCAAACATAAGGATTGTGGGAATAACTTCAGAATAATGTTTTCTCTTGCTGACAGAAGTCCCATTAAACTGAACAAATAAAGATAACAATGCCAACAAAGTATTCTTCTAGAATAGTGCCTGCCGATCACTATGTATGTCTTGTAACCCGCCACGAGCCCTCGGGAAGAGGCGGAATACAAATGCAAATAATAAATAAATAAATAAATAGAATTATTCTACAAACTTCAGCCTATCAATTTTTAGCACATTTTTAGCACACAATCAATTTTAGCACATTCAGATCTACATCATTTATGGCTCTTTTAACCCACACAGTTTAGCCTACTTATATCCCTCACAAAAGAACATCTCTCAGCTGTTATACATCCCACTTTACAAAAATAATTCTGATACTTCTATCATCACATCACATTCCAATGTATGACATAGACATCCACCTAAAATCAAAACAATCGGTCAACTCTCTCATACACAACATACCTACATTTTCTTCATTATTAGTTACCCAAAACAATAAAAGACTGGAATGGAATTGCATGCTACTCACCTACAAGTGTAAACATGTCTGAAATCATACTAGCTTTAATCTTCAGGTCCAAAGGAGCATCACTATACAACATGAAATAAGAAAAGGCAACGCAATTATCTTCACTCAATCAACCAATTTATTCCATGTCTCTGGAGACATTAAAATGTATGTCCTTAAACAAGGCACCTCAGCATTACAAATACCTTCCTTTTGGACACAATCTAAGATAGTTTTTAGCTAGGGATTCCTCTTCACCTACAACTATATTTAACACATTCCTATTATTTTTGAATTGGTTTTTTTTAGACAAATATTATTTTTAATTGGTTTCTATGATATACAGTAATTAGTAAAATAGAGAATTTTACAGTAGAAATGTGTTATTGCCAAGACCAGCTGTCAAGTGAAAGGCTAAAATGCATATATTTAGGAAACTGCCTTGAGCCCCAATCTGGGAGAAAGGCGGAATATACGTGAAATGTAAATGATTCAATAAATTTAGAAAAACAGAGAAAAATATAAGTACAAAAAGGTTTCACCAGTTTTATATAATTGAATTTTAAAAACACTTCAAGAATAAGCCAAGATTTTACAAGTTACAGTATTCAGGAATCCCCTGTTCCTAATCATTATCATTTATGTTCCTAGACTTTGAGGGCTTCTGAGGAAGCGCTGCTTGAAACTCCCTTATGCAGAGAAACTGATATTCAGTGTTGCTCCAACCCAAACAAATCAAAGAGGTAGGCCTAATTGTCTTAATAAAAAACTGAAGAGAATGCTCAAGGCAGCAGAGACCATGAACATACATCATGCCTTCTCAGTTTTCATGATGCCCTGCTTAATCCTGTCTATTATTATTATTCATTTTGAGTATTACCTGCCTCTCCTGATGATTCAAGGTGGGGTACAACAAAGTCAAAACATATAAACATAAAATACAATAAAATGCATAGATAAAATGCCCATATATATATATACACACACACACACACACACACACACCAAACACCTATACAAAATTAACATAAGCAGCAATAGAAGGTAATCAAACTCCATGAGTCAAAGTTGATTGGGTAGGCCTGCTGGAAGAGATGGGTCTTCAACGGAGTCTCAAATATCAACAGCTCATTTAGCTGTCAGAGCTCTTCCAGCAGGTCATTCCACAGTCTTGGGGTGGCCAATGAAAAAGTCCTCTGGGTGACAGTTGCCAGTCGATTTCTGGCTGGTTAGAATAAACATCCCCCAGGGAACTTCAGCGTTCTAAAGGGCGGTTTGTACAGGAGAAGGCGATCCTGTAGGTAACCTGAACTCAAAACCATGTAGGGCTTCAAAGGTCAAAAGCAATACTTTGTACTTTACCCAGAAACTAGTTAACAACCAATGGAGTAACTTTAATATGGATATAATATGCTCACTCCTAGATACTCCTGTAACCAATCTGGCTGACATTGTTTGAACTAACTGGAGTTTCCAAATTTGGTATAGAGGTAATTACTCTTGTCAAGAATATGAGATAGAACAAGAATAAAGAGAACCTTCCTTTAAATACCGAACATAATTAGAACTTAGTGAACTTTAGCTATCCTAACTGTAGCCAAACTACATCTATTTCAAATCCCACCTTTCTCAAGAATTCCTTACCAGGCCAGCGAAGGGGACAGATTCACCTCCAGTAGCCAAGGTTTAAGAGTAGAATCAATTAGGACATCAAAGCCGTAAAGCTCTGGGGGGGAAAAACAGTGTTTTTCAGTTATGACATAATGGTGTTTCTAAGATATAAAATAAACACTGCACTAAGCTTTGGGTAAAAGAGCTTACCATCCAAGAAATGCAGAGAGGTTTCTTAATTTCTTAAGAACTACAATAACTTTGCTGGCCAATTTTGAACTATTCCATAGTAACTGTTGCTTTAGTCCTAGATTCTGACTCATGCGTTGGAGTCAAGAGGTATTAGTTTTATATTTGCACTGCTTCAATATTTAGTCCCTGTTTTCTGGCTCCTTGTTTTCAGTTGCAAGCCATTCATTCTATTATTAAAGGTTTGCTCATACTGGCAATTATGCTTATTTATAGCATTTTCTATCCCCAATGTAAACATGAAAATAAATATGCCCTCAATCTTTGTGAAATTTCTTAAAAGGAAGATAAAACCTAGGCAGTTAACTTCAACACTTTAAAATCATGTAGAGCAATACCAGAAACCTCACCACATAACACACTCACATAAACAAAGTCACTTCAGAGATAATACAGAATACTTTCTCAAAAAGCATGAGGCAATATGGAGGGTAAACCTTAGCAGCATGATTTATATCAGAGAAAAGAACTGTGTGGCCCTACAGATGTTGTTCGAATTCAGCTATCAGAAGTTCTAGTCGATATAGTCAATGCTGAGGAATGCTTGGAGCTACAGTTTGGCAATGTCTGGAGGGTCATCCAATTCCCAGCCCTGCTTTGTACAGTCAGTGAAACGTGGAGAAGCAAAGGCCCCAAATTTCACCACCCACACAAAAAAAACAAGTTTACAATAATATAGTCAATCAAACTGGAATATGACCCACAAACATGTTTTGGGGAAAGCTGATGGTTGATATTCATCCTGTCAGAAATAAATTAAGTACTGCAGTGAGCATAGAGCTGTGTGCACTTCCATTCAGTGAAAACTCAAGAGAAATCCCAGTAACATATTAAGAAATACTAATATATGATACATATGAAGGCAAACATCAGCATCATCAGACACTGGCATTATGGTTTTCTTTTACAAAGTTATGTACACTGTACAGGATACTATCACACCATATTTAATTGTGCATACAAGGAGGTATAGTCCATCTCTTTCCTTAGAAACAAGAGGAGTTTTAAAGGCTATGGAGAGTTGACAGAGAGTGAGCGAGTGAATGAGCGAGAGAGACAAAGAAAAAAGCAAAGAAGAGAAATTGTACTCTCTTCCATATTGCCTTTGCCACACATATTGCTCAGTGTTTGAAATCTGCCATAAGTACGTTTTTGACAGGTTTGAGCATACCTTACTCAGAATTCCAAAATCTGAAAAAAAAATCCATAATCTGAAATTGTCCACATGCGTGGTAGAGAAAGGGGCACTTTGCTTTCTGATGACTCAAAAACAAACTTTATTTCATGCACATTTTTAAAAATATAGTTTTTAAAATTACCTTCAGGCTGTGATATGATGTATATAAAATAAATAAATTTTATGGTTAGATCTGCAAGATATCTCATTATGCACATGCAAATATTCTATTATCTGAAATCCAAAATGCTTCTGGCCTCAAGCTTTTTGGAAATGGGGTACTTAGGCTGTATTCTAGAGAAGCATTCCCCTTTATATAACTTAGCTTGATTTTTCCTGGAAATGTACCTGCTTACCATTCAACCAAACAACTATTGCAGCAAACTGCATATTTTCCTTCAATTCTAATGAAACTCACACCTGAGCCCACAATTGTTTTGCTATTTCAGGTTACTGGATGTTGCTCAATGGTTGTTTTTATATTGTGTTATGCTGTTGTTTTATGAATTTTAATGTTTCATATTTTAACTATGTTGATCTTATTCTTATTATCACTTTTGGTCTAATGTATATATCTATGTTCCACAACAGGCCATTGGAACTGCCACCCTTCCAATGAAAAACACCACTTTGTTACTGTAGCATTAAATCAGCCCTGAATTATTATCTCACCCCTGAAGTCTTAAAATGACTTGCTTTTTTCAGGCATTACTATAACTGCTACACCACATTCTAGTACAACCCTTGAACCCATGGCATCAGTATCTATAGTTTCATTGACTTGCATCCAACAAAATATGTCATCTCTAGGAATTTTCTGGCTCCTCCAAGCAATTCTATGGTATACTTTAATAAAACAAATAACAATAGAACCCAGAAAATTCCTAGATACCTCTTGTAAGGACTCTCTGTATTTCACGTTCAACTGTGGCCGGGTAGTTTTCTTATTCCACCCTTACCATCAATTCATATAAAGACTCATTTATATTTCCACTTGCTGCCACCACATAATGTAATAAGTATTCACACAGGTCAGCTTTCCCACTGATCTTTTGATTACTATGTCAGGGCAGGGTATCCCTCTAACCCAAACTCCCACTGACACTATTTGTTAATTTTTGCTGCCACCATTCACTATACTTGGCTACCCAGTAGGAAGAAGTTGTTTTCCAGGCTTGTGTGTGCAGGAGATATTTTTGTTAAAGATCTGCAAAGTTTATTCAAACAATGCTCTAAGCATGTAGGTTTCAAAGTTCAAATCTTAGGTGGTTACAGTATCTTCTTAGATGCAGGTATCTTAAGGTTAAAATACACTAACTATGGAGATGCAACTTAATACTATACAGCTGTACTCCCAGAACCAATAGCTCAGCAGTCTTTATACTAACTGCTTGTCCTTTAAACCCAACTGCTTTCCTAGCAGTTAAAACACAGCTTTCCTTCTACTCTCTCACAGAGTAGAGTCAGAGTCTTTTTTAAAACCGGCTGACAGCTGGTTAAAACGGACTCTCTCTAACTCTCCACACACCCTCTCTCCTTCGACTTTCAATACCAACTGCCGACTGCTAAAGTTTGAATTCGAAGATTCTAAAGCCAGTTGCAGGCTCCACCTCCTGTTTCCACGGTAACAGAAACCCCTTGGAGGTTCTGCACACTAATATCTCTGTTAACCCTTTAGGGTTTGCTAAGTTTTTACCCCTTCAACATATATACATATATACATATACATATATATATATATATATATATATATATATATATCAACCATATTTAAAACCTGTAATAAAGAAATATGACTTCACTACACCTCTCTAGGAATGTTCTAAGTCATCCAACACAGATCTCTAGTAATTTTCAGAAGAAGCTGTTCACTTCAATAGGATTCACTATTACCCATGGTTTTTTGTATCCACACTAATGCTGGAATCAAACTGAATATATTATTCTTCCAGTACATTCACAAAGCAAATTCTTCAGATCAAAGGTTAAATCCACACCCCTTTGAACTGGAAACAATTCCAGAAAGTTGCATCACATGTAGAGAGCAGTCATAGAACACCTACTGCTATTCTGGAAAACACATCAGCCAAAGATCATGGAGTTCAGAGAAAAGGGGCAACTTATGAGCTATGCAAGAAACCCAGGCGCCTCCTCTACAGCTGCTTGCAACTGCCAGGCTTCACATTGCCATTCCCCTTTGTAAAGGGATTAGCGAAAACAGATTGATTAAAGGAAGGCAGTGCTCGGAATATCTTCCTTTCACTCTGCAGCAGCAAGCCTGACAGCTCATATTGCACCACTAGTTGTTAATGGTAAAATTGAAAGAAACTGGAGGTTGGGTTTCCTTAGATGCTTTGCTAACTTTCCACTTGCACTGGTATCTACAAACAACAAATGGCTATTTTATCTTCACAGTCTGGTTTGAGAAGAAAATATGGTAGCCTATATACAACAGGTAGCCCCTGCTACTGTAATCTGAGTGAGTCAATGGCAAATGATAGAACGACAACATTGTAGTTCCACTAAGTGAATTGTTCTAGCCTAGGTGAAATAAGCAGCTAGATTTAAGTCAGCTTCTGTTGCTACGTTTCAGCAACCTAAGCTTTTTCTTAAGAGAGAATTTCACAAATAAACCACATGGAGCCTCTTTTCCTTCAAAATAAAAGTCAAATACCCTGATTGGCTCTCCTAGGACTACTAGGGCAACAATAGGAAACGTTACCCTGCTGACTGAATTCGGTATGGATGATCTGAGATGGTTTTAAACAATTGATTTTACAGCGGAGATAACGGATTTTCGTGTTTATGTACATTTATAGTTAATTTTATGTTTATTCATATCATGATCTGATCACCATGCTCAATATATCCCATATGCATGGGGGTATTGGGATAACGATACAAAAGTTTTGCTAGGGTAAACCCTCTCTCACTCAGATTCAGCCCACCCCCCCCCAAATCATCCTGGCTACAGGCCTGGGCAGAATATAAATGCTATAAATAAATAATAAATATTTTAATATATAATATACAGAGTGAGGGAAACAGTACCTAATCTTATAAATGCTGGAGTCAAAGATTGAGATCACGAAGGCAGAGATATATACGCCAATATAATAAATTGGCCTTAATAAAAGTGCTCACATCAAGTGAAAAAAGTTGAAGAAATATGGCATGATATTCTTAATGCTGTGCTTTTTATAAATAGGATAGAATGAAAAGAAAGAAGCAAAAGAGAAATACAGTGTGTGCTATCTACACCAACACGGAAAATGACTAGAGTTCTTCTGCATGAATATGCTGCTGGATCAATCACAGAAGCAAGTCAAAAGACTTGACACAGGAACACACATGGGAAATGAATTAGCTGCAATCAAGAGGCCAATATAAAACCAAGATATATGTAAGTAACTCAAATATGTAATACGCATAAATGAGAGTAACTCAGTCTGTGAGTAACTCAGCTTGAGCTCTGGCTCAAGCGCTGGCAATAACATTCCAGAAGTAAGAGAGAAAAGAAACAAATCTTTGCCAACTGGAAAACATACAGTGCAAGACAATGCCCTGAATGAGCTCAGAAAGCAGTAGGCCAGCTGGGTCACATGAGAACCAACTTTACTGATATTGAGATCTTTCACAATTAACAAACACAAAGTAGAAGCAAATCACAGCTAAGAATCTTACTGTAATCTGCGATCACCAACTAAGGACAATAATGGGATGTTCCTACATACCTTCCCAACTGGGAATCAAAGCCCGGGGGGGACGACGGACGGACGACGCCGACTCTCTAAGTCAAAGGACACTGCTTTTCCAGCTTCCCTATTAGTCAGATGAATAACCATCACAGGCCACATTAGACCCAGAATATTGTGCGTCTTAAAGTTGTTTTTGAATTACAGAGACACTAAAGAATTGTTCAAAGGGTTGTTGCCTTAGCCTTCCTCTGAGGCAAAGACTGTGATTTGCCCAAGGTCACCCAATGAGTTTCAATTGTAAATCAAGCATTTGAACTCAAGTCTCCACAGCCACACTATAAACCACTATACCACCTGGCTCTTAGGCCCAGATGAATAGAACTATGTTCCCGTTATCCAGCCACAAGATTTCTAAACAGATTAAGTATTCAAGATTAAGTATTCAGGATTCACGTCAGTATATTGCCCTCCGAGATCACTTCGGTCTAAGGACTCCAATCTCCTGGAGATACCTTCAGCTAAACTCGAACAAGGCTGACTGCTACCCGCCGGAGGGCGTTCTCTGTCATAGCACCTACGCTGTGGAACGCCCTCCCGGCCGGAACTCGGGCTATGAAGGACTTGCTCCCGTTTAGACGGGCCTGTAAAACATACCTGTTTAAGCAGGCCTTTGGTGAGTAAGTCCTGCCCATGCCCCGCCATCTATTCGTTCTTCTGAGGATGATGTGCTGTTCATTGTTTTAACTGTGTTATTAATTACTGTACTGCTGTTGTTTTAATTGTTTTTAACTGCTTATTGCCTGTATTTTACTGTGCCCTTCGGCTCCTGTAAGCCGCCGCGAGCCTCAGGGAGTCGGCGGCATAGAAGCCCAAATAATAAATAAATAAATAACTGAAAACTGGTACAAGATGTTCTTCCGGTGGCACTTAACTCCTGAGAAACTAGCCAAGATGTACAAGCATGTAAACAACAAATGCTGGAGATGCCAAGAACACAAAGGAACTTTCATGCATTGTTGGTGGGAATGCAAAAAATAAAAACACTTCTGGAAGAATATCCATGCTCACACGAAGAAAATCCTGAAACAAAACCTACAACTCAAGCCAGAATATTATTTACTTAATATCATGGAAGAGGACATTGGAAAAAACGAAGAAAAACTTTTCTTTTACATCTCAGCCGCTGCCAGACTGGTCATTGCAAAAAATTGGAAATGCAGTGAACCCCCAAAGATAGAGGACTGGTTGTTGAAAATAAGAGAGCTAATGGACCTAGATATATTAAAAAACTTGGTGGATGATCAAAACGAAACGATTTAATCGGATTGGAAACAGGTAATAGCATATCTAAAAGAGGTAAAACACGAGTAAGAAGAAATTACCCAAGGGATTCACAAATTGAAATAGAGACTAAGCGGCGCCAGTTAGGTAACATGAGGGAAGACTTGACTTTACAAGCAATTAGGAACTCCGCAGACTGAACTGGAAGATCGAAACTAGAAGCTCCATGGACTTGGGAGCTTTCTGCTACTCTATCTAGATAGTATCCTCTTCTTGAATGCTTTCAAATCTCTACTGCACCTCTTGTCTTATCTTTCTTCCTCTCTTACTCTCTGTTCCCCCCTCCTTTTTTAAGCCCTCACCCCCTCTTTGTTTCTGCTTCTTTTTCTTCTCTTTTTCTACCACTATCTAAATCTCTATCTAAATCTAAATCTATTCTACTCTTAAATTCCTTTGTAGTTTTATTCATGTATGCAAAATAACTCAATAAAAACTATTTTTTTAAAAAGATTTCTAAACAGATTAATCCTATAGATCCTTCATGGCCTAAAAAGCACAAAACCCAGTATTTTTTCAATGTATAGAAACATCTTCTATTACTACAGTATGGAAGTCACACCATGATTATCTAGAAATGAGAAGATACTTGGGGGGAAATGAAAAGAGAAATTTTCAATTTTTCTACTCAAAAAGTTAGAAATTTAAGGAAATTGAAAGAAATATGAGAGAAATAGTCTCACTCTTGAAATAAAATGCTTTTAAAGAAAAGCTTGTACTCATTCAAAATGCCAAGAGTTGTGTAGTGTGGAAACTCATATGTAAGAAAAACAATTCCTATTTATATTATAGGGCAGGAGTAGGCAGGAGTGGGAGGCTAGGGCAATAGCCCTCCATAGCTGCCTGAAGAGAACTGGGAGGGCCACATACTCCTGCTACACCCCACTGTAAAAAAAATAGTGATAAAATAAAGAAATAAAGAAAAAGAAACAAACAAAATTGCTTTTGTTTGCTCCTATTGTTTTGGTTATATCACGTTAACAAATATCAAGTAAACTGTTACAAATCCACTTTGGAATTCATTTTCAGTTATGAAAAACAGTTCATGTTTACATCTTTACCTGAACTTTGAGAATGGCCTGGCCATTACTACTCAAATAATATAGTACCTACATTGGGACTGTGATATAATTAAGCCCGCTCCAAATTCCTATTTCAATGAATAGAGTGGTTTAGGTGTACAAATGAAGAATGAGTCAGAAAACGAACTTTGTAACTCATCATCTTCCCTCTCACCCCCAGGGAAAGGTTTCATAGTGCTTAAAAGCCTTGGTGGTGCCATAATGTGGCTTTTTTATGCCCACCCAGAAGCAGACTCCAGAAGTCAAAACAATGAAACCTTTAATAGACTTGGACCGGAATATACCAGTCTCTTCCCTCTTTCCTGTTCTGCTGAATCACCTCTGCAATGGTCTGCTTGGAGTGCTGAAAGCTCTTACGTTCCCTCCTTTACCTTACATATGCCTCCCTAAATCTGTACAAATGGAGATAAGTGAAGTGCTTCTTAGACTAGCTGTATTGTCACCACTTTCCTGCTCCACCTACTATCAGTATTTCATCTACTAGAGGGCATGATATGGTGTAAAACTGTTTTTACCAATGACTTTTGCTCATCAGAGAAAAGGTTGCCCATTTGTTGCATTCCGCTGAAAATTCAAAACCCCTTTCCACTGAGCTAAGACACTAAACAGCTTTCATATCAGAACACTAAACAGTGGCATTTTCCAGACTACCTGCCAAATTAATGCCTGGCCAGGATGTATGCATAATACCTGAAGTCTCCAGAGAGGCTGCAGCAAGACCACCATGGCCTGAAATTTAATCATATCTCCTAATGTTGAACTGTTTAAGCATTTGTAAGAGGGGGAGGAAATTGCCCGCACTGACGATAAAAGACTTATTATACTAATGAAAATTATACTTTTCTCTCCCCCCCCCAACATTTCACCCAGCAAATGTAACGATTTCAGTGCTTTTAGCTATTACAGATCCTATGGCATGAACAAGGCAAAGCAAATTATATATATATATATATATATATATATATCTTGCTTTTTCCTTCTACATACAAATTAAAACCACTTAAATTTTAACGATCAGGAGAAGCTTACATTGATGTCAAATCATTTTATTGTACTGAAAACGAAAGTGTACTATTCCATAACTATTCTACATAAATTCTTAAAAAGGAACAGACACAAAGGTAGATTGCTGTGTATTATAGGTTGGGTGAAGCAGGAGGAAGATGGGATGGCTGACATAACAAGCAATGGATAATAGCAGAAAATAGTTAGAAAGAGCAGTGCTGATATTGTTGGAATTCAACCCCACACTGCCCAAGTCTCAAGTCCTCAATAAGGAACGGTTTAGCTTAATATAGGCTAAGGGCTTCCCTTCCCCCCATGTTTCCTGTATGACAGTTGCGAATGTATATTTTTCTTCTCTTTCTGCTCTCATTCTGATTAACTGTTTAAAATGGATACTTTTCTACTGCAAGCTTCTTGAATCTAAATTCTGCCTTCTTACACTTTAGTATGGAGAGTATGTGTTGTGTGCTTTGAGATCTCTCTCTACTTGTATGTCAGGAGAGATGTAGTGATTGAGCTTTTCCCTCTCTTGAAACATTAGAAGAGATGGGTGTTAGAGTAGTTCAGACCCAGTTGTTTATTATTAAGAGTTACATGCTGGGTAGATGCGGGGAATGCCGTGGATATAGTATACCTGGATTTCAGTAAGACCTTCAACAAGGTCCCCCATGACCTTCTGGCAAACAAACTAGACCAGTGTGGGCTAGGCAAAACTATGGTTAGGTGGATCTGGAATGAACCCAGAAGGTGCTCACCAATGCTTCCTCTTCATCCTGGAAAGAAGTGACGAGCGGAGTGCCGCAGGGTTCCATCCTGGGCCCGGTCCTGTTCAACATCTTTATTAATGACTTAGATGAAGGGTTAGAAGGCATGACCATCAAGTTTGCAGATGACACCAAATTAGAAGGAATAGCGAATACTCCAGAAGACAGGAGCAGAATTCAAAACGATCTTTTTTTAATAGTTTTTATTAGCTTTTCGATATATACACATATAACATACAGATTCACGTGGGATTGTAAATATGCGGATGGGTAGGGAAGGGGGGAAGTGACAGGAAAAGAATGTGTGACGGGGGAAGGGTGGGGAGGGGAGCAGTTAAAAGAGAACTTCCCAAAGGTTACCCAGAGACTATACTTTAAGTGTAAGTATCGTATTCTCTTAGTGCCTAACTTTCTTCATCAAGTAGTGCTGTTCTAAAACTGACTTATAATTCATTTAAATCTATCATAAATTTGTTTCCTCTGTTTTGTATGTAGGTCTTGAACCCCGACCAATCTGTTGTCTCTTTTTTGTTGTTTAATTTCTGAGAAAGAGAGTCCATTTGCACCATATCCAATGCTTTTAATAACCATTCCTCTAATGTGGGAATTGCCTTCTGCTTCCAGAATCTTGCCAGCACTATTCTGGCGCAGGCTCCCAGAATGAAGAGCAACTTGTCTTGGTTGTGATTTAGGGCTTGATTGGAGATGCCCAGTAGATAGTATTGTGGGTCCAATGTAAATTTGGTTTTTAAGATTTTTTGGATTGCCCAGTGGATTTCTTTCCAAATTTTTTTGGATTGCCCCGTGGATTTCTAACCTTCTTGCAGTTCCACCACTGGTGTAAATAGGTGCCTGGTTCTTTTCTACACTTCCAGCAACTATTGGGAAGCCCTTGGTGGAACTTGGCTATTTTCGTTGGATACAAATGTCAACGAAACTGCATTTTTATCCAGTTCTCCGTTATCTCTGTGGTGGTGCTGTATTTGAGTTTCTTAACCCATATTTCTTCCCACTGGTGCATTAGTATGTTATGTCCTAAATCTTGTGCCCATTTTACGTGGCATTCCTTTATTTGTTCTTCCTCGGATGCCCACCTTAAGAGTAGTCTGTATAATATGCTAATATTTTTCTTTTTTTTCTTAACGGCGGGTTCCCAGAGGTAGTCTACATTGAAGCCCATCTTCCTATCAATTTTGTACCTCTCATGTATTTGGTGGTATTGTAGCCATGTTAGAGTCGGGTGTAACTGCTTTAGTTCTTCCATTGTTTTCATTGCCCACTGATTGTTACTCTGTCTTTTTAGAATTTGTTTGTAGGTAAGCCATTCGCTATCTGCGAGCTCTTTTTTCTGCAGGGCCTCTGTGGGGGAAATCCATAGTGGTGTATGACGGAATAGTCTGTGTTTATGTTTTTCCCATACTTTAATCAGGGCGGTTCTTATATAATGGTGGCTAAAGTTTTTTTCCACCTTCCTTCTGTCGAACCAGAGGTAGGTGTGCCATCCGGCTCTCAAGTCATGTCCTTCTAAAATTGACCGTTTGGGGTTTTGAGAAAAGGCCCATTCCCTTATCGCCACCAGATTACATGCCTCGTAATAAAGCCTAAAATTTGGGAGTCCCAGTCCCCCTCGCTTTCTCTCGTCCGACATAGATTTTAGATTTATTCTTGGCTTTTTATTTTCCCAGATGAATTTTCTGATATCCTTTTCCCATTTTTAAACATAAAATCATTTCTTATAACTGGGACTGTCTGAAATAAAAATAAAAGTTTTGGCAGAATTGACATCTTGACCACCGCCACTCTTCCTAGTAACGATATTTTGTTGTGTTTCCACTTATCCATGTCCTTTTGTATTGACTTCCACAGGGTTTCATAATTGTTTTTCAAAAGTTGTATATTGCTCGCTGTTAGTGTTATACCTAAATATCTTACTTTTTTCGCCACCTGTATTCTGGTTTTCTCTTGTAGTGAATCCTTTTCTTTTTCATTTAGATGTTTAGTAAGGAACTTAGTTTTTTGTTTATTTAGTTTGAATCCTGCTAAGTTTCCGAATGTTTCAAATTTGTTTATCCAGCCATCTATATTGTGGAGCAGGTTTTCTATTATGCAGACGATATCGTCTGCATAAACCCTTATTTTATAGTGTTGTTTTAAAATCTGGGTTCCCCTCAGAGTTTCGTCCTGATTAATCTCTCCTACTATTACTTCCATTACTAAAATGAATATCAGAGGCGAGAGGGGGCAACCTTGCCTAACACCTCTGTTTATCTGAATTCTTTTACAACTTTCTCCCCCGTTGATCACCAACATAGCCTCCTGTTTTTTTATATAGAGCCTCTATTATATTTTGAAAGTGGAAGCCAATGTCAATTTCTTTCATAAGTGTTTTTATAAAGTCCCAGTTGACTTTATCGAACGCTTTTTCCGCGTCGATAAATAATAATGCTAGTTTCTTTTCGTTGTGCCTTTCATAATATTCTAGGATATCTATTATTGTTCTTGTGTTTTCTTTTAAATGGCGGTTCGGGAGAAAGCCAGTTTGGTCTGGGGAGATCCATTCCCTGAGAAAGTTTTAAAGTTTGGTTGCTATGATGGAGGAGAAGAGTTTGTAGTCGGTGTTAATTAATGAGATAGGTCTATAATTTCTGATCTGATTCGTGTCTGTGCCCTCTTTGTGTATCAAGGTAATGTTTGTCTTCTCCCATGTTCTGTGAATTTCTTTTGTCTCCCTGATTCCATTAAATATCTCCATTAAGATAGGGCCCAATTCTTTTTTGTATGTTTTATAGTAAATGGCTGTGAAGCCATCTGGTCCGGGGGCCTTATTGGTTTTCAACTCATCAATGCCTTTCTCAATTTCGGCTATAGTTATCGGGCTATTCAGGAGCTCTCTTTGTTTTTCTGTAATTTTAGGGATCTTTAGATTACTAATGTACTCTGTTATGGATTCTTTCGTTACATTCTCCTTTTTATACAACTCCTGGTAAAATTTGTTGAATGCCTCGATAATTTTCCATTCTTGTGTGAGGATTTTGCCTTCATTTTCTATTTTAGTAATAAGTTTATGATTTTTCGTATCCTTCAACTTCTTGGTGAGCCATTTACCGATTTTGTTAGCTTTTTGATAGTAGTTAACTTTTATATACCTAAGCTGTCTCTCTATGTCTTCAGTTTGTGAGAGTTGAAGTTGTTTCTTGAGTATGTTTAGTTTATTTATAGCTCTTTTGCTTGATGGCTTTCTTTTCAAGATCCCTTCTAGTTCTGCTATTTTTTGTATTATTTCCTGCTCCTTTTTGTTTCTTTGTTTCTTTTTCCTACTGTTTAATTGTATGAGATTGCCCCTCATCACGGCCTTCATGGCTTCCCATTGTGTTATCTTACTTGTTTCCCCGCCTTTATTTAATTCTAAATATTCTTTAAGTTGGTTCCTTATGAGTTCAATGTCTTGGGCCTTTCTAAGTAGACTATCTCTTAGTCTCCATCTGAATTCAGGTTTTTTCCCCTTTAGACTCAGTTCCACTGCACAGTGATCCGAGAAGAGATTCGTTAGTATTTTAACCTTTTTAGCTTGGGTAACCAGATGTTTAGTAACCCAGATCATGTCTATCCGGGTCCAGACCGAATGCCTACCCGATAGAAAAGTATAGTCCTTTTCAGTGCTGTTTAGGTGCCTCCACGCGTCCACCAAACCCATGTCCTCCAATGCCTGTAGGAAACGTCTCGGTAATTGGCTGCTTCTCCCATTTTTTTAAGGTGAGATGTTTCCTTTTGGTTTGTGAGTTTTATCAACCGAGGCATCTACCACCCCGTTAAAATCCCCCAAGACGATTAGTTCGTCAAATTCTTGCTCCTCAATTTGTCTCTTGAGTTCTCCAATGAATTTTGTCTTAGGCCCGTTAGGGCAATAAATATTGCAGACCAGTATTTTTTGGCAGTTAATTTCAATCTTTATTCCCACAAATCTCCCTGCCATATCTTTAAAAACTAAATTAGATGAGAATTTTGGATTCACATAGGTAGCGACACCTCTTTTCTTCTCGTCGCTCACAGAGTAATAGAGTTTCCCCAATCTGGGTTGTTCTAGAAGCTTAACATGCCGACTGGCGATGTGGACCTCTTGGAGGGCAATCACGTCATAGTTCTGTTTTCTTAAATATTCTGATACTCTTTTCTTTTATTCGGAGAGTTCCAGCCGTTAATGTTGTTTGAAAAAATCTTAAGAGTCGCCATATTGAAGTTCTTCGGTGTTGTCTTTCAGTGAATGCTCTTGGAGGGCTACCAGCTGGTAGTTCTCTGGGGAGAATTTTCTTAACCTTCTTAGATTTTTTTGTAGGCTTCTTCCCGGGGAGTCTATCTCCTCCATATCTTCCAAACCTACTTCTTCATCTATTTGACCTTCTTCTTCATCTTCTTCCCCTTCTCTCTCCGGCTTCACATCTTTGGACGCTTTACCTTGTTTTTTGAAAGGTTCTCTCCACTGCTTGTTTTCTATCTGGGAGAGTCCTGTTTTCTTCCCTGTAGGTGATCTTGCATAAAGGCCCTTGCTTTCTCGACCGTGTTAAGCCAATATCTCGTCTCTTTAAACGTCACTGTGAGACCTTCGATGCGTTCCCACCGGAACCGGATCTTCCTTTTCCTTAGTTCTTCTGTTAAAAAGTTATATTTTCTTCTTTTCGCGAGGGTTTGCTGGGAGACCTCCTTCATAATTATAATTTTCTGCTCTTTATAATAAATTGATTGGTTGGCCATTCTTTGGAGTATCTCATCCCTGAAACTTTTTCTGGCGAACGTCACAATAGTATCCTTAGGAGTATTGTTCCTTCTCGCGTAATCCGTGTTCAACCTATAAGACCTATCCACATCGTTGCCCACTATGGCTGCATTGGTATCTGTGAGGTCCGCGATAATGTCTATTATGATTTGCTTGAGGTTTTCGCCCTTTGTTTCCACCAAGTTTCTGATGCGGAGTTGATACTCCAGCGCCTTATTCTCTAGCAATTCCACCTGGTTTTGTAATTTTTGTGTGGTTGTCTCCACCCTGTCTACTTTTGTCTCCAACGTGGCTTGTGTCTTCATAAGACTTTGATTGTCCTGTTTCATTTTATCCATATCTTCTTTTAATATTTTCAAATCTCCAGTGATGTTTTTTTCCATGTTCTTAATCTCCGCCTGTAGTTGTCGATGTTGGGTGTCTTGTTTCTGTGCAATTGCGCGGATTTCTTGCAACAGGTCTCTGAAGCCTGGCTCCTCGTGTAAAGAGGATCTTCTCTCTGGGAGCTTGGGTACTTGACCCCCTTTTCCCCTAGAGGTATGCATGGTCTTGTTTGGGTATGGTAAATTTCTTTTTTATTTGGTTGTTCTCGGTCTCTATAGTAGCTACTGGCTCGTCAAATCGGAGACAGGATATTGGTATTAATAAAGTTAGATATCTTACCTCTGCTTCGTTAAGTGCGCCCCCAGGGTAGGCCGGAGTCTTGTCCCTCCCTCGACTCCTTCAGTCTCGTCAGGGTGTCAGGGTGTCTTGCCGGATTCTCTGTGTTCTAGAGCCCCCGGTGACTTGGTCTGCCTCTTTAATTGGGTCCTCTTAGGTCTTCCTGCCTCTCACCGGGGGTAAGGGATCCGCGGGTGCCTTGCCCTTTTCCTCTCCTCTCTGTTTTCTTCTCCACAGACCTCCTGCTTTCCTGCCGCTGGAACACTAAGAACCGCACAGTCCCTTATTTGCCCTTTGTTTGTTTTCCTTTCGTGACTAATCTCGTTGCTATTCTCGCGGTGTTTTCACTTCTCGCGATAGGCGCGAGCTCAGGGCCGAGATTTCGGTAGGGCGGGACTACCGGTGGCTTCTCTTCCTCGCTCTTCTATCCCCACGAGGTCTGGCAGGCTCAAGATGGCTCCGCGTCTCCAAGGTCAGACCAGCTCTTTAGAGCTCTTGGAGTGGGGTGGTCTCCGGGGGTGTTTTAACTCGAGGGTTGGGGAGTTTTTTGTTTTGTTCTTTCCTATAACTTTACCTTTGTCTTTGGATTTGTTTTAATGCTATGTTTTGGCTTTTCTGGGAGGGGGGAGGGATTGTTATTTACCGATTGGCAGTTCCTGGCGGCCCCGGCACTTCCCCAAAGTCCGCGCTCTCTCTTTCCTCCCCTCCTGTCGCCGCCGCTCTGCTTCACCGCTTTCTCCTTGTTTTTCCTTCTTTCCTTCTTTCCCGAGTGGAGAAGGATTACTCTTCTTTTTTGGCACTGATTTTCTCGTCACCTTTTCTCTGAATTGTTTTTGATTTTAGTTCGGGATCTCGGGTATCCTTTACTCTTAAAGAATACTTCTTAGTTGTTTTCTTGATCGCTCAGTGAGTCAGCAACTGGTGGAAAAATAGAAGCCTGTCAGCTCCTCTCCTAAGATGTCAGGCCTCGTTCCTCCCTTGCACGCCGTTGCCGGGTGAACTCAGAGGATCTGCCTTGAGGGCAACCCTCTTTTGCCACCATCGGCCGGACGGGCTACGGAACTGTGACCCCACTGCGCCTCGGACTGCGTCTTTGGGGAAGGGAACTCGTCCCTTGGCCTTTCGTCTTGGAGGTTCCTCGGAGCTCCCGAGAAACACGTCTTCCACCTCTGGCCGCTGACCGGAAGTCCAGAATTCAAAACGATCTTGACAGATTGGAGAGATGGGCCAAAACTAAGAAAATGTAGTTCAACAGTGACAAATGCAAGATACTCCACTTAGGCAGAAAAAAATGAAATGCAAAGATACAGAATGGGGGGCGCATGGCTCGAGAGCAGTAAGTGTGAAAAAGACCTTGGAGTCCTTGTGGGGAACAAGTTAAACTTGAGCCAACATTGTGATGCAGCAGCAAAAAAGCCAATGGGATTTTGGCCTGCATCAATAGGAGTATAGTGTCTAGGTCCAGGGAAGTCATGCTACCCCTCTATTCTGCTTTGGTCAGACCACACTTGGAATATTGTGGCCAATTCTAGGCACCCCAATTGAAGAGAGATATTGACAAGCTGGAATGTGTCCAGAGGAGGGCAACTAAAATGATCAAGGGTCTGAGAACAAGCCCTATGAGGAGCAGCTTAAAGAACTGGGCATGTTTAGCCTGAAGAAGAGAAGGCTGAGAGGGGACATGGCCATGTATAAATATGTGAGAGGAAATCATAGGGAGGAGGGAGCAAGCTTGTTTCCTGCTGCCCTGGAGACTAGGACGCGGAACAATGGCTTCAAACTACAAGAAAAGAGATTCCATCCGAACATTAGGAAGAACTTCCTGACTGTGAGAGCTGTTCAGCAGTGGAACTCTCTGCCCCAAAGTGTGATGGAAGCTCCTTCTTTGGAGGTTTTTAAACAGAGGCTAGATGGCCATCTGTCGGGGGTGCTTTGAATGCAATTTTCCTGCTTCTTGGCAGGGGGTTGGACTGGATGGCCCATGAGGTCTCTTCCAACTCTATGATTCTAAGAAATGTAATTATTTCTTATTATTGCAAATAAACCTTTTGTGGTTTTTAAAGACTGGATTCTGCATGTTTTCCTCCTAATCTCTGAATTCTTTACAGCCACATCACACAGCGCTTCACGCTCTGCTCGCTAATGAGCTGATGCTCAACTTTTGTACCCTGTTTGATTTTTTAATTATCTGCTATATTTTAGGGTAGTTTTCCCTAACAGCTATTATACAACCAACCATTATATAAATACATTTAAGAGGTTTCAGTAAAATCTGTAGGATTAAAAAAAAATGAAGATCTTTATATTCCGCCTGGTCACATGAAAAAAAGAAAACAGTTCTCTTCCAATGTTTTAATTTCAGAATGACAAGAAGGTGAGTTTCAGTCCATTAGTCCTAGTTCTGTATATTCCAGCGTCATGTCACACAAGTGTGAAATCTGACAGAGTGCCGTAATGAACGCTGCAAGAGTTTCTGTTCAGGCATTTAAAAAATAGGAGGTTTCTAACTATCTAGGAAAATACGCATAAGCAACATCTGGCACCATCTCAGAACCCTTCCCCCCTTCTTGAAATATTTCAAAGAGCCTTGGTGTCAGTGAAACTCTTAATCCTTTCTTATAGCAAAAATTAAAGCTGAATAATACAAAGCAAGAAAATATATACAGATTTACTTCATTTATATCACATTTTGGCTTATATACCCAGCATTGCCCAGGTGTCATTGGGACTTCTGTTTGCCTACTTTCTTCCTTCTCCAGTTCTGAGAGGGCCTACCTTGCAATGTCTTCATGGCAACACAGCTCTCTTTGAGGCTCCTTCCTTCCTTCTTTCATTCCCGATTCACATGTCACCTTTCCCAGTGACATTACAAAGGCCCACTTCACCTAGCAATAGCTTTTGTAGTACAAACAGACAGACGGACGGACGGATGGATAGCAGGGATGTGCACAAAGCCAGATTCATTTCATGTCCCAATCTGGAGCAAGCAAAGGACTGAAACACTGAATGGTTGCTACTGCTGCTACCACACCTTCAAAATGTTGCTGGCTTTGAGGCAAAGAAAGCATATGATGATGGAGGGCAGTAGGCGGGGGGGGGGGGGGCAGACGGAGCTTTGCTAGGCATACACAAATCCTTGATTGCAAGTAGCAATACCAAGTCACAAATGATCATTTAGGAATTTCAGAAAGATCATCTGCCCAAATTATCTGGAAAGGAAGGAAGAAAAGAAGGAGCAGGGAGTGCATGCTTTAAGAACATGAGCTGACACCTTTATTATGGCATTGGTACTTGTTCCTGGCATTACATGGGCCAACAGAACCACAGTAGCAAGCAAGGACTGACCTTGATTATGATACAAACAACAGATGATCGCAACATCATTGCAAGTGCACAGCAATGTAGCACTATGTTCCAGCTACACTGCTAGTACCAACAGAGCAGAAGGGTAGACACTGACATCAAGAAGAGGAGGCTCAGAAGCAGAGGCAGCTGTACAACTTTAATATGTAAGTTCATAGATACTTCCTTGTATTGGGCATATACCCCAAACTTCCACAAATTGCCATACTTATTTGGATTTACTGAAACTCTAACTCCTAGCATACTATTGTTGCTTCATTATCTTTACTACAAGCCATCTGGACTTTTTGACCATGTTTCAGAATTTCCCACATCAGTTTCTCCTAAATCTGTTCTCATGAAGAAGAAAAAATAAACTTTTGTGCACTATATGAAAATGGTAGCAGATACCATTCTACACAGCTTCTTCTACAGAGATATAATAAGATCTAGTTAGCAGATTATATTTACAAGGCCTCTGTCACTGTACTTACTATTTTTACTATGCAATCCTATCTCTCCAGATGTATACCTAAAAACACAACTCTTGCTTCCAGCATGCATTATTTTTGATATTGATGTAATCGCCATGCAACTACCAAGTTCCACAACTGCATTTAAGATATCAATTCTCTCTTACTGAGCTAAAATTTTAATTCATTCTTATTCCAGTAGGACCGAGCAGCCTTGATAAATGCTAATTGTGATAAGATCAGAGTTGTTTGAATAAACTGCTTCTGGGCTCTGCTATTTCTAGCTTTGCAGCTTCTATGTTTGCGAAAAGGGATGCAGAAAGCAATAAGTGGCTGCCAAAGTGAAGGTCGCGGAGCAGGTACTGGAAAGTGGGGGAAGGCACACACTGGTACCAGCCGTTGCTTTTTGGAGCCATTCCCAATTTCCTTGCCAGTGAGGTCTTCATTCTTTGCCAGCACATAGCTCAGTACAAAAGCTCTGCCAGATGCTAGATCTATTGCCACCACGTGGTACAGCCATAAAAAAAAATCCAAGCCCAGCAGATATACCCAAACAAATGCTATGCAATTCTCCACAGAATCCTCAAGTTATGGAGTGGACACAAGTAATTTTCCCAGGGCCAGAAGGAAAAAAGGAAAGAAGTAAGCAAGCAGATTCCTGTTGGTCTCAAACACATTCTCCATTTTACTTAGTACTTTTGCCATTATAAGAAATAGCCTCCCTTGGAGCCAGATACTAATAGCATACTCCATTCAAGTTAGGCATTTGTCACAGAAGCAATTTATAAGATCAGAATTTTTATAAGTATATAGTATCCTACACACTGTGAAGACCTCCAGAAAGATCTGCGCAAGGCAAGTGCAAAATGAAATTTTAGTTTCGTTCCCTTTTCTCCCTCCCCCAATTCACACAGACTTGCAATTACATTACCACATAGGAAAATGTTTTAGTAGAAAACTCAGTTAAATCATCCCTTCAGTATTCTAAGCCATTAGAGGAACAAATTCAGTGAGAGAACTAAGAAAATGACTGCAAAAGAAAACATAAAATGGCAAAATAAAAATATATCCTATACTACTTTTAAAATGTGAGAAGTTTTATTCATTCTGTGCAAAAATAGTGTACAGTTATAGCAAATATAGACAAGAACTGAAATAATTGTGTGTGTGTGTGTGTGTGACCTATGCTGACACCATAAATGAAGAGAATGAGATAGATTGCTAAAATCATCACTGGTGCAGAGCAAACTGGAAAATATTTTAAAATAACTAAGGACTATCAAATGCAACTGAAATGCTTTAACTGTATAAACAAGATATAGTATTACTTCACACAATACAGTACATGTTTTACAGGATTCCATGAGACAAGAGTGATTTGTGTACATCGTTTAAAAAAATAAATTCAAGAAGCAGTACAGCTGACAACTGAATATCTACATTCAGAAGCAGTATATCTCCCACAACAGAGGATGACTCAGACCCCATCACATCTCATTTCTTAACTGATATTTGACCAGTCACTATTACAAACAGAACATCAAATTGGATTGACATACTAGAGCAAGTAAATATTCACTATATGTTCCACATTTAATTTTTAAAAATAGCTAGGATATTAGGACCTGGGACTGCCCAATTTCTAATATGTATTATTGACAAGAATGCCTTTTTACAAAGTAAGGCCTTGTCCCCAATCTCATGCTGTATCTCTTAAAAAAGGATGAGGTTAGGGACAGTCCTCATCTCCCTTATTGCCAGCTCAATACGTGGTGTTGGGTAGTCTGATGGGGGATGCTACACAAGCCAAAATTCCATATATATTCCCAACTCCAGGTTGGAAAGGATACACAAAGATTTGCTTTGCTTCTAAGTGCCCAACATATATAACAAGTCCATTCCTTCTGTTTTCAGTTCAAAATTGGCTAGGAAGTGAAGGTGTGTCAGCTTATCTCTGCTCCTGTCAACTACTTCAAGCTCAGAGTGTCCAGTCATCAAAAAGACAAGCCTTCCAACCACTTCCATATATCTCCCTCTAATTCAGACCAAAAAAGCAAGGCAGAACACACTTTTAATTTTTTACTCAGTGTTTGCATCTGGCAAACATGAAGTGAAAACAAACCCAAGTCTTCTCCCCTGCCTTGCAGTCAGGAAATATGCAAGGACCATCCATTCCCTACAGAGCTGAAAGAAATTATGAGTCACCACTCTCACAAAACTGACTAAGTAATAGAAATAAAGGTTCTCAAGCCTCGAAACGCAAAGTACCATATAGTGGAGGAAAAGAGGATAGAAGCCATGATGTATATACTGTATATCCTCAGACATGTAATTAAAGAAAAATACTATCATTTTCCAGTAACAAATTATATTAACAAAGCAAACAGCAATTGCCAGTCCAATTCTTTCATTAATTGCCAGTCCAATTGCCAGCAATTGCCAGTCCAATTCTTCCAGTTCGATTGTTTTCTCTTGTTGTTGTACTAGGTCGGGAGAAGGAACTTCCTGGGTCATTTGTTCACCAAACAAGTGAACATTATCTTTTATTTGTTGGCAGTCCTATCAAAACAAGTGAAAACAATTATCTTGTTTTTAAAAGGTACTCGCTGATAGTTTATTTAAAGATAGGACAAGTCCAATACCATAATAATAATAATAACAATATTGCTTGTTATTAAAAGGTACTCTCTGATAGCCCAAATAAAAGATAGGACGGGTACAATCAACCCAACTGACTACCTATGTCTCATTCCTTGTAAATCTAATGAACAGTTGTATGCAGCCAACTGCTCCCAGTCAAGAACTAGAAGAAATTGTATTACATACTGAGGAAAACTGTAAAATTAAGATATCTTTAAAGTCCTTACCAAAGCAAACACCACGATGTGGGACAAAAGCTTTACAGGCTGATGCAATGGCCAGTTCAGCAGAAAGTATTGTCTTAATTATCAAATCCTCCACACTGGCCATCAGACCTGGATGAAGAAATGAAATGTTGTTAACCTGAAATACTGTAACAGTCCACATATGTGAACTTTAACATTAACAGTAGCCAGCCAATACAAAATGTATGCAGCATGACATATAACAGAATGTAAAGCACATCAACAAAAACAAATATACTGTACATAGATATATAGTACAATGTAAAAACCAAAACATGTTTCTCTAGAAACTGTAGCAGTAGCTAAGGAGAGCAGAATGGGTGCTGAGGTAAGTTCACAGATAACTACTTGAAAAACTACAAGTATAGCTAAGTAAATGATCCTTCTTTTCATGATCTCTGTGATTCACACAAATGTGAGTCTAGCAAGCTACTCACCAGAAATTGCTGAATTGTCATACATCACAAGAGGACAGCACGGGTCTTTCAAAAGCAGCATCAGCACTAGATCTCACACCTAGTATATAATGAATGATGAAAGTCAAAAGCTCTGACCCTTTAGCTGCTGTTTGAATGTCTCCCAGTAACATGCCTTTCAGAAAGACAGATTAAGATGCAACAGCTCTGGTGGAGTGACTCTGGACATGTGGGGGATCTTGCTTTGCAAGCTAGTAGATCAAGTAAATGATGAAGGTGACCCACTTTGAGAGATGACAAGATACATCTGGCTGACTCTTCTTGTGAGAAGAGTAGCAGATAGAGTCACTCAAACTTGAGTAAGATAGTAGTCCTGCCACTGTAGAAGGATACTTGCCATTATGCGATTGTGATGCACTTAGACCTATCTCTTCAAATTTTGGCTATCACTCTGAAGATGAGAAGAAATGGATTAAAGTATACACGAAAGGCCTCCTTGGCAAAACAAGATGACACTGCTATGAGGTCCCTTCCCTCAACAAGCTCTAGACTTGACAATGACAGTTCTGGGCCAACATGAAGAGACCACTTCTAGGGTGGCCCATCTTTGGAAGAACTTAGTATGTCAGAAAAACACAGTCGAGTTCTCCCATAACTGTTAGGTAGTATACATTGGTAAGGTATACCTAATGAAGCAATTGAAGAATCTGATTTGGCATCACCGAATGTGGATGAATAATAAATAACACCTCAGAACTAGAGACAGTAAGTGTGAAGACACTTGATGGAGTTCACAGTACTGAACTTGAGGAACTATGAGTGGAGATGACTCTGGAACACTCTATTTAGGATGCTGGCATGGAGGCAGTGATTAAAAAGACCCTCAAGAGGCCAAATGGGAAGACTGAACGGAAACGTTCAGTAGCTGAATGACAGATTTAGAAGTCCTGTGTTCCAAAACTGGAGACCTTTGCCTGCCTGGTATCAACTTTGATGACGCTAAGCCATAATGTGCATGGTGATGCCTAGTTCACTGATGATGAAGTAGACCATGAAAATGGTAGTATGGACTATACTGGTGGCATAGCAGATGCTCCCCGTGAGTGTGGTACCAGTTGTGCTCATCCCCCTCATAGGCAAGCTTTGAAGATGAGAAGCAATCAAATCAAAAGTACAGTGAGTAGAGTAAGTTGATGCTTAAAACAAAGAGAACTAACAGCATCAAACAAAGCAACATGGAAGAAGCAGAAGTGGAGGATGATCCTTCTCAAGAGGAAACAGTGCAGGGGACTGGGCCTCATAAACCAATGTGGGGTACTACAGAAGAAAATTCAACTATTTTACTTTCAATTTACTAAGAACTCATTGCTTAAGGGAAGAAATTGAAATTTCTTATTAATTCACCATGCTATCAATGGGTCGATCAAACATGAAGAAAATATGTTTTTCTACATAGTGTGGAATTTCCATATTAAACGTATTTACTCACAAGAATAAATATTAGGCAACAGTGGAACTGCAAAAGACAGTCACAACCCCCAGGAGACGATGCCAGGCAGAAAAAGTAGGGACAAGTAAAAAGACAGAGCCAAAGTAAAGCAGCAGAGCTGTAAGAAAATCTGAGGAGAATTGGATGTACTACAGCTGGTAATATCATCTATCAACACATACATTAGGAAAGATTCAGGGAAGGAATAACTTGTTCTCTACTCACCAGTCGTATCCTTTCCTTCCTGTTTCAGATATCTCAACATTGCACTCATACTCCACTTGTTTCCATAGTCCTCTACTTCAGGGTCATCACAACTAAAATCGAACCAACAAGTTACACATCTGTGATTTCAGGATCCCCAATACAAATATGTCAAATTTCTGTTTATTAACTGCTTGGTTTTGTTTATATGTGTTTAATGGTTTATATGTTTGAATGATTGCATTACGTGCTCTAAACTTCTTTGTGAGGCAACTGCTCTGGCCTAAATGGCAAATACAAATACATTAAAAACAAGCATACATACACATAATGTGATTTGGCCACTTTACTATGGGTACTTGTTTCAAGAATTTCTGAGCAAATGTAGATACCTGACATAGTCACCACTCTTCTTGTTGACGCTATAGTTTGTCAGATGCATGAACTGATTTTTAATATTTTTTGCTCCTTGGTCATATCTTACAGTTGCAAACCTGCAAAGCAAGAACCAGGAATACATCAGTCATTGAAACCAAACCAATTGCTCATATTTTTAAAAAGAATAATTATCCTTGCACCTATCGTCTTCCAAATTCTAATTAAAACTTCAATTTTTTTTTAGTTTTCTTCACTACTTCTAAACATCTTCCAGGGGCATTTTTGTCCCTTCCCTAATTCTAGGAATCCAAATGTGGCAAATCTCAGCCTAAGTAACCAAGACATTTTGTAGAAATACAAAATGCCAAGTTTCAGCATTGAAGTGCTGCCTATTAAGAGGGGCAGGAATCATGAGAGCAACTGCTGTTCCACCACTGCTTCGGTTACCTACATCCCCCACTGTCAAGGGCTTTGCCAGGCAGGGGTTACTGAGAGGGGGACTGGGCTGCTGTAACAGGCTCTGGCCACAAGACAGTTTATGAGGTAATGTGAATTCCTTGGCTCATGGTAAGTACCTGAATTCTTTGAAAACCACAGGAATCCAGTAGAGAAAAGGTAAATATCTCTGTGGAGCCAGTGCTAATTAGCATGCAGAGCTACCAAAGGAGAAGGCACTAGAGGTATTAAGGAACAGGAAAGCAGTGCGCTGTCAAACATTATGAGGCTCTGACTCCTGTTCCCTCATCTCAGAACTTGCATAGCTCTGCAGCCATGTTAATTTCTCACACCCCCCTCTACTTCTTGGGCCCCTTAGAAATTTATTTGGCCTTCTGATCAATCCATTGTGCTTCCATAAAAACAACTTGATTTTTCCCTAGCTCAGCACCAGCACAACCAGCAATATCTGCTCAAATATGTTCTGGCCCAAAATTGATATTTATGTGTAACTGAATATTTTTAATACCGTAAATGAAATTTTCTCTGACTCCAAACAAAGAGAAGGCTGGTTTTGAGCACAAAAACATGAATCCTGTGTATGAGTGCCCTCTGCTGGCACATTATGCTTTTATGAAGTTTACATGCTCCCATCAAACTTATTTAACAAGATACGCAGATAGATGAGAGAAGACACAATGTAATAAAATAAAAAGAGGCTACAATTCTCACTGCCCAAGCTTATTTTAAAATAATAATAATAATAATAATAAACAACTTCATTTATATTCCACCCTATCTCCCCGGAGGGACTCATGGAAGCTGTTATATCAGACATAAGACAAAACTTCAAACATCAAACAGAAGAATCAATTTCCCAAAACAGATAGCAAATAAATCTAAGTCTCTTTGAGCTTTATCCTAGGACATAACTGTCTCATTTCCAATCCACCACTGAAGTCCTCATACCGCTTATCTGTTTGTGCCAAGGTTGTTTGCTGATGTTAATTGCTGTCAAGTCAACTTCAACTTTTAGTGATCTTAAAAAGAGAGCCCTCCAAGTCATCCTGTTAGGAATAAACCTACTCAAGTCTTACAAACTCATGGGCATGCCTTCCTTGATTGGGTCTATTCATTTGTAAGATTGTCTTTTTATTTTCCCAATACTTTCCATTTTAGGAAACATTATTGTTTTTTTAAAATGAGTCATGTCTTCCTATGATATTTTCAAACACAACAGTCTCAATGTAGTTATTGTGGCTTTTAGAAAAAGTTCAAGTGTGATTTGTCCCTGAACCCGCTATTTGTCTTTTTGGCAGTCCACAGTATCCTTTGACCTCTCCTCCAGCATCACATTTCAAATGAGTTGATTCTCTTCCTTCAAGACAATCCTGAATATCCTATTCAATGATATATCTTGAGACCTGAGGATCTTGTCTAGTTCCTTCACAGCTGCCCTTCTAAGCCCTAGTCTTCTTGTGATTTCCTGACCGCGGTCTCTATTCTGATTAATTGCTGAGAATAAATGGAAAATCTTTAACTAGTTCAGTGTCTCTAATTGCTATTTTAAAATTATATAAATATAATTATATAATTATAAATAATATAAATATAATTATAACTATAATTATTTATAAATATACAGTAATTATAAATAATATGTAGCCTTGTTTTTATTTTCTTAATGTTCTACTATAATCTTGCTCTTACAGATTCTTCTAAGAATTTCTTCCACAGTAATTCCAAGTCTGCTACTTTCTGCTAGTAGCACAGCTTCCTCCACATATCTTAAACAGGTGATATCCCTTCCTCCAATTTAATGCCCCTTCTTCCAGGACTAATCCAGATTTAAGTTTTGTGTTTAGCATACAAGGTAAGCAGATAGAATGACAAAATGCAGCCCTGTCTGGCCTTCTTGTCAAATAGAAACCATTCTGTTTCTCCATTCTGTTTCATAGTTCGCATACAGTTATTGTCTCACTTTCCATATATCAGTGCACACTTTCTCCACTTCTAAATATGACTATTGTAAAAAAAAGCAATCTTTTTATAGACTCTAGCAAACTGTTCACAGTTAAACACACTGGTACATATGCTTAGCCTGGTATAAAAATGAGTTGTTTTCTTATTCTATGGGAAGGTGTCTTAGCAGTCTCACAAACGTCAAAGTATAGCAACAAAAAGACCCGAAATCTAGTCGAAACAGAATTAGAAAAACTCTGTTTTCATGATGGTCAATTCTACAATTAAAAAAATACCAGTGAGAGCCTTAAAGTCCACTGCTGCCACCTGAAGGCCATAAGCAGGGAAATGCATGTAATTCATCAGGATGCTATTCCATACTTTCTATAACTGAGACTGCTTGAATTTTAGCCAGAAGCTGCCCCTAAAAAGTGACTAGAGATCACAGAAACATGAAAAAAGATGAAGGACCATTTAAAGTGAGGGAAAAGAACATTCACTTGATTTTTGAAAGTTTTCATTCATAATTTCAATCTCCTGATCAGAGCACTACGATACCCAACAGGCCTTTTTATTATCTTTGTCTCAGAGTCATGAGGGAATACTGTTCAGCTTCACTGTAGGAGATAGCATTTACAAACCATGAAACAAGAAAAGCACCTACCTGGCCAGACCTTCCTCATAGAGGTAGACAAGAAGAGGATCATAAGATGTCACCAGAACATAAAGCCGCACATCAAATTTGAAGTCTGAAAGGGAGTGACATACACCAATGACCACATACTGTTGAGAAGGTGAAGCAACCTAAAGAACGGGGAGAATGAGGCAGATATTTGCCTCTGGGTGATCTATCACCGGATACCGATTCTGTGGGTTTATATTTAACATAATATAAAATGCATACAGAGTGACTTTCTTATAACTGAAAAGCTCACAAAAATTTCAAATCTGAGGGAAAGGAATGTCCTAAAGAAAAAAGAGCTCAGACACAAACTTACCATCTATGAGTAAGGGATTGTTGATGTAGCGTGAGACCAAGATGTTCTCTTCAACGGAAATCTGATTTGGCTACAGAATGAGATACAAAACACATGAGCTAAGAACTAAAGCTCACTTGCTGATTTAACTTTTAAATAAAAAAAGTTGTCCCATAACTGCTTCAGGCCTGACTAGTAAGGCAACCAAATGTTGTGATAAAAGATATAAAACTAAGGGAACAAATTGTGAATGATTTTAATGGATAATGTTTTAGCTTACATATTTTAATGTAAACTAAATTAAAAGTTAATTTGTATGACTGTATCACACACCATGTTTTATATTATAGATTTTAATTTTGTTTTAATTGTATATATCATGTTTTAGACTTGCTATGGGTTTCCTGAAAATACGATGTGGATTTTATTGTTTGTATATATTTTGTATGTCTAGTTTGCAGCCAAAATAAGCTCAGAGCTGGAAAAGGGCATAGGTATAAAATCATGCTTTGCTATAATAATAAATCCCATATAATTACAATGGAAATCACACACAAAACCAGAATAAGCCATAGACTTCATGTGGTTATGAAATCTTCAGAAAGTACAGACAACAAAAAGCAAGGAGGGAAAAGTGCAGCTTGTGAGATGCATGTAGTCCCTAGAAGTTAAATGCCCTGAGCCTCTAGGGTGGTAAAATGGTAATCCTTCCCCATATTTATCCGAATCATCGTCATCATCATCATCTTTATTTATATTCTGCCCAATCTCCCTCAGGGGACTCAGGGCAAATTCCAACAACAAAAAGGCAACCATTCAATGCCTCAGCACAACAACAAATACAAATATAACAACCTAAAATAACCTCATATAGGAAACAACTTTTGACAGATTAAACAAACATAACCTGTCAAAATTATATCTAATATAAAACCTAAACATAAAACATCTGCATTAATTTACAGAAGCCAATGAAGGTTCACCAAGATATGTGAGTTGACTGTGTGGTCAGTGATGAGCCTCCAGGGGGGTAAAATGGTAATTCTTCCCCACATTTATCCAAGAGTAGAGGATATGGTTGAGTTTTAGGCATACTTAGACCTCTTTAGGCCCAGGAGAGGCCTTTTTTGAATCAGAAAGTTAATAGGGAGTTCCGTTTTTTGTAGTCTTCTCCTGAGACTACAATGGCCAAGGAAGCCCCAAAAACATGTTAAAAATATCAGCCATGCTTTCTAGAGGGGGGGGGGAGTTGATTTGTTTTCCCAGGAGTGGCTGTGGTCTCCTGGAAAGCAATGCAGCTCCCAGCATTCCACAGTTGCTTGTCCCTGAAATACACAGTAAAACAATCCTGCACCACACCAGAGAACTTTTGAAGGTGCAAGGAAAGAAAAGAATTCCTTCCTCTCTAATGGTAACACGAACAAATCAAATAAAATGTGGCTTTTCTAAATAGCAACCACAATAACACAAAATCTGATTAATAACCGTTGGAAGACTTTATTTGCTAAGTGTAACAGAGACACAAAACATTCCCTGCCATCTACAGAGAAGCATAAAGCTTCCCTTAAGAATAAGCTTAAATAATGCTCTTCATATTGAGTAAATGTGACAGATCTGTAGGCTAAGAAATGCTGGAAGAGGCAGATTATGACAGGAAATGGGTTTACAGTGCCTTTTCCAGGTTTTGACCTTTTGTTCACATATGCCTTTCCTTAAACCACACAGTAAAGCCTAGCAAAGCCCTGGAAAGAGTTGCTTCATGCACTTGGCTAGCACTTCCCTTATTCCATAGGAAAAGAGCCAGACAAAGAACAAATGAGGCAAGCCAGCCCCTGCAATATGTGGGTGGGAGAGATACGAGAATAAGCAGTTTTTCACTGTCCAGTTTTCAACTAGATCATGCCAAAAATACTAATCCTATAAGCTTTAGAATACATACATATACACACATTTGCACTTTAGCTATGCCAGAAATCTGGGCTCCAGCCACAGTTAGAGACAAGGTATTTGGAGCAACCATCAATAGGTCTCTGTTTTGATGGAATCAGCTTACCAAATAGATACCTACCACAGTGGCCATATCAATCAGGAGAATTTGTCACTCATAAAAATAATGCCTGCAGTCTTTGCTTAGGATTTATGATTAGGTAGGAAGGCATCACACAATTATTTGAAATCTTCACTCTGATGCTGCAGACAACTGCCTTGCCACTGCAGCCTGATTATTATCTGATAAATGACTTCTTTTCATTCTGAGGGTTATATGTGCTTTGTTAGGCTAGCAGAAAACTTAAAAATATTGTTGTTGCTTTGGTTAGCAGTTACACAATTGCCAAAAGAAGAAGCACAAGTAGCCAAGCAACATTAACACAGCACTTAAAGTAGTAGTAAATGCCTAACACCTGGTGCAAACAGAATGAAATACTTGATTTGGCATTTGCACAAGAATGAAAACAGTATTTCTGCCAGCAGATGAGGTCTTGCATTGGTAGAATAAGACCATTGGATACAGACTTGAATATGCACGATGAAACTCAACATATCTTCATGTGACACTAAACAGAATGGGTACGTGACTATTAGGGAGCAGCTTTAGCAAACTCCCAGTGATAACAGCTCAGAAGATGAGGACATAAAAAACAGAAAGCTTCACAAATTAAAGTAGCAATCTCTAAACATAATTTATCCTAAAGCTCTATAAGGCTTTGTGTGTAGGAATATTTGGTATCTGTGTTAAGCAGAGTGCAGAAGGGCTGGTGCAATATGAGTTTATGGTAGAAACCATTAGAGGGAAAGGATTGTGCAAGATTGTTGTTGGAATGAAGGATCTGTTACAGCTTTTACTCCATTTACAATGGAGATGAGTTGGAAAGCACCAACTTGCTAGAAATGCTCGAAACAAACAAACAAACAAACTGCAGGCAGAAAATAAATTTAGAAGCCTTAACCCGAGGAACAATTATTACAGGAAATAATTCTTGGATGAAAACAGCCAGATCCTTTCTAATCTAAAAGAAAAAAGAATGGTAAAAGAGACAAGTTGTGGCATACCTCTCTCATCAGAGCAGATGGGAAGAGGGCAGAGGGGTTCAGTCTGGACTGGCTCTTTTTCCTTTTCAACAGAAGGCATTCAATTAACTCTGGCTGTACCAGACAATATTATGGCCCATAATGTTTTGGGAATAGGTCGCTGACAGAAGATGGAAAAGCAAGAGAAAAGATCCCTCTCTGCCTAAGCGATCACATCTCTAGCAGTAGGAACAAGTGAAGAAGTTGATGTTTCTTCCAGCAGAAAAAGGAGTAATTACTCTGAATGTTCTTGCAATCACGCTGGCCACATGACCTTGGAAGTGTCTATGGACAACACTGGCTATTTGGCTTACAAATGAAGATGGGACCACCACTCAGAGTTGGACATGGCTAGACTTAATGTCAAGGAGAAACCTTTACCTTATACTTGGGTACAAGCACCTCTAAGAGTCGAGTCTCATGTGTATATGTAAGCTAACAGCTATTATTAGGGCTGGATCCCCATGGATGCTCTTTCAAAGATAAAGGGAACAAAGAGACTAAAAAGGAAGGAAAATGTATGTGTACATAGCCCAAGAAAAATAAAGGAAGGTGAAACAAAAGGGAAGAATTAGTAAGAATCCCCTGTCACACTAATCGCTTTATACAAGTGTAGATGTCTCTTTTGTCAGCATTCTGCAGGTCACCCCTACTCCATTGGATACTCTCCTGAATACTTATGTATACACTGTATTTCCTTAGACCGTAAATATACCTAAACATCAGCTGTACAGTTTTCTTTGTAATAAAAATAAGATGTACAAACCAAGAAAAAACAGCTAGTAAATCATTTAGAAGCCTCTCCCCCTCTGACCCCCATCCCCTCCCCTTTACCCTTCTTGCTGTCTGTGATTCTATGTTTTGTTTTGTTTTCTCAATTCTTGTAAACCGCTCCGAGCCTTCGGGGAGTGGCGGTATAGAAGTTTGAGGTTGATAATCATCATCATATAAATTATAACTGTTTCCAAACGGTACCATGCTCTATACAGTCTGCTATTGGAGCCCCTAGTAGTGTAATGGGTTAAACCCTTGTGTCAGCAGGACTGCTAACTGACTGGTCAGTGGTTTGAATCCAGGGAGAGCGGGTTGAGCTCCGGATGTCAGCTCCAGCTCGCCCTGTCAGCTCCAGCTCCCCATGTAGGAACATGAGAGAAGACTCTCACAAGGATGGTAAAACATCAAACATTTAGGTGTCCCCTAGGCAACATCCTTGCAGACGGCCAATTCTCTCACACCAGAAGAGACTTGTAGTTTCTCAAGCTCATGACCAAAAGAAAAAAACAACAACAAAAACTCTGCTATTAAGAATTGGAATGCCTTTATACAAGGAAAATATGTCAGTGAGTCAGCAAGCCTGATATACTTGAAAGTACTTACACTGTTGATCAAATAGACACCTCGCCCTCTAGAAGATGCCACAGGTTTCACTATCCAGGGTCCCCTGTCCTTGGCATAGGAATCTGGTTGAAAAAGAAGGGGAAAGACAGAAATAATTATTTTATTTACAAAATTATTCCAAGATCCTGACAGCTTTTAGCCTACTTTTATATGTTGCAAATTCTGTATTTTCTATCCACTTCCGAGCTTTATCTCTGAACTGGTTACTTACTACAAAATTCTTGATATTCCGCTGGGAGGATGAAAGTCTGAGGCAGGACATGGAAGCTCTTGAATCCATAGGTTTGCTGCATTCGATTGATGTTCTTATATAATCTGTCCTTTCGAGTTAATTCGTATGACCTGCAAATATGTGTTCTTTATTTCATCTTTGTGAGGACCTTCAAGGATTCATTGTTATATTAAAATCTATAAACTTTAACAAGCACAAGTTAACTTCACTTATTTTTATGAAATGTGTTTACTAATTATTTTTCTGCTCGTAAATCAAAATACAAAACCAAGGCAGATATAAACACTGTTGAAAATTTAGATTTAAACATTTAAAAGCCAAAGTTCTTGGCAATACAATTCTGAATGCCAGTTAGGAATTCAGTAAGGATGAAGTTAACATTGCTTCCCTTGAGAGGCACTTCCACATTGAAAGTACCAATACAGACCACACAATTTGTTCCAAACAAATAATATATGTATCTCCCAAATGCACTCCAGATGACAGCCTGTCTCTCCCATTTTGCATTAGCTATAGTCTGGAAACACTTTTCAAAGATAGCTCCATATAGTTCACATTATCGTAGCCTAAACAAAAGATAATTAAGGCATACCTTAATCCTGCACCATTTTGGCAGTGCAGTCCAATTCAATTGCTCCCTAATTGCTCTCACCCTTGATACATCGTACTGATGCACATTCTCCTGATCACTCAACTCTTAGGTTCTCAAAGCGGCTTGAAATCAGGTGTGTGCAATCTTTTCTCAATCAAAGGATTTCTTCCTTTAGATGCATTTTTTTCAAGGGACACACACAAGCTGTGGACAGAATCAGATCTACAACATACAATTTGAGTGCCTCACCACTGCAGAATTAATGCAGTTTTACACCACTTTAACTGCCAATGGAATCCTGGGAATTGCAATGTGGTGAGGTGAGGTGAGTCAGGGACTTGAGGCGGCTTACATATGGAACAGAAAGTCCAACAGACATAGAAGTAAAACAATCCATTAAAACAAAAACAAGAGCATTGTAAAATACAACAATCCAAATAACACAAAATTAAACATAAAAGAATAAAACTGCAGCATTGAAATTCCATCAAACAGTATTCAACAAAAACCAATGACCAGAATTATTAAAATGGGCATGACCAGGCCATAAAAGTGTCAGGCATGGGATAGTGCAAAACAGCACTAAAGCCCTTGTAAGACTAAAGATCTTGTAAAACTACAGCTCCTAGGATTCCATAGCATTGAGTCATGGCTGTTAAAGTGGTGTCAAACTACATTAAATGTGTAAATGCATCCTTTACTTCTTAAAATCACCTGCACTTTTAATTTATTTCAAAAAAAATTGTCAAGGCCTCAAAAAGGATGGGGAAAAGACCCTAAAAGTCAAAAGGCACACAGACAAGTTTAGAAGTTTGATCACCGTGAGTATCTTCCTAAAGGAAATGACCCTTATTGATTGTCCATGCACAGTGGTTAGACCTCTAAGCAAATATATACACATTCCTGATGGTCATTTTATTATTCCTCCTGCAGTGACATCCGGCAAAGGAAAATAAAAAGCTGGCAATTGGCACAGAAAATCAAATCAAGGGATCACTGTGATTTTAAGATTTTTTTTCAAATTTAGCAACTATTTCTAATATTAATATATAATGATGGCATGTTTTAGAGCCAAAACAAACTATAAAATATTATTTTTTCATATAGACTAAGACAAAAAATAATATAATGTAGGATTCAGTTGCCACCAAATACTCCGCATGTCACACAGCAGGACTGAGGAATGTTGTGGATCTTCACATGTTGTCAGACTGCAATTCCAATCAGACATATGCAAGATAAAGTATAGTAACATCTGAAGTCTGTCAGCATTTATAGAGTCGCATTCTCAGATTCCCTCTTCTTACCTGGGAAAGTGGTTGACCTTTTGAATATCTGTGAGTGATCGAAGGACATAAGGTTTCAGATGGGACCCTGTCCACATAAGATTGTATTCATTGCTACTCGGGTGCACCTAGGGAAAAGGCATACATTCTTGGTAAGATAATCAATTGAATAAGACTACATTATCTCATATTAAATATGAGGGATCACCAAATGTTGTTGGCCAGCATAGCAAATTATACAGCATAACAGAACCTGCAAGCCAACAACATCTGAAGAACATGTGTGTCAGTATGTGTTGCATGAATATAACAAGAAACCCTGAGTCTATGTGAAATAAGCAATAAATCATATATTTTGAAAAATATAAATGAAAGGTTTTTGTGAGACATGCTGCGTCCCCATACATTTCGTCATTACAATTTATGCATGTGTACATATCTCTTATAAGGGGTTGGTTAAGAATAACTTTATTCTGGTTTGATAATAAAACTGAATTACTGTGTCGCAAAATGATGTGTTTCTAAAAAGAGTAACACCAACATGAAATGTTTGGAAAGTTCTGTGTTAAGGACTATTTATACATTTATGATATTTTTCTCCAATGCTTTTTTCCAGAAAGAGTCCAGGTCACTTACAGGATCACCTTTGCCCATGCAATCTGCTCTGAACACTTAGATCCTATGGGAGGAGGCTACTCCAGCCTGCCAGAACCGAACTGGCCACTGTCACCCAGAGGACCTTTTCATTGGCCACCCCAGGACTGCGGAATGGCCTGCTCCAACAGTTAAATGAGCTGCCAGAATTGAAAACATATTTGAAGGTCCTATCTCTTTCACCAGGCCTACCCAGCCAGTTTCAATCGTGAATTTTAAACTTGCATCTTATGTTTAATCTTTGTTCTGTGTATCTTAATATGTATTTTGTAGAAATATGTTTTAATATGTGTATTTTATATAATGTTTTAGATGATTATGAGTTTTTAGCGATGTTGTAACCCACCTCAAGCCAAAAAGAAAGGCTGGTAATAAATAGAATTATTATTATTATTACACAAAATGTGTATGTTTCAATGTCTTAAACATGATCTTGATTTCAAAAAAGTAAAGAACTATAGAATATAAACAAAATATTTGACAAGACACCAAAATTGAAGTGGTGTATTAGTTTTGTTTACTTGTCTATAGTTTAATACACCCTAGCTATAATATGTAGTTATTTCCTGGCTCTAAAAGCAGTGCCAACCACTCTGAATTTTCAGTTATTTTACAATCAAGGATCTGACACACATACCTCACGGAATCCATGAGCAGACAAAACGCTGCGCACAAGACGACTATCTGTTCTCACAATCTTAAAAGCCAGTCGATAACGCTCTGTAAACCCAACATAAATTAGTATCAGTAAACCAAAGTCATAATCTATTTCCCCATTTGAAGAAGGGAAGACACTGCCACAAAACTCAGCACATCCTCATTTATCATACAATACCCAATTATATTTCATTACATAAAAGTTATGGCAAGGATTTATGCAGCTAGAATGACACCACACAGCTATAGGATCAAGTCATAAAGATGAGCCAGACTGCTTTCATTTTGTTTAACCAGCTAATTTACTGTTGGGGCAAAAGAGAAAACCACATTAAAATTGCTATTAACTATTATTTTATTTTAATAATGCAAGCTAATAGCGATATTTTTTTTTAAAAAAACAAACATCAACCATAATAACATGAAATCACTAATATTTCAAATTACTCACATATTTGACATTCTTGTTTCGATTTTTAAACTTTGTTAAAATATTGGCCCAACAAAAAGATGTGCAAAATAACATGCATATGAGAAATAAGATGTCTTAATTACTCAAATGTGAGAGTTTACACATTTCTGTTTAAAGTCATTTTAATAGGCACAAGAATTATGTACTAAAGTTCTAACTGTAAGCTTTCACTGTTTTCATATTAAACTTGTTAACTTAAAAATAACAGCTGCTTCCAACTTAAGATCATATATTAAAAGCTCCTCTACTGTGTATGGCAAAGGAAAAATCAAACTAACTTCCAGGCATGTTTTCTCCTTCAGTTAGTTCTCTTTAACACACTTTAGCAAGACAGTGAGTTATATTAAACTACACTTACCTCCAATCAAGCGGGTGTAACTGTCCTTAGTTATAATAGCGTCTGCATGAAACACCAGGATTGGGATTCTTCTAAAACCACCTGTCCATGTGATACACGGGTGGTCCCTTAAACAAGAAGAAAGATTTATGAATATGCACAAGATACTAAATCACTACTAGTCATGAAGAAGTCCAGTTTAACTACCTATTATATGCAGCCAACTTTACACAGACTGAAAGACTTTAAACATAAATATGAACCAAAAGATTCAGAAATCCCAAACACCAGTTCACATTACACGACAAAAAACCCCCCAAAAAACAAAGAAGTTTTCCAAACACAAGTGACAGGTCAAAACACATTTTTTTCACGTATAGTTCAGACACTATTCCAACCTATGGAAACTGCTCTGAAGTCTTCACCAATTAAGGTGAATGTAAGCGTTTTATTTTTTAAAAATCCACCATTTAGAGCAAAGAAGAATTCATGTCTAGGAAAAAGAAACAAGAGTTGATATTTTAAGAAGCATTTGCTCAAGGCAGTTTTACAGGACAACTCCTTACATTTCCTTAATGCAGATCTCTTGTGAGTCAGGAAATAAACAGAGAGTGTATTGTGGCAACCCATGCTAAGGCAACACCTCAGAAACAATATGTTGCTGTGTTACTGTTACACATTGAGCCAAATAGAGAGACATTGATATACAGATGGTTCCAATTCAGTATGCCTAAACCCCTTAAATTTTAATATGCATATGAAAAATTACATGAGCACAAAATAGCAGAAAAAAACACACCAAAAGTCTCTCACAATTTCATGCTCAGCTATGCAGTGAAATAGACGAATTCAGAGTGAGTGCAAACTATGAAGAACGTAAAGGTAAGTTGAGAAACTCTCTGGTCTCTAACTTCTATGGAAGACAACTCCATGATTACTATATCATGCCTATTTCTGGTATACAACATAACTATAAATTCTTTAGGGCCTGCTAAGTTCACAGAAATATCAGAATCACACCACTCCGAACACACCTGACTTTGCCAGATTTCAGAGACTAAAGAGGTTTGGGCCTGGTTAATACTTTGATAGGAGACGACTAACAGACACAAGACAGCTCCAGATAGAACTTTGGAGAGAAAAAAAGCCTGGCTGAAAGTCATGAGAGTTACTAACAGTGAGAATTTTTTAAAAAATTAATCTTTGAATTTGGCCCTGCCCATGGTGACCATGGTGACCATATTGTTGTGTTGTTTTATTTACATTGGTGTTGTATTTAATGTTATTTTATTTTCTGATTTTCTGTTGTGCTTTTGTGTTATATTGCGTTTTCTGTATCGATGGGTGTGGCCTCAAGTAAGCCGCCCCGAGTCCCCTTGGGGAGATGGAGCGGGGTACAAATAAAGGTTATTGTTATTATTATTATTTGACAGTACTTGGTTAGACAGAACAATGGTCTGACTCAATATAAGCCAATTTCCTATGTTCCTAGAAAGGGCTTGCAAACCATTACCTCTAATTGGCCAGATTGCTGGAGTTCTCAAGTTATGACATTAAATATTTCTAATATCACATATCTTGAGTGATTAAGCTTCTAAAACAGCAGTATTTTCCTTTGTGCCACCAGAGTCCCTAAGTCTAAGATCATTTATATCAATAAAGTATAAAAATTTCACGGACTGGAGGTAATCACAATAAAGTGTTTTCCTCTCTTTCACAATGTGTTAATAATTAAAACCCCATCTTCCCACGCATCAGTAATAAAATTGATATCAATATATTTTTCAACCTCCTGCCCAAGCTTTTCACCCTTAAATACTGCACTAGGAAAGATTTTTAGCTGAAGAAGATTTTACTATGTCGTGCCCAACATCTTATATAAGTGGGAACAGAGCCGAGTCTGCAGCAAAGGGCTTTAGGCTAAGTCCTGTTCTCTGGATTTCCAGTAATAACACCAGGGCTCAGACATGCTCCCAAATGACTATATCCTCCACATGACCCTTGGTTACCTGGAGAAGTAACTGACAGGTTGGATAGGAATAATTTAGTTCTCTGCACGCAGCATCTAGCTCAGCATTGCTTGAAATAAGAGAAATTTATATGAATATACAGATAAGGAGGACTATGAAATGGTGACACCAATTCCAAGAACAGTATTTCAAGAAAATGAAACACCTACCCAAATACCTAACTCCAATACTAAAGGACTATTTTGCCCTCAATAAAATAAGCATAAAGAACCAGTAGGCACGTGGGGGAGGCTCAAAAAAGGAAGACACGAGGAAGCTATTCAAGAAACATTATAATATCCCATGATATCAATAGCTAAACACATTAAAATGAATTAGAATTCCACTTGCAGGGAAAATAGTACAATTCATAATAAATGTTCAACTGTCAAATAAAGGACACATTAAAAGGCAATACTATTCAAGTGATCAAGTAACTGCCTGTCACCTATAGAGCACCAAAATTGTCACCAAATTAAGAAAAAAAAGATATTCAGAGAATAGACATGAGAAAGAAATGAGAAAGAAGAGAGTATCATTCTTAAAATTACAGAAACCATAAATACTATAAAATTAGCACCTTTTGTTGGAGCACACAAGTAGTCAGTGAGTGTGCTTGTATCAACTGTAAAATAAGATGCATGAAGCTGATTGGTCAGGCTATGCCCGGGGAGATTGCTATGCCTGGGACTTTTAGATACTGGCATTTTTTGTTTTCATGAGTTTATCCTCATGGACAAAGACAGACCATTTTACATCTCCCTAAAAGGACATTGTGTGAGTCAATGCAACTTATCACATGATTGTATACTGTATATGTTGTTATGTATTACAAAGAGTAAACTATTTGTTCTTTATTGATCAACTGTGTGGCATACTTTATTTCTCTGATCAAATGTAAACTACATACACATGATTCCCCATCACACCACACCTTTGAGACAAACTGAAAAAAATGCAGCATAATTTTTTGGACTCCTGTCCCTGAAAGCATCTATTGAAATTGACAGGTGTACACAAAATATTATACTAGAAATTGCTTTTTCTCCATTAGCCTCAAGGGTGCTAGAATATTTCTTTATGTTTTTTTCTGATACAGAATAATATTTATTTCCAACATTTCTACCCCATCCTTTTCAACTCCCAAAGGGGGACTCAGAGTAGCAATTAGGATGCTGATAACATACAACACATTACATTACAATCTAATATAATAATAAGGCTACATATTTGAATACAGTTTCAAAAACTATCTTTGAATAGTCATCTGTAAATATTTCTGTCCTCTAGCAGTAAAACAAAATTCCTGCTAATGACATTGAGCTACTATTGTGTCTACTCTTTCCTCTTCCTTCCCTACTTAATCATCACCATTAAGGATGCTAGGAGCTGCAATCTAACATCAGGATAACCCATCTTTCTCCCAGCATGGTATTCAAGGGAGAATACAATATTTTTAAAGTGTTCGTTAAATAAATAAAAAGTATTCACCTGCCAGTGGAAAAACAGCAGGAAAGGGGCCAGTTAGACCTTCTGAAGAAGAGAGTTCCACAGCCTCAAACCAATCACAGCGAATGCTCTCTTAATCAAGCCACTGATGGTGGGACTGAAAGAAAGCCTTTCTTTACAGATCTTAAAACACTATCAAAGAAAGACTGGCACAACTGCAGAATAATGCAGTTATCTGTAAGCCTCATTCCACATAAGTAGTTCAGAAAGATACCAGGTTCAATAGAACAGAAACCACTGGAAGGTCCATCAGAACCAACAGGATCATGTCCATACCCAGTTTCCTGCAAGGATCATCCACCAAGGCAACAAGAGCCATCTCTGCCACAAAGCCGCACCTGAAGACAGACTGAAATGGATCTCAATAATCCCTGGACGTAGAATTGTGTTGTAGTTTGGATAAGGCCTGCTTTCTGTGTCCGTTAGATTAGTACTCAGGGCAATGCATTTGATTTACAGGAAAAGAGATTACATCTGAACATTAGGAAGAAAGTCCTGACTGTGAGAGCTTTTCAACAGTGGAACTCTCTGCCTTGGTGTGTGGTGGAAGTTCCTTCTTTGGAGGCTTTTAAACAGAGGCTGGATAGCCATCTGTCAGGGGTACTTTGGCTGTGCTTCTTGTGCATGGCTCTGCCATGTGGCCTCTTTCACTTTTATGATTCTATAAGAAAGAATTTACCTTCACTGAACCATAGCAGAAATTAGAAAACATGTCTCTTCTAACTATTTGTATACCAAAAAAACCCCTTCATGGAGAATAGCATGCACAAAAAGAAGCTGGTAAATCAAGCCAATATTTGTTGACTACTATTTAGTCCCCTGTCTTCTTTCAATGGCACATAAAGAGCTACACCAGGTGAAGGATAAAGACAAAGAAAATATCACAAAATTCAAAGAGCGACCATTCAGAGAAGAACCATAGCAGAATGATACAATATATACTTGGGATGAAACAAGTTTCATGTTACGTTCACAGAATCTTCAGTTTAAAAAAAACTCCTAGTCTAGGTGATCCACCAATTAAAAATCAAAAAGTAGGTACAGAAAATATTGGACCACATGTGTTTCCTTCTACTCAATCTTTCTGCCTCCAAGATGATAAGGGAAACAAAATACTCCTCAGATCTATAGCATTTACTAAGATATTAATCTGCTCATTGATATTTGGCCTCCTGTAGTGCAACTAATCCTGAATAATCTAAATCTCAATCTTTGCATTCTAAAACATAATATATACAGCTGTAATTGTTTGTATAGATACCATGTTCTTTAACTTTAACTTACCCTGGTCCTTCCACCTCTTCTTCTTCCTCTGAAGATGAGTCTGTTTCTTCTAAGTCCCGAGCCATTCCAACTGGCATTTCCTGTGAACGTTTTCATACAGTCCAGAAAAAGTGGCCCTTCAAATTCTTCCCTGTAGAATCAGTAAATCTAACCAGTGCTGTTTCCTGTGAAGAATAGGGGGAGGTTATCAATTGGAATGAATCTGAGATATAGGATAACTATGCTATGCTTCCTTTCCTAATAAAAAAGCCTAACTTGGTTAGATTGATTTGGATACCAACTCACAGATGAAATCTCTTCTAAACCATGTTGCCAATTGTAAGGAGGATAAAATAAAATCTATCCTCTTGTGCTTCTCAAAAATTGAAGATAAGAATATGGTCACACACAAAAATGTCTGTACAGAAGTTTTATTTTTCCACAAAATGTTACTACCTTATACAACTGACAGAAGGATGGACAATAATAGCCCACATTTAGTTCCTTCTTGAATTAATCCCCCCCCCCAACAACCTTCCATGAAGAACACTTAATGTAAACAGTCTGGGTATAATTACATAGTATAGTGTCCAAAAATGTGCAGTTTTGAGTCCAATTAAATAGAAAGTCTGCTTAATATTCTAAGATTTATAGAACCATGCTGTCAATACATTTATGTGATACTTTCTAATGTTCAAAATACTATACATTTTATTTCTATAGATATGCACACATTATACTGATTTACACCTGAACCTGTTATTTATACTAACACATAACTGGGAGTTATGCCAGCATAAGCACTATGGCCACAGATTGGCCATAGTGATGCACCCAGGTACCATCTGGCTGCTTTTATGATGCCAAATGGAAAAAGATCTTCATCCTGGATATGCTGGCAAAGCTTTAAATTCTGCCCGCATCTAATACAAACTCAGCCATTGTGTACTGGTTTAACAGTCTATATTTTAATTATTCGTGCACACAGCTTGAATAATTAATTAAATATATGCAGCTTATAAATATTTGTAAATAAAAACATCACAATCTATGCCTTAAAACATAAGACATTACAAAGAAGTACAAGTATGGGGGAGGGTTGCAAGGGAGCAGTAGTAGTATGATGTACAGAGCCTTCACATTCCAGCCATACCTCCTTGAAGCCATTTTCATCCAATTTGGCTAACTTAAACTGACTCAGGTTCAAAATCAGAGGTCTACCACCATCATATATACATGAACACCAGATATAAAAACCTTATATAAGCCCAGCCACAACCCTGCAGTCAAAATATATATACCTTTATCAAAGGAACATGACACAACAACTATATACAATTTGACACATATCTTCCATTAACTCACTATATCAAACCCACGGCATGAAATTAGGTTTATGACACATCACTTATCTGAACAGAATCAAAACTTCCTACAGTAACTTTTTTAAACCTTCTGAGCTGAGAGAGGCTTGTCTAGCTCAATCAATCTGACAGTGGGCACACCTGTTGGGTTACTGCAGCCTTTACCCATACCCACCAGACCTTGGGAGATTGTGTCTGCTGACCTTCCCCCTCTTTTGGATGTACAACTATTTTGGTAGTTGTGGATTTATTAACAAAGACAGAACATTTTATTTCTTGCTCTGGATTACTCACTACCAAAGAGCGGATCACTTTTTACATCATGTTTTCCGTATGCATGGATGATCTAGGAGTTTGGTCAAGGATTGTGGTGCACAGTTCCTCTCACATTTCTGGCAGGCATTGCAGTGGCTGTTGGGAATTGATGCCCACATGTCAACCACTCATCACCCTCAAACTGATGGTCAGGTGGAGAACACTAACACGATGGTGGAACAATTATCAGCAAATTCTGTGTACAAATTCTGTCTATGGTTCAACCAAAGAGTCATCCCTTTTTGCTAATCATGGATATCACCCTCACTTCTTCCCCGCAGTGGTTGAGTCTGGTGGTGTTCCAGCGACGGATGATTGGCTTCAGGAGCTAACGGCGATTTGAGCAGTGTTACAGGCTCTACTGAATCAGGCTAAAGAGGATTACAAACATATGGCAGATGTCCATCGGCAACCGGGACCTAACGTTCATGTGGGGGATCGTGTGTGGCTTTCCACCAAGTATCTTCCAACACAGACGTATTGCTGTGGGTCCTGACCAAGTGGCTTAAAGGGCGGGGGCTTGGGGCGGGGATAGTGATGTGGCTGTGAAGAATCTGATGCTTCAGAGGATGAGGATAGCGATTTTGGGAGGTCTCAGGAGGGGGTTTGGGGGGATGGCAGTGGCATGGAGAATTGTGTTAGTGAATCCCCTGGTAGTTCTCAGCATGTTAGAGAAAGCAATATCTATTCCCATGAGAATCTGTCAGAATGTGCTCCTGAGAGGAATGTGGGAGAATGTGAGTTTTTTCCTAGGTCAGGGCAGCTGCGCCAAGAGAGTATGAAAGAGAGACAGACTTGCTTTTCCCAGTGGCTTAGAAATAAGAAGTAAAGAACCAGGTGGTGATGTCATGGGAGGGAATTGGGGCTTTTAAGTGGGCTCCATGCGTACAGTTCTTTGTGAGAACAACATGACATTTCAAATGAGAACAACTCTTAAGTTCTATGGCCTTTTTATGTGTTCAAGCTTCTGGATTTTGGGTCTTGTTCATGCTTTCTTGGTTAAGTTTCAAGTTTTTGAATTTTAATTCCTATTCATGTTTTCATGATTTTTGGTCTGGTGTATTTTTGTTTTGTTCTCAAGTTTTGGATATAACTTTGATCAAGCATATGGAGCTTTGTTTCACTGTGCTGATTCAAAGTGAAGTTTTTGAATTCCTGTGATTTAATTCATGAAATTGTCACCTCTACTCAGCAACTTTGGAGTTTCTGGATTTGTCTTTTGGATTTTTGTTCGTTCTTTTTGACTGTGTTTTTTCTTGTCGTTTATATTTTTCTTAATAAACTTTACTTAGCGGATTCTCATTCCTGCGTGGTGTCTGAGTGAAAAGGTGTTCCACGGCTCAGGCACAACACATACATATATGTATGTGTAAGAATCAATCGGCCATAGCTATCTTTGATAGCGGCAAGCCTATATATATCAACATATATACATATATATATATATATATACACACACACACTCCATATGTGTGTGGGGGTGTATAGGTGGAGGGAGACGGTGGTAGAGTAGAATATGTGTTTAATAGTTGCAAGAATATGGTTTGTTGAGGTTAGATTACATTGATACTAGTGGGTTAGTATTTTGTTTATAATCTCGCTCTCTATATGTACTCTCCATATAATTGTGTAGATATAGATGATGGTAGAGTAGAATGTGTGTGGAATAGTTGCTTGAGTGTGGTTTGTTAGACTACATTGATAGTGGTGAATTAGCATGTTGTTTATATTCTTTATAATCTTGCTCTCTCGTTCTATATATACACACACACATATATATATACACACATATGTGTGTGTAAGAATCAATCAGCCATAGCTTTGATGGTGGAAAGTCAATTTTTATATATACTCTATATAAATGTATAGATAGAGAAATAGATGTATATTGGTGGAGGGAGATGGTGGTAGAATTGAATGTATGTCTAACAGTTGCAACAGTGTGGTTTGTTGAGGTTAGATTACATTGATAATGGTGGGCTAGTATTTTGTTTATATTCTTTATAATCTTGCTCTCTCATTCTATATACCAGGCATGGGCAAACTTGGGACTACTAGGTGTTTTGGACTCCCACAATTCCTAACAGCCTAGCCATACCTGCTATATACATACACACATACACATATTTACACATACACATATTTACACATACACATAAGAATCAACTGGCAATAGCTTTCAGGGTGGCAAGTCAATATTTATATTGACTCTCCATATAAATGTGTAGATATAGATATGTAGGGGCAAAAAGACCAAGATATTCCATAAATCCAAATCTGAGAGCAGATTGCCCCTTTCTACAGAGAGGGCAAGGAAGAACACCACAAAAGTTGAATCTTTAAAACTGCAAAATGCTATCTATTGCGTGGCCGTTAGAAATAGTGACAAACATGCACATGAGAATGCAATCAAAGAGTTTGTCCTACCTTAAGTTAGTTTACATTGACACTTATGACTCTCACTGAAAACAGAAGGCACCATTTGATTGGTATACAGAAAGCAATCATCTCATAGGCCTTAGCCGACAATTATGAAATCTCATTGGTTCTTCTATCTTTCTAACATCAGAAGCTTATAACAATAGTGAACAGAAAAGGTCTGTGGCAGATCCTAGAATGACTAGGATGTCCTCCCAAATTCCTCAAAATGATTATGATGCTACATGAGGGCAAGCACGGTCACGTCAGATACGGCGATGCTCTCTCAGAGCCCTTTCTAATATCTAATGGAGTGAAACAAGGTTGTGTTCTTGCACCAACCCTATTTACAATCTTTTTCAGCATGATGCTCCAAAGGGCTACGGCAGACCTCGAAGAAGACGGCATATATATACACTACCATACTGATGGCTTGTTCAACTTAAGCCTTCTGAAGGCTCGCACTAAGACTCTAAACTATCTAGTCCGTGAGCTGCTTTTTGCTGACAATGCTGCCCTTGTCTCCCATTCAGAAGCAGCTCTGCAGCGCCTAACTTCCTGCTTTGCAACAGCTGCAGAGCTGTTTGGGCTGGAAGTCAGCCTGAAGAAAACGGAAGTTCTCTACCAGCCCGCATCACAGGAAGAACACCATCATCCACACGTCAGTATAGGCAAATCTGTGCTTAAGTCCGTTCAGCAGTTCACCTATCTGGGAAGCATCATCTCTTCAGACGCCAAGATTGACAAAGAGATAGATCACAGATTAGCAAAGGCATATAGTGCATTCACAAAAGAGTCTGGAGTAACAAACACCTGAGGCAAAGCACCAAAATCAGTGTGTACAGAGCTATCGTACTGTCTATTCTCCTCTATGGGTCTGAAACATGAATCAACTATCGCCAACACCTACGACTCCTTGAACACTTTCATCAGCGCTGTCTTCGCACAATCCTAAATATACTCTGGACTGACTATGTGACGAATGTTGCTGTCCTTGAGCAAGCAGGGATCACCAGCATTGAGGCCATGCTATTGAGAACAGAGCTGCGCTGAGCAGGGCACGTCTCTAGGATGGAGGACCACCGCCTCCAAAAGATACTACTCTACGGTGAACTCGCCACGGGTCAGCGCAAGAGAGGCGCCCCAAAAAAGAGATATAAGGACTCCTCACATCAGGAGGCATGGAGACATACTATCCACAATGCTGCGGCCTCTTTCGAGAAGTCACACCGAACGGGTCTCGAAGAGAAATGACAACGCAGAAAGACCTGCAACTTGGAAACAACATCACCAAAGGAGATTTTCTGCTGTGCTTTCTGCAAGCAAACTTCACTATCTCGGATTGGCCTTCTTCGTCATCAGTGCGCTTATAGAAAGCATGGGATGAGTCCTTCCTAAGAATCTTCGTTCGCGAAGAAAAGCCAAGAGATAACAATAGTACCGTTCAAATGTCTGACCCTGAGCTGTGGAGCCACCAAGTCGGTTTATCTACATGCCTGTGAGAAATTAAGGAGTGAGGGTGTGCAGTATTATTTAGCAATTTGTATCCTTGAGCCATGGAAAGCATAGAGAACAATCACTTCTCTCTGTGGCAGCATTTTCTCAGCAGCAGCAATTTCTGGCAAGCAAGGCCTCTCTAAAAACAGGACACCTGTGAATTGCAGTCATTAGAAAATGACATCCCTCTCAGATATAGATGTATATTGGTGGAGGAAGATAGTGGGAGAGTAGGATGTGTTTAATAGTTGCTAGAGCAGGCATGGGCAAACTTGGGCCCTCCAGGTGTTTTGAACTTCAACTCCCACAATTCCCAACAGCCTACAGACTGTTAGTAATTGTGGGAGTTGAAGTCCAAAACATGGCTGTGCTTGACATAGATAGATTTCAAATTATATAAACAAAACACAGTGTAATCCAGGCATGGGCAAACTTGGGCCTTCCAGGTGTTCTGGATTTCAACTCCCACAATTCCTAACAGCCGGTGCACCTGGAGGGCTCAAGTTTGCCCATGGCTGTTCTTGAGTGTGGTTTGTTGAGGTTAGATCAGATCAGGTATGGGCAAACTTTGTCCCTCCAGGTGTTTTGGACTTCAACTCCCACAACCAGCTGTTAGGAATTGTGGGAGTTGAAGTCCAAAATACTTGGGGGGGGCTCAAGTTTGCCCATGGCTGTGCTTGAGTGTGGTTTGTTGAGGTTAGATCAGATTAGCCATGGGCAAACTTTGTCCCTCCAGGTGTTTTGGACTTCAACTCCCACAACAGGCTGTTAGGAATTGTGGGAGTTGAAGTCCAAAATACTTGGAGGGCCCAAGTTTGCCCATGGCTGTGCTTGAGATTGGTTTGTTGAGGTTAGATCAGGCATGGGCAGACTTTGTCCCTCCAGGTGTTGTGAACTTCAACTCCCACAACCGGCTGTTAGGAATTGTGGGAGTATTGGAAAGAAGATCAAATCCCTACAAGACTACAGTGGTTGCAGAAAATAATGGATATTAAAGACATGGATGAACTAACATTTTGGATTAAGAAGAATAATGGAAAAGGATTGAACAATAGAACAAATTGGAAAGTATTAGAGCAGTGATTTTCAACCATTTTTGAGCCACGACACATTTTTTACATTTACAAAATCCTGGGGCATACCACCAACCAAAATGACACAAAATGACACTCTAACACAGTAATACATATAGTTAATATGTTTTTAAATGTATTTATACACTCACTTAGAGTGAAACCTGGGCCTGTTTCGATGAACACAAAATAAATATCCTGGCAGGAATGATTGAAAGACACACACAAAGCTCTTGCTCAACAGCTGACAGTCTCTCTGTTTTTAGTTTTTATCACAGTCAAGCTTGAGAAGCTCATCTCACACAGATATGTGGTTGAAAACGGGAGCAATGTCAAAATATCTTTGCTGGCCAGAATGGGGAACTCCCTGGCAACAGATAACCAAAAACTGTCCAAAGGAAGATCAGCAAATTTTAGCTTTAAACTACGATCTTGTTTCAGTTCAATTAGTTCCTTTAAAGTCATGTCCTTTCCAGCAACGGATGCTGAGCTGAGTGGGTCCCTATCCCAGTCAAGGCATTCTGTGAAGGCAGAATGGAAATAAAATGACAACTTCTACTCAAGAGTCGCTTGCTTGTCTTGCTGTGATCCCAAATTTCCACTGTCACTTGACGCGCAGCTGCAGCATTAACTCTAACTTTGTTTACTTAGCCGCATCTGAGCAAATCCAAGATGGAACGACCATAGCACTCTTGCGTCACTTCTTAGGTGACGCAAGAGTGCTATGGTTCCATTTCTTAAAGGGACAGATGCGCCTTATAGTTTATATATGAATGAAGTTCGAAAATAATTTCCCACGGCACACCTGATGATCTCTCACGGCACACTAGTGTTCCGCGGCACACTGGTTGAAAATCACTGGACTAGAGGAATACGTGGAAAAAGAACTGTAAAATTCCCGTATTTCTATTTCTTTTCCTTTTAAATAAAACTAGAGATGGACAATGGTTAATAAATATGGAGGAGGTCTTGTTTTATCCATTCTTTGAGGAATGTTTTTAATCTCTCGCCCAATATCGCCGTGAAGATCTTATAATCTATGTTTAGGAGAGAAATGGGCCTATAATTGCCCACTTCTGTCCTACACCCTCCATCCTTGGCTATCATAGTGATATTGGCCATTGACCAGGTTTCCGGATAAAACAAGACCAGAAGGGTTTTTTACCCGGTAGATATCTCCTCTAGTCCAGTGATATCTCAAAGAAAATGTGAGGATAGTAGTCGACTCTCTTGAGTATTACAGAATAAATATACAAAAGAAAGTAGCCTTGCTCTTTGTAGATGCAGAGAAGGCATTTGATAGGGTGAGCTGGAACTTCTTATCACTATTATTGAAAGAAATAGATATAGGATACCACTTTTCCAACGCAGTGGAAGCCATATACTCCCAACAGTCGGCAACCATAATGATAAACGGCACATATACGCAAAAATTCCAGATCCAGAAAGGAACCCGACAAGGCTGCCCCCTCTCCCCCCTCCTTTTCATCTTGGTGTTAGAAACGCTTCTGGAAAATATAAGAAGAGATAAAAACTTGAAGGGACTCTCGATTTTCAAAAATAATCTAAAAATCCGAGCATACGCAGATGATCTAGTATGCTTCGTAGAGAACCCAGGTGAGACTATGGAATTATGGATCGATAAATTAGAGGAATTCGGTAAGGTGTCCGGGTTTAAAATAAATAAAGGAAAAACTAAAATGATAGCTAAGAATTTAAATCAGAAAGAAAAGGAAGAGCTGGAAAAAAAGGTGGGAATTTATTCCACGAATAAAATAAAATACTTAGGAATCACCATAACACCGAAGAATATAGACTTAATTAAGAATAACTATGAGTCCACCTGGCTGAAAGTAAAAAAAGATCTAGCTAATTGGAAGTCCCTGAATCTGTCCCTACTGGGCAGAATATCTTTAATAAAAATGAACGTCCTACCAAGGATGTTGTTCCTTTTCCAAAGTATACCAGTATTAGTAAATGATAAGCTATTAAACATATGGGAGAAAGATCTCAGGAATTTCATATGGCAAGGAAAAAGAGCCAGAATCAACTGGAAAAATATGATAGATGAGAAGGAGAGGGGGGGGATTGGGGATGCCAGACCTAAAATCATACTATGAGGCTTGTGCCCTGGAATGGGTCATAGACTGGACCACTCTAAAAGATAATATGCTGTTATCCCTGGAGGGTTTTGATTTAAGAGCCGGCTGGCATGGGTACCTATGGTACAGTAGGGCGAAGCTAGAAAAAAAATTCAACCAACACTGCTTCAGGAAACCACTACTGAGAATATGGCAGAAATACAGAGAGGTTCTTTGATAAAACACCGACCTGGCTATCGCCCCAAGAGGCCTACCATAGAAGACAATATGGGAAAAATAACTGGCTAAGTTATGATATGCTATTAAAGAGTCGAGACATGGAGCAGCCACTGAAAGATATAGAAGAACTAAGAGAGTTGGATAGTACTATAAACTGGCTCCAGTATAGACAAATTGCTGAAATATATCGAAAGGATAAAGCCCGAGGTTTGAAAACCCCAAACATTTTGGGATGGATTAATACAAAAAAAAAGGGAAAATCTCAGCCCTATATAAAAAATTTTTGCAATGGAACACAGAGGACGAAACCATAAAAGTGTGTATGGTAAGGTGGGCCCAGGACCTAGGCCATGAAATACCTCTCAGACAATGGGAAAGGATTTGGAAAAAAGAAGAGAACGGTATTAAAATATTTTACAGGTGGTACTTGACACCAAGTAAAATTGCCAAGTATAACTCAGATATTGCAACAAATGCTGGAAATGTGGAGCAGTAGAAGGGAAATTTTTTTCATATGTGGTGGGGTGTAACCGGGTAAGAAGCTTCTGGAAAGCGCGTGTAGAGAAATGAAAAAGGCGTTAAAAATGGAGTTTAATTTCAAGGCAGAATATATGCTGTTAGGCCTATTGGATTTTCCAATTGATAAGAATAAGGAAAAACTTTTCATTTATTGTATCACAGCAGCGAGACTGGTGATGGGAAGACATTGGAAGGAAAAGATTCTACCCAAGACGGATGAATGGGTGCTTAAGTTGATGGATATTATGAACATGGACGGCCTGACAAGGGCAATGTCCCAAAATATGGAACCTACAGACTGGTCACTAATACTTGAATATTTGGAAAAACAAGGAAATATTAATAATAATGAAAATTTTTATTCATATTGAAATATCGCCAGGTCGGCTAAGAGGATTTGCTTTCTTTTTATGGTTGAAAATCAAGATACAGATAGACCATGTGAAGGTCTTAGAAGGTGGGACTCAGAGGGGGAAGTCTAAGATAATCTGTGTGTTATTGTATGTGGGTGTTTGTTCTGTAAAGGGAGGGTAGTTATGTGTTGGTCAAGTGGAATGCTGTATGTGTTTTTTTTTATTCTTGAAAACAGTCAATAAAATATACTTTTTAAAAAAATATGGAGGAGGAACGAACAAAATATAAAAAGTTTAATTAATTTGCATGATAAAAATTATTATAAAAGTCTGCTTATTTTAGTGGAAATCAAGAACATGAGAAGGGAATGGAAGAATAGAAGTCACGTAACTTTTTTCCTTTTTATCTTATTTTTGTAATTTTTTTCTCTCTTGTTTTTTCCATTTTTATCTTTTTTATCTTTTTACTCTTTTGGACTCAATTTTCCAACTCTCTGTTTTCTTACTTTTCTCTACTCCTATACACAGGAAGAACACCATCATCTCCACGTCAGCATAGGCAAATCTGTGCTTAAGTCCGTTCAGCAGTTCACCTACCTGGGAAGCATCATCTCTTCAGACGCCAAGATTGATAAAGAGATAGATCACAGATTAGCAAAGGCATATAGTGCATTTGGAAGGCTTCACAAAAGAGTCTGGAGCAACAAGCACCTGAGGCAAAGCACCAAAATCAGTGTGTACAGAGCTATCGTACTGTCTATTCTCCTCTATGGGTCTGAAACATGGGTCACCTATCGCCAACACCTACGACTCCTCGAACGCTTTCATCAGCGCCGTCTTCGCACAATCCTAAATATACACTGGACCGACTATGTGACGAATGTTGCTGTCCTTGAGCAAGCAGGGATCACCAGCATTGAGGCCATGCTATTGAGAACACAGCTGCGCTGGGCAGGGCACTTCTCTAGGATGGAGGACCACCGCCTCCCAAAGATACTACTCTATGGTGAACTCGCCACGGGTTGCGGCCTCTTTCAAGAAGTCACACCGAACGGGTCTCGAAGAGAAATGACAACGCAGAAAGACCTGCAACTTGGAAACAACATCACCCAAGGAGACTTTCTGCTGTGCTTTCTGCAACCGAACTTGCCCATCTCAGATTGGCCTTTTTAGTCATCAACGCGCTGGTAAAAAGCGTGGGATGAGTCCTTCCTAAGATTCTTCGTTCACGAAGTAATGCCGAGAGAGATACTCCTATATTGGTCTCCCTCTTTCACTGTATTTTACTTACTAGGTTAAAAAGAATAAAAAGTTATTTATTTATTTTTTAAAGGAATTTTGGGAGTTGAAGTCCAAAACAAAAGGAACTGTGGGAGTTGAAGTCCAAAACAAAAGGAATTGTGGGAGTTGAAGTCCAAAACAAAAGGAACTGTGGGAGTTTAAGTGTAAAACAAAAGGAATTGTGGGAGTTGTAGTCCAAAACAAAAGGAATTGTGGGAGTTGAAGTCTAAAACAAAAGGAACTGTGGGAGTTGAAGTCCAAAACAAAAGGAATTGTGGGAGTTGAAGTCCAAAACAAAAGGAATTGTGGGAGTTGAAGTCCAAAACAAAAGGAATTGTGGGAGTTGAAGTCTAAAACAAAAGGAATTGTGGGAGTTGAAGTCCAAAACAAAAGGAATTGTGGGAGTTGAAGTCTAAAACAAAAGGAATTGTGGGAGTTTAAGTCTAAAACAAAAGGAATTGTGGGAGTTGAAGTCTAAAACAAAAGGAATTGTGGGAGTTGAAGTCCAAAACAAAAGGAATTGTGGGAGTTGAAGTCCAAAACAAAAGGAAGTGTCCAAAACAAAAAGGGGAGTTGAAGTCCAAAACAAAAGGAATTGTGGGAGTTGAAGTCCAAAACAAAAGGAATTGTGGGAGTTGAAGTCCAAAACAAAAGGTGTGGGTGTTTAAGTCAAAAAAAAAGGAATTGTGGGAGTTGAAGTCCAAAACAAAGGAATTGTGGGAGTTGAAGTCCAAAACAAAAGGAAGTGTGGGAGTTGAAGTCCAAAACAAAAGGAATTGTGGGAGTTGAAGTCCAAAACAAAAGGAAGTGTGGGAGTTGAAGTCCAAAACAAAAGGAATTGTGGGAGTTGAAGTCAAAACAAAAGGAATTGTGGGGGAGTTGAAGTTGTGGGAATTGAAGTCCAAAACAAAAGGGATTGTGGGAATTGAAGTCCAAAACAAAAGGAAGTGTGGGAGTTGAAGTCCAAAACAAAAGGAATTGTGGGAGTTGAAGTCCAAAACAAAAGGAATTGTGGGAGTTGAAGTCCAAAACAAAAGGAATTGTGGGAGTTGAAGTCCAAAACAAAAGGAATTGTGGGAGTTGAAGTCCAAAACAAAAGGAAAAACAAAAAAGGAATTGTGGGAGTTGAAGTCCAAAACAAAAGGAATTGTGGGAGTTGAAGAGAATTGTGGGAGTCAAAAACAAAGGAATTGTGGGAGTTGAAGTCCAAAACAAAAGGAATTGTGGGAGTTGAAGTCAAAACAAAAGGGAATCCAAAACAAAAGGAATTGGGAGTTGAAGTCCAAAACAAAAGGAATTGTGGGAGTTGAAGTCCAAAACAAAAGGAATTGTGGGAGTTGAAGTCCAAAACAAAAGGAATTGTGGGAGTTGAAGTCCAAAACAAAAGGAATTGTGGGAGTTGAAGTCCAAAACAAAAGGAATTGTGGGAGTTGAAGTCCAAAACAAAAGGAAGTGTGGAGGAGTTGAAGTCCAAAACAAAAAAATTGTGGGATTTGAAGTCCAAAACAAAAAGGAACTGTGGGAATTGAAGTCCAAAACAAAAGGAATTGTGGGAGTTGAAGTCCAAAACAAAAGGAATTGTGGGAGTTCCAAAACAAAAGGAATTGTGGGAGTCCAAAACAAAAGGAATTGTGGGAATTGAATTCAAAAACAAAAGGAATTGTGGGAGTTGAAGTCCAAAACAAAAGGAATTGTGGGAGTTGAAGTCCAAAACAAAAGGAATTGTGGGAGTTGAAGTCCAAAACAAAAGGAATTGTGGGAGTTGAAGTCCAAAACAAAAGGAATTGTGGGAGTTGAAGTCCAAAACAAAAGGAATTGTGGGAGTTGAAGTCCAAAACAAAAGGAATTGTGGGAGCTGAAGTCCAAAACAAAAGGAAGTGTGGAAGTTGAAGTCCAAAACAAAAGGAATTGTGGGAGTTGAAGTCCAAAACAAAAGGAATTGTGGGAGTTGAAGTCCAAAACAAAAGGAATTGTGGGAGTTGAAGTCCAAAACAAAAGGAATTGTGGGAGTTGAAGTCCAAAACAAAAGGAATTGTGGGAGTTGTAGTCCACAACACCTGGAGGGCCCAAGTTTGCCCATGCCTGGGTTATATTGTGTTTTGTGTATATAATTTGAAATCTAAACTATGTTACACACGACAGGTACTGAATCCACCGGCCGTGCCTACTTGGGGATTCTGGGAGTTGTAGTCCAACCAAGCCGCTTTCCCCTCCCGCCCGCGTTGCCGTGGCTCCGCTGGGCCAGAGCGGCCTGCTCCCCCTTCCCCCCTCGGGACAGGCCCAGGGCGTGTGGCCGTCCCCTGAGGGAGTAGCAGGCCCTCCGCCTGGGAGCCTCCCGTGGGTGAGAGGCCGCTCCGCCGCTCCCGAGGCCCGCGGCGCCCTTACCTGCGGCTTCATCTCCCTGGAGGGCCCGGCAGCCGCGGCTCCTCTTGCCGGCGCTTCGCTCTGTTACTACAACAACCAACCAGTAACCGCCTCCCTCCCTCGCGCTCTCCCTCCCTCCCTCGCTCATCGAAGGCCCGTCTGCGCACGCGCCCGCCGGCCCGCTCCCGCTCGAGGCGCTTTCTCCAGTTGCGCATGCGCACCTATCCATCTCTCCCCCCCCCCCATTCCTTTCCACCTGCCTCTTCCAATATGGCGCTGTCCAATATCCTTTCATAACCAGGAAGGGAAGAGGGCGGTGGTGCCGTACGGCTCCGCGAACCGCCCCTTCGAAGTTGATGTCACAACGGACCAATAGCTTTCGAAATATTTGATTGACCTATCAGCTGAGCCAATCGTGTGGCGCGGGGCTAAGACTTTGAGTGGGAGGTGAGAGCCAATCAGGAGAAGGAACAGCCTGACAGCGGGCCAATCACTGCGCAGGCAGAGAAGGGGGCGTGGCTACAGCTCCTTGGGTTGGAGGTAGGGTGGAAAGCTTGCTGCCTCTGGGAACCAGGTAGGCAACCTGTTAAAGAGCAAGGTAGGCATACATAGGTGGGCTGATGGGTGTGCTGCCTATGAAGGACTGTGGATGGGTTGGTATTATGAAGTTAGAGAACAGGTGGCAGGTAATTATTAGAGTTGACTCAAGAAAATGACATTTGACAAGGATGATTGACATCTAGGTGTTTCCAGCATGCTAAAATGCAACATCTTTGTGTTGGGATGTATTGCAAATTTTTTCAAAGTAAGTTTCCAGTACATCATTGCTAAATATGCATGCTGTGGGTGCAATTATATATAGACTGGGTGCAATTATTAACATAGGAGATAGGCTATCAGGACCAGCAGAAAGGACACCTGCTTGCCTACTTTCCTTTTTTCTTGGTTATCTGGCCTCCCCTGTTATGCACTGAAAAATTGGTACATCTACACCAGGGGTGCTCACACTTTTTCGGCATGCGAGCTACTCTTAAAGCAACCAAGTCCAAAAGATCTACCTGCCCCCACCACCATGCAGGGGTGGTCCGTCCATGTAAGCAACCTACGCGGCCGCGTGGGGCGCCATCATGGATGGGCGCCGCCACGCCGGCCGTGTTGCCGAAGCAGAACTCCCTGCTGCTGCCTGCAGCAGCTTCTGAGCATGCACGGACATTTTCGCAAGATGCCCAGAACTGCCGGAGCTGAAGTTCACCTCCGGCAGTTCTGGGCCTGCGCGAAAATGTCCGCACATGCTCAGAAGCTGCTGCAGGCAGCAGCAGGGATCGGCACCGGAAAAACTCCCTGCTGCTGCCTGAGCATGCGCGGCCCGCGTCCAGGAACGGCTATGAAGCAGCAGAGGAGGCCTAGAAGGCGACAGAGGAGGCTGTCATGACGACGCCCACGCGGCCCAGGACCACAAGTGGCAGAGAAGCTGCGGAAGAGCCCCCCCTTTCCGCAACCTTGCCAGCCATGTGTATATTTGTTTTACATGGGCGGGGCGCCAAAATAATGTTTTTGGGGGGGCGCCAAAATAATGTTTGCTTACCATATAAAATTACCTTAAACCGCCCCTGCCACCATGCGCTCCCGTGCGCTCCCGCCACTGCACGCTCTTGCCACCGCGCGCTCTTGCCACCGCGCGCTCTTGCCACCGCGCGTGCTCCTGCTGCTGTTTTCCGCCTGCGCAGCGCTTCTTCCACCAGGGGGGCATTGTAGGAAGGAGAAAGCACGAGGCGGAGCATCCAGAGGGAGCGCTCCGCTCTGCCTGTCTCACGAGCAACGGAGGCTGCACAGCTGCTTCTGGATGAGAGAGAGGCAGGGCGCTCCCTCCAGAGGCCCCGCCTCATGCTTCCTTCTTACTGCAATGCCCCGCAGGTGAAAGAAGCACCGCGAGAGCGGAAGCCAACAGCAGGAGCACGCGTGCACGCAGGGTGTGCGCGCGCATGGCAGGAGTGCCCCATCCAGCTGGTGAGGCCTGAAGATCACCTGGAAGAGGGCCGAAGATCTACTAGTAGCTCCCGAGCTACCTAATGAGCACCCCTAATCTACACTGTAGTATGAATGCAGTTTAAAACCACTTTAACTTCCATTACTCAATGCAATGGAATCCTGGAAGTTGTAGTTTGGTTGAGAGACCAGCACTCTTTGGTAGAGAAGGCTAAAGATTTCATAAAACTACAACTCCCATGATTCCAAAGCACTGAGCCATTTAAGTTAAAGTGCTGTCAAAGTGTATTAATTCTGCAGTGTATTTATTTATTGTTTGTTCTTGTATGCCGCCACTCCCCCAGGGCTCGGAGTGGCTTACAAAGGACAGCACAAAACAACAAGTAAATTAGCTAAAATTATACTAAACTAAACTAGACTAAACTAAGCAGAATTACAGAATCAACAGTCAAATGCCTGCTTGAAGAGATGGGTTTTGCCTGCCCTGCGAAAGGAGGACAGATCCTACAGGGCACGCACTTCAGCTGGCAAAGTGTTCCAGATGCTTGGTGCTGCCACAGAGAAGGCCCTACGCCGGATAGATGCCAGACGAATGGTTTTTAAACTGGGCACTTCGAGGAGGTTTAGGTCTTCCTAACGGAGCGATCTCTGGCGTTGGTAGGGGGTAAGTCGGTCCCTCAGATACAATGGCCCCAAGCCATAGAAGGCCTTGAAGGTTAACACCATCACCTTGAAAGTGATCCGGTGCTCAACCGGAATCAAGTGAAGCTGCTGTAAGATGGGAGTTATGTGACTCCTCGCTGGCACTCCATCAAGGAGTCGAGCAGCGGCATTCTGGATGAGCTTAAACTTCCGCATCAAGGACAAGGGTAGGCCAATGTAAAGAGCATTACAGTAGTCTAATCTTGAGATGACCGTGGCTTGGATCACCGTGGCCAAGTCATCTCTGGACAAGTAGGGAGCCAGCCGCCTGGCCTGCCGCAAATGGAAGAAGGAAGTTTTGCTGACAGTGGAGGCCTGGGCCTCCATTGTCAGCAAGGGGTCTAAAATGACCTCAAGGCTTTTTACTGATGATCACGGGTGGAATGCCTCACCATCCAGAGCAGGTAGCCGAACCACCCCACTGTCCGGTTGACCCAGCCACAGTATCTCCGTCTTTGCTGGATTCATCCCCAATCTGCTGGCACGCAGCCATCCAGTGACGGCCTTTGGGCACTGATGGAAACAAGAGGGTACGGAGTTTGGTCGGCCTTCCATCCTCAGAACAAGCTTGGTGTCATCAGCGTACTGATAACATTCCAGCCCGAAGCTTCGAACCAGCTTAGCAAGTGGCTGCATATTGATGTTAAATAACAAAGATGTTAAATAAGAAATAGATGTTAAATAACAAAGTGTAGATGCACCCGACATGAGTGGAGGGATAAAACAAATGAATGAGCAACATTGATGTGCAGCTAGTCCTCTGTGTGCATTCTGGAATGTTGCTTCTGCTGCGTCTCTCCCCAAATTAGGTCAGTACAGAAATGGAACCAGAGACAATTTGGTAACTAACCTCATGCCAGTATGTTGGTAGATGAGATATGTTTCTGTTTTTCAGTCTCAACACACCAGAGCATGGATCTACTTTAAATCCAGTTTCTGCCACCTGCAGAATTCTGGGCTTTGTAGTTTAGTGAGGCCCAGGACCTATCTGGCTGAGCAGTGCAAACGAAAAATCCCAGAATTCTGCAGGAGGTAGAAACTGGATTTAAAGTGGATCCATGCTCAAGTGTGATGAGGTCCTTTGTCTTTATTATGGAGCATGATCTTTTTAATTAGGTGACCCTTATAGAAAGTGGTGGATGTAACTGTGGTTTTCCCCCTCCAAAGGTCCATTCTGAAAGTAAACATTTGTGGTTCTCCAGATGTTGTTGCAACGCAATTCCCAGCTGTGCTAACAGTTTAAGCAATTATAATGAATGCTGGGAATTGCAGTTCTGCAACATTTGGGGAACCCAACGATTCCCACCCTTGGTCTGTCAGGCCTGGGCAAACTTCGGCCCTCCAGGTGTTTTGGACTTCAACTCCCACAATTCCTAACAGCCAGTACGCTGAAAGGAATTGTGGGAGTTGGAGTCCAAAACACCTGAGGGTCAAGTTTGCCCAGGCCTGGTCTATATAGTGAAAGGATGCAAACATTTGGTGGAGGGTAGTTAATGTGACTATGAATTATGATGCAGAGCAGTATCATAAACTCCAGAATCTGCCTTTGTTCCTTCCCCTGAGCAGGTTGTGTGATGCAAGATGAGCCGTTTCCTGAATGTACTCCGTAGCTGGCTAGTTATGGTGTCCATCATTGCCATGGGGAACACAGTGCAAAGCTTCAGAGATCACAGCTTTCTCTCGGAGAAGCTGTACACAGGCAAGCCAAACCTCGGTAAGATATTCAGAAAGGCTTCTTTCTTTCTTTCTTTCTTTCTTTCTTTCTTTCTTTCTTTCTTACACGCGGGAAGCACTCCACTTTTAGTCTTAAGATTGATATTTTGAGGTTTGAAATGCTTATTCATATATTTAATTTTTTTTACTATTTTTGAAGATTTTTTTTTAAAAAATAAGCATTTAATCTTTGAAGTAGCTGAAGGCGGCTCACAGTGTTTTTTCTTAAAAAGGGAAAGTATAAAAGTCCTTAAAGATATTAGAGCACTTTTCATAGAAATGGATGCATAATATAGTAGGTTCCCAGTTAACCAGCAGCCATGGGGATTGGTAGCTGCCAGACAAATGTAGTTTTTGATGCTTGAGAGTTACTATTGAAAATAAGCCTAACTGATGCTATACCCCATACTGTACCATAGCATACCATAAAATTTGTATTGATTTGATACTGTATTATTTAATTACTGTATAAACTTTAACAGTTTTACTGTTTTACTGTATTATCGAAACAGCTGTTTACATTTAACATATTATTTCTTTGATTTATTTTTCTTTTTGCTGGTTACTTGAGAGTTCCAGTTGCTTGACTTCAGATTAACCGAGAGTCTACTGCAGGAATGGGCAAACTTTGTAACCTGGGGGCCGCATGGCAGGCCGGGAGGGAAGCGGTTCTCCCCAAGTCCTCTCCCTGCCCTTTCTTCCCCTTCCTCTTCTCTTTTGGAGGTGGAAAGTGAAGAGAAAACAGGAAACGTTTGGATCCCAGAAGGGTTGGTCTTGGACAGGATGAGATGATGGACAGGAGAGAAAAAGTGTATTCATTAGACCCCATATTGCCTACTCCTGATATAGAATCCTAGAATCCTAGAGTTGGGAGAGACCCTCAAGGGCCATCCAGTCCAACCCCCTGCCATGCAGGGAGGCACAATCAAAGCACTCCCAATAGACAGCCTCTGCAGAAAAGCCTCCAGAGAAGGAGACTCCACCACACTCCGAGGCAGCCTATGCTACTCTCCAACAGCTCCTACTCTCAGGAAGTTCTTCCTAATCTTTTCAGTCAAATCGCTTTCTATTTGAAACCATTGCCCCCTTGTGTCCTGGTCTTTAGAGCAGTAGAAAATCAGTTATCACCTCCATCTCCCTCAATGGGACACCCTTTTAAATCTTGAAACATGGTTCTCATGTTCTCTCTCTAAAATAATAATAATGTATTTATACTGTACTAGCTGTACCCGGCACGCGTTGCTGTGCCCTATTTAGGAGATGCGAGAAAGTCTGAATATGTAAGGGTTGGAAATGATGTTACTTACAGTCTTGGTGGGGTCATGTAGGCATGAATTGCGCACTTTCTATGTGTGCTCCAAATGATGTCATCTGGAAGCATGAGTTGTATTGTCTTATATAGCGGAGGAAGTGTTTTGATTCTGGAGTGTCTCCACTCAGCAAAGTTTGTAGTGGTTGTGGAGGAGTGGCAAGTGGTGGTAGAGAGACTTTACCGGCTAGGCAGCACATTCCTGTTGTTTCTGCTGGGTATTTCAGGGCTTTGCAGTGTGTGCAGATGTGCGTTAGGGTGCCAATGTCGGCCTCTGGCGCCATGCTGTAGTCTTCTGCAGCGTTGTATCTGAAGGCTAGGCGGTGGAATTGGTTGCGGTGTTTTTGAAGTTTGTTTTCTGTGTTGCGACGTCGTTTTTCTGCGCTCCTGTTGTGTTGCATTTCTGCGTCTTTGTTGTTCCTAGCTGCGCGCTTCTTCTTGTCGTGCAGTTCTTTGCATTTGGTTCTCAGCTGTGCGTCGTGCAGTGACCTGTTGTCTGTGTCTCTGCTGCGCAGTGTGTTTCTGTTCTGGCCAGGCATGTAGCCAGGGGGCAGGGGTCAGCCCCCCGAAATTCTCAGGGTGGTCCACGAAAAGGCCTTACTGGTACATTATTTAAACTGTGATGTTTATTCATATCATGATCTGATCATGCTCATTATATCCCACATTAATGGGGTTATTGGGATAACAATGTTTGAGGTAGACCCTCTTCCACCCAGTCTGAACCAAACTCAGCCCCCTCCCCCGAATCAAAATCCTGGCTACGGCCCTGGTTCTGGCGTTTGTTCTGCCCTTTTTTGTTTGATGTATGTAGCGCTGTGAGTGTGTCGTCCGATGCTGTTATTTTTATAAGGCATGGCTTGTCTTTTGGGTCAGTTTATGTCTGTGTGGAAGGAAGGAATGGTTTTTGTTTGTGGTGTTTGTAGGTGTTGTGTGTACGGGGTCCCGTAAGGTTGGTGGGATGGGTTGTGATTGGAAGTTGTGTTGTGTTGTGTGGGTAGGAATTTGCTGGAGAATTGCTCCCTCAGCAGGCATGTAGCCAGGGGGGGGCTAAGGGGGCTTCAGCCCCCCCCCCCAAATTCTCAGGGTGGTCCGCGAAAAGGCCTTACTAGTACATTATTTAAACTGTTATGTTTATTCATATCATGATCTGATCACCATGCTCATTATATCCCACATTAATGGGGTTATTGGGATAACAATACAAAAGGTTTGCTAGGGTAGACCCTCTTCCACAGTCTCAGTCGAACCAGCACCCCGAATCAAAATCCTGGCTACGGCCCTGTCCCTCAGAGTTTGGTTTTGGCAGTTTAACCCTCAAACACCAACTGAAATCTCTCAGCATTCTATCCTAGCCTTGGATGGCTCTTGCCAGCGTTGCTATGGTTACAGCAGTTATGCAAATCCGCCCTTATTGGCAGCCAATCATGTTGTTCAGAATGTAGAGGCTGGGTGAGTCATTGGCTGCCCCGGAGGATACAGGGAAATGTAGTTTTATTTTTACTCGTTGTTTTGGGGGCCTTTTAGGTTTTGGGGGGGAGAGTTTCTTTGCTACAAACGTACCTTGCTTGAGGCCTATTTCTGTTGGCAAGTATTGTTTTTCTGCGTTGTATGGTTTCTTTGTTTGAGGTATACATCACATGACGTGAACCCATTTATATAATAGATTTATAACCCGCCATATCTCCCCAAGGGGACTCTAGCTTCTCTCCTCCCAGCTAAACATCCCCCATGAGGAAAGGAGGAAGGAACAAGAGACGGGAGGAAGGGAAGGAAGAGTGGAAGGGAATAGAGGGAAAGAGAGAAAGAAGGAAAGACAAAAGGGAAAGAAGGAAGGAGAAAGGGAGAGAGGGAAGGAAGAAGGAAAGAGAGAAGGGTGGAAGGATGAAAGGGTGGAAGGGAAGGATGGAAGGCAGGTAGGGAAGGAGGCAGGAAAGAGAGAAGGAAACAACAAAAGGGTGGAAGGGGATGGAGAGCGGGAGAGGGGAGGGAGGAGAGAAGGAAGGAAAGACAAAAGTGAAGGAAGAAAGAGGGAGAGGAAAGGAGGGAGGGAAGAGGGAGGGAAGGACGAAAGGGTGGAAGGGAAGAAAGAAAGAAAGAAAGAAAGAAGGGAGAAAGAGAGAGAGGAGGAGGAAAGAGAGAAGAAAGGAAGGATATGATGGTGTGAGAGAAGAGGGCCTGAGAAAAGAGCCCAAGGGGCTGCATTCAGCCCCCGAACCTGGGTTTGTCCATTACTGGTATACTGTGTTAATACGTGGTATAGAGAAATCTTTTCATGGACTCCAGACCACTTTTTCAAACATTGAAATAAGTTAGTCTTACAGGTCCCATAAGATTCCTCCCTTCCCATAACACAGACCTTTCAGTTCTGGCTGAAATGCCATCCCGTTGTTATACCTAGACATAATGAATGAATGGGAATTTGGGAAGTCAATACTTATGTGAGATCATTGATTCAATAAGGCTACATTAGTTGGAACAAGCCATTGAATTCAGACCTATGTCTACCTCTACTCACTGATGTAGAAGGTAGAAGCATACTTTCATTTCAACATTTATACATGAGGTGAAGAATAAGCCCCTTGGAGCTGTCCAAAACATACATACATCTTGGCTTTTCTTCGTGAACGAAGATTCAGGAAGGACTCATCCCACGCTTTCTACAAGCGCGTTGATTATTAAAAGGAAGGTGGATGTGTCCTTCGAGCCTGTGCAATGGACCTTTCCGGTGGAGTGCAGCGTGCATAGAACTGGCCTCACCCTTTAAACCAAAGGTTCGTCTGCCGGGGCCTAGCAAGCTTGGACGGTGGCAGCGAGGTCCTCAGTTCGTAGGTTTGATTAGAGTTACCTTCCCTTAGATGGTTGACCTTACAGGGTTAGACAAGCACCATCTGCCCGGGTTTGAATTTAGAGTTTTCCTTCTCTTAGGATGGTTGCCAAAAGGCTAGAGCCCATCCTGCCCTTTGACGCTCTTTGTTTGTGACCTGTGTGGCATGGGAGGCCCTACCGGTGACTATTATGCCACCGCCAGCATAGCTCACAACTTCATTAGGGTACGCAAGCGTCTCCCCCTTGACAAGGGGGCACCAATACATACATACATACATGTATGGTGGGGAAATGTGTGCATCCAGTTTACGTCTGTATAATGTTGCATAATCCCTACGAACAGAGGTAGCTATTTTATACTGAGTCAAACGTATTCTCTCTAGTTATATTGTTTCCATTACAGATAGTGACTCCGATATACAGTACTTGCTTGTTATATGCTCAAAGTGATGTATTCTGCTCCAATCGACTATCACCTCCACAACTTGTGGGTAGTTTATCATTGTTTGGATTCCAGCAGACGCTGCTTGTAGGAATATCAGGTTCTGTAAAGCTGCATTATAGCTCTTTACCCCATGAGAAAAAGAATCACCAGCTCTACTATTTCCCTGGAATAACCTGTCTCCCTAATTTATGTAACAAGCTCACTCACTCTCTTATTATATGTGTAGCTTTACTTCCAGTTAATTAAATTTGCGTACTCCTTTATGCACTTGGGAGGTGGCTATACTAGGCAATCCTCTCCTTTTCTGTAATGAATGCATATTTATTTATTATTTATATGAGCGGTCTTCAGTGCAAAACCAGTATGTGTGTCTTTTGGAAAACTAATATATATGTGAATCCTTCCCATTAGAATAATCTGCTTTCCCTTGCAAATAAAATCCCTATCTGTGCACACCGCTTTCCCCTACTTAGTCTCACTTCTTTTTGCATGTCTACACATTAGTACACAGCAAGGCCACGTGCATATTCAAAAGTCGAGCAACAAATTTCCCAATCCTGCCTATGAAGCTAAAATCTTTATGCTGATAACGTTTTCCCTTTGACCTTTCGCGTTTCCATATTTCCAAGCAATGCATTAGCCAGAGTCTGTCCATCCCCCCACAAAAAAAGAACCAAGATATAACAGATTGGGTTGTTGTAAGTTTTTCGGGCTGTATGGCCATGTTCCAGAAGCATTCTCTCCTGACATTTCGCCTGCATCTATGGTGACCTCACAACCTCTGAGAGTGCCTGCCATAGATGCAGGTGAAATATCAGGAGAGAATGCTTCTGGAACATGGCCATACAGCTCGAAAAACTTACAACAACCCAGTGATTCCAGCCATGAAAACCTTTGACAATACATATATTGCTATGCAGATTTGCCATGACACTGAACTTATAAGGCAGAAGATACTGTCATTCTTGCATTCGTTTCCAGCACTGGAGCCAACCATGGCACTTTCTGTAGCTTCTGTTTTTCATACTGCATGGACATTTTTTCTGTTCAGGAAGCAGCCAATCAGTTATATTTTCCCCTTCTTAGACATCTAATATCAGCCACTGTGAATGAGCTGTGTTAAGTAATCAGAATCTAATAACTTCTGCCACATCAGGAGCTTAGTCTTAGGATATTTCAAGATGTTCAGGCTTATTTGAAGAGACTGTGTAGCTGCCAGCAACCCAGATAATTGCACCCTAGCAAGGACTCCAACTGCAAAGATTTACTGTGCAATAGTATTAAGGCTTGTTTGCAGCACTAGACTGATCCTCCACAATTATAGCACTTTGATTGAACCTTAACTGCCATGGTTCCACCTTATGGGATTTGTAGTATTGGGATGGGTATTCCGACTTCTCAACCAGGGAGAAGTTTAGCGCCTCACCAAAGCACAAATCCCAGGAATTCCAAAAAAAAAAAGGCAGCTGTGGCAATTATACTGCTATAATTGTGAACTGTAAACTAGCCAAGCTGTCCTTCAGGTTTATTTATTGGCTGTTACTTTTGTCTTCAATTTGTTGACGTGTTTTCATTCTTGGATAATTATATTTTCATTTTTTTTAAAAGTGTTCGGAATTGTTTCCTTTTAGAAAAGGAAAGACAGTTTAGCTGGAAAAGATTATTCCTTTTTGTCCCTATCTGTCCCTCTTATCCCCTCCCCGCCCCCAACCTCATCTATAGAGGCAAATGTTTCCCAACCTCACTGATATTAGAGACCTCCTCTCCTTTCTGGGCCTGCTGCCTAAGTCCACCTGGAGTCAGAGGAAATGAGAGAAGGAGGTGATCTAATTCTGCATTTGTTCTCTCTGCACAGTAAATGGCCTTCAGGCTCGGACCTTTGGCATTTGGACCTTGCTGTCTTCTGTCATCCGCTGCTACTGTGCCATCGATATCCGCAACCAAACGTAGGTTCAAAGAATGATCAAAGGGAAGGGCAATGTCTAAGCTCCCCCCCCCCCAGCCCCCAAATCATTAGTTTACGCACTTAGTTTTCCTCTCCCTGTAGGAATTCTGCGCTAAGTGTTCTGTATGTACATTTTATTGGCAATGTTAAAGGATCAAACCGAAGCCTAGATGTAAGTTGCAGTGAAATCAGTAAGACTTATATATGAATAAATAGTAAAGGTAAAGGTTTTCCCCTGACATTAAGTCCAGTCGTATCCAACTCTGGGGAGTGGTGCTCATCTCCATTTCTTAGCTGAAGAGCCGGTGTTGCCCATAGACACCTCCCAGATCATATGGCCAGCATGACTGCGTGGAGTGCCATTATCTTCCCGACAGAGTGATACTTATTGATCTACTCACATTTGCATGTTTTTGAATGGCTAGATTGACAGAAGCTGGGGCTAACAGGGGAAGCTCACTATTCCCCGGATTCGAACCTGTGACCTTTTGGTCAGCAAGTTCAGCAGCTCAGCGCTATAACCCACTGCACCACTGGAGGCTCCTATATGAATAAACAGGCTTAGAAAAAAAGGCCAGCTCAAAACATTTCCCTGTATCTTTTGCTATGGTAGCAGAATTAATTGGGAGAATCAGGAAGAGCCTTGAATATATAGAGAGCTCTGTCTTCGAAGGAAATAAAATAAATGATAAAAACTGCAGTTTGGTTTTAAATGAGTCATCTAGGTCCAGTTTTGTTTTAATTGCACCATCTAGGTAACCTGTAGCCTGCAGGCCAAAAACAATAGCTATTTCCTTGTTACCCATTAGCACTCCGTCCACTGCTGCAGAAAGCACAGAATACTGTCCTGTCCCCATTTCCTGCTGTGCATTTGGAAAAACAGAGCTGATTGGCACTTAGCTGCCTGTTCCAGACCCAGCAGCCAGTTCATCCTCTGTCGTCTCTACTGGCTTGACATGTATCATGTGTGGAAGCCACAAATGCTTAGTTTTTAATCATTGAAGTCGGCAGCTTCTGCTGTTACCCAAACTGACAAGGAACTGCATGCTGAGCAGCCATTTGTACTGTAACTTTTCAAAGGTGAGCTGTGCTTTTAAAGGAAAACCAAGATTGCGTCAGTGTGCTTCAGTATAAAGAGGGGAGGGAAAGAGTAGTCTTGTAGCACCTTTGAGTCTTAAACACTTCATTTTAATAAAGATTTCCTACCCCATAGCCTCACGACTTCAGTCACAACTGAGGAAGTGGACTATCGTCCATGAAAGCTTACAATGAAGTAGATTGCTTAATGCCAAAGGTCCTACGAACAGTTTTTAAACAGAAGTTGTATGGTCATCTGTCAGGTGTGCGTTGATTATGTGCCTCTGCAAGACAGGGGGTTGGACTGGATGACCCTTGGCATCTCTTCCAACTATGAGTCTACGACGATTATTCTTTCTTTTCCCTTTCAACACACTGAAAAATCTTCCTGCTTCCCTGATTCTCTGCAGTACCAAGCAATCATTGATAATATATGCTTTTAAGTCTATAATTTTTTTTTTAAAAAAAGTAAGCTTCTGTTTGCAAATGCATGGCTATTCATAACTCAAAACTCTTGGAAATCTCTCATTCCAAGAATCACCAGAAGTTATTTCCCAAAGATTTATGAGAGCTGCAGGATCCTCCATAATTGTCATGATTGGCATAAGGAAGACGGAAAAAACAATGTAAATTACATTCTCTTCCCCCAGTTGAAGTCTTCAATGGATTGAGAAGTTTTTCCACATAAAGCATGTACGGTCCAAGGAAGAAAACACTTTCCCTAGAAAGAGTAGTTATAGAAATGTTTGTGCAAAACTATAGTCCCCTGTGTTACTCAGGGGAGTTATTGGCCATTCTTAATCATTGTTCAAAATAACTTTAGTTGCTAATAAAGATGGGTTGTATATCTCTTTGGTTCGTCAGCAGTTCTTCATGTTGTATCTCACTTTTGGTTACCTTTGAAAAAACATGCCAAAATCACTATCTCAGTGAAAAAATAATTGGCTTATTTATTTATTTATTTCACTTGTATACCGCTTTTCCCACCCCAGCGGGGGACTCAAAGCAACATAATTATGGCAAAATGTAATGCTTCACATACAGAAACCTAACATTACGATAATAACATACAAAAATCAATTAAATCATAAAACATGACATAATTGAACATTAAAACATGGAATTAAAAACATATCAATATAAACATTAATATCACACAATCCAACAATCGTCCTGTTTCCCCCCTCCCCCACAAAGTGAATGACATATAAACAATGTAACTTGTGTGTTAAATCAGACCACCCCAAACATACTCTGAATCTGATGTAAAATCCATCCAAGGGAGCAATGAACATATATAATACAGACAGAAACATGGTTTATTTATATTGACATCTCATAAAGGTCACACAACAATACACAAAATAATGTGATCCAAGTAATTAAAAAAAATACAAATGCAGGGTTGAGATATTTCAGATTCAGGAGAATTGATATAGACATTTTCCCAAGTCACACAGAAGCCAGTCTAGGACTTCGCATTTTACTACAAATGCAAATATGGGATGCTTTCCAGTTTTTTCAGTGTCATGTCTCTTCAATAAATTTCCCCATTTCTATTCTATGGCAGCCTTTACAACATCACACTTTTGACCTTCTTCATTGCACTGGCTCACTTCCTCTCGGAGGTATTTATTTATGGCACAGCAGCTGCAACAATTGGTGTCCTGGCCCCACTCATGGTGGCAAGTAAGTAGAGCCTTCTGTTTTGTTTTGTTTTCATGGCTGACTGGTGTTTCTAGTCTACTCAAAATCTGGGAAAGTTACTCTTTTGGAACTATCAACCACATTTTGGGATTATGGAGTTGTAGATTTTTCAAGCTGTACTTGCTCTTTCCTGAAGGAGTCTTTCAGCAATATTTTTAGCCTTAGAACAGCCCTCTTGAGATTAGGTTAAGTAACAGTAACTTGCTTAAGGCTATCCACTGTCATAACTGAACAGGGAGCTGAAACTGGATTTTTCAAATGCAACCGGGATTCGACAGTAAGCAAATATTCTGTTCCTTCTCTTTTTCCATCTCTTTGTCTCAGGTTTCTCTATTTTGGGTATGCTGATTGGGCTGCAATATCTGGAAGTGGAAGAAACATCTCAGCTCAAGAAACGGAACTGAAGTTACAGGTCCCTTCTGCGTACGATCCATCACCCACCAGCCATTTTCAAGTGTCAGCTACTACATCATCTCCTTACCTTGTCCTGTAACTTGGTCAGAACATTCATGGACATCTCTGTCAAACATCTTTTTGTATCCCATTGATCTTGATCTGAATAGGAAACCCTTGATCTGTGACTAATGGCAGAAGCACAGCCCCTGAGTGGCTGTGGCAAGCTGGGTGGGGTTTCACTGATGGAAGGTCTTAAGCATCTGCAGATCTTAGAGTCAAAAGACCTTAAGTTGTGCCAAGTTGAGGTAGTATATTTTCCTCCGCTCTCAACCCTTGCAGGCACGTAGTAGTAAGAAACAATTGTGTGTTTCGAGATCCGCTGATGATTAATATGGTAAGAGAGGAAAGAAAATAATATGTTGGGCAGCACACAAAGTAGCTGGTATATTTTCCCTTAAGCATGGGTTCCAAGAAACAAGAGAATAATCATGCAAATATACAGCTTCTTTTATCAACCAGAGAAAGATGTTTGCTTTTATCTCTTTCATTCCTGGTCTCAGCACAAGCTGAATGACATTTTTAGATGTTCCAAGTTCTGGACAGACAGTTTAGTTGCTTTTCCCTCTTTTAACTGAATAGGCTGTGATATTCAGGAACTTGTTCCCAACCTCCACTACCTTCTTCACATTGAATCTTTTTCTTAATAGGGTACCAGGGTTTTTTTTTCCTTCTTTAGTCTCCCTTTAACATATCACAATCAAATGTAAACAAGAAGATTGTTCCCAAATGTGTACAAAAGCTCAATCAAAACTAGGCTAGGCAAGAAAATTTTATTGTTGTGTTTTCGGCTTTCAGGTAGCAACGGGGTACATGAGACCAAGTGTGACTTAGTAAAGACAAAGCCTGAATTCTTGCTCAGACATGTAAAGCCAGTGGCAAGTCCCACTCCCTCAGTCGCAGGCAAAGACAATGCCCCTCTCGACTAATCTTTCCAAGAAAACTCCATGATAGGTTCACATTACTGTCACCATAAATCTAAATGACTAAGGGCACACAACAATACACAAACAATGTGATCCAAGTAGACCAGTGGTTTTCAATCTGTAGGCCCCCCAGGTGTTTTAGCCTACAACTCCCAGAAATCTCAGCCAGCTGTTACAATTTCTGGAAGTTGAAGGCCAAAACATTTGGGGACCCACAGGTTGAAAACCACTGAAGTAGACAAAGGACTGAAGAGCCTGCAGAAATACGAGTTTCTTCTGCTCTGATAAGGAAAGGCAAGGTACCTTTTAAATGGTTGCATTTTGTCATTCCGTAATGACTGCAGATACACTAACTTCTCTTTATCAGAGTACCACACATAAATGAACTGACTAGCATTCAATCACTAAAATTAAGGGATGGTTATCTAGACAGAGCCAAGCTAATACTAATTCTGAAAGGATTACAGTAGCTGCCAATTTGCTGCCAAGCCTAATTCTAGGTGCTATTGCCTTGGGACCCAAATACCTGAATAATAACCCCTTCTCATATTAATTTACCCCTGTATTAAGATTCTCAAATGAGGCCCCTCTTGGAATTCCATAAATGGGAGAATGCATTTGGTTTCCCTGAAGTGCAAGATTTTTTCATTTTTAGCACCCCAGCAGTGGAATTCCCACCCAAGGGTTGTGCGGCAAGTGCTGGCGCAGCATTCTTTTTAGTGCCAAGTTAAAATGTTTCTATTTTCAGCTGTTTTAAACTAATTGTATTATCTGACTGAATTGATACTTATTTTGTTTACACCTCTGTTGTATTGTAATTTTTTGTTATCTTAATATTATATTGATAATTTAATATTTATGCGTACTGGAATTCATCTTGGATAAGAACTGGTTTACATGTTTTTTAAAAAAAATAAAAAATTATTTCATGACAAAGATTATAGCAGGGCTACCCCAACCTAGAGGAAAGGTTAGCAAGTTTCTGGAGTTGCCATGGCACCTCCCCTCCCCCCAGGATTTGTTCATACCTTGGAAAAAAAGGAGGTGCACACAGGTAGCTTCACTGGCTGATAACCCAACCCTCTTAAGGGTCTTAACATTTTCACCAGCCAGTCTCTATTTTAAAAAGCCAGAATTTCCTTTTGGTGCTCCAAAAACTTCATAAGAAAAGTACTAAATTGTACTTTGTAATCTAGGTTGTATTTGCAACATGCCTTTGGAATGGTTAAAGACTGAATTTATTCGTTTTTTTAAAAAATGCATGCATATAGGTGAAGTGGGGACTTCTAATATATTGATGGTGGTGCCTAGTATTTAGTCAAGATGAATTATGCAATACAATACTGTGCTAAGTTACAGAAATGGAAAATAAAAAATAAGAAAAAAGGATGTACAGTACTTAATAATAATTTCACCTGCTACTGTTAAGCTGTTCAGTCTACAATAACATAGAATAAATTTAGTTAATCTATGGCAGTGGTTCCCAGCCTTTGGTTCTCTGGGCATTTTGGACTTCAGCTCCCACAATTAATCTGGCTGGGATTTCTGGAAGTTGAAGTCCAAAACACCTGGAAAGCCAAAGGTTAGGAACCACAGATCTAGGGCAACCACCAACCTTTATTTATTTATTTAAAACTTTTGTATCCCAATCTTCTCTACCTCCGCAGAGGGACTCAGACCTTCAGCTACATTACTTTCTTTGAGACCAACCTACCTGCACCTACCCTAGGGTAGTTAGATTTTGTCTGTAAAAATATCTGTACCCATCAGGTGTCTGCAACTCTGCTGATAATTTTGATTCTGAAGCACTACGAAAAAATATAACCCTGGGTGGTCATTATGTCCCATCTGGTAGGAGGATTGCACATTTCACAAACCACGTTGAAATGGTTATCTAAAACTGTTCACAGTTAATTTTAGTTTAGATCATTGCGTCTTGAGCCACCCAATTGGAGGACCAGCAGGATGTCCCACCCCCACCCCAAATGTACCAGGGACATCAACATTTCCCAGAAATATGTAGTGTATCAGCAGCCAATAGCCTGCTGATTCCACTCAGCACCACTGTGAATAGAGCTGCTTTAAAGGGCTATACTGATATAGTGGTATGGCTAACCAAAAGCAGAGGTGAATGTTTCTCCTTTCAGCTGTATGCAGACAGTGTTATGCGGTTCTGACCCTGGTTATGTTCTCCTGAACCACTCACCTTCCAATGTGCAGCAAAAGCATCAGGTGGACATTTCCATCATAGGGTACTTCAAGACAGTGTTAAAATGTGGGTTTAATAACTTGTGCAAAAAATCCTGGGACCTGACAGCACGTTTACACACAGACCTCACAAGTGTGAGGATGGTCCCCCGCCATCCTCACACCTTCCTTTGAAGCAGATCAAGATGGAGGAGGGACATCTGGTGGAAGTTTTTTAAAATTATGTCCAAGATGTGCTGGATCTCATATGTGCACATGTGGAGCTCCCAATGTACACACAGATTTCTTATCTGTCTTCACCCAACTGTTAATTCAAGCTCTGTTGGAATATTATAAGAAAGAAAGAAATGGTTGCTGAGAGTTCCAATTGCTTTCCAATTATGCTTTCCTTTAGCCATCTGTGTGTCTGTGGCCCCATTTTTGACAGCCGAGCAGTCCACATGGGGATGGGAAAGAAGTCGCGTTTTGCATGCCTGCAGGGATATACAGCCATGTGAAGGTGGAATCTGGTTTTAAGGGCACCTTTTAAACACATGTTTTTCAGCTGTTAACCCGATTCCGCTCACACTTTCCCCACCTCTATTATCCCTGTTACTTCTGGGTTTTACTGCATGTGTAGAAGGGCCTTTAGTAAAAACACAGAAGTGCCACTACTGCAGCCATAAATCCACAGAAAAAGATTGCTATTGCTTCCAATGGCAGTTAAGCCCTGAAGTAGTGTGCTCTAGTTGTGGAATTAAAGTCAAAACAGATATACAGTTCCTCAATTTATTTCAATGTGAGGCTCAGGACTGGTCTTGTGATCTATGTAAGCTATTCGAACAAATTTTGGTGAGAGTGGGAAGAGAATCAACAGCAACAACAACAATGGTATATTTGAAACCTCCAACAGCAAACTCGCATGGCTTACAAAAGTGTAGTTGAGCTCACTCAAGAATTGACCATTAAGTGCTTGGGAATGTAATCTGAAGCTAAATACCACTGGGGGGAAAAACTTTAAAATCCGACACATCTAGAATTTAATTATTAATGTTTTATTTTGCACCATTGTTCTGTGGTACACCCATTGCTTAAACATACACCAAGGGCGAAGCAGTGAACAACATAATTATGGTAAATATGTCAGACTTCATGGCAAAAAAGTAACAAAACACAAATTTGTTGAACAAAAGAGAATTAAGGAGAACAAATTTAAATATAAAAAGAACAGTATAAAGGCAATACACCAGTGGTTCTGCAACTATACCTATGAAACCAATTTTTTACTTGAAGGCTTATCTTAGATAGTTTCGGACTCTATAGTTTTGTTAAATCAGTTATCTAGTGACTTTTAATGACTTAGAAACACCCCCACAATCCATTGCAAGTGTTTCTATCTTGCAGCCCCTGAAAGGAGGTCAAGAAGGCAATATATCAACAATAGGGGGTCACTCTGACTCATTTTGAAGGATCCAATTGTGGACTTCTGCTGGAGGAATCAACAAGAACCACATGGATAATCCCCTTCCTCAATACAACTCTAGAAGCCTGCAGAGTGAATACTTTGGACACAACAAAAAATGTTTGTCCAAAAATTGGCTCTGTTGTGGAAAAAGAGAAGGGAAGAAAGCACCACCCAAGGTAGAGTGAATGTATTCCATTGGTTTGAAATGAATGTTAGTCCCATGTAAGAATAGGACTATTTATATGAATGGGCTTTAATTATGAACTTTAGGTCCATTAATTTTAATAGATCTACAGAAGGCACGTCAAGCAAACCCTTGTTGGGACCACCTTCCATTTGGAAACCTATGTCCTCATAAGGATCCAGATTAGATCTCTACAAACACTTGTAGGGACCCACCACCAAGACTGCTTCTGGAAGACAATCATACTAGGCCACAAGGGATCGGCTATGATGATAACACTAAATAGATTTAACTTTGGGTTTAAGCTAAGGACTGCAAAAAAAAAAATCCATCATGTATGTTCTTTTGTTTTGTTTTGAAAATGTAAATGCTCACCACACCAACAATTGCTTTATTTACCTCAGAAAGCCTTATGAGAGGCTAAACACAAGGCAGGGCATTTTAATTTGGCATAAGTTTTTATGGACATCGACTGCTTGAAATGAACAGTGTCCCCAAAAACGACGACATAGTAAAATGGAGTTAATCTTTAGAGTGCCACAAATATTTTTGCCGTAACAGCCTAATACATCTACCTCCGCTTCTGTCCCCAGCAACTGCATTTGCTGCACACTACTGTACAAAACAGAGATTGCTATTTCAAGCCAACTACGCAGACTACTTTTTTGTGTGTCAAGAGCAACTTGAGAAACTGCAAGTCGCTTCTGGTGTGAGAGAACTGGCCGTCTGCAAGGACGTCCAGGGGACACCAGGATTTTGATGTTTTAGCATTCTTGTGGGTGGCTTCTCTCATGTCCTTGAATGGAGAGCTGGTGCTGACAGAGGGAGCTCAACCCGCTCTCCCCGAATTCAAACCTCTGACCTGTCGGTCAGCAGTCCTGCCAACACAAGAGTTTAACCAATTGTGCCACTGGGGGCTCCAGACTACTAAGTTTCCAGGACAAGAAAATGAAGGTAGCATATCTGAACAGAAGTGCTGGGTATCTTTGCATGAAGGCATCCAAAACATGATTTTTTATCTCCATGGAGTCGAACATGGGTAAATGAAAACCCGAATATTGAGTGTGTGAAAAAGTGTGCTATAAGGTACAGAATCCCCAATTCTAAATTTCCACTTATATGGAGACTGGCCACTAATTACTTGGGAAAGGATTTGAACTGAAGTCGAGCAGCAATTGTCTCTTGCAACGTGGGAAGTAAATGCTAAGTTCAAAACAACACCTGAAATCTCAGAAATGGGAATGGGGAACGGAGGTTAGTTTCCTTATTCCCCTGTATCGCAACTGTGAAATGCCCTCCACTTGAACCGTTCGTTTAAGAGCCAAGAAGAAACATAGCTACTTATTAAAGCTTTGAGGCCTTTGCTGATTTATCTCAAAATTCTTATGCACATGGTTTCAAACTATTTTAATTGTTTATACCTCTTTTTAATTTGTTAATTGTATTCAATATGGTTGCAGTCTATTTAAATTGTTTTAATTGATTTTTTTTCGTATGCCACCTGAGATTTTTTGATATATGGCAGGATAAAAATATTTTAATTGATAAAGAAATAAATAGATACAGTCATTCCTCTTTTATGCTCACGCAACTTCTGTAGGTAGGCTGAGAATGGTTCGCCGAGGAACCATTCATGTGACTCACCAACTGTCGAGACAACTCCCATCACTCACTGTTGGCTATCCAAGCAAGGGCTGAAGGCAATTGCAATCAGAAATCTGGAGTTCTGCATGTTTCCAATCCCTAGATCAGTGCTTCTCTACCTGTGGGTATCCAGGTGTTTTGGCCTACAACTCCCAGAAATCCCAACAGTTTACCAGCTGTTAGGATTTCTGGGAGTTGAAGGCCAAAACATCTGGGGACCTACAGGTTGAGAACCACTGCCCTGGGTGATTAACTAAGCTATGCTTGAGTAAAGATTTTAATACGTCATTAATCTGATATACTATTTATTCAGTGATCAGTTATGGGACACCATGGGGTCTCGGTTGTGAATGAGAAAAACTGCAAAGCTCTTTAAGGAACTGAAAAGTGCTACAGTACTTTTGTTCTAAAAACAAACAACACTGCTTGGAGGTAGCCTCTCTTGTGCTACTGAGTGAGTTCCCACAAAAAAATATTTTTAGCTGCACAGTACCGTTCTAAATAAAGTGCTATACATTATAGATCAAGGAGCTCACAAACAAGTTTCAAACTCCCTGGAGTTAGAAGATTACACATACTATTCAGTGATCTTTGAGAAAACACAATTAAATGCATGATTACACAAATTTTTCATGGAACTTTAGTCACTGCCTTTGAAGTGAGTGAAAACTGTACAGCCCCCTTGATTTGTGAAATGATATTTCTCAATTTGAAAATTTTCACATACCATGGCGTAAAGTTGGGTGAAGTGGCATTGCTATCCACACCATGTTCTCAAAATACAATTTCTCTCTCCCCCTCCCAAAAAGAAAATAAAATTAAGTTGTATTTCCTCCTGCACATGAAATCTAGGTAAAGGTTTTCCCCTGACATTAAGTCCAGTCGTGTCCAACTCTGGGGTGTAGCGCTTATCTCCATTTCCAAGCCAAAGAGCCGGCGTTGTCCATAGACACCTCCAAGGTCATGTGGCCGGCATGACTACATGGAGTGCCGTTACCTTCCCCCTGGAGCGGTACCTATTGATCTACTCACATTTGCATGTTTTTGAACTGCTAGGATGGCAGAAGCTGGGGCTGACAGCTGAAGCTCATGCCACTCCCTGGATTTGAACCTGTGACCTTTCGGTCAACAAGCTTAGCAGCTCAGCGGTTTAACCCACTGCGCCACCAGGGGCTCCCACATGAAATCTACCTGAAATTAAAATACCCCTGTGAGTCAGAATATATAGTACTGCATATTCAAGCTGCTTCCATATTGGCCTTCTTCTCAGTTAGAAACATGTCCTTAATTTTTCACTCACTGTCCACTGGGAATCCAAATGGTACCAGGTTCTTGCATTTCAATGTCCCTCCTGTGCTTCTTCAAAACTGGTTTGTGCCTATTTTTAAACAATAAAATGCATTTTTACTACTTCATCACACTAAAGAATGAATCCAGTTTCCTTAAATCCAGTTTCTGCCTCCTGCGGAATTCTGGGGTTTGTAGTTTAGTGAGGCTGTTAAAGACACCTCCCTAAACTACAAACTCCAGAATCCTGCAGGAGGCAGAAACCGGATTTAAAGTGGATTCATTCTCTAGTGTGAATAGGTCCATAGTGCCAACCTGTCTAGTGTAAATGTTCAAAGCACTATTGAGGATTTAAAATATATTGTGCTTTCATTAAAAGTTTCCTCCTTGGGAGTTTTATTTCTTCCTCATCAGCACAGCTGTGAAAGTAGATTATAAATGGCCTCTTACAGAATTGGTCAATGGAATAATTCAGTAATGGCTTTCCTTGTATTTGCATTTTATCTGGTACTGGTGCAAGTCTTAATTATTTATAGAAAATACAAGGAAACCAGCCATTTCCTAGGTCCAGAGCAGCCAAAATTGGCTAGCTAACTTCATTAACATTGTAGGCAACACTGCTGAACTAGTGAGTGAACATTACAAGCTCCTTGGACAGTGATTCTCAACCTGTGGGTCCACAGATGTTTTGGCCTTCAACTCCCAGAAATCCTAACAGCTGCTAAAGTAGCTGAGATTTCTGAGAGTTGTAGGCCAAAATACCTGGAGACGTACAGGTTGAGAACCACTGCCCTTGGAGATAGGCAAGAGCACTGCAAAACAATGCAAAGCGGAAACCTTGTTTTCTTTCTGCATCCAGTTAACTGTAAAAAAAAAGCTATACCTTAGTAGGGCCAAAGGTATCTAGTGTAGAAAAAATATGCTATTTCCCCAATATTGCTTATGGCAGGATGTGATTTCCCAGTATTGCTTAAAACGAATTGCCCCCAAGCATTTCTACAGAGGGTAAAATTAGAGATTTGAATTTAAAAATAATGGATCATTAATTTTAAAATATCTGCTGGTCTGGATTGTAAAAATGCTTTCTCAACAGGGTTGTGTTCCCGATATCATTGGTCCCCTATGTGGAAATCGAGGGCTGAACTTCATTTAGGTCTGCTCACAGAGCAAGGGCTTTCTGGTTCTCCCTGAGGAGCAAGCATCTTCTTCTGGATCCATTTCGCATCCTGTTCTGAATGTCTACAGAACACATCCATGGATGATCAGAGAGTAGTTCTTAGTCCGTCATGTATACAACTGAAGCGATGCTGGATTTAGGAGTCAACTGCAGTGCCCAAGACAAGTCAACTGCTGCCTTCAGTCCTTGCCTGCTGAGCCACATCAGGACAAAGAAGCTGGTTCACATGATGGAGGTGACTCAAGACCTGCTGATCTTGTTCCTCAGCAACTTAAGTAGCACTGAAGATTGACTTGGGGGCTGGTCTACTAACATATATGAGGTGCAAGTGGTAGCGGCAGCAGTATTATCACTTCCTCATTTTGCCACCAAGCACTTTCATGTTTTGAGTCCTCATATCGTGGTATTACGCTGGTCTAAAGACATGTCTCCCAATTTCTTCTGAAAGTCAAATAGAAAAGAAACAATTAGAGGGATCAAGGCAACTGAGAACAAGAGGTTCAGTGGCATATGTTCCTGCAAAATACAGCTTTGGGTATTCAAATATCCCCAAAGAAAAATCAACAAACCCAATAAAAAGGAGATAGAATAAATGTATATATGCATTTTCTTCAGCCATAGATGCTTAATCCATATTACTGCTCTTAAAAAGTCAGAAAGAAAGAATGCAACCTCAGCTATGGAAAAAACAGCCTCCAAATTAGAAACAAAGAATAGTGCTTTCGGCTAAGAGAAGTGGAAAAGAAAAAGAAAGACCGACACCAGCAAACTGGAATTCTTGTTTCCTTTGGTGTCAGTATCAATTCTGAAAATCATTGTTCAATATGACTATTGGTTATACCATTTCTAAAAGTGTACCGGACAAAGTATGCTGAAGGCTTTGGATGGTTTTATTCATCCTTTTGGCCATATCAAGACTATGCATGCAGCACTATGAGTGTCCTTGAGGCCAGATTCACATTCAGCTTGCGGATCCACATTGCAATTACGGACAAACTGGTTATGGGGCTTAAACTGAACTGCAGTATCAAATATCTCTACCTATCAAATAATATTATGTTATACTATTTTCCCACTCATTTAACTGGAGTAGAACATCAATATCATCAAGGGCCGATACATTCTTAAACCTATAACAATTTTTTAAAAATGTCTAACGAGAATATAATTGAAATGGTACATAATACTTCACTAAATTATGACTCTCAAACTAGCTCATCAAACTCTGGCTAGAGCATTTAGTCTCTTGGCAGAGAACAGCCGGATAACAGAACTCCTTTAACATTATATCTTACTTATTTTACCTATATATCTTACCTTTTTCTCTCTATTTCACAAATGGAAACATTTACCTGTTTTCAGGCACCACAAAGGATTTCCGAACCGTTACTCAATCTATTCTTGTGTTTTTATTAATAAAGGAGCAGGTTGCAATGTTCGGCTAAGGAAATCAAAATAGCTTGGCCAAGTAGGAAGGTGAGGTTGATGTTTCAGCTCAGATAGAAATAAATTTTGTGTGACAGAAAGTGCAAATATATGTGTGCTTGCACCTACATACATTTACATATCAAAAGTTTATAATTATTTTATGTCCTGTAACAGACATATCTTCACCCAAATAATCCTGAGAATACTAATCTTGTCAAAGTATTGAGAATAGAGTTTTCCCTTCAATAAAACATTGGAGAATTTAGAGATGCCTATAAACCTTTCTAGGAGGGATTTCTTTTCTGAAGGGAAATACCCTGAGATCATTCATGACCTGGAAGGGAGAACATTCATCAGAACATGTCAGGCATCAGAGCTAAAGATGGGCTGCAGCCATGCTCTCCCCATCCTTGCACACTTGATCTTCAGGAAGCGGAAGTCAGAATACTTTATTCTGCATGGAGATGCTGCAAAAACCACATTGTATGAAGTGGGTTTTTTTCAAAAAGCAACCATTTTTTCACATTCCTCAAGGACAAGTGCAATTTGTGAAGTTGTTTAGAACTGAAAGGTCTTTTTTTAATAAAAAAAATTAAAATCGGCAAATCATCTTCTATAGGCTTCTGATGCTTTGAATTCAAGCATAAGAGACAGGTTTCCCTTGACATTAAGTCTAATTGTGTCCGACTCTGGGGGTTGGTGCTCATCTCCATTTCTAAGCCGAAAAGCCGGTGTTGTCTATAGACACCTCCAACGTCATGTGGCCAACATGACTGCATGGAGCGCTGTTAGTTCAATGCAAAATTGCTAATCTCTTCTTAAGAATTATGCTTTGGTCAGGTATCACAAAAAACCAGTAGCACAAGTCTATGCTTGTATTTTAAAAATGCCACCTCAGTCTCTGAAGATTGTGTGTTGATCAGCTGTGCACCAACCTCCACACATTTAAAAAAACTCATGCAAAGGTGCTTCCAAGAAATTCCACTGAATTCAATAGGGCTCAGTCCCAAGTAAGGTTGCACCATTTAGTCATTCAGCTCTTGTCAAACTCTCTCATTTCTCCTCCCAAATAAGAACAAATTACTTTAAATAATCATATATGTTTCTGTCATTGTTGATGGTAATGGCTTAAAGTTGTGACAGAAAGCCTTGCTGACATGGGCTAGGAAGATACATTTCACTTTTTACTGTACCTCTGAGCTATTATGTGCAATGACTACTGGAATGGTCCCGGATTATGATTATAGATGGCATTGTTTTAATAGCTGATGTAATGTTTTAAATGTTTTAATTTGCGGTTTTAATTTAAGTGTTTATTTTAATTGTATGTTGTTTTTATGGCATTGAATAGTTGCCAATGCCTACGTGTAAAGCTGCCTTGAGGGTTGAAAAGGGTGAGGTATATATAAGGTAAATAAATAAACATTGCAAATAAATATTTAATTTTGTTGTTGTGTGCCTTCAAGTTGAGTTATGGGGACACTGTGCTAAACGTGTCACAGGATTTTCCTGGGAAGATCTGTTCATTTGAGGTTTGCTTTTGCCTTCCTCTGAGCCTGAGAGAGTGGGCCTTATCAAAGCCACTCATGAGGTTTCCATAGGCAAGCAGGGATTCGACCTCTGATCTCCAGAGTCTTTAGTCCAACGCTCAAACCACTACACTATGCTGTATCTCATAAAACAATGTGTAAAGTTTATTATTATAGAATCCACCAGAAGTAAAATTAAACAGAAAAAATCCCATCTGCCTTATAATTCATGAACTTCCATTCCTTTATCACATGTTTGAGTTGGAACTGATTAAATCTGACAGCTGTGCTTGAATCACTGCAGAACAATGTCATTAAACAGCTACCAGCTAGAAAAGCTCAAGCTTCCGTGAAGAGAAGCTTTCACTCTCCAAAAACTGTTACCTCCATCGGCTCCAACCAGCATGGCTAAGTACCAGAGATGGAGACCACTGGCCACATAAGAAATACACACTCCTGACAGATGGCTACCCAGCTCATGTTGAAAAACCTCCAGAGAAAAAGATTCCACCATAATCTGAGGTAGTATATTCCAACAGCTTCCTTGGCAGAAATTTCAAATACTTTTTGGTAAGTAGGTAAGGTAGGGTGTTAGTAGCATCATTTTTAAGATAATGAATCATGTCTGCTGTGTGTATCCCAACCATCCTGCAGTACACTGTGCCCTTGGTGTCTGCTGTTTGGTTCCGGGACAGATTGACGAACACATGGATATCAAACTCCATGGAGGCTCATGCCCCATCGTAAACAATGATGTACCGGAATGGTGTCCCTTATATTAAGTGCCACAAAGGTTTGCTTTTGGAATTTTTTAAAATATTTTCAAGCTGTGAATGGTTGAATACATGGATACGGAAGGCCAATTGTATTCATGAAAAAGAACAGCATTCAGTGAACAAAGCACAAAAGTAATTCTGGCTGTGTTGAAATATGGACAGCTCAACCGAAGCCCATTTATTTGAACAAGTCTTCTTAGTCCCTATGTGAATCTGCACAAGAATAGATGTAAATATGTCAGAAGTATATGATCTATGGTCCAAATAGAAATTGGGAGGTGGTGCTAGAAACAAGTGAACTGAAATACTACTATCTGATGCTCCAACCAGACTAATGAATTCCAGCATCATGAATGTCAGGATAATCTGAATATGGACTGATCAAGGCTGCAGTCCCTAAAAATAACTTGAAAAGTGAAGAAAAAAACCTCACTGAACTAAAAAGGGAGCTCTGTCAGAATACGTGTCATACAAACGTGCATGACATCAAAGAGGCAGAAATATGAAGTTCAAGGCTGAATTTCAAAGCCTTGACTAGCACAATGCATTCATTTCCATGGGCACAGATGTTGTCCTATAAGATTTTACATGTTGACATACATATACTAATGCTAATATTTAATTTGTGTTGTGAACAGAAGACATACTTCATCCATAAACATCCCTTATCTCAGCCATGGGAACACTAAGGACTGGGGGCTGGATGTAGCCCCCTGGACACTTACCTCAGGCCCTCCTAATTTTCCCTATCCTCTTGGCAGCCCACCATGTCCTTATGCCAAAAAGAAGGGGAGGAAGGCACACAGCAGCTGACAGCTCCCTGGAGCACTCTCAGACACTGCATGTCTTGCCCTCCTCTTGGCACAATGACGGTGTGAGTAGGACAGTTTGAGGAAGGCACGAGGTGACTGGTAGCCCGCAGTAGCACCCTCAGCCGCCACCTGTCTCACCCTCCTCCCAGCATCATGCCAAGAGGACAACCTGAGAATGGAGGACGAGGATTGGGGCAGTTGAAGCATGTCTTGCCTTCCTCCCGGCATAAGTACAGGGCAAGCAGTCCTGTCCTATGTCCGGAAGACAACCTGAGGATGACCTGGGCCCCCTCCTGGCCCTGACCTCTCCTAGGTCCTCCCCCTCCCACTAAGAGATACTCAATTTATAATAGTATTTGTTTACATTCTGTTTGGTCTAAGGTTGCAAACTGATTTCTCACTCAGATATAACATTATAGAATCATAGAGTTGAAAGAGACCTAGTGGGCCACCCAGTCCAACCCCCTGCTAAGAAGAAGGAAAATTGCATTCAAAGCATCTCTGACAGATAATAATAATAATAATAATAATAATAATACTTTAATATTTGTGAGTCGCCCTCCACCGGCGGTGCTCCGGGCGACTTACAACAGTTAAAGCCCTAGGGTGAACAATGTACAACAGTTTAAAAACATGGAATATGAACAGGAGGGGTGGCTCAGGTAGTCCAGGGTACCGAGCCAGTCCCGAACGCTAGGCGGAAGAGCCAGGTCTTCAAGGCTGGCCGGAATCCAGATAGAGTCGGAGAGGCTCTGAGGGTGGGCGGCAGTGAGTTCCAAGTCGAAGGGGCCGCGACGGAGAAGGCTCTCCGCCGAGTTTCCGCCAGTCTAGCCTCCCGCACTCCAGGGGTAGTCAGGCGGTCACCGTTGATGGAGCGTGCTGGCCTCTCGCTGCATTGGGCCGTCAGCCGGTCACTCAGATAGGAAGGCCCAATGTTGTGCCGGGCTTTAAAGGTGAGCACCAGGAGTTTGTAAAGGGCTCTGAACTCTAGGGGCAGCCAGTGAAGTTCTTTAAGAATGGGGGAAATGTGATCCCTCACTGATGACCCAGTAATGAGTCTGGCTGCGGCGTTATGGATACGTTTCAGCCTCTTAGTTGTTGTCTGGGAGGCCCACATATAGGGCGTTGCAGTAGTCGAGGCGTGAGACGACAGTGGCATGGACCACTGTTCTCAAGGCCTCTGGTGGAAGGTAGGGAGCCAGCCGACGGGCCCTACGGAGATGGAAAAAGGCGCCCTTAGCTGCAGCCTGGATCTGGGCCTCCATCGTGAGATTTTCGTCTAGGATCACTCCCAGGCTTTTCACCGCCGGGGCTGGAGCCAGGGACTCGCCCTCGAAGAGTGGAAGTGGTGGGCGGGGGTCGGGACGACCCGGCCAGAGGATCTCCGTTTTAGCCATCCAGCCTCGGTTTTAAAGCCTCCAAAGAAAGAACCTCCATTAAACTATTATCTTTATATACTTTCCTGAATCACCCACTCCTTGTGGCCATACAATTTCTGGATAATTCCAGACAAATACATTCACAAACAAAATGGAATTTGTTATGGCAGGAAATATAAGAGAACCACCATGGAATTGGATGAGTGTTGGACTATGACTCTGGAGACCAAAGTTTAATTCCCTGTTCAGCCATGGAAATTTACTGAGTGAGCATAGGTGAGTGACATACTCTCAGCCCCAGAAAACCCTGTGACAGGATCACCCTAGGGTCACCAAAATTGGAAATAACTTTAAGGTGCACAACAACATACGTATGTCCATATTTCCTATATGGCCCATCACTATTTGCTGAGGAATGTCATCTGAAAGCCAACATAAGGGAAGGGTTCTGATTCCAGTTCAGATTGCCTTCTCCTTTTTAACAAGTAGTTGGAAATAAAATATTAGTCAGATAAAAGTGCTTTCTACTGTACATCTCTATATTCCTGCCCCATGTACACTTAAATTACGGATTTGTTACTGATGAGATCTACAACGTGCTTTAAGGATCCCAAAAGGACTTTGAAAACAGCAAAAGTATTTCCATTCTGATTGTAACAGATCAGATGAAACAGTAGCTTACAAGTGCCAGTGTGTGTCCACATTTTGCAAGCAGCAATGCTAAAAGTAATGAAGATATAACATGAGTTCAGGATATGTTCTTCGCATACTTCACAACAAAAGAAACATGATCTTGTAAGATGTATTCAAAAATGGAGGGAGGGTAGAAAAGAAAAAAAGGGGAGTGAGAATCTAGCAGCAACTTTGATAGCAAATAATTTATTTAAACATGAACTTGAAGTAGATTGATATCCACTTCTCCAAATGCGCTAGCCGTATGTAATTAAACATAGTTATGCAATTATAAGCATGAGATAGTATTAACAGGAGACAGAAAGGTGCAAAGATATCCCAGAAATATTATCCATGAAAGTTCATGCTAAAATAAATCGCTTTCAAAGGCACTGCTGGATTCCTCCCCGACACTTTTTTCTTTTTAAGCTAAAACAGACAAACCACAGCTTTATTTCTGCAAGATGCATCAGTGTTCACACATTGATAGTTCACCTTCTAAAGTAAGCCTGGGAATAAGGATATCAAATATAAATAATAATCCATAAATCTAACAGTGTTCTATAGCTACTCCCCACACATAGCTTTTTTCTTTACCCATTCTTACTTAAACTGCATCAGAATCCAGAATTTCCGTACTACATGAGAGTGACTGCTTCTGCCCAAAGGGACGGCTTGCTTTAGAATAGCGAGTAATTCATGTGTGAACAAAGCATTTTGAAGACAAGAACAAAAGAAAAGGAAGCTTGGGGAAACATAAAGAGCTAGATGATGCATACTCCAAAGATGCGAGCAGCAAAGCATTAAATATATATGAGAAGGCCTCCTTAAAGAGAAATGAAAAAAGGGCAATTATGGTTGCAAAGTGTTTTGTGAGTTGCAATAGTCACTTAAACCCAGTGGCTGTTTCAGCTGAAGGACCGAACACTCCCTTCTGAATGTAAAGAGTCAGGGGATTGGAATCTCCATTGCTAGCTTTTTTTTTCCGTGTCAGGAGCAACTTGAGAATCTGCAAGTTGCTTCTGATGTGAGAGAATTGGCTGTCTGATAGGACGTTGCCCAGGGGATGTTCAGATGTTACACCATCCTGTGGGAGGCTTCCCTCGTGTTCCCGCATGTGAAACTGGAGCTGACAGACGGGAGCTCACCCTGCTCCCTGGATCTGAGCCACTGACCTTTCAGTCAGCAGTCCTGCCAGCACAAGAGTTTACCCCATTGTGTCACCGGGGGCTCTATTGCCAGCTGAACGGATTTGGGGTTCTTTTTTTCTGCACCAGTGCTTGCTCAAATAACTGGCAATCTTATATGTATTAGATATCCAAGAGCAGGGGCCTCATAAATTGGACTGGAGCATTTCCTGTTGAGCAAATTGGGACAAAGAAAGCAACTGTGACCTAAATGGTTTACCTTAAAGGTAACAGAATATTTCTCAAATGTTTTGCTGCCTTTCCCCAGACATATTTTTCCAGTGATGTGTAACTGTTTTCCTCCAAACATTTCTTTGGCTTATAAAACCCATTAGACCCAGCCATTTCTTCCAATCTTGATAGATTATGGAATCTCAAGTCCAAAAAATCTGCCAGGCCATAGTGGCTCATTCCTCCATTATGTAAAAGCAGATACACCATCTGCTCTATAGATGATTTCTAAAAGCAAAAGCCAACTCTCTAATTCCAAAATTTCTGGCTTTGTGTTGAATTCTGGCTTTGTGTTGTAGATTTTTATGAATATCACTCCAAGGCAGGATTGGCAGTTTGACTGATATAAACAAATATATATTAGTGAAATATAGCCTATTCTCCACAAAAAAACATGGAAAAATGTAAATGTACTAGTGTACATGAGCAATAAAACGTTTTTTAAAGAATACAATTTTTTCTTAGTGACTTCATAATCAAAAATGCTTCTTTTGCTAAAGCTTGAATCTGCCATTGGTTTAGTGCTAGTGCAGCCTCACAGAAACAATTCGGCAAGCAGACTAAGGTGATTCTCCTACCTTTAATTGGGGGTTATTGGGCAGGGATGGGAAATGCTGGGGTTAAGGAACAATTCCATAATTCATTATCTGACTGTTACTGGTTTGGAGTCTCTGCAACAACAGTCACACATCATGATCAAGACAAAATCAAAGAGGTGGTGGGAAAACATGGTTGAATAGATGACATAAGTGAAGGCAGGGCTATAGGCAATGTTCTCCATCCCTTTTCGATGGACTTCTGGAACAGAGTTTTCCATTTTATAAACCTCTTAAGTCAGCAGGAAATACAATGAAACCACCTGATTATTTATTTACAGCACTTATATTCCACCCTTCTCACCCTGAAGGGGACTCAAGGCGGATCACAGAACACATACAGAATGTATGTCTAATGGCAAACATGCAATGCCATTAGACATACAGGACAGACAAACAGATAGAGGTATGTGTTGGCTTAGGCGTCCTGAGGGTTATGCTTGAATCCAGCTACAGAGGGGTGCTGTCACTCCATCCTCTATGACGATGAGCCTTTTATGATCACAGGCTTTCCTCCTGTTCTTTGATTGCTGGCTTCTTATGGTGCCGTAAAATACCTCCTTGCCTAAGTGGTGCCCAATTTCTCTACTCACAGCTGCTTCCGAATTGCTTAGGTGGACAGTAAGCTAGGCTGAAGGTTGTATGCTCACCCCGATGTGGGCTCAAACTGCCAACCTTTCCATTGGGAAAGATCTATTGCTGCTGGTGATTAACCAGAAATGCTAAAGCCCGGCTACAATGCTGCATAAGAACTTTCAGCTTGCTTCTGTAAGGAAAGATTTTTCCTTGGAAACATGTTATCATTTTGGGGGTGAAAAATAAATTTTCCATGAGGGCAAAATGGTCCACTTAAAAAAAACCAAAACAGACATTTCTGTTTTCCCAGCTGGTGGGTCTTTGCACCTATTGTACCCACTTCTCATATTTGCTCATTTTTCTGCATTACATTTTATTTACTTATCTCTTGAAATGTGATCCCTGATATAAAAAAATCACATGGTAAACACGATGTTGATGTCACATTCCCATGATGTTGCAAAAACAGTACAACAAACAACATTTTTTCCATCCTGTATCAATAATTTCAGGCAAAGTTTCAACTGCTGTATTTCTGTCAGATAGGGAACTAACCAATGCCCAGGAACTGATAAGCAAAAGGCTGCTGTCTTCACTGGCAGAGGTTTCTATGTAGCTTTGTGTAATTTTTTTCCACACAAACAAATAATTTATATGTTTTTATAACAGTCAGGGTGGATGTTGAATTGTCATGTTGAATGACATGGTTGAAGCAGACTATTTCCTGGGAATTTGAAAATTTAATTAGCAAAAAGGCAAGACATGTTAGTTGCAAAAACTACAATGATATATATTTTAATTGAAATCTAAAAATTCAATTTTAATTTTAAATTTAGAATTGAATTTAATAAATAAAATCAAAATTTCCCTCTAGTTTTTAAATATTTTGCTTAATTTGTTTGCCATTTAAGGATCTGTGAGTCTGAATGTTTTTTTGCAATAAAGTATTTCTGCATGTCTACTCTCTAACAGCAATGCTGCTAAAAGTAACTATACAATATAATGAAAAGTCAGCCTCCAAAACTAATTAATGAAATAAAATGTTGTCTGAAAACAGGCAACAAAGTTTGCAAGAATTTTAAGAGGGAAATTTTGTTTTTGCTTTCAGCTTAAGTCAAAAAGCCAGTTCTTCAGCTTACAGTCATACATACTTAGAGCTGGAAGGGATCAACACTACTCATCCTAGTAGTGGGGAACCTACTGCACTTCAGATGTTATTGGTCTTCAACAGGCATGGGCAAATTTCATCTCTCCAACTGTTTTGAACTTCAACTTAAGCGGCTGAGGGGGAAAAGGAAGGGGCTTGAGGAGTGATGGGAGTTGAAGTCAAAAACACCTGGAGGGACAAAGTTTTCCCATGCCTGGTCTACAAGGACTGATGGTATTGTGTGCCACCCTGAGGTATTTTGATACAAGCAATGTTATAAACACTTTAAGAAGTGATATTACTCCAATCATCCTCAAACACTAAGTAACAGCTTGTGGCCTATAGAATCCTAACTTGTGATTTAGCACAATTCCCTTCCCAACTTTAAGATCATCCCACCTCCTAGGACCCTCTTCATAAGTCACCTAATACAATTCACAACACAGTTGGTAACAAGGAGGAGGATGGGTGTGATAGTGCCTAAAGTTTAAACAATCCATCACTACATATTTTAAAAACCTATAGGTTCTAGGCACTGTTCCTCTAAGGCAGTGGTTCTCAACCAGTGGGTCTCCAAGTGTTTTGCCTACAACTCCCAGAAATCCCACCCAGTTTACCAGCTGTTAATATTTCTGTGAGTTGAAGGCCAAAACATCTGGGGACTCACCGGTTGAGAACCACTGCTCTAAAGTCCTTTCTACACTGCCATATAATCCAAATCAAAGCAGATAATCTGGATTTTATATGGCAGTGTAGAAGGGGTCTAAGAGGTTACTGCCAGTCCTGACTAAATAAAGCTAAAGAATGTGTTTACCCAGAGATGTTGATTCCATTTCCCATCACCCAGCGTAATATGCTTAGTAGATAGGTAATATACAAATTGTAGTCCAACCGCAATAGGAAGGCTACAGGTTCCCAAACCTGAAAGCAAGGCTTGACGCAAAATCTAACGTCCTCATTTTTATTGTCTGACTAGCTTGGGGACCCGGCGGTGCCCGGGTCATTTGAGAAGTGCAGCAGGATGTAGAGTGGGTCATGGGGGCACTGTGTGGCAAGTTTGGTCTTGATCCATCATTCTTGGGAGTTGCAGTGGTATCATGAAAGTACTGAGGGTACTGGAAGTCCCATCATCTGTGGTCCAGCCTCCCCCAAATTGCAGTAGGATGTAGAGTGGATCATGGGGGATCTGTGTGCTAAGTTTGGTCTGTATTGGTGAATGGATGAGGGTTGTATTGTTTTTAGGGAGTGAAGGTACTTCAAGTCCCATCATCCGTGGTCCGGTTCACACAAAACTGCACCAGGATGTAGAGTTGGTAATGAGGGCTCTGTGGGCCAGGTTTGGTGTTGATCAGTCATTGGATAAGGTTTGCAGCAGTCTTGGAAAGTGAGGGAAGGTACTGCAAGTCCCATCATCCATGGTCTGCCCTCCTCCAAACTTCAGCAGGATGTAGAGTGGGTCACTGGGGCTCTGTGTGCCAAGTGCGGTCTTTATCGGTGTTTGTTGGGGGCCGCAGTGGTCTGTGGGAACAGAGAGGTGTGAAAGTACTACAAATACCATCATCCATTGTCAGTCCTCCCCCGAACCTCACCAGGATGTGAAGGTAGTCAAGGGGGTTATGTGTGCCAAGTTTGGTCTCGATCAGTAATTGGATAAGGGTCGCAGTGGACTTGGGAAGTGAGTAGAGGTACTTCAAGTCCTATCATCCATGGCCTGCCCTCCTCCAAACTGCAGCAGGATGTAGAGTGGGTCATGAGGGCTTTGTGTGCCAGGTTTGGTGTTGATCAGTCATTGGATTAGGTTTGTAGCAGTCTTGGAAAGTAAGGGAAGTTACTGCAAGTCCCATCATCCACGTTCCGTCCAAACCAGTAGGATGTAGAGTGGGTCACTGGGGCTCTGTGTGCCAAGTGTGGTTTTTATCGGTGTTTGTTGGGGGCCGCAGTGGTCTGTGGGAACAGAAAGTGTGAAAGTACTACAAATCCCATCGTCCATTGTCATCGTCCGTGAAGGTAGTCATGGGGGTTATGTGTGCCAAGTTTGGTCTCGATCAGTAATTGGATAAGGGTCGCAGTGGACTTGGGAAGTGAGTAGAGGTACTTCAAGTCCTATCATCCATGGCCTGCCCTCCTCCAAACTGCAGCAGGATGTAGAGTGGGTCATGGGGGCTGTGTGTGCCAAGTGTGGTCTGTATTGGTCCTTTTGGTGGCCTCAGTCGTCTGTGGGAACCAAAGTGTTGAAAGTACTACAAATCCCATAATCCATGGGTCATGTCCCCGAACCACACCAGTACGTAAAAGGGGTTAGGGGTTATGTGTACCAAGTTTGGTGCAGGTCCATCACCCGCGCTGGTCGCTGTGGCCTGTGAAAGTGGCTGCCACATATCCGCCCTTCCGCCTCATTCGTGGGCCATCCTGCCCTAAACTCTCTTTTGGGGCCTGTAATGTTCTGGCCTGTTCTGCTGGTAATTGGTAACTTTAAAAGGCGGAATGGCAGGCAGCCATTTTGTAAAAGCTGAGGGGGGAGGAGAAAACAGGATTCCATTTTGTTTTCACAGAGCCAAGTGGGGAGGGAATGTTGATGGTGCATTTTTCCCCTCAGTGGGAAGAAATCCTGTTGTTTTAATGTAGAGGCCTGGATTCTGGGTTGCTGGCTAATCTGTGGCTATCAATGCCCTCTGTCTGGTGCCTTAGAATTTTGGAGTGCCAAGGCTGGCCAATCAAAAGACTTTATGCAAATAGCTGGCACTTAGAATTTTGGAGTGCCAAGGCTGGCCAATCAAAGGACTTTATGCAAATAGCTGGCACTTAGAATTTTGGAGTGCCAAGGCTGGCCAATCAAAGGACTTTATGCAAATAGCTGGCACTTAGAATTTTGGAGTGCCAAGGCTGGCCAATCAAAGGACTTTATGCAAATAGCTGGCACTTAGAATTTTGGAGTGCCAAGGCTGGCCAATCAAAGGACTTTATGCAAATAGCTGGCACTTAGAATTTTGGAGTGCCAAGGCTGGCCAATCAAAGGACTTTATGCAAATAGCTGGCACTTAGAATTTTGGAGTGCCAAGGCTGGCCAATCAAAGGACTTTATGCAAATAGCTGCCACATATCGCAGTGGCCTGTGAAAGTGGCTGCCACATATCCGCCCTCCCGCCCTCCCGCCCTTCTGCCCTCCCGCCCCCGCCCTCCGCCCTCCCTCCCCTCCGCACACATACATACAAACATTCCGCTTTATAAAGGTATACAGATACAAGGCCTAATTGTAGGAATGGCAGGGTGTTTTGTCTTGCCCCTCTATAATTCGTACTAATTATGAAAATGACAAAATAATACTTGAGTCAGCAAAAGGTGTTCCTTGGTAGCAAGTGGAAATAGAGCTGATCTTTGGCTCAATAACAATCTCCCCAGAACAGAACAGGGAGACCCACTGGCAGTGAACAGAGATCAGCTCCCGTCTAAACAAGTTTAAGCTGAGTCAGCAGAAGCAGAAGCTTTAGCCTTAGCCTTAAGCCTTCTTCTAGCTTTATTGTTGTTTGGCACCTTTTAGAGCAACTGAAAAATGCCAGTGCCAACATTTTGAAAGATTCCATAATCACAAAGGAAAACAGCTGCAAAGCCAGTCCTTCATTCCTAGGTGTTGTTTTCTTACTACACGAAGCAAATATAATGTACATAATATAATAATGCTTTCCTACATTTCTATATAAATGCCCCGGAACATTCTTCCATCAAATGCTTCTTCCATTATTTGAAAAAAATAACAGTTAAGCAAGTAAATCACAAGTCAATTTTTTATTAAACTGCCTTGTTTACTTCAATGGGTGTCTTTAGGATGGCACCACTAGGTCCCATCTACTCTCCTAGTTCTCTCCTGGCTCCAAAATGTCTATCCAGGTGCTCATTATTATCCCATCCAAGGCAGTCTGGGTTGTGTGTGTGTGGGTGTGTGAGGAGTGACTTGAGAAACTGCAAGTCACTACTGGGGTGAAAGAATTTGACGTCTTGAAGGACATTGCCCAGGGGACACCCGGATGTTTGATGTTTTACCATCCTGTGGGAGGATTCTCTCATGTCTCCACACGAGAAGCCAAAGCTGAGATGGGAGCTCACTCTGCTCCTCAGATTTGAACCACTGACCTATTGGTCAGGAGTCCTGCTGGCACAAAAGTTTAACCCATTGTGCCACTGGGTGCTTCGGCAGTCTGGTGAACCCAAGCCTCTCCTTGGTTGGTTCCTAACTAAAAGAGTTTGTGGCAGCGCTGCAGCTGTGGCAGCTAGAGAAAATGCTGGCTGGTCATAAATTCATCCCTTCCAGCTCTGCTGTGATCAGGGTTCTTGTGTCTGGAGTGGATGCTTAATTCCAATGACTCCACATTCTTATTGCCTAAGAATGGAAACTGTACCTGCCTTTCCTTTTGCCTGCTCAAGACTAGAAGCATCTTGTCTAAATTGTTTGTCTCTTCCTGGTTTCTCTTCATCCAGGCTTCTGTCCCTCATATGATTGCTTCCTCTTTGTCTCTACATAATTTTGTACTCCCACAACCATATTTAAATGTTCCAGGATTTCCAACAGGCCTGGACGCCCACAGCCCTTTCCTCATACAACCTGATCCATTAGGTCCTACTTGCAATCAGATTAGTAGCGAAATCCTAGTGTCCATGAACGGCCACTCCAGTTCAGCTACTGCCTCAATTAAAAATAAATAAGAAGTCACCAAGTCTCTATAATTCCCTTATAATGAATTACATCAATTCCACTCCACAACGTCAGCATGGATATGATGTTTCTACATGTGAGGAGGAAAGCTTCATCTATAATGAAATGTGCAAACACATGAGAGACAGGAAGGCCAGAATGTAAGAGCCCTACCAGACAGGCCCTATAACCCAGGACCTGATCTCAGGTTTTCTGTTTATCCCAGATTATCTGGCAGTGCAGACCCATATAATCCAGTTTAAAACAGAAAACCCGGGATCAGATCCTGGGATATAGGGCCTGTCTGGAAGGGCTGTTAGATTAGATGGAAACAGTGCACCTTCTGGGTGTTTTTGAAGAACATTTCCCAGTATTTCTAACAAGTACATGTAAGCTGATAGCTAGAGCTACTGTGAGTTGGCATTCAACAACATCTCAAGGATTAAATTTATCTAAACTAAGGAAGATGGAGGAATCTTTAGCCCTTCCAATATTTTGGCCTTCAACTCACAGAGACACCCGACATGACAATGGTTAGGGATTATGCTAATAGTTAGGGATTATGATAGTCTGCGTCTAAATCTAAAGCATATGGAAAGCAGTGCCACTCCAACCTAAAACCTCTTGTTTGCTCTATATAAGAACTTGACTTGTAATCTACATTTCCTTCTTTTAAAAAACCTTGAATGCTACTTCCGAATCTATACAAGGCAATATAAATCCAGCATGTTGGACCCCATGGTATGCAAGCTATCACAAACAGATATTATCTCCTTATCTTTTAATTTTTGCAGCTGTTCTTGAGCACTAGCGAAAAAACCCACATGGTATGCTGTTCTGATTCCTCCAGGAGAATTTCACAGTAGCACTATTCTATTAATAAACTATATACCTGGCACAGCTGAGACAACAGACCTTAGGCTGGCACAATAATTCATCATGACAATAACATCATGATTCACAGGTGTGGCCGGTGGCCATAAGCTACCAACACAGAAATATATTGTTTACTCACAGTCTGCTCATTTTCCAGGTTGGCTCGTTGTCTCCGGAGATCAGGTTTGATGAAAGCTGAGGCACAACAGGATAACAAATAGAATCAGAAAGAATCAGAAAGCTGTAGGCTATACATAGCTGTTGTACATCATCAGGGAACATATGGAGTAATGCTTAAGTCTCAAGAAGGCTAATGATGTTAAAAGGTGGTGGTGGAAAAAATTATCTCCAAGCACAATTACTAGTCTGCTTCTGGGCACAACTCAGGATGTCAGTTATGACCTTTAAATCCCTTTAGATCTAGATTCTGGTTTAGCTGGTACATCATGTTCATTCATAGAAGGCGGCTCAGACTTTGAGATATCAGAGAAAGAGCTACATTCACCTCCACCAGTTCTGATGTGTACACAATAAAAGGGTCTACTACCTCATGGGTACATTCCATCTCCACTGATATATTTTAAATGGCAAATTAGAATATTTTTAAGTTACTGCATATACTGATGTAAAAGGTAAAGGCAAAGGTTTCTCCTTGACATTAAGTCTAGTCATGTTAACTCTGGAGGGTGCTCATCTCAATTTCTAAACTGAAGAGGTGGCGTTGTCCGTAGATGCCTCCAAGGTCATGTGGTTGGCATGACTGCATGGAGCACCATTACCTTCCTGCCAGAGCTGTACCTATTGATCTACTCACATTTGCATGTTTTCAAACTGCTAGGTTGGAAGCTGGGGCTAACAGCAGGAGCTCACCCCACTCCCCAGTTTCGAACCGGCAACCTTTTGGTCAGCAAGTTCAGTAGCTCAGTGGGTTAACCCACTGCACCACTGGGAGCTCCCTATATTGATGTAAAAATCTAAAAACTTTAGTGAAAAATTATCTCAAAAACGGTTGGCTTATTCATGGGCCTATGTAAGCATTGTACCTTAATTCCTATAAAAAATAAACCATCCCCTCCTCTGGATAGAAGACTGAAAGATGAGAGCTTAGTCCATCCCAGGGTAACCTAAAAGAACTCCTCTCTCTGCTATGGCACTGTCTCTAGCCTTTTTGAATGCCTGGGCAGGGAAATGATGGTAATGGCCAGAGACATCTGGTCCCGTCTGGTGGCATTCAGTGTTTTCCCCTCTCCACAGCATGACCCTCTACTTATGCACAGATCATATCAAAATCCTTAATTTGGGCTCCAAAACCTGCCCTCAACTTATGCATGAGTTTGCCGTATACATAAGTATATATTTCAGGTATGTTGAATCCATCAAATATATACATATAACTAACAAATATTTATTATTTGAGTTGTGCTGTGTTTGAATTTTGTTTCAGTTGTATTGTGAGTGACCTTGAATCTCATTTTTATGAGATAGGTGGGCTATAGATACCACAAACAAACAAATAATGCTGTTTGAATAAATGCCTTGGGACTAGATCAGGGCTTCATAGGTAACAACCAGCAGTTTGACTTGCATCTGCAAATAAAATGAAGGTAATGTGTACTGGGTGTGGGGAACCGTGTTGTAGTATGTTCTCAACTGAACACATCCCAGTAGCCATTCTGGGTGCTTCATTTACTGTAACTTGCTGATACCAAATGAGAGACTCCCTCCTGGGCACACAGAAAACTGGGCGACTTGGAAGGCGCTGAACAGACTGCGCTCTGGCACCACGAGATGCAGAGCCAACCTTAAGAAATGGGCCTACAAAGTGGAATTCACGATATGCGAGTGTGGAGAAGAGCAAACCACAGACCACCTACTACAATGCAACCTGAGCCCTGCTACATGCACAATGGATGACCTTCTTTGGGCAACACCAGAGGCACTCCAAGTGGCCAGCTACTGGTCAAAGGACATTTAATGGAATACCAAGTCTGCAAACTTTGTGTTTTGTTTGTTTGTTTGTTTTTAATGCAATACAACTGTTTGGTTCGCTCCTGACATGATAAATAAATAAAATGTACTGTAATGGAAGCTGGAGGAATTTTCAAGCCCTTTTCAAGGACAATCCATACAGAGTGCACTGCAATAACCAGCCCTGTGTGTGACCAAGACACTTGATGTGGCAAGAGCTAATTAAAACATGAAATTCTTTTAATATGCAAAAATAAGCTCTTGCTTTGAATGGACATGACATTGTAATTTCTTATAGGAAATTCAGAGTCTGAGTAGGTCACATTAATCAAGACATTAAATGTTACTGCTTTGTCCTAAGCTACAGTTTATCAAACTGTAGTATAAAAACACTAACAGCACCAGATCCTTTCTGATCGTGGAATCTAAGCTGGGCCAGCTTTGGTTGTTCCTTGGATAGGGGAATGTTTACCAATATCAGGTCCTGTGAGCTAAATTTAATAGGAAGGAACTGGCAAAGCAACATTTGAGTATTCTTTGCCTAAGAAAACGCTATGAAATCTATATAAATAAAAATGTAATTTTGGTTTGTGGGATTAACAGAACTCAAAAACCATTGGACGAAATGACACCAAATTTGGGCACAATACACCTATCAGGCCAACGAGTGACCATCACTCATAAAACACTGAAAAACACAGCAGAATAGACTTAAAAGACTAAAAAATAATGCATGTGCAAAACCACATATATACACAAACGCACATATATACACAAATATATACACACACACATATGCATATATACACACACAAAACACATATACGCAGACTGGGCCACAGGTGACCTGAAGGCATGTGTAGGCATACACACACACAAACATTTTACAAATGAAAGACTAGAAATACATTATAGAACTTTCAGAGTGTGCGCTTTACCTGTTATAATAGTGCCAATGAACAGGAAGGCACAGAGGAAGAGATTTCCTGCTCGAGTCCCGAAGTCATCAATGATCTGTCCTTGGCTAATTGTGAAAATGATTCCAAAAATCTAGCACAAGATTTTCCAAAAGTTATATTATGAAACTTAACAAAGTTAATGCAACATATTTGTGTTTGGATCACTGAATCAGAGGAAACATGGTAAATTGTTACTTCTGTAAATTCAAGTGATTACATTGGTTCACTGTGGCTGGGATTAAACAATGGCTTTAAGCCATAACATTAAGAGCTATGCCCAGTCAAAATAAGCATCTCCTTGTCATGGATATCCTTGACTAGTTGTGCCCTTTATTAATTTTTCTCAAAAACCACGAGAACCAGTTAGTGCCTGAAAGAAAGAACACTGCAGTTTTGTATCACTTGACCTAATCAGTATTATCTCTTCTTGGAAATACAACAATGCACAGTTTTCAGTGACCTTCTTGCCTTATCACCTGTTCTCTGTAAGATGATACTCTTAGGAACTTTTGCCTTTCTCCTTATTCTTTCACTTCTCCAAAAACATCCAACAAGTTCAGTATTAATTTGGTACCCTTGGACAGCTTTCCTATCTTTAATAGACCTCTTACAATTAAGCCTTAGTTTGTTACCTTCGCTTTTGGCATCTTTACTCCTTAATCAGAATTTCTAATACTAATTTCTGCTGTACAGCGGTGTCTGGATGATTCAGTGCACAACTACTTTTGCTCAATTATTATTATACTTTTATCCTGCTTTTCTCCCATGTATGGGACTCAAAGCAGCGTACAAATAGCTAAATAACACTAAATAGCTAAACTAAATAATACAAAAAACAATCATCCCATCCACCCAATCATCTCACCCACCCAACATGTAAACCGGTGGCTTTCAACCTGTGGGTCCCCAGGGGTTTTGGCCTAGAACTCCCAGAAATCCTGGTTTACCAGCTGTTAGGATTTTGGGAGTCAAAGGCCAAAACATCTGGGGACCCACAAGTTGAGAACCACTGATGTAAACAATGGATCCAGACATTAAATAAAACACAAGTTACATAAATATAAATAAACATTAAAATAATCACATATAACATTATAGTTAAAAACCCTACACCTCAGGCTGTTGAGGCTATCCTAACAAGTTAAAACGTTAAACATTAAACTAACCGACTCAGAGCTCCAAGTCTTTGGCCATATGAGTCTCGTCTGGCTGAGCTGGCTGTTATTATATGTTATCGGAGAAGGCCTGTTTCCATAAAAAAAAGTTTTCACTTGGGAGTGGAAGGTCAACAATGAGAGGGTCAAGTGTGCCTCACTGGGGAGGGAGTTCCAGAGCCGTGGAGCCAAAATGCCTTCTCTCTCATCCCCAACTGTACTTGTGACAGTGGTGGGATTGAGAGGAGAGCCTTTCCCGATGATCTCAGGGCTTGTGTGGGCTGGTAGGAGGAGATGCGATCCTTCAAGTAGGCTGGACCCAAACCATTTTGGACTTCATAGGCTAAAGGCAGCACCTTGAATTGCGCCCAGAAACAAATTGGCAGGCAGTGTAGCGGCTTCAAGAGCAGGGTAGTTCTTTCCCTGTAACCTACTCGTGTCAGCAGTCTAGCTGCTGACCTTTGTACCAGTTGCAGTTTCTGAATGCACATAGAGTGCATTGCAGTCTAATCTGGATGTATTTAAGGTGTGTACCATCATGGCCATATTTATTTACTTACTATATATATCCCGCCTTTCTCGACCTCAAAGGGGGTTGGGTTTCTCAAGGTATGGGTGCAGTTGGCACACAAGCTTAAACTGTGTGGAGGCCCTCCCAGCCACCGCTGACACCTGGGCCCCCAGAGTCAGTGCTGAATCCAGGAGGCCCCCTGATTGTGAACTTGATCAGCCCTACGACTGACCAGTAATACCTTCATCTTGCCTAGATTCAATTTCAATTTGTTCCTCCTCATACAGGTCATACATGAGCATAATACAACAGTTTTCCCAGAAAAGTGCTTCAGTATGGATGCTAAGGATCAGTCATGATGCTTATTATTTTACTCTCTTTATGGATGACAACAAAGATCAAGATCATGTAGGAAAGGGAAAGAAAGCCTGCCATTTGCTGATGTATCCTTTATCCACAGAAGTGAGTTCTAAAAGGAAGTCTATCAATGATAAAAGAAAAGTGACTGTTACGAGAAAAGCCACTTCTATCCTGAAACCAAATCCAAGCGGTTTCTGGGAATTGTCATGATAGTCTGGTTTAAAAATATACATGTGTGATAGCAGTACACACCAATGTATTGATAGCTGTATCAATACATTGATTAAGGGTGCATCAAGCATTTACCTGTGCAGATACATTGAGAAGGCCCGATGATGTCCCCTCCGACTCTGGGTATGTCAATTCAGCAGCAAATTCAAAGCCCAGTGGCAGGTAACCTGTCATAAAAAAACTGTAAGATGGGAGAAATAATTAGCCATTAATAGATACAAAGTCAGGGCCATGTCATGTTAAAGATAGAGAGCTACTCCAGGTCACATTTCTTCCAAATCTCTCAAGTTGTTAGTACAAGTCATTCCTTGTAATTGTATTCCTGCATTATGAAGTTATATAGCAATTACAAAATTAACAAGTGCTAACTTAATTCCCATTGCAGGCTAACTATAGTTGTTCTGAGTACTTTTATAATTGTAGTGTGTGTTCTTTGTACCTAGAAATTGCTTGTTCCACAGCCCAGTAGCATATAAATTTCTAATATGGGTTTTAAAATTTACTAAAAGTAACTATTTGAGGGACTTCTGAATAAAAAGTAAAACGAGATCTCCTCTAAAATTGTAATCAGTATAACTCACCCTTTTGAGTGGCCTTTGAAATGCTGACGATATTACTTTTTAAAGGTAACCTTTCACACTAGGGTTTCTCTTGTGACTGAAAAACACAAACCCACCAATTTCCCCCCTAATGTTTCATTCATAGGCCATTGGTTCTCAACCTGTGGATGGCCAGATGTTTTGGCCTTCAGCTCCCAGAAATCCTAACCGCTGGTAAACTGGCTGGGATTTCTGGGAGTTGTAGGCCGAAACACCTGGGGTTTAAAGGGGCAGTGTCAAAGGAATACCAAGACATAGCATATATAGGTAAAAACCACTATATTGTGTGGCAGTATATGCTCAATAGCAGAACAATATTACAAACAGTACAATGTAATGCAAATAATCAATCATGTGATTAATACACAGTATGAGCATGAATCACAAGCCCATATACATGGTTGGGCGAAGGAGTATTCCACTTGGCACTGAGTAACCCTTAGTGAAGTCCTGGGTGTAGTGACCCATGGACCTGCGACTGAGTCAATAGGGGAACCCACCATAGCAGCCACCAGCTCTGCCACCTACCAAGGTTCCCTATTGACTCAGTCGCAGGTCCATGGGTCACTACACCCAGGACTTCACTAAGGGTTACTCAGTGCCAATTGGAATACTCCTTCGCCCAACCATGTATATGGGCTTGTGATTCATGCTCATACTGTGTATTAATCACATGATTGATTATTTGCATTACATTGTACTGTTTGTAATATTGTTCTGCTATTGAGCATATACTGCCACACAATATAGTGGTTTTTACCTATATATGCTATGTCTTTGTATTCCTTTGACACTGCCCCTTTAAACATTGTGGTTTAGCAGTGTGTATAGAAGTTGCAATAGTGATTACTCTGTCGTGTATCGAAACACCTGGGGACCTACAGGTTGAGAACCACTGATCTAGGCTAAAGTGTGTGGTGGTGGTTGTACATATGCTGTATTGTCCAAGCATCCCTGGCTCACATTACCTATTCGCTCTATTGAAAGGACGGGAGGAGTCTCCATCTCACTTTTGGTGGCAATGCTAAAAAAAACCAAGGGCAGCTTTGAAAAATTACCCCGAGGGTCAAAGAGAGAAGCCAACTCACCCCAGCACACCCGCAGTCACAAAGACCACCCAGATGTAGCCTAGGTCCAGAGTAAACGTGTAAATCACCATGCCCACAAATGACATAATATAAACCACAAGGGTTGTTTGTCTGTAACAGAAAAAGCACCATTAGAATTAAACCTGGCATTCAATTTTCATTTATACTTTATTAAATTTGAATTACAAATCTGTTTATGGGGAAACATGAAAAATCAAATTTTTAATTTTTTTTAAAAATTGTATTCATTTCTGAATTTTCTTGTCTAGCAAATTGCCAAGTAGCACTTGAAAGCCTTATTTGATACATGAAATGAAAACCACTCCTCAGGATGAAACGAAACTAACACATGATGACAGAACAGCAATAATTTAAAGCAAGTCATATGAAAGTTTCCAGTTCAATACGTTTTCTAATTAAAGGAAATTAGGAATATGCTATTTCCTTCTTCTGTGATTACATTTCACCTATTGCAAGAACCTAGTCAGAGCAGGCAAGTTACTAGGCTGACTAGCTACAGAAGGAAAGCGTGTGTATGTGAAAGGGAGAAAGAGGAGAACTTTGCATCAAGATAAGCTGAGCCCATCCATGAAATGATTCCACTGCTTTCTAAATGTCTCCTCTAACGTCAGGGAACAAGAAGAAAAAAGATAGATAGTAACAAGATAGCTGTACAAGCATATGGACGCCACTCAATACATGTGTATTCAAAACCATTCTGAAAAGGCCAGGTGGCAGATAGCACTACTTTTTGAAAACCAAAACTACAGCAGCCATTATTCCATAGCTGGGCGTATTGGGTGAAAAACAAAAGGTACAGAAGGAAATAGGTTTCTTATGTTCAACCATATGGACTTTAATTTGAAAAATAAGGATGGTTTCTTTTTCTAATGTTAGTAGATTATGTAGCCCTGGTACGAAAGAGTCTGGAATGACAATGCCTGCAACAGCACAGCTGGATCTGAAGCATCTAGACACATATTCATGCATGTATCCTCTCTGGTTACAGAAGGAGTTGCTCCCAATAATAATAATCATCATCATAATCATCAAGGAACCTCTGGTGGTGCAATGGGTTAAACACTTGTGCCAGAAGGACTGCTGACTGAAAGGTCGGCGGTTTGAATCTGGGGAGCAGGGTGAGCTCCCATCTATCAACTCCAACTTCCCATACTTGGACATGAGAGAAGCCTCCCACAGGATGGTAGAACATCTGGGCATCCCTGGGCAATGTCCTTGCAGACAGCCAATTCTCTCACACCAGAAGCGACTTGCAGTTTCTCAAGTCGCTCCTGACACTAAAAAAAATAAATTATAATCATCTACCTCTCCTTGCCACTCAAGGCAGGGTACAACAGGCTTAAAGAGAGATAAAACATGACACTATTAATGTACATATAACAAAATACACACAAGAGCAAACTAATAAAATGCAGATTAAAATTTCACTTGATTCTACTGCTGTAATATAACAAAGGTTTTTAAAAAAACCAACTTTCTATTTCTCTATATTTTTATCTATTAGGTCCTGCTCTTCTGACTTCTTGTGGAGCTTAGAATTAAACTTGAGATACAGGCTAATTCTCACAAGGACATGATGGCCTCTTTCTCCATGGACAAGGGACACACTATCCACGTCAGCCAGAGAAACAGAGAAAAGGAGCCTGGGGTGTGAGAATGCAGCAAAATAACTGCATGACTCTTCTGTAGAAGAACCACAGGAGACTCTAAGAAGAAACTGCACACGTCATCCACAGATATAAGCAGTGTTGCCACTCTTCTGCTCCTTGTTCTTGAACTCTGACCAATTTCCTACTTCTCTCAAGAGGAAGTTAGAATATTCTTTAAATGGTGAACTGTGCAAAAACAAGGTTCTTGCTGAGAAAGCCAGATAGAAAGAGCTAGCTCAGCAAACCATAACATACCCATCCTGTTCTCTAGAAATGGGTGGTTGGAAGACAAAAGCATGTCACACGCTAATTTGCCCTTTTTCAGATTCAAAAGTATTTCCCTATAAGCAAGAAAAACTCATCTTATCTCTTCTCTCCCTTGCGCCGCATTCTGATAAACTAGAATGCCCCCTCAGCCCACAATTTGTAACTGGTAGATTCAGTCCTGAAGTCTTTCCTCCTGCCACTTCTTTGTCTTTGGGCTCTGTTTGGCCACACATAAATGTAAATAATAATAATACAAGGTTTCTGAATGTTTGCCATCCTGTATCTTCTTGCTTTGCAACTGTTAGACACAGTACACATACACTTTGAGTCTTCTGTCAGCAAAAGTTTTTTAGTTTTAATTATATTAATATATTGTGTTGTTGCAGTCAAGCCTTATGATTCAATTTATGATAACCCTATGAATGAGAGACCTCTAAGTCACCCTGACCTCATCCGTCCTGCTCCAATTTTGACTTCCTTCATTAAACCTATCCACATTGCTACACAGTCTTCCTCTTTTCCTACTGCTTTCTACCTTCCCAAGCATGATTATCTTTTTCTAGTGAGTTGTGTCTTCTCATGATACATTCAAGGTTAACTGCTGTCAAGTCACAGTTTAATCATCTTCAGTTCTAGGGAGAGTTCAGCCTTGCTTTGCTCTAAGACCCATCTATTTAATTTTTTAGCTATCCATGGTATCTGTAGAGCTTTTATACGGCAGCACGTATCAAATGAGTTGATTTTCTTTCTATTAGCTTTTTCTTCACTGTCCAATAGTATAGGTGTAGTAATGTGTGATCTGCTTGACTTGTTGATATTCCTTCCTCCATTTTTGCACCTCTTTACTCTGAGTCCAATCCTGCTTTACATATGTTCAGACAACAAATTAAACCAGTAAACTGATAATATAGAAATACATACATACTTATCTTACACACTCACAACCTATTTATATATTTTATTCATTATGGAGACATTCCTGCTTGTCCCCAACCTAACCCATTAAGAAGTTATTTTTCAATTAGGTTAGGAAAATTCAGGAAATGTCCAATGAAAGAATACCACAAACAGAAGCACTGGCCAGTATAGCAATGAAGAATCGTTTTACCAATTGCAGGCTCCATTGTAGAGAAATTACCTTTGGAATAAATACACTGAACTTAATGATATTGTCCACATTGATAAACCTACTTATGACCTGGCCCTCTGTGATCAGCAGTGTGAAATCATTATGGAAGAATACAGCAAGTAGGACCTGCAACAAAATATTGCAGTGCACTCCAGTGTTTAGAGCAGTGTTTCCCAACCAGTGTGCCGCAGCGTGCCGGGGGAATTGGCACTCCTCCTAGCAGTTCTTTCTCCCTCTTTCCCTCCCCAAAGATCCTCCCCGAGGCAAAGGAAGGGCTCCGCCGAATGCCGGAAGCTCCACGTCAGTGAATTGGGCAGTGAGCAAACCTGGGAGCATCGGAAGGCTGAAGCATTCACAGGATTCCAAGAAACACATTGAGCCTCGATGCTTGGAAATGTTTATTTTTTTACTATTTTACTGGATTTTTTGAGAGTTGCCTCCCCCCCCCCCCAAAAGGAACAGTTTATAACAGCTTCATGATATCCATAGTTATCTGGAAGCAAGTTTCACTCAGGGTGAAATTTCACAAGGGTCTGGAGAACAAGCCCTATGAGGAGCGGCTTGAAGAGCTGAGCATGTTTGGCCTGAAGAAGAGAAGGCTGAGAGAAGACATGATAGCCATGTATAAGTATGTGAGAGGAAGTCATATCTATGTTGTGTTCATCGAGACAGCCCCAAGTTTCACACTGAGTGTATAAATACATTTAAAAACATATTAACTATATGTATTACTGGGTTAGAGTGTCATTTTGGTTGGTGGTGTGCCCCAGGTTTCTGTAAATGTAAAAAATGTGCCACTGCTCAAAAAAAGGTTGAAAAACACTGGTTTAGAGTACCAAATCCCAGGATACCCCATTCTGTTACTTCTCTCCTTGCCCCCAACTAGCACATAGCTTTTGGAACATGCTGAGTTCAACTGGTCTATTGGGAGTGTGGGGGGAAGAGTGGGGATCATTCTTCTGACCCAAGCACTCACACAAGTCCTTCCATGGGAAGCCAGACGTGACCAGTAGGTCAGTTCAGAGGATTTCGGGAGGATGGGTTGGGGTTTTATGTAGAGCTTTTACACGTTTTTGAGGTTATTTTTTTCTACAGAGAGGAAGATTTCCTGTAAAAACAAAATGCAAAAATTATCCTGTCACAGAAGAACATTTTCCCCTACAAAAAATATACCCGTATTTTTCGCACCATAACACGCACCTGCTGATAAGACGCACCTAGATTTTAGAGGAGGAAAATAGAAAAAAAAATATTTTCGCTCCCCCTCTAAAATCTAGGTAAGTCTTATCAGCAGGTGCGTCTTATCAGAGCCCTTTCTTCCCTCGAGGAAAGGGGGGGGGGAGAAGGAGCAAGAGGAGGAATGAAGGAGCATCGCGCCAGGAAATCTCCCCCTCTGCTCCAGCGCCTCCCCCCCCCCCCCCGCCTGCATCTTTGCTCCATAAGACGCGGCTGATTTTTCATCCCACTTTGGGAGGAAAAAAACTGCGTCTTATGGTGCGAAAAATACGGTAGTTTTAATGTTGAAGGCTTTCACAGCCAGAATTACTAAAGTCTTGTTTGTTTTCCAGGCTATATTTTCATTTTCTAGAAGCATTTTCTCCTGACGTTTTATCTGCATCAGTGGCTGGTCTCTTCTGAAGATGCCAGCCAGAGATGCAGGTGAAACATCAGGAGAAAATGCTGCTAGAACACGGCCATCCAGCCCGGAAAACATACAACCCCCCAAAATATAGGTCCCTCTGGGGGGAAAATGGTGGTGGGGGGGGGGGGGATAACAAGATCCACAAAAATGGCCTTGGTTCCACAGGTGGTCCAAGGGCTGCATGATTCTCATCCCCACACTAGGTTTTTCTTCCCTGCCCACAAAATGTCTTATTTTTCTGCAAAGCTTTCACTTTTCATAAGACTACTACTGTCCCCTCTTTTCAGAGGCCTCCCTTTGCTATCCTGTAGGGGCTGGTTCGTTTTAGTGGAAGTTAGCATATTTCATGGCAGAATCATTGTGCCAATTATTATTGGCCAAATTATTGGGTGCAAACATTACACAAAGCTTTTTTAAAAAAAAAACAAACCTGGTAAGAGGGTACTTAAGAGCCATGCTTGTAAAATTATTTCTTTCAAGGAGAGCTCAATCCTTTTTAAATCACTTTTTTCAAGGAGAGCACCACCCTGTTAAAATAATTTCTTTCAAGGTAAGTGCCAACCTTTTTAAATTATATTTTTCAAGGGCTTGTTTAGAGCGCTGCAGTACTTCATTGGGTTGAATGAAAATACTGTTAGCATTGTGTTGTCGAAGGCTTTCATGGCCAGAATCACTGAGAATAGGATACTTACTGTGAATGTTGGAGTCTACTCTTATGTAACAAAGAAAATAGGATATTCATTGTGCAAGGACCTGTAGTTTACTCGTCTGTAGTAAAGACACCACTAGGATTACTTCCACACACGTGAAAAATTTTTTTTTTCATCTTTCAAGAAAAGAACAAATTATTTCTGCTTAATGTGAATGTAACATTCCTATGTTCTGTTGACATTTGTATTTGCATGTATACATTGAGTTTGTTTAGATACATTTGCATTACTGCGATTAGGAACATTACTGCATCGGGAATGTGGCGCAGCTGGCTGGGAGTCCATCTGCATAAGATCTCTATTGACCAGAAGGTCATGAGTCTGAGGCCTGCCCGGGTCGGGGTGAGCTCTCGACCAATTGTGTAGCTCGTTCTCTGTCTATATATGTTGTATGTCTATGGCATTGAATGTTTGCCTGTATATGTGCATTGTGATCCGCCCTCAGTCCCCTGCGGGGTGAGAAGGGTGGAACATAAATGATGTAAATAAATAAATTAGTGGATATTGGTCTCTTCAGTTCCAAGGGAACCCTCCCTCGGCACCTAAAGGCCACCTCCTTCTGCCCATGCAAGCTCCAAAATCGCTCTGCCGGCTTGGCTTCTCCCTTTGTCGCCTTTGCCTCCCACGCGCCCTTCCCGGCCAACCTTGTGCAAAGCAGCCCTGCTGAGCTCGGCAGAGGGCGAGGGCCTTTGTTTCTAACCTCCTCTTCCTCCTGGAGGAGGAACAGGAGGTGGAGGAGCTGACCTGGACTGCCTGGCTGTTTCCCTGGCACAGGGGCCGGCAGCCATTTTGAGGAGGCTGAAGGGGCGGGGCCAACCGAGGCACCTTCGCAACCCCCAGAAAATGGCTCTGCGACCCCCAGGTTGAGAACCACTGCTCTAGAGAAACAGAAAATAAAATTGTCCACTCCTTAATTTTCAATTGGCATTTCCAAGGAAGTGACAAATTACTATGGAGAAGAGGAATAAGCCTAGGTATGGATTCAACTTATATATTCTTAATTACCACTAGTAAAATTGTGTAAGCTTTACAGGATCCTTGCTGTTCTGGCAAAAGTATGAGAGCAAACTGATCCCCCTTACAAGTTTTTGACTGCAGTTTTCACCAACACAATTCATCACAGCCAATGTAAGCATTTACCAAAACTATTTCTACCTAACCATTACAAGAATATGAGTCATGTTGAATTCAAAGTTTAGAAGAGATACTTTGGGGACTATCATTCCCAAAATCTCACTACTGATGGCACCACTAGTTGTATTTGCTGAAGGATTTGGAGAACTGCAATCTAAAAAGCTAACTTTCTCAGTCTGAAAAGGGAATCTTTGCACCACACCATTGCAATACCAGCATTACGTAAGCAATGTTAAAAGCCAGAAGGCTTTTAAAATGTAAATTTCCATGAAGTGTTATATTTGTATTCCAGTGACTCAAGTGGACCAAGTCACACTGCAAACATCACAACACTCAGAAACACCACATTACATTCACAGTACCATAAATTAAAAGGTGCCTTTGTATCTGCCAGAGTTAAAACAGAGCCATCTTTGTACAGATATGTATTAGAGTTTTATTGCTATTTTCCACTAAAAATAGGAAAGAAGGCACCTAACAAAAATGAAATGAACAAACTTTTTAAAAAAATAAATAAATTAGCAATATAGAACCAAATCCAGAGCTTGGAATATTAACCCACTCAACTAGCTTGGTCAGTGGAAATATACCAGCAACCCTTGAGGTTCTACGAGATTACCTATTCCTAGTTCTAGTCCGTTTTTCAGTTAAGTCTTTCCCCAAGCTAACACCCTTTGGGCATGCTGAGTTACAAATCGAAGAACCAGTCTTAAGTATGACAGTAAGGACACTGGATGGTGAGATTATTCAAACTGCTCCAGTCACCAACTTTTCTGAGGTAAAGGTAAAGGTTTCCCCTTGCCACTGAGTTTAGTTGTGTCTGACTCTGGGGAGTAGTTCTCATTTCCATTTCTAAGCCAAAGAGCCGACATAGACGCCTCCAAGGTCATGTGGTAGCAAGACTGCATGGAGTTCCATTACCTTCCTGCTGAGGCAATACCTATTGATCTACCCACATCTGCATATTTTTGAACTGCTTGGTTGGCAGAAACTGGGGCTAACAGCGCAAGCTCATCCCATTCCTCAGATTCAAACCGCTGACCTTTCAGTCACCAAGTTTAGCAGCTCAGCGGTTTAACCCGCTCTGCCACCGGGGGCGGAAACTAACTTTTCTTGGTTTTCCATTATCTTAAAGAATTCTACATGACTCTGTCTTCCTTTGTTTTTCTCAAAATGTTTCATTGTAAGCAACTCATTCACACTAGTGGTTTTAAACAGAAGCTCTTGTAACTTTCATTTACACAGTGAACATAACCAGTTTGAATAACACAGAAATTGGATTTAAATAAAAACAACCAAGAGACATACAGTTAGCCAGTTCTTGAAAGGAGAATGGCAAGAGGTATCAGGGAGTTTTCTAGCTGTCTACCAGCGGTGGGTAGCTCCTGTTATCACGTCCCACACAAACAGAAGGCACAGCATCATTAATGTTGTGTCTTAACATGGAGGAGGATACTGGAAAAATATCCTCCCCAATGATATAGCTCAAGAGCCAGCATGGTGCAGTGGTTTGAGAACTGGGCTATGACTCTAGAGACTGGGGTTCAAATCTTGGGCAAGTGGCATCTTGCGACCTCAGAGGAACCCCTTCTAAACATATATTGCCAAGAAACCCCTGTTAAACGTTTTGCGTATAAGCTGGAAATGACTTGAAGGCACACAACAATAAAATGATATAGCTCAGAGGCATACAACAAAATTAAATTCACCTTTCTAACCCAGGTTAATGGGGCCTCCTGTAGTGAGTTTAATTAGGCCACAACTGCCAACAATTACAAGATCTTATATTACTTTTTAAACTATCTATATATACTTGTGCATAAGCCAACCTCACATATAAGTCAAGGAGTGGGTTTGAGACCAAAATTATGAATTTTGATATGAGCTGTTGATAAATTGAGGTTATTCAATTTGGGAGTTGTAGAGCATCTTGGCTTTAATATTTTTAGTGTAATTTTAAAAGAGTTTTAAGAGCTTGTCATGTTGTAAATGTTTGTGATGCATCATGTCTGTTTATTTAAGTTGTTATTTTATATTTTTATTGGGTCTGTTTTTTACCCATTGGTTTTATTTGTTATTGTTATTTTGGAACTGAATGTTTGCCACTGTGTTTAGGTCTATTTTTCTCAAACTCCAACAGGGTTCACATGTGGGCATATTGAGTATTTGTGCCAAGTTTGGTCCAGATCCATCATTGTTTGAGTCCAAAGTGCTCTCTGGATGTAAGCGAACTACAACTCCAAAACTCTATGTGAATGCCCACCAAACCCTTCCAGTGTTTTCTTTTGGTCATGGGAGTCCTGTGTGCCAAATTTGGTTCAATTCCATCCTTGGCAGAGTTCAGAATGCTCTTTGATTGTAGGTGAACTGTAAAACCCTTCCAGAAAGCACTCTGTTGCTCATGGGAGTTCTGTGTTTGGTTCAATTCCATCAGAGATAGTTTTGCCTCTGAAGTACAGCCTACAGCACCTGATATTAATTGGCTGTCTTCATTCAAGTACATACCAGAATTGACCCTGCATCTGTTATCTTTAGGACAAGGTAGGGGGCAATTTATTGTATTATGTGTTGGTCATTATGTGAAAGTAATTTGTTGCAATACTCATTATGATTATGTTGCATATTTCATAGAACTAGAGTCCAACAGGGGCCCAGTTGAGTCCAACCCGCTCCTTTACACACACACATACATGCACAAGCACGCACGCTCAATATAGGAAATTAAGTTAAAGTATTTGCAAGCTAACCAGCTTCTTCTTGAAGACTTTCGGAGAAACAGACATTACCACATCTCATAGTAATTTCCAAAGTCAGTTCCTAAGTCATGATGAAGAAGTCCATGAATGTGGTTTGTATTGTTTGTTACCAGACTTCCTCCTGTACCTACCCCACTGAGTCCGCTTGCCCCTTGTCTGAAGAAAGAGAAGGGGAATAGGTAGAGAGAAGAACTTACTTATACATTTTGGTTCTGTCCAACCAGATTCCAGTAATCAAAGCTCCAACCATGCCCGACACTATAATAGTGAGGCCAATTCTGCCAGCATTCAATTCCTCTCCCTGAAGAAAAACAGAAACAGCTCTTACTCTCAGAATCTTCCTAATCTTTTCAGTAGAATCTCTTTCACTGACTTTTGAAACCAATGCTCCCTTGTGCTCTGGTCTTTAGAGCAGCAGAAATCTGTTCTCCCCCCCAACCCACTTAAATCTTGAAAATGGGTTCTCATGTTCCCTTTCTACCTTCTCTTCTTCCAACTAAACAGCCCCCTGGAGAAAAGGAGGAAGGAGGAAGAAAAGGAAGGGAAGGAAAAAGAGAGAATGGAAGGAAGGAAGGGTGTAAGGGAGGAAAGGGAGAAGGAAAAAAACAAAAGCGAAGGACGGAAGGAAGGAAGGAAGGAAGGAAGGAAGGAAGGAAGGAAGGAAGGAAGGAAGGAAGGAAGGAGAAAGAGAGAAAGAGGGAGATAAGGAAGGAAGGGAAGGATGAAGGAAAGAGAGAAGGAAGGGAGTGAGGAAGAGAAGAATTGAAGAAAATAAGGGTGGAAGGGAATGGAGGGGGAAGGAAGGGAGGGAGGAAAGAAAAGGAAGACAAAACAAAAGGGAAGGAAGGAGAAAGAGAGAGAGATGGAGGGGAGAAAGAGGGAGGTAAGAAAGGGAGGATGGGAAGGATAAAGGAAAGGGAGAAAGAAGGAAGGATGGGATGGCGAGAGAGAGGAGGGCTTGAGAAAAGAGCCCAAGGGGCCACATCCGGCCTCCACGCCTGTATTTGCCCATACCTGTCCTACAAAAACTCTAGGACTTTGATGGCATTGTTTCCACAATTGTATATAATGTTCATCTACCAAAAAGCATTGTTCACAGGTAAAGCTTCAAGAGGTTATTGCTTCATTTTTTTTAAAAAAAACCAACCATATGGACGCTCAATTTTTTCCAAAAACACAACACTGATTTCGTTGTTCTTTTTCAAGTGCCTCTTCATTTCCCACTGCATTTTTTTAATAAAAAGATCAAACATTTGCACAAAAGGAATAAGAGTTCAATTATATTTTAAGCTACGTGTTTTTAAGACTCTCACCTTAAGTGTTAATTCTTAGGTTTCATTAGAGCAGAATATCACATCTATCGATTGCACAACCAAAACCAATATTCTCAAAGGCAAATCCATGACAAAACTATCCAAACAGAGAAATACTTACTGGATAATTCAGCACCACCATGCGGTTCAACATTGTTGAAAGGGCATAGAAGCACCCTGTGTTTAAGCCTGTACAGAATCAAAATAAGATATTCACACTCTCCAGCATTTCATACACAAAAAGCAGATCAACATGTGGCAAACCAACTTCAGGGTGTAATTTAATAAAGCAAAAGCTATTACTGGAGAAGAAAAAGTCAAGATAGGAAAGGCTGAGTTTATGGAATGAAAATGACACTCAATTGAAAAAAGCTGAAGACAAAGGGAGGCAATGGAAGTCAGAGAGAGGGAAACTAGAACATTTTGAAAGCAATTGAAATATGTAGCAGGTTGATAGAGAATTAATCAGTGGAATGAGTGGAAAAAGTTTAAGAAGCCCTGTTTTAAACTATGTTTCAATATATTTGCAACATGGAAGATACTATATTGTGTCCTTTGCTTTTTTTTTCTTCTCCTCTTCTTTTTTACTTTTTCTTTTGCTGCTTTATTTTGATTTTAGATATTCCAGTTTGATTTTAACACATTTGACTGCACTTTGTTATTTTTGAACTGGGAACTACTAAAAGGGGTTAATTTGTTTCACTCCTTTTGGATGTGCCCTCAAGCTGCCCATCAACTTATGACAACCCATGAAATTTACAGTGTTTCTTATGCTAGAAATACTCAAGAGATCATAGAATAATAGAGTTGGAAGAGACCTTGTGGGCCATCCAGTCCAACCCCCTGCCAAGAAGCAGGAAAATCACATTCAAAGCACCCCCAACAGATGACCATCCAGCCTCTGTTTAAAAACCTCCAAAGAAGGAGACTCTGATCTAACTCTGAGGCAGAGAGTTCCTCTGCTGAACAGCTCTCACAGTCAGGAAGTTCTTCCTCATGTTCAGGTGGAATCTCCTTTTCTGTAGTTTGAAGCCATTGTTCCATGCCATAGTCTCCAGGGCAGCAGAAAACAAGCTTGCCCCCTCCTCCCTATGACTTCCCCTCATATATTTATACATGACAATCATGTCTCCTCTCAGCCTTCTCTTCTGAAGGCTTAACATGTTCAGCTCTTTAAGCTGCTCCTCATAGGGCTTGTTCTCCAGACCCTTGATCCTTTTAGTCACCCTCCTCTGAGCACATTCCAGCTTGTCAACATCTCCCTTCAATTGTGGTGCCCAGAATTGGACACAATATTCCAGATGTGGTCTACCCAAGGCAGAATAACGGGGTAGCACGACTTCCCTGGATATAGACACTAGACTCCGATTTATGAAGGGCCAAAATCCCATTGGCCTTTTTTTGCTGCCGCATAACATTGTTGGCTCATGGTTAACTTGTTGTTCACAAGGACTCCAAGATCTTTTTCACATGTACTGCTGTCGAGCCAGGCATCCCCCATTCTGTCATACTCCAGTCTGCCTAAGTGAAGTATCTTTCATTTGTCCCTATTGAACTTCATTTTGTTTGTTTTGGCCCATCTCTCTAGTCTGTTAAGATGGGCTTTGACAGTTCCTTTTTCTGTAATGTAGCATACAGCACCTGGTACCTCTGTACTTCTCAGTTAATCTAGTCCTTTCAGCAATTAATAAAATTTGGGGGGAAACCAATTAAATACAACCATATGCTGAAAACAAGGAGCGCTATCTAAAACAAATGTTCCCTGTTTTGGGGGAAGAGGTTCCTATTGAAATCCAAGCTTCCCTTTGCAAATGCACATCAAGGCTATTTGCTTAAACCCTGGCAACATGCAACTTAATCCTTGGCCTTCCTTATGCAAACCTCTTGCCAAGGATTGGGAAGAATGGCCCGTTCAAAGAATGGTGGATCACTTTTATTATGAGGGCAATTGAATCTCTCTGCCATTCTGCTCAACGAAGAAGATGGATTACATTGAAGGCACCCAACTCCTTACTCTAAGAGGAATCAGCTGCAGTAAAAGCCGAGAGTGTGTCACTTGGTGCCTTAGCAATTCACACAACTGTTCATGGACTGTTCATGCCCATGTCATCAGATGAAATGTCATTCAAAATTTCAGGTCCATATATATTACATACACACAGTTGGGATGAAAGTGGATGCAGGAAGTACTGGCAATTAGCATATTTGGCAGTTCACAGAAGTCTCCCAAAATGTCAGGACAATGGCTTTTCACATGAGAAGGATGGGATACTTGGCAAAACATCTACCAAGAAATGTGTCTCCTTCCTGAAAGTTCAGAGAAAAGGACAAGGAAGGAAGACAAGGGACCAGAGGGAGGGCATGACAAGGGAATCATGCAAGCATATGCCCCAGTAAAGCTCGACAAACAAAGAAGATGTCTGATGTATTCATTAGCATTACAACCTGCCTTTATGGTTTTAACTTTATTTGCATTTAAACTATACAAACATTTATTTCAAGGATTTATGTTACCCAAAGATGCAGTATTTAATTTGGGGTTAATATGAAGAATATCTGATTACAAGCTGGACATCATTGAATTTTCCATTACTAAAAATCCTCTTTTGAACTATTTCTGTTTCAGGAGAGTATTATTCTGATAATAATCTGCTTTTTTTAAAGCTTGTGAATATCACAGATAGGAGGTGTGTACATGCATAGCTGTGCATACGAGTGTGCAAAAATGCTCTTATACATACACAATATGGTGTGAATTGGGGCTTTTCCTAGCTCATGGTAGAACCAAGATGAGAGGGTGTTCATTTGTTGTTGTAGTTGAGCAAGCTGAGCCTGTAGTTGCTACAGGTAGTAACAGGGAGGAGGATACTTTGTCGGACATGCCACTTGAAGAGGGAGGTTTGGGCAGAATTACTGCAGCTGGGAGGAAGAGAGCTGCAATTGTTGTGAGTTTGGAAGGTGCAGAACAAAGGAGAAAGGTCCGACAAATACTTAGGGAGCCAACCAGTGATGACACTTTTGAGGGGTTTGAAGCAGAGTTAACCTCAGAAGAGAGTGATACAGAGCTGGACTCAGCGTTGGTGCAGGATGTCAGGAATGTGTTAAATGCTGAGTCCAGCGAAAGCTCATTTTTGGCTTTTCGAGTGATCCTGATTGGCCTAGTGGGAATGTTGAGTCGGATTGGGGTCCTTTAACTGTTCAGCAAAGGTGGGAGGATTGGAGGAACACACCCAGTGCTGCAGCTGTGGGGACTGAGGCAGATTTGGGTGGGGAGTCTGATGACTCTGAGTTGTAAGGGTATAAAAGTAAGGTCTGGGGATTTGGGACTCTGCGGTCGGCCAAGGTGTTGCTGGTGGGTTGCTAGTTCCTGTTTCTGGTGCTCTTGATTCTTGGTGTCTTAGTTCTTGATTACCAGCGAGCTTGACTACCGCGTTTCGTTTGATCATTTCCTGTGTTGCTCTCCTGGAATTTGAGAAGCACTCCTCCTTTCCTTCTCGAACGGATCTTCGCATCACACAGACTTCGAGCCGGGATAAAGGCCAAAGACTACGAAAGACGGACGTCTTCTCTGTTTTGTTTATAGGCTTTTTTGGATGTGGGTTTTTTTTATGCCGGACTGTGGCTATGTTTTTGTTTGAATAAACTGTAAATACTTTTACTAGCTTGGCGTGTTTGTGAGCCATCTGTGGGAGTCTCAACATTTGTAGATCTCTCAGCAAACTGCCACCATTGGCTGTAGTTCAGCTACCCAGTATAATGGGAATGGTAATAATAAACAAAATTATACTGGATTTCTTCAGTTCTAAGACACACTTTTCTCTCAAAAAAGGGGTAGCATCTTAGAATCACATGGAGTTTTCATATATTATTTATTTATAACATATTTTATTTATTTATTTACTTCATTTCTATCCCACTCTTCTCACCCCGCAGGGGAATCAGAGTGGCGTACAACATACTCCTAGACAAAAAGTCAATGCCGCATTATACAAATTATAAATAGTATTCTAGATATATAGTGTGTGTGTGTGTGTGTATGTAAATACACACACACACACACCCTGGACAATGGGAGTTGCAGTCCACCCATATCCAGAAAGCTCTGTGAACCCCGCTGTCAACCGATCTGGACAAAATTTGGCACACATACCCATCATGACCAACTTTAACTACTGGCAGGGGTGGGGGGGGGGGTAATGACAAAGGATGATGGGAGTTGCAGTCCATCCACATCCAGAGAGCACTATGAATCCCACTGACAGATCTGCAAATGTGACACACATACCCATCATGATCAATTTTAACTACTGGTGTGGTTTACAGGCAATGGCAGATGGTGATGTAAGTTGTAGTTTACTCACATCTTTATGCATTTTCTAAAGGAACCATTAATAAAATCCAAAAACAAACAAGGACTATTTCTAATGAATAATGGTTCAAAAGAACAAACCCAGGCATCACCAGATACCTATGCTAGTATTTATTTTATTTATTTATTTACTTTATTTATATTCTGCTCTTCTCACCCCGAAGGGGACTCAGAACGGATTACAGGTACACATACTTAGCAGACAATCCCTGCCGTTTCCAACATACACACATATAGACGAACAGAGGCAAACTCCGGCCACCAGGGGGCGCTGACGCACTCCTCATCTCTCAGCATTCCCAGCATCCCTTGTTGTTCCTTCCGCATTCTCAGCATTCGTGGAGTTCTTTAGTGGCCTCATAATTCAGTCAAAATTTGCCTCCCCACTTAATGTGGCACCTTTATCTCCTACTTGACAGATGCAACTGTCTTTTGGGCTGCAAAGGTTGACAGCAGGCTACACTTAAAAGTCGAGCACCCATCTCGACCTGGGCAGGCCTCAAACTCATGACCTACTGGTCAGAGAGATCTTATGCAGCTGACACTTAGCCAACTGCGCCACAGTTTTTTCTTCTGATAGAGATACTGGTATTGGTATGTGTCTTTGCAATCAATGGCATCTTAGAACCCAAGAAATACAGTAAATCAATTTCAGCATCCCCAAAGCACAATGCAGCTATTTGAATTCCTAGAAGGGACTTGTGCAACTTTGTGCAGTTCATAGATTCATTGCTTAGTCCTCACCAGCAGTAAATTTGCTGTCATTGTTACAAGCTCTTTGAATCTTCACAGAAGCAATCACAATTGGAGTGTATGAATTTTTCTTTAAGAAGAGGTTCTGGGTCTTTAAAAAAAAAACCTCAATATTTTTATTAGTGAATATTTAAAACAGAGCATTATTCTACTACTGAATACAAATCAGGCATAGACAAACTTTGGCCCTCCAGATGTTTTGGATAGGAATTGTGGGAGTTGAAGTCCAAAACACCTGGAGGGCTGAGGTTTGCCAATGTCTGATATAGACAGTAAACATGGGTAAGTGAGTATTCAAACCCTGTTTCCCAGAGTCAAAGTCCAATTCTCAAACCACTCTGGCTGCCACAAAGTACAGGGTGGAACGTGCAGATTTACAGCAGGATGGTAATAAGAGGAACTCAAAGGGCACAGCATGCATGGTACAGAAAGCACTGAGCACAGATGACGCGATAGGGAACTCTGACACCATTGTTTACTGCAGCAGGAAACTCTAAAGCAATGACTTGGGCGTACTCTCAGCAGGCCAATGACCTAGAGAGAATAAGGCCAGCCAGGAGCTGACAAGACACATTCTCATATTCTATCTCATATATGAAAACAGAAATGACAACAACAATCTACCCACTCCTTAGCATTATAAAAATCAGAAAGAGTATGCAGTAGATTTGAGACTAATGGAAATAGATGTATAATGTAGCATAACATCAAAGCCTTATGTTCAGTTACATAATTGTGGGGAAGCAGTATCATAGCCAGGATTTTGATTTGGGGGGGGGAGCTGAGTCTGAGAGAGAGAGGGTCTACCCTAGCAAACCTTATGTATCATTATCCCAATACCCCCATGCATATGGGACATATTGAGCATGTTGATCAGATCATGATATGAATACACACATAACAGTTTAAATAATGTACCAGTAAGGCCTTCTCGCGGACCACCCTGAGAATTTCGGGGAAGTGAGATAAGCAGAACGAATCAGGGTATAGGAAAGAAGTATCGTATTATTAACAGTAAACATAAACCACAGGAGAGAATGCTTCTGGAACATGGTCATGCAGCCCAGAAAACTCACAGCAACCCAGTGATTCCAGCTATGAAAGCCTTCGACAACACGTAAAACATATACCACTACAAATTGCCCTTTCTACTGTACTATTTTGACAGCGCTGCTCAGAGAAGGCAAGAGAAAGGCTGTCTTTAAGAACACACTTTCAGATCCATGTGTTATTGAAGGATTTTATGGATGGAGTTACTGGGTTGCTGTGAGCTGTTTGGGCTGTATGGCCATGTTCCAGTGGCATTATCTGCTGAGGTTTGGTCTGCATCTGTGGCAAGACATTTCTTCAGAGGTTAGTGGGGTGCACGCCTGTGAATGTGTGTGTGTGTATATGTGTGTGTGTGTGTGTGTGTGGAATGTCCAGTGTGGGAGAAAATCTGGTTAAAAAAAACACCAGAAGCAAGACAGTAAATAAAGAACGCCACTCAGAAACAGTGGAATTCCAGACAGCAAACAATCAAGTGCCAGTTAACACCTCCTAAACAAAGGATCCCCACTGATAACAACAGCCTGGCTTCCTCTACGCAAATCCCCTCACTGGTTGACTTTGCTGCCCAGAGGATGCCCAGATGTTTTGATGTTTTACCATCCTTGTGGGAGGTTCCTCTCATGTTCCCGCATGGGGAGCTGGAGCTGACAGAGGGAGCTCATCCGCTCTCCCCCTGGATTCGAATCTCCGACCTGTCAGTCTTCAGTCCTGCCAGCACAAGGGCTTAACCCATTGTGCCACTGGGACTCCACCTCTGAGGATGCTTGCCACAAATGCAGGCGAAACATCAGGAGAGAATGCTATAGGAACATGAAAAACTCACAGCAACCCACACTTCAGGTGAGTGACACAGTCTAAGAAAACTAGAGTATTTTTTACAAGCAGTTACTGAGGTGGAACCTTGCAGATGAGCAAGTTAAAAACTGTCAGACGAGATGGGCCCAAGATCTAGGCCACTCCATACTATACAGCCAATGGGAGGAAGTCTGGACGGAAAAATTAAGGTACAATGCATCTGCAGATATCACTGAAAATTGGCTGAAGATGCAATTTCGTTGGCATCTCCACCCAACAAGATTGGCGAAATTTAATAAGAACAACTCCAACGTATGTTGGAAATGCAAGAGCGAAACAGGGACATATATCCATCAATGGTGGAACTGTAAATACTCTTCAAAGTATTGGATGGCCATTCATAAAGAAATCGAAAAGATACTTAAAGTAAAATTCACAATGGACCCGCAGTACTACCTCCTAGGGCTATCAAATCCAACTCTGAACAAGAACCAAGAAAAAATATTCTTTCTTCTCAGTGCCTGTGGCCGGATAGTACTGGCACCTTATTGGAAAAAAGACGGCTGTCCGGAAACAGAAGAATGGATGCTGAAGGCTCTAGATCTAATCCAGTCGGAGGCTATAGTACAAAATTTGAACGACAAAAAGCACAAAACAGACTGGACTGACTTAAAAGATTACATACAAAGGGAAAGACTTAAATGCACCATAGACCTAAACGACCTGTGATGCATAAGATTGGACTAAGTGTAAATACTAAAAATTGTGTTTCACATTACGGAACGAACTGGAGATACCAAAAATAAGTATCCTTGTGTTACTCTTGGGAAGTCATTGTAACTCCTACCCTACACACCCTCTTTCCCATTCACTCCCCCCTCCCTATCCCCCCACCCGTATACACATGGGCAAGTCCCATGGAAAAACCAATAAATTTTTATTTTTTTTAAAAGAAAACTAGAGATATCAGAACTTTGTAAAACTCTCTGAAATCCCCTTTTATTTGTTCGTACAAATGCGTCCTCTGAAGAAACGTTCTCCTTTCCTGTCACAAGGCATCATTGTCACAAGACTGCAGTCTTATTTTATCTGGAAATAACGCACAGCTCCACTAGTTACATATGAAAAAGCTTAAAGAAAAATAGCCTGGAAGCAATGCATAGTTCCCCTGGAAAAAAAACTTCTATGCCAAATCTAATAACCAGAAGGAAAAAGTATCTTGAGGTGAAACATAAATATTTGCATAAAAAGCGATCAGGATAAGTTTGGGCATCTTCCTTTCTCCCTCCAGCTTTTAATGTATTTAAAGACACCTGACATAAAATTCCAAAGTCATTAAAAAGATTATCCATCATCTCTTCTGTTACCTTTGAAGAAAAGCTACTCGAGACAATTTTTAGGACATGAGCTGGTCACTGTCAGATTGTAGCCAATTCCTTCTATCAGCTTATAATAATTTTATTTAAACCTACCAAGGTTATTAAATCTACCAAGAAAGTGGTTTGTCAAAGATCAGTCAGAGAAAGACTTCAAGAGAACTAAACCAGGAGTAACATTAAACGCATTAAAAAAGAAGTTCACCTTTTTAAAGTTGCAAATATCAACCACAGAGCAGGAGGGAAAATTACTTTGTTTCAATCTAATTGTTCCTTAGTTTTGTGTAGACCTGTCTGATCTTGGAAGCTATGTAGGGCCAAGTCCTGGTTAGTTCCTGGATGGAAGACTGACAACAAATACCAGGTACTGGAGGCTATATTTCAGAGGAAGGAACTGGCAGATCCACCTCTGAGTAACCCTTGCCTAAGAGAACTATATGGCATTCATTGGTCAATACAAAACTAAGCCCTGGCCCTTGAGCGCTGTAACTGGAGGTCAGCTGTGACCAGTAGTGCTGCAGAATTTGAAGAGGCACGAATAGAATGTGAAAGGGAGAAACGTGCCAAGAGGAAGGTGCATCAAGCCAAACCTGACTGGGACCGCCTTCCACCTGGAAACGGATGTCCTCACTGTTGGAGAACATGCAGATCAAGAATAGGGCTCGGCTACCTATGGATCCACTGCCAAGACACTACACTTGGAGGACCATCATACTCAGGCTGTGAGGGATCGCCTAAATACAAATCATTGGATTTTGAAAAAACTGGCCTGTTATGGAAAGAAGGATTGGTGAAAAAGCTTCAGTGGAGACACCTTTCCCCCAAGATAACTCTTACGAGAGTGAATTTCCATTCCGAGGGGTAGATATTTCTCTCGCCCTGTTCTCGCCCTGTTCTTAACTATGAGTCATTTGTAAGTCGGATGCTTGTAACTCAGGGACTGACTGTATACTAATTTCCTCCAGTAGGAGAACAGCTTTCCTCCAGTCCAACTGTTTGCCACCTTGGACTATTCCAACAGGATTTGCAGTTTAAAGGACGACACTCGGAATCCTCAACAAGAGAGGATTAAGTCTTACTCAACTAAAACTCCCACAATTCTATTGGATGCAGCCATAGCCGCTAAAGCGGAATAAAGTATAATTTTGTAACTTGGCCTGAGCCCATTATTATAATAGAATACCGATCACCATGAATGCCACCAATAATATTGACCAAGTGTAGTATGATAATAGCCTAGGTTGGACAAGGTGTTTGTGTTCCTACAATCAAATGTTGAAGTATAGCTATGAACCATCTAGAAATTTAAGATCTTCTGGGGAGGCCCTACTCTCCATCCTGCCATCTTCACAGGTGCGGCTGGCAGGGACGAGAGACAGGGCCTTCTCAGCGGTGGCCTCTCGGCTATGGAATGCCCATCCCATGGACATTAGATCGGCCCCCACCCTCTTAACTTTTCGTAAAAAAGTAAAAACCTGGTTATTTAAGCAGGTGTTTCCAAACGAAGTGTAGCTATGACCTCTCGGAATGGTTGGACAACGTGACTGGACAATGATTTGGCAATGAAGTGTGGAGGATTTATGATTTTATAATGTTTTTATTGATGTTTAATATGTATGTTTATTTTTTTAAACTATGTTGAGTGTTTTATCTGCTTTTATATTGATATGGACATTGAATAGTGCCGCTTGTAAACCGCCATGCTTCACCCTCGGGCTGAGAATGGCGGTATAAAAATGTAGTAAATAAATAATAATAAATATTCCATGTGATCCTCAGGCCACCAAATGGCCATTGGGGCACCCCTGCATCAAGGCTGCAGAAAGTCAACATGAATTACAGAATTGAACTCCATGACCCATGCTAGCTAGCCATAAAAATACATATTGGATTTATGCCAGTTTATGTCACCAACAGGATTTACGTCAGCCTTCTGTTCATCGTTCACATACAGGTTTAATCTCCTGAGCTTATTCAATGCTGTTCAAATTCTGTTATAAATAAAGTTGGGGATTTCTTTAAAGGAAAATGTGAATTGGACATAAAACCCAATGAAATTCATGGGGTAGCCAGGATAATTGTATGCCAGCAATTGGAAACTACAAAATACAGTATATAGTAGACATGGGCAAACTCGGGTCCTCCAGATGTTTTGGACTTCAACTTCCACCATTCCTAACAGCCCCAGGCCCCTTCCTTTTCCCCCTCAGCCACTTAAGTGGCTGAGGGGGAAAAGGAAGGGGCCTGAGGCTGTTAGGAATGGTGGAAGTTGAAGTCCAAAACATCTGGAGGACCCAAGTTTGCCCATGTCTACTATATAGCAAGGAAATTCTGTGTGTATGTATTTATGCATGCTTGTGTACACATACAACTCTAAGATAGATGGGAATTGTGTGACCCTCCAGATGTTGCTAACTGCAACTCTCAACACGTCTCACTACTAAATATACTGGGAGTTGTAGTTCAACAGTCTTATGCTTTCCACTCCTTTTCTGCATTGATTCTTAATGTCTCTATGGAATAGAAACCATATGCTAGGATAAACTTGTTAGTTTTAAAGGTGATACCAACCTCTGTTGTTTTCTTAGCAAGGAACAGTCAGATGTCTTCCCTATTCCCCACCATCACTACCGTAATAGACTTAATAAGCAGATATGTTAAAAAAAATGCCTATACAGCCCCGTGACGATTTGAGTCAAAACAAACGTTTCCCTGAAATCCATTTAGTAAAATTAACATTTAATGCCAAAAACTTCTGTGTGTGGCTGCAGAACTGTAAAGCAATCACATACTGTCTGCTTTGTGAGAAGTGACAGAACAAACAAACAAAATGCTGAACTGGGGTGTGGTGTGGTTTCCGGGCTGTACATATGGAAAGTTTGCTTTTCTGGACCTTTCTTTGGGGGCTTCCACCTCTTTATCTACAAAGACAGGCTGAAAGTCAAGGGTGACTGGGTAAAAAGAATAGAAGGGAGCCTTTTTGAAAACTGCAGGTTGGAAAAGAATAAATGTCCCCATTAGCTGGCTGAATCACAGTAATTAAATGCTACATGCAAGAAATTATCTCAGGAAGATCCGTTTTCATCCATTTAGAAACACTTCAGTTAGTATCCAATTCCTCTTCCTTTCTTCCAAATTTCAAGCCACAGAATGGCACACACAATTTTCCTGTCTCAAAATTGTACTCAAACTGTATTCAGAAGAAGAACAATACTAGAACTGTATCTAGCAACTAACTGTGATGCTCAAACTCAAACTTCAACTCACAAGCGAGTAAGGTATCTAATGCTCTTAGGAGAAGTCTGCTTTAAAGCAAAAATATACAGTATATATTCTACTTCTGTGACTAGTGTAAAAATCACTGTGTATATAACAGTCTTATGTTCTGTGTATATATGTTCAATGCTGTATTATATAAGTTGCAAAAAACATTTACCTCTGTGATTGATGTACTACTGCTTGTAGTGGATTTGTGTCTTTGTGATTTTGGGAATCCATTGTCTTTTTAGTTAAGCAGAACGAACTGCAGTCTTCTAGCTGTTCTTGTATCATAACTTCCATTTGTTCTACTCATTATGTCTGATGAGGAGGAATACTTTACGTTTGACACATGTTCAGTAGACAGTAATGTGATCATGTCAGCCCAGGTACTGATTCTAGGCTATGCACCCCTTTCCTCATTACTTTCCACTCTCGAAGTGGTTATTTGAGGCCCAGTGGACTGTGGAGATATAAATGCCAGTCCTGACACACAACCACTGGCCATATATTTCATTGGATTCTGGGAAATGCAGGACAGAAGCAAGGTCTGGGCCAAATCATCCAGTCACTCATTTGGCTAAATTGAAGAACATGGGCCAGATGTTTTAGAGCAGTGGTGCTCATTAGGTAGATCACGATCTACTGGTAGATCGCGTAGGGCGTCCTGGTAGATCACAGGCAGGGTGAGAGGAAGGCTCAGTCAATTCGTCCAGTAGTAAGAAATCAGTTTGTGTGTGTCAACTGTAAAATAAGATGTGTTGAAGGGCCATGGGTTATCTGAGGTCCTTTCCACACAGCTGAATAAAATCCCATGTTATCTGCTTTGAATCAGATTATATGGCAGTGTGAACTCAGAAAACCCAGTTCAAAGCAGATATTGTGTTCTATGTTTCACATTTTTGTAGTGGGTAGGTAGATCATTTTGACTTGGTTGTTTTATAAGTAGCTCGCATGCTGAAAAAGTGTGAGCACCCCTGTCTTAGAGCAATGCACGGTCTGTCTTTAGCGTCTTTACAAATTGTATGTCCTTATCCTTCAGAAAGGGTGGTTGCCATAGCTGGCTGGACAGAAGCCACACGAAACAAGAGACATATCACCCTTTTCTCCTGCTGTTACTATGAAGACAGAACTACACTGGGACTGTTGTTTCAAGCTGAGACATGGTACACAACCTCAAATTGACTCTTTGGGGCGGGAATTTGTTTTCACATAATTCCATAAACCCCTTCCTTGTAAAGGTGCATCCTCAAGATATTTTTTTAGGATTCAGATATGCTAATTCAGTGCCTCTGGTCCTCACAAAAATAAGGAAAGCAAGCATCCTTTAGCACAGGCATGGGCAAACTTCACCCTTCAAGTGTTTTGGACTTCAACTCCCAAAACACCTGGACGGTTTTATTCAGGATGAGCTTTTGTGGACTACAGCCATATTCACCAATGGACAGATTCACTGTATCCTTCCATTCTTGTTGCTGCTCTTCAGCACACAGCAAAGAAAGAACACACAGAACAATGTTTGCTCTCTACTTCCCTCCATCCAGGACCACTCTCTTCATATCTCCTTTTCATCAAAGAACCATAGCACTTCTAAGTCAGTGTTTCTCAACTTGGGGGTCACCAAAGACCATCAGAAAACACAGTAATTTTTGTTGGTCATGAGGGGGTTCTGTGTAGGATGTTTGGCCGAATTCTATCATTGGTGGGGTTCAGAATGCCCTTTGATTGTAGGTGAACTATAACTCCAAGCAACTACAACTCCCAAATGTCAAGGTCAAATTTTCCCCAAACTCTACTACTGTTCGCATTTGGGCATATTGAGTATTTGTGCCAAGTTTGGGCCAGATCCATCATTGTTTGAATTCACAGTTCTCTCTGGATGTTGGTGAACTACAACTCCAAAACTCAAGGTCAATGCTCACCAAACCCTTTCAGTATTTTCTGTTTGTCATGAGAGTTATATGTGCCAAGATTGGTTCAATTCAATTGTTGGAGTTCAGAATGCACTTTGATGGTAGGTTAACTATACATCCCAGCAACTACAACTCCCAAATGACAAAATCAACCCCCCCTCCCCAATTATTCAAATTTGGGCATATTGGGTATTTGTGCCAAATTTGGTCCAGTGAATGAAAACACATCCTGCATATCAGATATTTACATGGCGATTCATAACAGTAGCAAATTTACAGTTATGAAGTAGCAATAAAAATATTTTTTTGGTTGGGGATTACCACAACATGAGGAACTGTATTAAGGGGCCGTGGCATTAGGAAGGTTGAGAAACACTGCACTAAGCACAACTCTCATTTCCTCCACTATGGGTCACAACACTGCAAGAGTGAATTGAGGTTTATGTTGCATGTCTCTACTGAAAAACAAAACAAAAAAAATCACCGTAGTTCCGTTTTCATAGTAACAACAGGAATAAAGAGTTGTACTCATGCACAAATGCATCAAACTCCCATTGTGGTCTCCAAGGCATCGGAAAAACCAAACAGGTTTTTTGTGCCCACATCCTTTTTCTCCTCACAAGGAATGAATGTACAGAACTGTGCAACGACATTCACTTAAGCTAATCAGATGCCCTAAAACACGAGTTTCACAAGCATTAACCAGAAGACTCATCTTCTCGGCTGTTCTGAGATTAATTTAAGAGAGTTGACAATTAAGAACAGAAAGTTGGTAGCAGAGTACAGGTGTTCTATACTGGAAGCTATAGGCTTAAAATTTAGCATCTCCACCTAAAAGCAAATCAGCTAGGAGGCCTCTCTCTGCCTGAATCTTTGGAGAGATTTGCTGTCAGTTTAAACAGCAAACGGTCAAGAGAAGAGCAAAAATACTCCAAGGCTGGAATAATCAACATTCTTCATCTATTGTTCAATCATCAGAAGATCTCACTGCTTTAGGTGCTCATGGAGGTGCATTTTATAATCTCCAGCGTCAAGAAAATATGGCTGAGGTTCTGCATCAGAGGCTAAGATGTGTGATTTTATAATGACGAACCTACTTTGCTGTTATGCTATGCAACTATGCTAATGAATTGTGACAATGCACAATGGGGAAATGTGTCCTGTTGTACAACATGTTCCCCATGTGCAAAATATCCTTTTGTGTATTAGGCAATGTCTCAATTGGGACTCTTGTGCAACAACCACATTGCTGTTGATATCTCTGCTTCCTACCAAATTCAGAACCATTGCCCACTATCAATATATATATTTATGTGAAAACAGGATGTCAGTATATGTTCCTGAAAATATGGTCAACTCATCTAGTTATCTAGTCATCTGCTATATCCCCGGTCTTTCTACTTTTTATTTCTTTTTTTGCAATTATACAGTGGATCCTCGGCATCAACTGGAATTTGGTTCCAGGACCCACTCTGGAGACCAAACTCAATGAATGCTCAAGTCTCATTATAGACAATGGCATGGTAGAATAGCATCCCTTTATAAAATGGCAACTAATTTAAACGAATGCCAGAAAGACTCTGAAGATTTATGAATATGCAGTGTAGCATACAACCCCCTTGCTGCACCAGCTCCACTGGCTGCCAATTAGCTTCCGAGCACAATGCAAAGTGCTGGTCTTAACCTACAAAACCCTATATGGTTCTGGCCCCGTTTACCTGTCCGAACGGATTCTCCCCTTTGAACCATCAAGGACATTAAGATCCTCCGGAGAGGCCCTACTCACGGTCCTACCTTTTTCGCAAGCATGGCTGGTGGGGACGAGGGACAGGGCCTTCTATGAAGTGGCCCCTTGGCTGTGGAACTCTCTACCAAGTGATGTTAAATCTGCCCTCTCCCTGCTGTCCTTCAGGAGGCGGGTGAAGACTTGGATGTGGAACGAAGCTTTCCAGAATAGGCTGTGATTGATTATAGTATGAATTGAGTGACCACGTTCACAGATCAAGTTGAAATAGTTTCAAATGGCTATGTGATTTGTATGTATATATTTTGGTGCTTTATGTTTTTAATATATTGTTGTAACAGGTTTTTAATTTGTATAGCATTGAATTTTGCTGTAAGCCGGTCTGAGTCCCTCTATAGAGGTGAGAAGGTCGGGGTACAAAAATTGTAAATAAATAAATAAAAATAGTGCTCAGCACAAGGCAATAATCAAGGAATTTTAGATTTTTATTCCAAATATTTTTGAGCCATGGTCAGTTGAATTCACTGATGCAGAACCCATGGATATAAAGGGCCAATGCTAAAACAATGTTTTTAAATCAGTTATGGGAGGTTGGTTTATCTGCCACCAAGAAGGAGCAAATACACATTTATAAACTTTCCTCCTTCAGCCACTTAAGAGTTGAACAAGAACTCTGCTAGTGATGTTGACATGACTGGGCTTCCATTCAGCTCATGGCAGAAATGGGAAGAGCAGCAGTAAAATATGAGGTCATTTTGGTACGGACAGCTTAATCCTACAATAAGCTCTGGAAAATCTCATTTGCCATATAAACATCAACACAAGAATGGAACATGGTGGGGTGAATACAAGGCTTAACATGTTTAAAGGAATAAAAATCAAGACACCAACATAACAGGACAGAGGTAAGGGTTTTCCTTGACATTAAGTCTAGTAGTTTCTGACTCTGGGGAGTGGTGCTCAACTCCATTTCTAAGCCAAAGAGCCAGTGTTGTTTGTAGATACCTCCAAGGTCATGTGGCCAGCATGACTGTATGGAGTGCTGTTACCTTTCCACAGAAGCAGTACCTATTGATCTACTCACATTTGTATGTTTTCAAACTGCTAGGTTGGCAGAAGCTGGGCCTAACAGTGGGAGCTGACCCCGCTCCCTAGATTTGAACCAGCAACCTTTCAGTCAGCCAGTTCAGCAGCTCAATGCTTTAACCCACAGCACCATCGTGGGACAGAGGGAATTGTAGTAAAGTAAAGGTTCAAGGGAGTAACATTACAGAAGAGTTGTAGTTAGGGGCCGTGAGGGAGTGAAGCCAGGATTGGAGGTAAAGAGAGCCTCACACTCCAGACCCTTCCTGACATCCCTTGATAAAATATTTAAAAGACATGGCATTGGGAAACATTAGAGTGAAAAATTAACTTTTTTTTTCAGAGGAAGGGAGAAAAGAGTAAAAAGGATATAATGAGAAAGGAAAAAAGGGTTAAAAAGTGACAAAGCATGTACCACCAGGAGGGCTAATAATCAAATCCAAAGAATTACAAATGAATATGTATAAAAGATCAATTAAATAAAAATAATGAACTCAATAAAAAATAGTCAATGTGAACATTCTGGGCAGTCACAGTAATAGCTGGTAGAGAATCTGTGAGAAAAAGAAGAGTGTAGAAGAAGAGATGAGCAAGCGAAAAAGATTCCAGAGGTAACCAGTCTCTGTAAGACTTAATCAGGCTCCTCCATGCAACATCACGGAAAAAGGTGGATTTATTAACAAAGGACAGTTTAACCATCTCGTACAAACAAGGAATGTCTTATCATGGCAGACATTTGGCAGACATTACTGTTTTATAGTTAACCCAGCTGTCCTGAATGATGTATATGGCAGAAAGGGGGCAAAGGAATTTTGTAATTAAAAAAACGAATAAAAGCAAAATACCAGAAACCCCTCCCAAGTAGGGCAGAGACCTTACCATAGCTGACTATCAGCAGCATAAAGTTGACATTGCGAAACAGTCGCAAAATAGATTGCAAGTAGGAATACTCTTCAGGTGCTGCCAAGTGGATCATGGCCTGGGCCCGACTTGGAGGATATGGAGGTTTTTCCTGGAATACTGGGACCGGGAGAGACAAAGGGGAGGGGAGGGGAGATGAGAAAGGAGCACAAAACTAGAAATCAGCAACCAGGAATAGATGCTCTATATCAGTGTTTCCCAACCTTTTTTGAGCCGCGGCACACTTTTAACATTAAAAATCCGGGGCACACCACCAACCAAAAATGACACAAAATGACACTGTAACACAGTAAAGAACGGCTGGGGATGGGGAGCTGCTGGGAGCAGCTGCTGGGAGTGCTGAAGCCAGGGAGGAGCCAGGCCACACCATGCCCCGCCCCTCCCCTGGCTTCAGTTCTCCCACAGCCGCCAGCCTTGAGGAGGCAGTGCCAAGCCAGCATTGTGCTGGCTCTGCCACCGCTGGCTTGGCACTGCCCCCTCAAGGCTGGCGAAGCTGTGGGAGCGCTGAAGCTGGGGGAGGGGGCGGAACCAGGCCGTGCCATACCCCACCCCCTTCCCCCGGCTTCAGTTCTCCCACAGCTTCGCCAGCTTTGAGGGGGCAAGCCAGCATTGTGATGGCTCTGCCACTGCTGGCTTGGCACTGCCCCTCAAGGCTGGTGAAGCTGTGGGAGTGCTGAAGCTCAGGGGGAGGGGCAGAGCCAGGCTGCGTCATGCCCCCGGCTTTAGCTCTCTCACAGAGGAGCATCAGCAGTGGACGGGCTTCAGGAGGCAGGGCTCCTCCTCCGTGCGGATTCGACAAGCAAGGGGCGAGAGTCATGGCAGATTGGAGGCAGGTTGGGAAACAGCCGAAGGAGGCGGTGCCCCAGTCCCTTCTTCTTTTTCTTCGCCGCCGCCCGTCCCTTCCTCCTCCTCTCCCAAGCAGCAGAAGTTCGGCAGGAGGAGGGGGGAAGGAAGGGGGGCAGAGAGCCTTTCTCTCTGATGATTGCTCACGGCACACTAGTGTGCCACGGCACACTGGTTGAGAAACACTGCTCTATATGACTCGGGGGAGGTCATGGAAATTAAGGCAGATAAACTGGTATATAAAGGAATCCTGAGACTTAGAGAAAGAAGTAGATAGCATGGTCTACAAAAAGTTATGTGACCAAATTTCCTTCAATTAGTCTCAAGACTAACAAGGTCCCTTTGCATACTGATTGAGACGAACATGTCTCTGTCTTTCAGTTTCTATCACTAAGAGAAGCTGGCGAAATAGAAGTGTATTGATTCACCAATTCTGACATTTTAAAAGATAAAATACCTACTTTTTCAGGGGTTATGTAAGAGGTATTTTATTTTATCGTATCAGGAGCAAACCAAGGGTACAGTTGTACTGTATTTTAAAAACACAAAGTTTAAAAAACTTGGCATTATACTAAATGTTCTTTGACCAATAGCTGGCCACTAGGAGTGTCTCTGGTGTTGCTATACGAAGGTCCTCCATTATGCATCTGGCAGGGCTCAGACTGCATGGAAATAGGTGGCCTGTGGTTGGCTCTTCTCCACACTTGCATGTTGTGGACTCCACTTTGTGGCCCCATGTCTTAAGGTTTGCTCTGCATCTCTGTTCAGCACCTTCCAAGTCGCCCAGTCTTCTGTGTGCCCAGGAGGGAGTCTCTCATTTGGTATCAGTTATGGATTGAGGTTCCGGGTTTTAGCCTGCCACTTTTGGACTCTCGCTTACTGAGGTGTTCCAGCGAGTATCTCTGTAGATCTTAGAAAACTATTTATTCGTAATAAGATATTAGCATGCAAGAGGTGAATGTTAAAGACCAAGAGCATTTAGGAAGGGTCAAAAAAGGGTATAAGATTAATATTTCAGGGTCTAATTAGATATTACAATGTTTGGAATGCAGCTCTGATAGCATTACAGAAGGCACAGAGTTGAACTGACTGTCAGGATTGTTCTAAAAATTAAAAGTTGATAATATATTTGAAGGGCTTTAGATTCTTAAAAGCATTACATTGAGAAAGGGAACTTTTTTTCACAGGAAAAACTCAACTGGTGATGCAATCAGGGATTTTGTTTTGATTCATTCTGAATAAGAATATCCCTTCAGGATAAGAAGAATCTGAGATTTAAAAATCCGAAAGTAGGAGAAACTAAAATTGACAGATTCATCCATGCATCCAGGCTGAGGGTTTGAAGAGATTAACTCTTCAAAGCCTGGATTTGAATCCCTGTGTACTAATCCCAGACACTATAGGAAATAAAAGCCAAAGGGGGGAAAATGCATACCCAGACAACAGTCTGGTTAGATTTGTGTGCTCGGCATTCAATACCATCCAATTTTTCTTTTGGATTTCTCAACTTACCAAAGACAACTAAGATGAAGAGTAACGTTGCCACACCTGCAGTCATAAAAAACATGATGCGAATGTGATAGGCCAGCTCCTCCTTGTCATCTGAATTGGGAACCAGAACTGGAGGGACAAGGAAACCCACTGCAATACCAAGCTGAATTGGAAAAGAGACAGAAAATACTACATCAGGAGTAGTTCATCACTTCCGAAACATGCAAACTTGTCTTTATGACACAACTCAGAAATTACATTTCATATTTTATCTATAAGACGTTATGATGTCCTCTTCTCACCATATCAGCATTAATCAATTTTATATCATCTTAGCAAAGAAATATAGTGCATTTGGAAGGCTTCACAAAAGAGTCTGGAGCAACAAGCACCTGAGGCAAAGCGCCCAAATCAGTGTGTACAGAGCTATCGTACTGTCTATTCTCCTCTTTGGGTCTGAAACATGGGTCACCTATCGCCAACACCTACGACTCCTCGAACGCTTTCATCAGCACTGTCTTCGCACAATCCTAAATATACACTGGACCGGCTATGTGACTAATGTTGCTGTCCTTGAGCAAGCAGGGATCACCAGCATTGAGGCCATGCTATTGAGTCTTCGGATATGGGCTAAAGATTACACCACAAGCAACAACGGAGGTCCCCTGGTCAGACCACTTCACCCTGAAGGTTAACATCAAAATTCCTCTACCACCAAGGATAGATCCAGAACCTATCCTGGCGCGGCAGAAGAGACTCATGGACCCTACCAGATTTGCGTCAGCCATAGAGTCCGTGGAAGTCCCCGGAGGTACCCTTAACGACCAAGTAGAAAGGTGGAATGTAGCCCTGTCTAAGGCTATCGACCAAATAGCTCCTAAACGCCTCTTCCGACCACGCAGTTTCCGCTCTCCGTGGTTCACCGAAGAACTGAGGTCACTGAAGCGCAAACGAAAACAACTGGAGAGTGCCTGGCGGCGGAAACCTAGCCAGACATCAAGAACAGCCTTCAGAAACATGTGCAAGACATAATGGCGGGCCACAAAGAGGCAAAGAAAATTCACAACACCTCCCTAATAACAGCTGCGAGATCGCGCCCAGCGCAGATTTTCAGGATTGTCTGAGATTTGGTCACCACCAATCCGCAGCCAAAAACCAGGGACACTCCAGCCATCTCAGCAGAGGAATTCCAGGAATTCTTCATAGAGAAAATCACCGCTCTTCGGCTAGACCTGCTATCCGTGCCTGAGGATACAGTGAGAGGGTAGAAGAACTACATACACCAACTAACCAGATATTTGACCACTTCAAAGCCCTGGACCTGGAGGCAGTTAATAAAATCATCTCCACAGCACGGGGCGACTACCTGCTCCATGGACCCTTGCCCATCCCATCTAGTTAAGGACTGCGCAGAGGGGGCTCTCGATTCCCCTGATGCAGATAATAAATCACTCCCTGGAGCAGGAAATTTTCCCGGATGCCTTGAAAGAAGCCTCGGTCCGCCCACTCTTGAAAAAGCCAATCTGGACCCAGCGATGCCAGCGAACTACCGTCCCGTCTCAAACCTCCCATTTCTCAGTAAGCTGATCGAGCGCGGCAGCAACCCAGCTCCAAAACTTCCTTGAGACATCAGAGGGCTTGGACCCCTTTCAATCAGGGTTCCACCCCGGGCACGGGACCGAGACCATTCTGGTGGCCATCTCGGACGATATCCGCTGCCAACTAGACAAGGGAGGCTCAGTAGTTCTGGTATTGCTGGACCTTACCGCCGCATTCGACACGGTGGACCATGATCTGCTGATACGACAACTTGCCGCCATAGGGATACAAGGAACAGCTTTAGCTTGGCTTAGCTCCTTCCTGCGCGGACGTAGCCAGCGAGTTGAATGGCTAGGCCAAACATCTAGGAAATCTCTCCTCGAGTGCGGAGTGCCCCAAGGCGCCATATTATCACCAACGTTGTTTAACATCTATGTTCGGCCCGTTGGCTGGTATAGCCGGAGCTTCGGCCTAGGGTGCTACCAATATGCCGATGACACCCAGCTCCTACTGAAACTGGAGCCTGGCGCAACTTCGGTGCCCGAAAACTTCACTCGAGGCCTAGAAGCAGTGACAAAATGGCTCAGCGCCCACAAACTTAAAATAAATCCATCAAAGACGGAGATCTTATGGCCGGGCCGCCCAGAACCACCTTTCTCGCTGCCCCCCTTTGAAGGGGAACCGCTGATTCCGTCCCCCTCAGTAAAAAGCCTTGGTGTTATCCTGGACTCCAAATTGTCGATGGAGGCCCAGGTTGCCTCCACGAGCAAAAGGGCCTTCTTCCACCTGCGCCAAGCGAGACAATTGGCGCCCTATCTTCCGGACGGAGCGCTAGCTACAGTAATCCATGCCACGGTTACATCAAGGCTGGATTACTGTAACGCTTTGTATGTAGGTCTACCCCGGTCACTAACCCGCAGGCTCAGATTGTGCAGAACGCGGCTGCCAGGCTTCTCACAGGAACATCGATGAGATGCCACATTACACCATCTCTGCAGCGCCTGCACTGGCTGCCCGTTGAGTATAGAGCCTTACACAAGACCTTGACCTTGGCTTTCAAAGCCCTACGGGGCCGGGGCCCAACATACCTAAAAGACCGCCTGTTGATGCCTGCTTACTCAAGGACCCCGCGGCCAGCAAGCAAGAACCTTCTTCACGTACCAGGCTTGAAAGAGGCCCACCTGGAGACCACGAGACGGAGATCGTTCTCCGTTGTGGCCCCCGTTCTTTGGAACTCGATGCCACCGGACCAGAGAGCCTCCCTCGACCTGCCCCAGTTCCTGACCGCTCTGAAGACCTGGCTATTTAGGAAAGCCCATGGTTAATGCAGAACCAGGAACTCAAATACCGAGCCTGGCCCCTGCATTTAACCACTGAATATTTTAATCTAGTTTTAAATACTCTATTTTAATTGTGGAATTTGTTGTGTATAAGTCCCCCGGAGCACTAACGTGGAGGGCGACTCAGAAATAATAAAGTCAGTCAGTCAGTCAGTCAGAGAACACAGCTGCGCTAGGCAGGGCACGTCTCTAGGATGGAGGACCACCGCCTCCCAAAGATACTACTCTATGGTGAACTCACCACAGGTCAGCACAAGAGGGGTGCCCCCAAAAAGAGATATAAGGACTCCCTGAAACAACATCTCAGGCTCGGCCAGATTGATCACCAACAATGGTCCACCCTGGCCTCACATCGGGAGGCATGGAGACGCACTATCCACAATGATGCGGCCTCTTTCGAGAAGTCACGCCGAACGAGTCTCAAAGAGAAACGACAATGCAGAAAGAACTGCAACTTGGAAACAACATCACCCAAGGAGATTTTCTGCTGTGCTTTCTGCAACCAAACTTGCCTATCTCAGATTGGCCTTTTTAGTCATCAACACGCTTGTAAAAAGTGTGGGATGAGTCCTTCCTAAGAATCTTAGTTCGCGAAGTATTGCCGAGATCATCTTTGTAATTTAAATCAATCATTCATTCAATGTTTTACTAGCTGAAGCCATGATCCATGGTTTAAGCTGGAGAGAGCTATGCACAGTCTTGAACCATGAGAACCCATACTGTACTTCAAGTTCACAATACCCAGTACAGTATCTACACATTATTGTTTGAAATGAATGAAGATCCGTTCAATTCAGCAAGAAAATGAAATGACAAAATTGTAGGCCATCAGCAACAATAATGATTCGGGTGCAAAATCCTTTAAACAGCTGAAACAAAATCTACATGTATGTACTGTAATGATGGTCTGAATAAATAAAAACTTTGGTATCATTTTCTGAAAGTTGTGGGAATTAGACCCTGTTGAGATTTGTTTGGAGTTTATTAAGCTGGCAATGACCATCTCTCTCAAATTTTGCACAAAGAAAGAACTTCAAAGAGGACTCATTCAGGAGAGCTCAAAGAGCTAGAGAAGACAAAGGTGGTGGAACTTCTGCAGGTATGATGTGAAATAGGATCACTTGGTAACACAACTGTATAAATGAATATCGGCTAGCCTAGGTAGAAATATTTCTTCAGGAATTGTTCACAGCATCATTCATTAGAATGGATATCAATGAATGGAAAAAACAGCAGAAATTAGCGTTTTCTTTATCTTTCTGATAATAAAGACCGAAACACTATGAACTCTGAAATACATAAGCAAAACTAACTATTTTACAAAATCAATTTTCTTTGGGAACCTTTTCAAAAGACAAAAAAGGCCAAAGGAATCTTTGACCGCAATCTGTAGCCCTTTTCTACTAAATGGAAAGAGCCATCAAGAGCTTTACGAGTATATAAAACTGTCAAGTTACAAACAAGATAGGTTCTGTTGGTTTGTTCATAAGTTGAATTTATTTGTAAGTCAGAAGAAGTACATGTTTTAAGTGTAACCCCATCCAAATTTATATATTTATCTATCTTTGGATAACATAGGGAAGGGTTAACCTGTGCTGTTTGTTTTTCTTTCTGTGCCCCTGTTCAGAAGATTTTACCTCACTTTCTGTCCTGGTGATAATAGGATTTTGAAAAATTTTGTTTGTTATGGAAACAAGACTTGGGGATAAAGCAGGGGCGGTCTTTGCCATTACGCGGCCTACGCGGCCGCGTAGAGCACCATCTTGGACGCTCCGGGGTGGGGCGCCATTGTGAGGCACCGCGGTGCCGCCCGCCCTGATGCTGCGCTGCGCTCTGTGGTTTCGCGCGCATGCGCAGTGCCTACGGACCTCAAGAGAGGTCCGTAGGTACTGCGCATGTGAGCTCCGCGGTTTCACGCGCACGCTCAGTGCCTACAGACCTCAAGAGAGGTCCGTAGGTACTGCGCATGTGCGCTCTGCGGTTAGCCGCAAGACGCGCAGTGCCTACAAACCTCTTTTGAGGTTCGTAGGCACTGCGCATCTTGTAAACCGCGCAGCGCAGCACCAGGGCGGGCGACGCCGCGGCGCCTCACAATGGAGCGCACATTGGGAGCGCGGGGCGCAAAAATGTTCGCTTACCCCCGGAGAGCTCGGACCGCCCCTGGGATAAAGCTTCAGTGAAGACACCTTTTCCCCATGATAACCCTTCCAGGTTTGAATTTCTCTTCCAAGGGTTATATTTCTCTCACTTCCTGTTGTCTCAGCCCCATTCTTAACTATGAGTCGTATGTAAGTTGGATGTTAGCAACTTGCCTGTATAATACTGCACTTTAGAACTCTTCCATTTTCTAGTGTTTCTTTTACAAACATACATTATTCTCAAATACCTTGACTGTTTGCTTAAAGTAGTGGTTCCCAACCTGTTGTCCCCAGGAACTAAAATGTGGTCTACAGCCTCACTGTTACTACACCGCTGCAATGATAGCAACTGGTTTTGTGAAACCCTCTTATAGAGCCAAGGTAACAAGGATATCAGGAGGGGAGAGGCCTATCATCCAGGAAAGGTGTGACAACAAGCCTCCTGACTGCTGCTTCTCCTCTTCGTCTCTCCCTGAGCAGAGCCATTCCATGTGGGGGTGCCTTGGTGTCTTCGTTTTTGGGCCTGTTCCTGGGATTATTTGGGGGGCTGATTCAGAAAACTGCATTGGATAGAGCGGAGAAGCTGACTACCCACAAAAGATTGCTACTACCACATCAGCTTTAGATTATTAAATATGGTTTTCTGTGGGCAAGTAGATGGTGACTACTGGATGGCATATGTTTTGTATCAGAAACTACAGCTGATGTGGTCTATCGAATGCAATTTTCTGAATCAGCACCCCAAATAATCAAACTGAATTGAAAGCCACCAAAGACTGATTCATAACCCTTCTGCTGGAGAGTGCTCTCTGGTCAAAGTGGCCCCTGGTCAAAAAAAGGTTGGGAACCACTGGCTTAAAGTATAGCTTTCCAAATATTTCATGTTGATGACACCCTTTTTACTACTAAACCTGAAGTTAAATTAACCCGTTACACTTTCTTTGACATAAATTGCAATAATGAAATGTATGAGAATACAACATATCTCATGAAAACCTTTCATTTATATTTGTAAAATTACATGATTTGTGAGATAATAACATACGTTTATGAGATTTTGTCATTTCTTGTTACATTTATGCAACACACTAATATGTCGCAACACCGTTTGTGAAGCTCTGTGTTAAAGGTCCCCCTCCCATACTTACCCTTAACACAGTGAGCCTTTTAGAGCTTCAAGACCTAGATAACAGATTTTCAGAGACTGTGGATCATCACATCTTGGATTAGTAAATGGTGGCAATGAGAACACTGACACACCAAACCCCTATGGATACATCAGGGCCACTGTACTAGAATTTGACACAGGGCTAGTTATCATCACAAAATGATTTTTCACCCCTCGACTGTAATTTATCATTGATTTTAGCTTCTGCCACAAGCTGGAGTAGACCCATTTAACTAATTTCTAAATTAGGATCAGCAATTGGATTTAGATTTCTGGAATTTGTAGTTTTTAACATGGCAATTAGACAAGCTGGTGAATACAGATAAAATGAGATATAGGAAAATGGGAACATCAGGTGGCCATTTATCTCAGTGTCACAAGCATTCATTGCCTTAAGTCTTAAACTGGTTTTCAAGCATCTTAATGCCTTGCCCTTTGCACATACCCACCTGAAATCCCTTCCAAATGTTAAGGATAGGGAAGGTGAAGTGCATCAGTCTACCCTTCATATAAACTTCTGCATATCTTGCTGAAATATTACATTTTTATTATTTATTTTCATTTTTTAGAAAAACGTTGCAAATGGAAAGGCAACTCTTGATTTTGCTACATGCCAAGCACTGCATTGATGTGTAGGCATATTCTGCTGTAGCCTCCTGTCTGACTCTAGACTTATGAAGGAAAGTACAGTAAAATGGAATTTTTATTATTATATGGGTTTCCAGGACATCCTGCTGTTTATGGAGGATGGTTGGCATTATTGCTCACCTTGCAATTGAGAACAAAAACTTGGCTTACTTATATATAAGATGTATTCCTATTACACTATGCAACACAATTTTTGTTTCTGGCTTATAAACTTCATTTCCTAATTGGTTCTATCATAAAAATGGGGAAAGTTTATTAAACTCCATTCTGCAGCACATTTTGCTATAGTTTTTCATTTAATATCAGACAGTGTCACAACCAATTCAACAGTTTGTGACAGACCAAAAAATGAAGTTTCTGGAGTATAACAATTACTTTCAAAGTAAATACCACATGGTTAAACAGGAAATAACACTTTCAAACCAGAAACAGAATACTTTTCAATTTTGTTACGTAGTATTATTTACATTTAGGTGTGTTTTCATCTCTAAGGAGGTCATTAAACTGAGGCCTTCTCTTTGGTCATCTCTCTGGACAGCTTTAATTATATAGACCTAATCTTTGGGTACGGGTTGAGAGTTACGCAGCAAGTAACAATGAAGGTTCCCTGGTCGGATCATTTTACTCTGAAGGTCGACATCAGAATTCCTCTACCAGCAAGGCCAGAGCCAAAACCCATCCTAGCCCGCCAGAAGAGGTGTATGGACCCCAGTTGTTTTGCAGCAGCCCTTGAGCCGATGGAAGTTCCCGGGGGACCTTGAACCAGCGGGTGGACAGATGGAATTCAGTTTTGTCGAAAGCCATCGATCAAATAGCCCCCAGATGCCTGATCCGTCACGAAGAGTCCACTCTCCATGGTTCACGGATGACCTGCGAATGCTGAGCGAAGGCGGAAGCAGCTGGAGAGCGTGGCGCCGGAAACCAACTCAGACGTCAAGAACAGCCTTCAGAGACATGCGCAGGACATATGAGTCAAAGAGGCCAAGAAGATTTACAACTCCTCTCTAATAGCGGCGGCAAGATCGCGCCCGGCACAGATCTTTAAGATCGTTCGAGACCTGGCTACGCCCAATTCACTACCGAGAGACAATGAAGACTCAGCTATTACAGCGGAAGATTTTCAAGATTTCTTCACTGAGAAAATAATTGCTCTTAGGCGTGATTTACCCTCTATATCTGAGGAGAGGAGCGGGATGGGAAAGAATCCAGCCCCATCGTCCAGCCAGAAACTCGACCAGTTCAAGGCCCTGAATCCAGAGGAGATCAACCAAATCCTGGCCGCAGCAAGGGCAACCACCTGCTCTACAGACCCCTGCCCGTCCCATCTGATTAAACCCTGTTCGGGGAGCCTCTCGGCCACTCTGACAGGGTTGATAAATCACTCATTGGAGCTGGGAGCTTTTCCCGATGCTCTGAAGGAAGCTAGAGTCCGCCCGCTGCTGAAGAAGGCGAATCTGGATCCAGCTACGCCCGGCAAGCTACCGGCCGGTCTCAAACCTACCCTTCCTCGGGAAACTGATTGAACGGGCAGCAGCGATCCAATTACAGGAATTCCTGGAAACTTCAGGAAGCCTGGACCCCTGCCAATCGGGTTTCCGCTCCGGACACGGAACTGAGACCGTTTTGGTGGCCATTACGGACGACATCCGCCGCCAATTGGAGAAGGGAGGCTCAGCGATCTTGGTGCTACTCGATCTCACCGCGGCATTCGACACGGTGGATCATGACCTGCTGTTGCGACGACTTTCAGCCTCTGGGATTCAAGGCACAGCTCTGGCCTGGTTCGATTCCTTCCTACGGGGCCGCTCGCAGTGTGTTGAGTGGCAAGGCCAAGTGTCCAAGAAATCCACCCTGGACTGCGGAGTCCCCCAAGGCGCCATTTTGTCACCAATGCTTTTTAACATCTATGTCCAACCCTTGGCAAGCATAGCCAGAAGTTTTGGATTTGGGTGCTATCAATATGCAGATGACACCCAGCTCCTGCTGAAGCTTGAGCCAGGCGTAACATCAGTGCCTGAGAACTTCAGACAAGGACTAGAAGCAGTGACTAGATGGCTCCGCTCATACAAACTCAAGATCGATCCAGCAAAGACGGAGATTCTATGGCCGGGACGCCCAGAGCCACCCATTCCGCTGCCTCTCTTTGAGGGAGAGCCGCTTATCCCGGCCCCGTCTGTGAAGAGTCTCGGTGTGATTCTGGACTCAAGACTCTCGCTAGAGGCCCAGGTTGCTGCGACAAGTAAGGGAGCTTTCTTCCACCTGCGTCAGGCACGTCAACTAGCTCCCTACCTTCCATCAGATGCGCTGGCTACGGTGGTCCATGCCACAGTGACATCGCGGCTGGACTACTGTAATGCCTTGTATGTGGGGTTGCCGCAGTCAACCACTCGCAAAATCCAGCTAGTGCAGAATGCAGCCGCCAGACTCCTCACCGGGACACCGCTGAGATGCCATATCGCGCCATCTTTGCAGCGCCTGCACTGGCTGCCAGTCGAGCTCAGAGCCATCCATAAGACCTTGTCGCTCACCTTCAAGGCTCTCCATGGCGCTGGCCCAGCTTACTTAAAAGACTGCCTGCTCGAACCAGTCCATTTAAGGCCGCGCGTCCAGTGAACAGGGACCTTCTCCGCATCCCAGGTGTGAATGAGGCTCGCCTCGACATCACAAGACGAAGAGCCTTCTCCATCGCGGCCCCTGTTCTTTGGAACTCGATGCCGGCGGAGCAGAGAGCTATCCTGGACATGCCCCAGTTCCTGACCGCATTGAAGACCTGGCTCTTTCGAAGGCCTATGGCTAAGGTCACCTTCCAGACTTAGCCTGAGTTATTAGACCTTTTAACCAAATTCTAATTTTTTTATTTTTTTTAGCTTAACTATTGAACTGTTTTTATGTGTTCTATGTGTAAGTCGCCCGGAGCACTGACGTGGAGGGCGACTCACAAATATTAAAATCAATCAATCAATCAATCAATCAATATATGTCTTCATGCATGTTGTAGGAAGAGGAGGTAGAATTTAGGGTCACCTTAAATCAGAAATTATATCAAAGTACACAACTTCAACAAACCTGATCAGAGACTGCCAACAAAAGCCAGGTACTGTAGGCTACATTTCAAAGAAAGAAATTGGCAAAACTACTTCTCGCAATTACATGCCTAACAAAACCCTGTATAATTCACAGGATTTCTGTAAGTCAACGTTGTCGAACCAGTATTAGTCCCACTCCCCCCCCCCCCCCGAGAAGACTTATAGTTCACCAAGGTCTCAGAAATATTTTTTTTTAAAGAAAAGACCCTTTTGGACTTACACAACTTTAAATCATCAGAAGATCGAGACCAAACCAGTAGCAGCTATAAACTCCTCAACTCTATGTTTCTAAAAAGTTACACAAAGAGTAAAAAAAATTAGATACAATTTGCTGCCTTCAGCAAATATTTTGTGTAACTACCTTTTTGTATACTGTATATAAAATGTATTAAATGCTTTATCAAATGTATCAAGACATAGTTCAGAGACAATCAACTCTCCATGACCCGTTGAAGATAATCCCGAAAACAGGAAGGCTGTTTCCCAAACCAAAGAATCACCAAACCCATTTTTATGTATATGCAGAGAAATGTGACTTCCCATGTCAGCCCAAATAAACCCCAAACTGTTTATCTAATTATATGGTTCACCTGAAGCTGAGAGATTGCTGCCCACAGAAACAGAGGCTCGGAATATGTACATTTGTTAAACCTCTTTACTGACAGTCAAGCCTTTTATCACCAGAGATCATCACTTTTTGTTCAAGGAGCACCACACCATTGTTTTCCAAAGCTTCTATCTTTGTTTGGCACACAACTGAACATTTGAATTCAACAGAAGCCTATCAACATATCTTTACCATTTGATTTCCCCAAACCTTGCCCTCCAAGGGGACATCTCTGCAGCTGGTTGATCCTTCACTCTGGCCAATCCCCAGCAACCATTCTCCCTCCCAGCGAATCCTGGCACAGAACCTAACCACTAATGCTAAACAGCTATTTAAGTAGGCAAATAAATCAATACAACAGTAGTGATAAAATCAATCAATTCATTAAGTTGCAAGAAATAATCAATTATTCTCCACAATGGGAAGTATGCATAAGTGGGAGTGGATAAACCACTATAATGGGTACACAATCATCAATAGGCACAATGGCTGTACAGAAATAGAAGTGGGTGGACCACTGTAGCAATCCGCTATACAGTATACAGAATGCAAAATCAAGGCATCAATAAGCACAAAGGCGGTTGAACATAAACAATAGTAGAGGAGTCAGTGTGGAGCAGGAAGGTTGAAGGGCCTTCCTAATCAGCTCGAAAATAATTCAATACTTCACGATTAGTGAGTATGAAATAGCAGGATGGGAGTATCCCCAATGTTCCGAGTCAAGCGGAAAAATAAAGCTGGTGACGCTCAGAAGGTCGTAGAAGTGTAGACTCTCATGGGCATGCGCAATGGCTCGCCGCTGAGGATTGTGGGCGTCGTAGTCCAGCTAGGCTCGCTCTGTAGCCCGAGCGCGTGTGCGCATGCGCGGGGACGCACAATGGCGGCCCGCAAAGGTTGCTGGAAGAGGTAGTTCGGGAAGAAAAAACAGGGCGGCCTGGTAATGAGTGGTGTTAAGGATGGTAATGAAGGGACCACTGCTGGCAAGATAGGCGTAGGCAGTGGAGGGGGTCGCCTGACGGCGGGAGCTCTCTCCTGAGCCGGCTGAGGGCCGTTTCGTCGCTTGGACTTCCTCAGAGGCGTAAATGATAGCGTCCTCAATTCACGTGTATCTAAACAATCACAAAAATTATGAATATAGAATCTTAAATGAACGGTGGGGTCTGGGCATGTAAGGAATAACTATATAAAGGATAATTACCGTATAGAGTTGTTCAGACTTCACGGAGGACGGACCACTCCAAAATCCGGAAATGGCAACGTTTGGAGGTTGTCAAGGGCTTTTTATAGGATTTTAAGGCAAGCTTTTTAAAGGGGGACTCTCCTAATGTAAAGAGTAGGGTCAGCAGGGAAGTAGAATAGGGTGGCTGTGTGGCAAATGGTAACGCATTTACTTGTTCAAAAGGGCATTTATGGTCAGGGGGTCATTAAGGCCCCCATAGCGTTTCTCTGTTGCTAATTGGACAATCCAGAAAGTCTCCCTCTTTTTGAGCAGAGATGTCATGTCCACGTGTGGAGAGCTTTTACTCTCTCAACAACTTGAATTTTAATATTGTCAAAAGTGTGTTGTTTTTCAGTACAATGAGCGTATAGCGTGGAATCGGTCGCTTTTAATTTGATTCTGGATTTGTGTTCAAGGGAACGCTCGCGTAGGCTCCTAGTGGTAAAGCCTGTGTACTGCAAGTGACAGCTGCACTCGAGCAGGTACACTAGGCCGGTGGATTGGCAGTTGGAGTAAGTTTTTAGTTTGAATTGTCTCTTGTTCGTGGTACTGATGACCATTTTATGTTGTTTAATGTGCCTGCAAATCGTACAGGATCCGCAGGGGTATGTGCCAACTACTAGGGAGCTCTTAAGTTGAGGTTGAGGTAAGCTGGTGTGTGTTAGAACGTCCCCTATATTCCTGGTCCTTTTATGGGCCACCATCGGGAAGTTCTGAAGGCCAGGAATGTTGGAGACCAAGGGCCAGTAACGTTTGGCAATTTTAGTGATTTGAGTGCCGTGAGGACTCAGCGTGAGAGGCCACACTATTCGATCTTCCCTTTCTTTGGTAACCTTGGGTTCTAATAGTGATTGTCTACTGAGTCGATCAGCTCTTTCCCTGGCTCTGCTTAGGATGTGTCCTGGATAGCCTCTACTCCTGAGGTTCTTCTCTAGGAGATCGGCTTCTAATGTGTAATGAGTCAAATGAGTGCAGTTCCGTTTCAGGCGAAGGAATTGACCATAAGGCAAGTTATTCTTTAAGTTGAAGGGAGTGGTAACTCTTGTAGTGCAAGAGGCTATTCTTTTGTGTAGGTTTTCTATAGTTCCTGACTCGAATGGTGTCATTGTGAATGTATGTTGTTACGTCTATGTAGTTAATGCTGTGATGGTCAGATGACGATGTAAAAGAAATTGCATCATGCCATTGATTGAGCCAGGAGTTAAGTGTGGCCATGTCTAAGTCTCCTTTAAGTACAAAGTAAAGATCATCAATATAGCGGAACACTCTACGAATCTTAGAAATCAAAGGGGGGGCAGTAGTAGAAAATAGCATCCGCTTCTCCAGGTGAATCATAAAGATATTTGCAATGGTCGGAGCAACACTGCTCCCCATTGCAACTCCGTCTACTTGTAAATAATATTGGCCATCGAAAGTGAAATAATTATAGTCGAAGACCACGTCCAAGAGTTCCATAAGGAACCTCGTTGGTGGATCTTTTTGATGTCTAGTATCAAGTAGTCCCATGACGATACTCCTGGCTAACTCAAGAGGGACGTGAGTGTACAGAGACACTACGTCCGCTGTTGCCAGGTAGTCCGTAGGGTCAAGTTTGAAACCTTCAATTTTAGAAATAAAATCTTTTGAGTCGAGGATGAAAGTAGGAGTGTCCGTGGAAAATGGATGTAAAATGTCTTCCAAATATTTGGATAACGGTTCGAGTAGGGAAGACACGGCCGACACAATAGGTCTCCCCACTGGGGGGCGCTGTGGTTTGTGAATTTTGGGTAAAGTATGAAAAACTGGGACACGAGGAGATCTATTGACAAGGAAGTCCGCGATAGTGTCCGTGATGTAACCCATGCTATGACCATGGTGTACTATGGAAGCAATGGTGGTCATGTATTTTCTAGTTGGGTCTTTTTCTAAAGTTCTATAGAACTTCTGGTCTGAGAGTTGTCGCTTGCATTCATTGACGTAATCAACTCTGTCCATAAGTACAATCCCCCCTCCTTTATCTGCTTTTTTCCATACTAAGGAGGGGTCAGATCCTAATCTGTTAAGGGTATCGATTTCTGTCTTTGTAAGGTTACTATATTTTTTATCAGTGCGGTGGTCTATCTTCGAGACTTCCCTAAGAATAGTGTCTTCGAAGGTCTTAATGTTGTCAGGGATTATGTGTGGAGTAAATTTACTCGGAGTTTTAAACTTCTGAGATTGTCCCATGTAGGTAGTGGTAGCATCTTTATTGGTGAAGAAACTCTTCAGCCTGACGGAACGAAAAAGTGATGCCAAATCCTTGCGGATGTCTAAATCAGTACAGTTAGGAGTTATGACAAAAGAAAGACCGTGGTTCACAAGGGCTTGCTCCTGTTCGGAGAGTACGTAACTAGAGAGGTTAAATATTAGGTCGGTCCCTTTTTCCCCTTGGCCTTGCGAAAAAAACGCTGGGGTTTGGGGGCTTCCTTATTCTCATTATTCTTGGTGCGGCTCCTTAGGGAATATTGTCCCGAGGGACCTGCCTTGGCTTGTTCTGATTCACCACCACTTAATTCACCAGAGCCACCTGATTGGACTGATTCGCGTGAGAATCGAATCCGTCTATTGCTGTTAAGGTTAGTTTTAGTCTGCCATTTAAATATTTTCCCTTCCTTATAGTCCCTCTCATCGCGTTTCAGCTTGGTGAGTTGGGCTTTTTTCAAATCGTCAAAGAGTTTCTGGCAGTCTTCCTGGATTTTATCCAGGTCTGGCTTATTCGTGGTGCTGCTAAGGGTGGTTTTAAGAGTAGCAATCTGCTGTTGTAATCGTCACTCTCAATGGTCGCTTACGAATTATCAAGACCAAAAGATCCCTGGAGCATTTTTCCACTATGGCTATCCATGATTTAATGAATGCCGGGTCGTTCTCATATATACCTGGTTGGACATGTACCCTAAGGCCTCTGGGAGTAAGGGACCGCCTCACATATGCAGACAAAAATGCTGCATTGGAATTAACACGCACAAGCCTCGTCTCTGCATCAAATAGATCGTCTAGTGTAGGTTCTAGTTCAGGATTAATAGCCTCAGTGGCATCCTCCATAGGTGGACAAAATTGCCATCTCCGTATGGCAGTCTCGACCTCCTGTTCGTTGAACGAACTCACAGTCTCTGTGTTAGTAAGGTCTTCCATGCTAAGGCCCAACGAACAAAGTCGTATATACAGTAGACAAAAGCAGTGGGCAGCACCGTAGTGTAATGCTAAACAGCTATTTAAGTAGGCAAATAAATCAATACAACAGTGGTAATAAAATCAATCAATTCATTGGGTTGCAAAAAATAATCAATTATTCTCCACAATGGGAAGTATGCATAAGTGGGAGGGATAAACCACTATAATGGGTACACAATCATCAATAGGCACAATGGCTGTACAGAAATAGAAGTGGGTGGACCACTGTAGCAATCGGGCTATACAGTATACAGAATGCAAAATCAAGGCATCAATAAGCACAAAGGCGGTTGAACATAAACAATAGTAGAGGAGTCAGTGTGGAGCAGGAAGGTTGAAGGGCCTTCCTAATCAGCTCGAAAGTAATTCAATACTTCACGATTAGTGAGTATGAAATAGCAGGATGGGAGTATCCCCAATGTTCCGAGTCAAGCGGAAAAATAAAGCTGGTGACGCTCAGAAGTCGTAGAAGTGTAGACTCTCATGGGCATGCGCAATGGCTCGCCGCTGGAGGATTGCGGGCCGTAGTCCAGCTAGGCTCGCGTAGTTAGCCCGGTAGCCCGAAAGCCGCATGCGCATGCGCGACGACAATGGCGGCCCGCAAAGGCTGCTGGAAGAGGTAGTTCGGGAAGAAAAACAGGGCGGCCTGGTAATGAGTGGTGTTAAGGATGGTAATGAAGGGACCACTGCTGGCAAGATAGGCGTAGGCAGTGGAGGGTCGCCTGACGGGCGGTGAGCTCTCTCCTGAGCCGGCTGAGGGCCGTTTCGTCGCTTGGACTTCCTCAGAGGCGTAAATGATAGCCCTCAATTCACGTGTATCTAAACAATCACAAAATTATGAATATAGAATCTTAAATGAACGGTGGGGTCTGGGCATGTAAGGGAATAACTATATAAAGGATAATTACAGTATAGAGTTGTTCAGACTTCACGGAGGACGGACCACTCCAAAACTGAAATGGCAACGTTTGGAGGTTGTCAAGGGCTTTTTTATAGGATTTTAAGGCAAGCTTTTAAGGGGGACTCTCCTAATGTAAAGAGTAGGGTCAGCAGGAAGTAGAATAGGGTGGCTGTGTGGCAAATGGTAACGCATTTACTTGTTCAAGGGCATTTATGGTCAGGGGGTCATTAAGGCCCCATGCGTTTACTACTCTGTTGCTAATTGACAATCCAGAAAGTCTCCCTCTTTTTGAGCAGAGATGTCATGTCCACGATGGGAGAGCCTTTTACTCTCTCAACAACTTGAATTTTAATATTGTCAAAAAAGTTGTTTTTCAGTACAATGAGCGTATAGCGTGGAATCGGTCGCTTTTAATTTGATTCTGGATTTGTGTTCAAGGAACGCCGCACAGGCTCCTAGTGGTAAAGCCTGTGTACTGCAAGTGACAGCTGCACTCGAGCAGGTACACTAGGCCGGTGGATTGGCAGTTGGAGTAAGTTTTTAGTTTGAATTGTCTCTTGTTCGTGGTACTGATGACCATTACGATCCTGTACGATTTGCAGGCACATTAAACAACATAAAATGGTCATCAGTACCACGAACAAGAGACAATTCAAACTAAAAACTTACTCCAACTGCCAATCCACCGGCCTAGTGTACCTGCTCGAGTGCAGCTGTCACTTGCAGTACACAGGCTTTACCACTAGAGCCTACGCGGCGTTCCTTGAACACAAATCCAGAATCAAATTAAAAGCGACCGATTCCACGCTATACGCTCATTGTACTGAAAAACAACACACTTTTGACAATATTAAAATTCAAGTTGTTGAGAGAGTAAAAGGCTCTCCACACGTGGACATGACATCTCTGCTCAAAAAGAGGGAGACTTTCTGGATTGTCCAATTAGCAACAGAGAAACGCTATGGGGCCTTAAGGCCCCCTGACCATAAATGCCCTTTTGAACAAGTAAATGCGTTACCATTTGCCACACAGCCACCCTATTCTACTTCCCTGCTGACCCTACTCTTTACATTAGGAGAGTCCCCCTTTAAAAAGCTTGCCTTAAAATCCTATAAAAAAGCCCTTGACAACCTCCAAACGTTGCCATTTCCGGATTTTGGAGTGGTCCGTCCTCCGTGAAGTCTGAACAACTCTATACGGTAATTATCCTTTATATAGTTATTCCTTACATGCCCAGACCCCACCGTTCATTTAAGATTCTATATTCATAATTTTTGTGATTGTTTAGATACACGTGAATTGAGGACGCTATCATTTACGCCTCTGAGGAAGTCCAAGCGACGAACGGCCCTCAGCCGGCTCAGGAGAGAGCTCCCGCCGTCAGGCGACCCCTCCACTGCCTCACGCCTATCTTGCCAGCAGTGGTCCCTTCATTACCATCCTTAACACCACTCATTACCAGGCCGCCCTGTTTTTTCTTCCCGAACTACCTCTTCCAGCAACCTTTGCGGGCCGCCATTGTGCGTCCCCGCGCATGCGCACACGCGGACGCCCACAATCCTCAGCGGCGAGCCATTGCGCATGCCCATGAGAGTCTACACTTCTACGACCTTCTGAGCGTCACCAGCTTTATTTTTCCGCTTGACTCGGAACATTGGGGATACTCCCATCCTGCTATTTCATACTCACTAATCGTGAAGTATTGAATTATTTTCGAGCTGATTAGGAAGGCCCTTCAACCTTCCTGCTCCACACTGACTCCTCTACTATTGTTTATGTTCAACCGCCTTTGTGCTTATTGATGCCTTGATTTTGCATTCTGTATACTGTATAGCGGATTGCTACAGTGGTCCACCCACTTCTATTTCTGTACAGCCATTGTGCCTATTGATGATTGTGTACCCATTATAGTGGTTTATCCACTCCCACTTATGCATACTTCCCATTGTGGAGAATAATTGATTATTTCTTGCAACTTAATGAATTGATTGATTTTATCACTACTGTTGTATTGATTTATTTGCCTACTTAAATAGCTGTTTAGCATTACACTACGGTGCTGCCCATTGCTTTTGACTACAGAACCTAACCAGCCTATTTTCTGGCCAATCAGGGGAGGGAATGGAAGTCTGAATACCGTGTTTCCTCGAAAGTATGACACCCCGATTGTAAGACGATCGGGGTGTCAGGGGTGTCAGGGGGTCAGCTAATGTGCCGTACCCCGAATGTAAGCCGTACCCCCGGCCGCCGCGTCACTCAGTCCCGCCTCCTCCTCGGTCCCGCCTCCTCCGCCGCCTCCTCCTCCTCCGCTTCCCCCCGCCGCCGCTTGCCTCCGCCGCTGCTGCTTGCCGCCGCCGCCTCCCCGCCGCCGCCTCCCCCGCCGCCACTTGCTGCCGCCGCCTCCCTCCGCCTCGGTGCGCCTCCCCGCCGCCTCCCCCGCCGCCCCCGCTACCGCCGCCTTCCTCCGCTCGGTGCCTCCCCCCGCCGCCTTGCCGCCACCTCCGGTGCCTCCCTCCGCCTCGGTGCGCCTACCTCCGCCCGCCCGCTTGCCTCCGCCGCTTGCCTCCCGCCCGCCGGCTTGCCCTCCGCCACCGCTTGCCTCCTCCTCCATAGCGGCCCACGCCTGTGCCAGGCGCGGCTGCGCCTGGCGCATCCAGGCCTTCTGCCCATCTCTGCCCATGGGCGAGGTAATGAGCGCGTCTGACGCAGGCGCGCTGACGCAGCTGGAGCCCGCGCCTGCCGCTCAGGCCTTCTGCCCATGCGCAGACATTCGTGCATGGGCAGAAGGCCTGAGAGCGCGCGCGCGCGGCGCCAGCGCATCAAGTCCAGCGCGCCTGCGCCAGACGCGCCAGCCTCTTCGCCCATGCGCAGACATTCGCGCATGGGCAGAAGGCCTGAGTGCGCCGCGCAGCCGCGCCTGGCGCAGGCATGGGGCCCATATGGAGGCGGCTAAGGGCGGCGGTGCCAAGCGGGCGGCGGAGGCAAGCGGCGGCGGAGGCAAGCGGCGGCGGAGGCAAGCGCACCGGAGGTGGAGGGAGGTGGCGGCAGCGGCAAGTGGCGGCGGGGGAGGCGGCGGCGGGGGAGGCGGCACCGAGGCGGAGGGAGGCGGCGGCAGCGTAGGTGGCGGCGGGGGAGGCGGCGGCGGGGGAGGCGGCACTGAGGCGAGGGAGGCGGCGGCAGCGGTAAGTGGCGGCGGGGGAGGCGGCGGCGGGGGAGGCGGCACCGAGGCGGAGGGAGGCGGCGGCAGTGGCAAGTGGCGGCGGGGGAGGCGGCGGGGGGGAGGCGGCACCGGAGGCGGAGGGAGGAGCGGCAGGCAAGTGGCGGCGGGGGACTGGAGGAGGAGGAGGAGGCAAGCGGCGGGCGGAGGAGGCGGAGGAGGAGGCGGCTGGGGAAAGGCTTTGGTACGGTAATGTGCCGTACTCGAAAGTAAGCCGTAGGGGGGATTTGGGGGGTCAAACGAAAGTAAGACGCTGTCTTACTTTCGGGGAAACACGGTAGCTATCAGAACTGTATAAGGTGTCCTATATATCTCTGTATGTTTATGTTTGTACATTTTAAAACAAATTGCATTACTTGCATCCCTCTTGGCCAAAAAATTAATAAACCTCTGTGACTTGTCTTCAACCTGGTGAATTGGTTTCTCTGTCCCGGCCTATCTGGTTTATCATACACTTGCCAGGCATGGATCCTCTTATCCGCAGTCCTAGTTAACCACTCCAAACAAACACATACACAATACAGAGTAGCCATTAAAACCATATGAAAATTATTTGCCAGTACTGGCTAGTTATCTCTCTTGGACTTTGGTAGAAATATTCAAATTCTGGGACGCAAAACATATCAAGCTACAAATCGTTTTCTCATATAATGTTTAGAGATCTTCTTTCATTTGTCATTCACACCTTGTGTTCCTGGGTGTTCCCTGTTATCACAGTGGTACAAATGCTATGATATCTGAAAACAATAAATTCCGTTTGATTTGTGCATATGGATGGAAAACTCACAACTAGGAAGTATAATCCATTAAAGCACATATCCCATTACAATACACAGAGTGATTACTGGAAGCTTCTAAGGATTTGCCAACATTGCTTCCAGTGTGAAAAGCATGACAAACTACTTATTACTATATTTACTTGAATGTAATGCACACCTCAATTTTCAAAACCTTGAATCCAAAAAAATGTATTCACTGGCAAATTTAATGCACAGCAGCAAAAAGTGCACTCTTTGCGGTTGCTGTATGCTTCAATCATTTTTGCTTTTTGCAACACAAATGGCAATCTATAGTTTCCTTCTCCAATAGATGTTGGATGCAGAACTTGAGAATTCAAATTGCAATTTAGTTCATATAGCTAATGATCTACGACAACAAATCCTAAACCAAATGCATACCAGTCCCCTTGCCTCTGCATAACAGTAGCAATAGGTTAGTAGAAATCTGAAGTTTAAATATCCCTATTGCCATCTCTTCTGTTTATATGCTCTTGACCTCAAAGCATAAGCATTCCGTTGGTGCTGATGTTGTTGAGAACTCAGTCAAAATTCGTCACTATCATGATGGGCAATCCAGAACTTGTACCTAATTCAAAGACAAACTCACATTTAGTTCCTTCTGTTGGCAGAAGAGCAAACCACTTCATGCTTCAAGACAAAGGGCCTTTTCACAAGTGGCTCAAAGAGCAGTGTTTACTTTATAATAAGTGCTTTGTGTTCCATAAAATGAAGAATGTTAAAAAGCAGAGGGCATCCTAAAGTTTTAGCTTAAATTTTAAATATCACCCAAGACTTCAAAACAAGGATAAGCTTACTGACTGCATGTGGCCCTTGGTGGGACCCCTACCAACTCCCCAAATCCCCCAGCACCCCCAATAGCCAAAAAGCTGGTATAATGGTACGGTTACTAAAAGTGTTTCAGGAGATCTCAACCCCAACAAGCAACCAGGTGTGATGTAATATCACTTCTGATCACTCAAAATGGTTTCAGTAGGAGGAGGCAGCCTTCCAAAGCTCAAACAAAGGCCAAAAGGGCAGAACATGGCCTTCCAAACTTCAGGGCACGACTATCCTTGATTTAAAACCCAACAGAGAATAGAACGTCAATTCAGAAATGTAGTTCAAGATGTTGTCAAATCATGTCTGACTTGAGTCCTTTGTACCCAAGCAAGTCAAACAGTCAAGGAAACACAAAGGCATTCAAAGACTAGATAAGATTTAACATGGGGAACATTGTGAGAGTTTATGTTTTCGGTCTTCTGATATGGGAGAAATAAGGATAATGGGAACTGAAACCCAACAGCACTTGTGGCTCTGAGTTTGGGGAAAGGTTAAAGAACATTATAAAGTCAGATGTCATATCCACAAGCCTTGTATCTAAATCCCCACTCTCCTGACTAAACAGAACCAACTGCAGTCTTCCAGATGTTACTATATTACAACTCTCATCAGCTCTAATCACTATGATGTGTAATGATGAGGAATACAGTTGTAGACCAGCATCTGGAGGGCCACATAAATTACATTGCAAGCCAGACTTAGCCCGTAAGCCTTGTGTTTGACACATGTGACCTGCCACATACCATAAAAAATAACTACTGATATTCTGTGATAAGAGCAACTATGAATCTACCCTGAATTCCACCCCTGCTTTGCAATAATTTCTTCAAGAATGTTTCCACTCTGTAAAACGAATGAATGCATACCTTCCATTGTTTTATTTTGACCGCCACATACACTCTCTTCTGATAACAATCATATTTGCTACAGCCTTAACCTGATAGCTGTCACACCTGCATTTTTACCTGTATGTGTCTAAAGAACAGCCAACACCAGGACCCACACTATACAGGTGTCTCATCTCTGCACAAAGCAATTGCCTCGACAGTCATTCCAGCACAGAAGTTAAATCACACACCTGAAATTGCTTGGTTGAATCTTTCCTTCCCAGTTGCTTTGCATCATGCCTATTACAATACATTGATGGTCATATGCAGGCATCATAAATTGTTTTACAACAGAAAGATAACTTCCTCTGTATCGACTCATATTTACATTGTTTTCTGGAATGAAATATGTGAGCAGCCATCAATTGAGTCCTTTGCTACACTTAGCTTTCCAGGAAGACCTCCCAAAGTACACAAATTGGTTTATGACCCCATCACATACAGACATAATCAGCACAAGAGACTCACTTTATTTGGAAATGTAGGTTAAACATTTCTAAATAGCCAGCTTAAACAAAGTCTGTATTTAGCCTTCATGGTTTGAGCATCTAAAATAGCCTTCTACAGAAATGCTCCAACAATGAGCTATTCATATGCAAGCAATGTTTCATAAAAAGCACAGCAATGAGTTGTGGGAGTCAATGAAATAGACAGACATAACAGTGTTGCACCAACACAGAAGAAAACACATTTCTTCTGTGAATGTGAATGTTTCCAGGGCCAAGCAACTGCAAGAAAGGAGATATCAAAACCAGCACTTGGCCTAACCCCAAATCACAACTCAAATTGCTGAGAAAAAAAAAAGACATCTACACCATCTGCTATATTTCTCATGTTCAGGTGAAAGTGCTGCTACTCATATATCCGAAACGACAGCATATGAAAACAAAGGGCGGATAGCAGCAGATGCTGAGAAAAAGAAAAAACAGATTTAAGTTTTTAAAAAAATTAAAAAACTTTAGGGAAAAATCCTGTCCATATGCCAACTTGATGGTCCACATTCATCTGCAATCATATGCATACATCTGAATCTCAAAAATTACATTCCACATACTTAACAAGCTGTGTCTAGCAATGAGAGCTCACCCCGTCCCCCAGATTTGAACCTCTGCAGAGCTTGCTGACAGGAAGATCAGTGGTTCAAATCTGTGGGACAAAGTGAATTCCCATTGCTAGCTCCAGCTTTTGCCAACCTAGCAGTTCAAAAACATGCAAATGTGAGCAGATCAATAGGTACCACGTCAGCAAGAAGGTAACAGTGCTCCATGCAATCATGCCAACCACATGACCTTGGAGGTGTCTATGGACAACTCTGGCTCTTTGGCTTAGAAATGGAGATGCCCCGAGTCAGACTTGACAAGATTTAATGTCAAGGGGAAAGCTTTACCTTTATATTTACTATAGTTAACAATGTGGGTTGCTTTATCGAGAAAGCTTGCCCTATAATGAATTAATTTTAGAACAATTAATATAATTTCATCATTTCACTATGCTTGACTATCATTTTAAAACTTCAGTCCATGTTCAGAATGGGCCATCGCTATCCATTTGGGTTTGCTTCCAGAGCTCCCCATGAAGATCAAAATCCATGGTTGCTCAAGACCCATCATAAAGGATGGGAAAATGGAAAAGAATTCAAACGAATGCCAAGAAGCATCTACAATAACCACTTAAGTCAGTTTCAAACTGGCCATTGATGAAATCTGTTTTGTAATGTGGGTGATTACATAGGAAATCCTAGAACCAGTTTGAGGGCTGCATGGTGATTACACAAACTTGGAGACTGCCCTCAAACTGGTTCCAGGATATGCAGTATTTGCAGCTTAACACCCATGGAGAATATCTGTTTAATTTTTTCCCCCTGCAGGTATATATTTTATACATGAGTGGAGTGCTCTGGGTATCTGCAAAACAATTCACATTCTGCCAATCTGGTTTTGCTCTGCAATGTGGTTTACATTAGAGTTCAGTATGTGTATTAAAGGCCTTCTTTCAGATTTTCCCCTAGCTTTGCTTGTGTTGGTTTAAAGCAATGATTCCCAACCTGTGGTCCATGAACTGGCCTGCAAGAACTAAAATATGATCTGTGGACTCCCCGTTACTACACCATTGCAACAAGAGCTAATAGTGCTGAGGCTTATTAAATATGGTTTTTTTTGGGTGAGGAGATGGTGACTACTGGATGGCATATGTTCTGTATCAGAAACTAGAGCTGATGTGGTCTATCCAATGGCAATTTTCTGAATCAGCACCCCAAATAGCCAAACCGAATCTAAAGTTGACCAAAAACTGATTTGTAACCCTTTTGGTACTAATGTTGGAGAGTGGTCCCTGGTCAAAGTGGTCCCTGGTCAAAAAAAAGTTTGGGAGCCACTGGTTTAAAGCATTCTCCAGTGTGTTTTCATGGTATCCATCACCCTAGCTGTTGCAATTTGAAGTCAGCCTCAAACTGCGTTAAATGGTTGGGGAACCTGGAGAGCCTTAGAATATATGAAATGGCAGCAGGCTATAGCACAGTGGTTCTCAACCTGTGCGTCCCCAGGTGTTTTGGCATACCACTCCCAGAAATCCCAGTCAGTTTACCAGCTGTTATAGCAGGATATACCTACACATCAACACAAGGTTCAGCACCCAGCAAAATTAAGGTTTGCATTTTGGAATTTTAAAAAAATACTTCCAATACATTGTTGGTTGAATCCCATGGATGCAGAACCCATCGATATGTCACCCCAATCTCTTAAAAGGTGCAGCCTTAGAGACACGGCTAGTAAAGCAACCAGGTGTTTCTTGCTCTTAGAAAGAAAGTTTTATTCTGGAAAAACTCAGAAGATATAGAAAAAATACATAGGACTGGAGCACCGGTGGTGCTACTGAAATGGATGAACCCTGAACAGTGACGTATATTAGCTTTTACAGTTTCACATCCTTTTGGGGTATCACTCAATCAGGCAATTTCACGTCATGATCCATATCCCCATCCTGTGGCCTCTCTCTGTTGAGTTATTATCAGTAGGAACCCTTCATCCCAACCCACCACATACAGGGTAAGTACTGACGCAAATAGGCAGGGGAGGGTCCGGAAGGCCTCCATCTTATCAAGGCCACCTGTGTCCAGCAGGGTGGGCTAGGGGATGCTCACAGATATGGAGAGCTATGACTGCACTTGGAAATATCCTACTGTGTTCACTAAAATGGACTACCAAGTATGTACTGATAGGAGCTTACTTTCCAATAGCCATAAAGTAGGAAAATACTCAAGAACTGAATGTCCAGAAGAACAAGGCAAAAACAGTACACAGGGAAATGTTATTCTGAAAAGGACATTCTAGGGGGGAAAGGCAGAAACAAAGAACTAAGGAGGGAGAATATTTCATTATGCTACATTTAATTAATGTGTTTTTTTCTTACGGGTTATCTACATCTCAAAATTTTGCAAAGTGAAAACAAATGATATGCAGTAGTTAGGATCAATGAGAATCAATTCAGCTCTTTACTGCATATAATAAAGTGTACATTTATGCAACGCCAAAAAAAGAGGATGGGTTTTTTATACATTGTAGTTATAACAGCGCTCCATGCAGTCATGATAGCCACATGACCTTGGAGGAGTCTACGGACAATGCCGGCTCTTTGCCTTAGAAATTGAGATGAGCACCCTCACCCCCCAGGGTCAGACACGACTAGACTTAATGTCAAGGGGAAACCTTCGTTATTTTATATAGATGCAAATTTAAACAGGAAAAGAATAAATGTCATCACAACAAAGGAGATGTAACCAGTTGATCTCTATGCTCAGTAAGTCTATTATACAAGTGTCAATTCTTGTTGGTCAGCTTCAAGGCCTTTCCCTATATTCTTTAACTGGAGTGGACTGGATGTCCCTTCAAAGGAGGATACTTTCAGTTTGAGGACTGTATTTTGGCAACCTTTCAAATGAAATATTGCCTATAGAACTGGGGGCACTGCCACCCTAGAAGGGGAAAAAACATTGTCTTGTGATCACGGCACATGAATCATTGGTTATAAGACTCAAAGGGAAAAACCTTGGAAAACTCACAGTGGGAATGGCAATTCAAAAAGCGAGTCACTGGTGTAAAGTTGCACAGACTACAAGTGTAGTAAAATGCTAGAGCATCCCTGATTTTTCTTCACTAGTTCCCATCAGTAATTTCTATGTTCATGAGGCTAGATTCAACATGAGCCTCTGGTACGTGTAGGATGTGGGGATTGGATGTGCTACTGGTTATAATTGCAGCTAACCCCCAAAATAAGCATTGCACAGATAGATCCAAGTTAAGATCAAAGAGCAGCTATTCAGAAGTTGGTATGTTGGCAGAAGCTATTTGTATCTTGCCGTGGCTTAATTCTTCCCTCTCTGCCTTGCACACACCTAGTTTTGTAAAGCTGGTCATTTCTCAAAAGCCACATCTTCGCCTAGGCACAACACACCCTCCAGTTTGGCCCCAAGATGCTGAAAATCATTAGAAGCCACACTTGGTATGTTTTCCATAGTCTGAATATTGAAATGCAGAATGAGAATAGAAGCACAGCAAGAAGATTTAGACATCGGCCACGATGGCCTCCCTGTCATTTCAAATGAAGCATTGTTGGCAATTCCCAAATTGATTTTAAAATAAGCACAGCTTCTCATTTCAGGGACACCTTCAATTCCCTGTCCTTACATCCCCACTTTCCATCCACCCTCTCATCGAAAGAAAATGTAACATCCATGTCTTGCAGAAGCTCAGTCTTAGAATTTGGAATAACTGTTTTTTGAGCTCAACAACTCCCAAAGTCCTACTATCAGCACACCCAGTGTCATTGAAAAAGTAACCTTTACAAGTTTTCCTCTATGTTCGAATCACAATTTGCAACTTACACATAAATATTATGAACTGTATGTAATTTATTTCAAGCTATCTGATATAGCAGACAAATAAGATCGCTGGAATGAAAACTGGACAGGGTTCCTGTACTTTTAATGGCTGTGTAGAAGAGGAAATTTGAGGAGTTGCTACTTATTATCTGGTTGCATGGTAAGAAACACCTGCTGATACAGTCTCCTACACAGCATTCAAGTGCAGGTGCCTTCTCCAGTATTTAATTTAAGAACATTAGGGACTAATAGTTTTCCCCACAATGTTCCAAGGGCCTGCACTGTTCTTGCTACCTCTGAAGAACAGCATATATCACATTCTTTTTCATTGCAACTAGCTGAAAGATACTAATCTGTATCATTGCAAGCAAATTCTACCTAGGAATGCTGTTTTTCTCCCTAGTGATACTGAAGTACCAGGTGCCACAGAGCTCTTGCAAGGTTACTATAAGAAAAATTAAATAAGTCCACTGTAAACTGGGCTTTACAGGCCAATGGATACTCCAACAAAACAAAGTCAAGCTACCCATTGACACAGCAAAACAAAACCCTCAGGGTCAGGCATGTAGCCAGGGGGGGGGCTAAGGGGGCTTCAGCCCCGAAATTCTCAGGGTGGTCCGCGAAAAGGCCTTACTGGTACATTATTTAAACTGTTATGTTTATTCATATCATGATCTGATCACCATGCTCATTATATCCCACATTAGTGGGGTTTTTGGGATAACAATACAAAAGGTTTGCTAGGGTAGACCCTCTTCCATCCAGTCTCAGCCCCCCGAAACAAACTCCCGGAAACAAAATCCTGGCTACGGCCCTGCTCAGGGTTCACACTAAATCAATGCATATAGGTATTATGTATAAGCTTATATGAAGGCAGTTCCGAAATAATATATATCCATAGATAATATCTCTCTCGGCATTATTTCGTGAACGAAGAATCTTAGGAAGGACTCATCCCACGCTTTTTACAAGCACATTGATGACTAAAAAGGCCAATCTGAGATAGGCAAGTTCAGTTGCAGAAAGCACATAAGAAAGTCTCCTTGGGTGATGTTGTTTCCAAGTTGCAGTTCTTTCTGCGTTGTCGTTTCTCTAAAGTTGGATGTATCCTTCGAGCCTGTGCAATGGATTTTTCTGGTGGAGCGCAGCGTGCACAGAACTGGCCTCACCCTTTAAACCAAAGGGTGTCGGGGCCTAGCAAGCTTAGGGCGATGACAGCAAGGTCCTCAGGTCATAGGTTTGATTAGAGCAAGACTGAGAACAAGCCATGAGAGTAAAGACAAAGATCCATCCAGAGGAAAAGTGTTCTTGTCATACATCAAGGGAACCACTGACCACATAGTGAAGCTGATGAGGAAACACAATCTACAAACTATCTACAGACCCACTAAGAAAATCCAACAAATGCTACATTCAGCAAAGAACAAGAGGGATCTTCTCACCTCTGCAGGAGTCTACCGTATACCATGCAGCTGTGGACAAGTCCACATAGGGACCACCAAACGAAGAATTGCCCAAACACGAATCAAGGAACATGAAAGGCACTGCAGACTAATTCAACCAAAGAAGTCAGCCATATCAGAGCACCTGTTGAACCAACCTGGACATAGCATATTATTTGAGAACACAGAAATGCTGGACCACTCTAAAAACCACCATGTCATGCTACACAGAGAAGCCACTGAAATCCACAAGCATGTGGACAATTTCAACAGAAAGGAAGAAACCATGAAAATGAACAAAATCTCGCTACCATGATTTTAAAAAACTCCTAAAATTATATTATAACCGTAAATAAAAGAACAAAACTCAAACACAGCGGAACTTCAGAGAAGAAACGATCAGGAACAGCTAATCACCTCTCAACAAAGAATTCCCCCAGGTAGTAACAGGGCACACCTAAAAACTGCCAGGCCATCAAATGCTAATCACCTAGCTCCAACAGACAATTGTTCTTTCTCCCACCCTGGATTTTCCACAGATATATAAATCCAATTTTCCTAGTTTCCAAAAGACCTCACAACCTCTGAGGATGCCTGCCATAGATGCAGGCAAAACATCAGGAGATAATACATGGCCATACAGCCCAAAAAAACCTACAACAACTCAGTGATTCCAGCAATGAAAGCCTTAGACAAGAAATTAAATAGGAGTTTTAAAATCTTTGCAGATTCCATAGGGCTTTTTCTTTCATGTCAGGAGCAACTTGAGAACCTGCAAGTCGCTTCTGGTGTGAGAGAATTGGCCATCTACAAGGATGTTGCCCAGGGGATGCCCGGATGTTTTATCATCCGTGTGGGAGGCTTCTCTCATGTCCCTGCGTGGGGAGCTGAAGCTGACAGAGGGAGCTCATCTGCACTGTTTCCGGATTCAAACCAGCAACTTTTGGGTCAGCAACACAACCTTCAGGTCAGCAGACCTGCCGGCACAAAGGTTTAACCCACTGCACCACTGGAGGCTCCATTCCATAGAGATGATATAATAATTCACGGGCATTAGGTTGCTATCCAATAGCAACATGGCACTTCATGAACAATAACAGTAAACCAGAAATGAATGTTCAGACATGAAAAGATGAGTCCTTGGGTAAAAGAAGCAGAATATTATACAAGGTGGCCTGCCCAAAAATCTTGATGGTTGGTTCAACTTGTTCTCCTCAGTCAAGGGCAACATTCTTCAGTGTGGCACACAAAGACAATTTTGTGATGGATCAGAGACCACAGGTTTCCATGTAGTTCTTTTTAAAAACTATAGGAATGCTCATTAAAAACCCTTGCTTTAAGAGAGACTCAACATTGCTTTCTTGCAAACTAAACACAGACTAATTTCAGCTAATAACAGTTGATTTGAAAAGTACAGGAAGTCCCCAAGTTACAAACAAGAGTTTTTGTTGGGTTTGTTCTTAAGTTGAATTTGTATGTAAATCAGAACAGGTACATTTTAACTATATATATGGCTGGAGTTACAGTTAAAATGTACCTGTTCTGATTTACATACAAATTCAACTTAAGAACAAACCCAACAAAAACTCTACACACACACATATGCAAACACACACATATGCGCGCGCACACACACACACACAGACTGGATATCATAGGGAAGGGTTAACACTCCTGTAGTGTTTGTTTTGCTGTCTGTGCCCGTTTAGAAGATTTAACCTCACTTTCTGTCCCTGTGATTATTGGATTTTGAAATGTTTTTTTTGTTGTGGAAACAAGGAATGGTGAAAAAGTTTCAGTTGGGACACCTTCTCCCATGATAACTCTTTCTGGAGTTAATTTCCCTTCTGAGGAGTACATTTCTCTCACTTCCTGTTGTCTCACTCCCGTTTGTAACTATAAGTCATTTGTAAATCGAGGGTTTGTAACTCAAGGACTGCCTGAACTTCTTTTTGCAGAATTTTTAATGCAATCCCAGCTCCACCCTTTTAGCCATTTTGGGAATTGTGAAAGAGGACTGGAAAACCACAGACATTTGGTAATGGACTGGAGCACTGTGTTTGCAATAAAAATGCAATAAACTGAAGTATGCTCCTTGGACAGAAGAAGGACATGATGATGATGAGGAAAGAACAGGATTCTCCTCCAGTCAAACCCACAGTAGCTGTGTGTGCCTTTCTGTAGTAGACGACATTTATTTATTTATTTATTTACATCATTTATATTCCACCCTTCTCACCCCGCGGGGGACTCAGGGCAGATCACAATGCACATATACAGGCAAACATTCAATGCCATTTCACATACAACCTATATAGACAGACATAGAGGCAATTTAACATTCCAGCTTCTGGCCACCAGGAGCAGCTGTTGCATTCCTTCATTCTTTTTTGTGTACTTCCTGGAGATTTTATGGCCTTGTAAATCAGTTAAATTTATTTATTTATTTTATTTATTTATTTATTCGGGTTTCTATGCCGCCGACTCCCGAAGGTTCGCGGCAGCTTACAAGAGCCGAAGGCACAATAAAATACAGAAGGTTAAGAACAATTAAAACCAAGCCACACAGTAAAAACAACAACACAGTTGAGGTAGTGGCACAACCAAGATGCACGGGCCTACCCATCGAAGGCCTGCCTAAACAAATAGGTTTTACAAGCCCGCCTGAACGGGAGCAGGTCCTTCATTGCCCGGGTGTCGGCCGGGAGGGCGTTCCACAGCGTGGGAGCTATGACAGAAAACGCCCTCCGGCGGGTGGATGTCAGCCGTGCCAGCTTCGCCGAAGGTACCTCCAAGAAGTTAGCATCCTCGGACCGCAGTGATCTCAGAGGGCAATATGGAGTGAGACGGTCCCTCAGATACGCTGGCCCCAGACCGTGCAAATTTAGCCTCCCCACACAAAGTGGTAACTACATTTCCTACTTGACAGATACAACTGTCTTTCGGGTTGCAAAGGTTGACAATGAGCCACACAATTGGTTGAGAGCTCACCCCGGGCAGGCCTTGAACTCATGACCTTCTGGTCAGTAGAGATCTTATGCAGCTGACACCTAGCCAGCTGCGCCACATTCCCGGTGGGAATGCACCACATTCCCAGCAGCTGCCTTCAAAATCATGTAATGAAGATTTGTGAACAGTAAAACTGAGCAGAAATGAAAAAGCAGATAAACCATCGCAACCGTTACTCAACATGCTGAAAAATAAATCTTAAGTTCAGCCATCAAAATGGAAATTGTAAAATAAAGTTGAGGCTGATGAAAGGAAATATCTCTAGAACTGTACTCCATTCTTTCCATCTTATTTCTGCCTCGGGCACCAAATTTTCTATCAAAGGACTAATGTCCAGGGAGACATCTCCTTTTTTTTAATGGTGGCACATTCCTGTGGCCATTCTGAAAGAATCAAAGTATTCTGATTCTTTCAGGTTACTCCATCCTACTACCCAAAATTAACCACCTCTATAGCAAAAGGCAGTGCAGACAGACGTTCCTTGCTTGATTCTTGCTTGTGCCATGACCTCTCAAAATATGCTGCTGTGTCTTTTGTTGTGAAATTAATCTGCTTCATTCATGGTCCAATTGATGTAGTCTTCACTTGGATTCAAGTTACAGGAAAAAAATAGATTTAAATTAGTGGCTACTGCTGTGCTTTACTGAGCACTTTATTTGAGTTGAGGTTTTGTTAATTTCTGTATGCTGTGGTTTTATGTAAATTGGCATGTCATTGATTTTATAAATGACTAGCTTGGGGACCCGGCGGTGCCCGGGTCATTTGAGAAGTGCAGCAGGATGTAGAGTGGGTTATGGGGGCTCTGTGTGCCAAGTTTGGTCTTGATCCATCATTATTGGGAGTTGCAGTGGTATCATGAAATTACTGAAGGTACTGGAAGTCCCATCATCTCTGGTCCAACCTCCCCCAAAGTGTAGTAGGATGTAGATTGGGTCATGGGGGCTCTGTGTGCTAAGTTTGGTCTGTATTGGTGAATGGATGAGGGTTGCATTGTTTTTAGGAAGTGAGTGAAGGTACTTCAAGTCCCATCATCCGTGGTCCGTCTCACACAAAACAGCACCAGGATGTAGAGTGGGTCATGAGGGCTCTGTGTACCAGGTTTGGTGTTGATCAGTCATTGGATTAGGTTTGTAGCAGTCTTGGAAAGTGAGGGAAGGTACTGCAAGTCCCATCATCCATGTTCTGGCCCCCTCCAAACTTCAGTAGTATGTAGAGTGGGTCACTGGGGCTCTGTGTGCCAAGTGTGGTCTTTATCAGTGTTTGTTGGGGGCCACAGTGGTCTGTGGGAACAGAGGGGTGTGAAAGTACTACAAATCCCATCATCCATTGTCAGTCCTCCCCCAAACCTCACCAGGACGTGAAGGCAGTCATAGGGGTTATGTATGCCAAGTTTGGTCTCGATCAGTGATTGGATGAGGATTGCAGCGGACTTGGGAAGTGAGTAGAGGTACTTCAAGTCCCATGATCCATGGTCCACCCTCCTCCAAACTGCACCAGGACGTAGAGTGAGTCATGGGGGCTGTGTGTGCCAAGTGTGGTCTGTATTGGTCCTTTTTGGTGGCCTCAGTAGTCTGTGGGAACCAAAGTGTTTGAAAGTACTACAAATCCCATAATCCGTGGGTCATGTCCCCCGAACCACACCAGGACGTAAAGGGGGTTAGGGGGGTTATGTGTACCAAGTTTGGTGCAGGTCCATCACCCGCGCTGGTCGTTGTGGCCTGTGAAAGTGGCTGCTACATATCCGCCCTTCCGCCCTCCCGCCCTTCCGCCCTCCGCACACATACATACATACAAACATTCCGCTTTATAAAGGTATACAGATACAGATGATGTACTGTATTTTATGGAGCCCCTGGTGGCGCAGTGGGTTAAACCGCTGAGCTGCTGAACTTGCTGACTGAAAGGTCAACAGCTCAAATCCGGGGAGCAGGGTGAGCTCCCGCTGTCAGCCCCAGCTTCTGCCACCCTAGCAGTTTGAAAACATGCACATATAGGTAGATCAATAGGTACCACTCCAGCGGGAAGGTAATGGCACTTCATGCAGTCATGCCAGCCACATGACCTTGGAGGCATCTACGGTCAATGCCAGCTCTTCAGCTTAGAAAGTGAGATGAGCACCACTCCCAAGAGTTGGACACAACTAGACTTAATGTCAAAGGGAAACCTTTACATTTCATTGTATTTTATGTGCTACTTTGTAAGTTGTCCCAAGTCCTCATTGGGAGGTGGTGGCAGGGTATAAGTGAAGTTATTATTATTATGCCTAAACATTAGGAATAACTTTGATACTAAAAGCTGTTCAGCAGTGGAACATGCTGTCTCTGAGCATGGTGGAATCTCTTTCTCTAGAAGTTTTTAAGAAGAGGCTGGCTGGCCATCTGTCAGGAGTGCTTTGATTGTGTGTTCCTGCAAGATGGGGGATTTAACTGGATAGCCTTTGGGGTCTCTTCCAACACAACATTCCTATGTTTCCCATTATTTTTTCTAGCTCCCCCCCCCCCCCTTACCAAATAAAATAAATTACAGGGGAAGGCTAAACAACTACATGCTGCCTGTGGATGGTGAGTAGCAGAGACTCTTTTTTGACGGGAAGCACACACAGGTAACCTATTATGTCAGCCTTGATTCTTTCTCTCTGCCCCAGTTCTGCTATATGGGCATAATACTGGTTTACTAGATTTTTTGAAGGATAATTCATGTGAATCACAATGGACACGTGAAGGCACTGTAAAAAGATCAAACATTACTGTCCTTTTTAGCTACCTCAAAAGTGCTACAAATGCCCTTTATGTAAATTGCAATGTTTGAGTATTTGCACTGTTCTCTTTTCAGATTTGTAAGACAGCAGAAGTGGCCAACAGTAGCTCACCAGAAGCTTTTGAGATGCTACTCCTATAATCCCTCATTATTGACTAAGTTGGTTATGGTTATGACTGGATAGCCAGTCTTTCCACCCATATTAACAGCCTAGAACTCTTAATCATCACATTTATATTAGAAGTGGGGTATTCTGTGGTTTCCGGACTGTATGGCTGTGTTCTAGCAGCATTTTCTCCTGTGCATCAGTGGATGGCATCTTCAGAGGATCCTTTGAAGATGTCAGCCATAGATGCAGACAAAATGTCAGGAGAACATGCTGCTATAACTGCCACACAGCCCAGAAATCACACAATATCCCAGTGATTCCGGCCTTGGACAATACATTATATCAGAACTATTTTACATACTATGAGTATGCCCACACTGCCCAATTAAAGCATTGGTCCCACTTTAATGATATTACTTTGTCCTATGAAATTGCTGAAATGTGAAATGCTGTAGTTTTGTGGAGTGACCTAGAGAATGTTAAATCTCTCAATCAAACTATAAATCCTGAGGTTTTCACAGGATGGAGCCAAGACACTTAAAGTAATATGAAACTGCTATACATAATGGTGTGGTGTGCATAAGGACCATGGTTCTGGCTTCTGTTTACTAAAACAATCATGACTCATTTAGTTCCTGAAATGTAAGAATTCATGAAAAATCCTGAAACTCATATCATTTTCTGGGCAAGATGCCATGCAACAATTAGACACATTGATTCCCTACAATCTCCAGTACTAAGCTGTGTATACAGTATTAAGTCAAATGCAAGCTACAATCTCACAGCTTCCCTGTGTTGAGACTTTCAGAAATATAGAGACATAGCACTGAGCACTTTCTGAATAAGTACAGAAGCCAAGGTACAATTCATGTGAATCCATCATATTCAACTCAAACATCTGAAACTATAGCAACATTGTGACTTGGGGTCTTAAAAAAAGACAATATAATTAATGCAGCAAGAAGCAATATCCTTCAGTAGCACAACAGCTGAAAAATGCAAGCGTGATAAGAGAGTAAAGAGGATTTTAAAAAGTGGTAGAACACAATAGTTCAAAAAAAAGTTCAAAAATTATCTTTTCCTTTTCAGTTGTCTATAGAACTGAAATTGTATCTTACATAGTATTTTGTTTATTCTAAATTTGAACATTCATCAAAAACAACAGTAAAAAATCTATATGTGCGTGTGTGCATGAGAACCAGTGCAATGTTTCCTAAAATCTATACACTGATTGAACTTGACTACACCACTCCCTCCTCCCAACGATCCTGTTGTAATGACTTCCCATCCTTTGGGTTAGAGACAGTCCTGTACAGTTCTATTCCTCCTTCCTATTACAATATTTTTCTACTCTTCCTTCTAGTATGATAGTAATCTATATATATAAAAGAACAGTCGTCATGTGAAGACTACCTCAAACAGAGAAACCTTACAACGCAGAAACACAAAACTTGCCAACAGAAATAGGCCTCAAGCAAGGTACATTTGTAGCAAAGAAACTCCCCCAAACCTAAAAGGCCCAAAAAACGAGTTAAAAAACCTACATTTCCCAGCATCCTCCGGGATTGCCAAAGACTCCCCCAGCCTCTACATTCTGACAACATGATTGGCTGCCAATAAGGGCGGATTTGCATAACTGCTGTACTGGCCAGCCAACATGAACATTCCGACCCATAACAAACTGTCAGCCAGAGCCTCCTCCAACACTTTCAGATCAGAAGCCCATGATGGAGATCAACACCATTCAAGGGGAGCTCTTCTTCCTTTCCCAAAAGATCTCCAGTGGCTTGGAATTCCACATTAATAAGAGGACCATCCAGCAACAATGGGGTTTGCCAAGGAGGGTGCTCCAGCCCCTCTATATGCTGGCTCCAAGGGATGGAGGTCATCACCAAGTACCTTCTGATGCCCAGCGCTGGAAGAGCTCCCTCAGATGGCCTGTCCATGAGGAAAGCTTCATCGGACATCGACCAATGCGTGCAAAAGACACAGAGCAGGACATCTTGAAAAAGAGAGGAGCAGAAAGTAAGCTAGACATGAAGATCTTGAGAAAGGTGGCTAAAAAGGATACGGAAAGGATTTTTAACAGTCCCCCAACAGACACTGGGACGCACCTGTGAAGATAGAGATCCCCTGACAGGACAAGCCCTCCCAAGCTGATCCGTCCTGGCCATGGTACAAGTCAAACCCAAAGGACTGCAGGCAAAGAGCTGAGGCACAAACATAAAACACCCAATTCACTAACAACAATTCCAACCCTTACATACTCAGACTTTCTCGCATCTCCTAAATAGGGCACAGCAACGCGTGCCGGGTACAGCTAGTTAATTATAAATTCCATAAAAAGATTCTGTCAGTTTAAATCATGAAGCTTTCTATAAAGACGTTCCCCTCTTTAAAATTTGCAAATGTTTCCCAGTGTTCAATTTATTCTTTGTTTATCATTGCCAATTTATCCATTTCCACTATTCTAAAAACTTTTACATTTCAGTCTTTTCTCATCAAAGATCAGACTTATTCTAGTGTTGTGCATATAGCAGCCATGCTGCAATTATCATGTGGTGTAGTATTTATTTATTTACAGTATTTTTCCCCACCCTTCTCAACCCCCGAGGGGGGGGGGGGAGGACTCAGAGCGGCTAATACTTTGTAGCTTAGTGATTTTTGTTTGTTTATTTGTCATTCCCAATAAAAATAATACTGAATTGAACTGTATCTTTGATTTGTAAATTTACTGCAATGCTTTTTATATCATGATTATTCCCTATGCTGGCAAAGAAACACTGAATATAAAATTTTACAAAGTAGCACCTTTTGATGGTTTTTTTTTTTTAAGAAACACTAGCATTTAGACTGGAAAGCAATATTCAGTTACATCAGTGTAGATTTTAAATAAAATAAGCATCTGAAGCTTTCCAAAGAAGGGGCTGTCTCAATCTGTTGAAGCAAAACACACTTGTCCAAACAAATAACTGCCTTTGGGCACCTTAAAAGCAAACAAATGGGTAGTCCTTTGAGGGCGTAGAGGTAGATGCATGGCATCATATTTAAAACTAATAGCTGAGTAATGCATAAATATGTGTGGGAAAGTCATAGGGATAGGGAGCAAGCTTGTTTTCTGCTGCCCTGAAGACTAGGATGTGGAACAATGGCTTCAAAATACAGGAAAGGAGATTCCACCTGAACATTAGGAAGAACGTTCTGACTGTGAGAGTTGTTCAGCATTGGAACTCTCTGCCTCGAAGTGTGGTGGAGGCTCCTTCATTGGAGGCTTTTAAACAGAGCCTGGATGGCCATCTATCAGATGCTTCGAATGCAATTTTCCTGCTTCTTGGCAGGGGATTGGACTGGATGGCCCATGAGGTCTCTTCCAACTCTATGATTCTAGGATTCTACAAATGCAGTGAAGTGAATCACAAAGACTTTATTCTTCCATATGATCCTGCCCATGTTTTGCAATCTTCTGGGGAGGCCCATCTCCCATTCCCAAAATCCTTGAAATATGGGACCCCACTTTAATTGATCCCACTTTAATTGTCATGGCTCAATACAATGGATTCATAGTACCTATAGTCTTAAAAAGGCTTTTGCCTTCTCTACCAAGTTCCACATCACTGAGCCATGACACTTAAAGTTAAATTAATTCTCTCAGAGAAGTTCAGACTAGTACCCTCTGTTTTCCCACATACAAGTGATGACCTTTCTCACCTTGTCAACACAGTGTTCTGGATTTTCTATTTGTTACTTCTGTTGGACTGCCCTTTCAAAAATAGCTTATCCTTATCATTGAATCACTCACTATTCAACTTTTGTATTTGGTAAAAGTTTCACCATGTGGGTTTTTTTTAATCTGTTGTAAGTCATCTTCAAAAGGGCAAAAGGTGGGATGATGATAATATTTTTAAAGTTAAGATTCCCCCTGACATTAAGTCTAGTCGTGTCCAACTCTGCGGGGTGGTGCTCACCTCTATTTCTAAGCCGAAGAGCTGGCATGTCCGTAGATACCTCCTAGGTCTTCATGGAGCACCATTACCTTTCCACAGAAGCAGTACCTATTGATCTACTCATATTTGCATGTTTTTGATCTGCTAGGTTGGCAGGAGCTGGCCCTAATAGCAGGACCTCACCCCCACTCCCGGATTCAAACTGCTGAGCTTTTGGCCAGCAAGTTCAGCAGCTCAGCGTTTTAACCTGCTGTGCCACTTGGGGGAGGGGCATAATTCTTCTAGAATTATGCAACAAAATTGTATTAGAGCACTTAGGCCCCATCTACATTACAATTTGGGATATAATTACACCTGGGATGGGCAATTAATAAATCTCAAAATAAATAAATAAATTTTAAACTGCATTATATGGTCGTATAGGTGGGGCCATAATCATGCTAAGAATTGTAACTCAATATGAAAATTTGATTTTTACTAGGTCTTTTGTCTTATCTACCAGACATTGCTGGTGTCTCAACAAAATGCAACTCTCAGAAGGTGAAGGCAGGTGAAGTGGAGCCAAACTGCATCAATTCTGTGGTGTAGACACATCTCTTGTTTAGTGGCCCAAAACTCAAACTACGCGATATAGGGGAATGAAGGATTGCTGTAAGGTCAAGGACAGAAAAGCATATCTAGCCCATCAAGGAAGGAAGAAGTATTATTAAGACTCAAAAGATGCTGGAGTGGGGAGAAGCAAACTTCCACATCTGTGAGGCAACTTCAAAAGACCTTTCAGTTTCAACAGGCTTTATAAGGTTCATCCTGTCTAAACAATGTACTGGGTTTTCTATTTGTTACTTCTGTTATACTGGCCTTCTAAAATGGTTTATGTATAATTTTTTTTCTCATTTAATCATTTTTAATTTTAGCATTTGGTGAATGTTTAACTATGTGGGCTTTTTTATCTTTTGTAAGAGATCACAAAAGATGGGATTATGATAACGATGGAAAACAATTCGACTAGACCACTTGAGCCTACTCAGTAGGGAAATTGACTTTGATGTAACACAAACACAGTTTGAAGGTACAGCTCTAAAGGGAGGACAGATAAAATTAAACATTTACACTACATATACAAACATTGACCAGAGATAGTTGGACAGGGCTTTTATGTATAACCACGTTTCCCTGAATAGCCCCGGCTTAGCAATTGCAGTTGCTACAGTACTTCTCTGGAGGCTACCTTCAAAATGAGCTTCTTTGGTTTAGATCAGGGCTGTCCAACTTCTACCGGACCTGTGGCCGGAATTCCAGTTACTGATGACCTGGGGGGCCGAAGGGTCTGCCTCCGCCCCCTCCCCGGCTCCGCCCAGGCTCCGCCCCCTCCCTGGCTCCACCCCTGCCCCGCCCCCTCCCCGGCTCCGCCCCTCTCCCGCCTTGAGGTGTCTGTGGAGGACACCGGGCTTTGACTTGGAGATAGAGATGGACACCAAAATCCCAGTCTCAAGTCCCAGTCCCTGCTTTGAACTGGATTATATTGCAGTGTGGACTCAGGGCCCTTCACACAGCCATATAACTCAGAATACCCAGGCAGGAAACCCCACAAAACCTGCTTTGAACTGGATTATATTGCAGTGTGGATTCAGGGCCCTTCCACACAGCCATATAACCCAGAATACCTGCTTTGAACTGGATTATCGGAGTCCACACTCATATAATCTGGTTTAAAGCAAATAACATGGGATTTTATTCAGATGTGTGGAAAGGAAGTCAAATAAGAAGCCAGGGCCCTTCCACACAGGCCTATAACCCTGAATGATAAGGCATAATATTCATTCTGCCTCTGCTAATAATAATAATAATAATAATAATAATAACAACAACAACAGGTTCCTGGAGTAGGAGACCTCCAAGGGCCATCCAGGGCCATCCAGTCCAATCTCCTTCTGCCATAAGGGTAAACACAATCAAAGCATTCCTCACAGATGGCCATTCAGCCTCTGATGATAATAATAATAATAATAATAATAATAATAATAATTACAATGGGTTTCTAGATTAGGAGACCTCCAAGGGCCATCCAGGGCCATCCAGTCCAATCTCCTTCTGCCATAAGGGGAAAACACAATCAAAGCATTCCTCACAGATGGCCATTCAGCCTCTGATGATGATGATAATAATAATTACAATGGGTTTCTAGAATAGGAGACCTCCAAGGGCCATCCAGTCCAATCTCCTTCTGCCATAAGGGGAAAACACAATCAAAGCATTCCTCAGCCATGTTGAATCAAACCTAAACTCTCATGAGAGCAACAGAAAGTACTGAACCTTGAGTTTGGGAGTTGTAGTTTTCCTCCATCCAGAGAGCACTGTGGACTCAAATAATGATGGATCAGGACCAAACTTGGCACGAAGCCTCAGGAGAGGAGGAAGCCGGAAAGGGAATGAATGAGCCCCCCCGTGCTCGAACTCGGTCCCGCCCCTTTTCGCTCTGGCCATGCCCCCTCTCACTCGTGCACTCTCTCTCTCCTTCCCTCTTTCCTTCAGGTGGTGGAAGGGGGAAGGAATGAAAGGGGGAAAGAGAGAAAGAAGGAGGGAGGGGGGAGGGAGGGAAGTAGGAGGAGGAGGAGGAAGAGAGCCTGCTCCTCCTCCCTGCCCCGCCCCTCACACACCCCCGCCAAAAAAAAAAATAAATAAACAATATTCCGAAAACTATTCCCAAAAAATATTCCAAAAAAATATTTTAAATTTTTTTTAAAAATCTTAAAAGGCAGATATCTTGCAGGAGGGTAGGGGGCCGTGGGGAAGGGGCTGGGGGGCCGTATACGGCCCGGGGGCCGCCAGTTGGACAGCCCTGGTTTAGATTGCCTGCCAGTATGATGAAAGATCCATTTGGGAAATTGCTTCAAAGATGTACAGTGGCACACGATGCCATTTTGGGTTTCCCTTATCCAAAAAGTTTCCCTTAGCCAAAATGCTTAGGACCAGAAGTGTTCCCTATTTCAGCCTTGTGGTTTGTTGAGGCACCTGCAATCTTTGGAGGAGGAGATCTTGTAAAATGCATGATGCCCTCAAGCTTCAGATTTTGATCACAAAATCTTAAGGTGGGATCAGGCATGTAGCGGGGGAGTTGGGGGCTTGAGGGGCTTCAGCTCCCCCACCCAAAAAATTCTCAGGGAGGTCCGCGAGAAAGCCTTACTGGTACATTATTTAAACTGTTATGTTTATTCATATCATGATCAGATCACCATGCTCAATATAGCCCATATGCATGGGGGTATTGGGATAACAATACAAAAGGTTTGCTAGCGTAGACCCTCTCTCACTCAGACTCAGCCCCCGAAATCAAAATCCTGGCTACGGGCCTAGGTGGGATAGTCTGCATTGGGCATCATAAATATAATCAGAGATGGAATAAGTAGACTTCCGTAGAACTTGTTCATTATACAAATTTCCTTATACAAACTTTGCCAAAGAGTACTGGTAAATCACCATACTCCCAACAACTCCATACCAGTTAAAGGTGTGTGTGTGTGTGAAACTGTATTACTTCTGAGTCCCCTTCGGGGTTGAGAAGGGCGGCATATAAAAATAGTAAATAAATAATTCTACATTGTCAAACTGAAAGGGTTAATGAGCTTAATAGAGCAAAATGCTGAAATGATAGCTTAGAATAAAAGTGCCCCTCTTGGCAAAAGGGAACAAAGTCGAAGGCCAGGGGGAGATTGTGTGATCCAAAAACACAGGATGTTCGGATGTTCCAATTTCAGTGCACACAAGATGACCTGACAATCCAATGCTTATCTATATACGAATAATATAATGTTTATATATGCTGGCGCCGCATATGTACAGCTTATTAGTTGAAAGTGCCAAGATGGCAAAACAATGGGAAAAGTATGTTTTTAGGAACCTTATTGGATAAGGGGTGTGGGGTGAAGGCTTTACACCAGGCGTGGGCAATTGCCAGCCCTCCAGGTGTTTTGGACTTCAAATCCCAGAAATCCTAACAGCTGGTAACTGGCTAGGATTTCTGGGAGTTGAAGTCCAAAACCCCTGGAGGGCCGGCAATTGCCCACACCTGCTTTACACCATGGCCTAGTAAAAAATGTATAAAAGATAACAAACTTATTGTAACGGGACGGGCAGCTCTTTCTTTGAAGGCACTCACTGTCTTCGGCTGTTTCCGTCTCTGCATGGCCACACTGAAATAAAAGATTTTTGCTTCACCTAAGGAGACTGATTGTTTGTTTCCGATTGCCTGCTCTGCTGGGCCAAGGTTGTAGAGGTTCACTTTCAAAACTGCATTAATTCTACTGTGTAGACACAATCTGTCTTCTACTTTAAGTTACTGTGTGTGATAGATGATCTTGGAGTGCGCACTCCTTTGTACCAGCGCTGTTTGGCAGAGACGGCAAAAACCTTGTAAAACTCGAGGCTTCTCTGCCAAACAGGGTTGGTGCCTCACCATACTACAACTCCATAGCATTACACAGCATTGAGATGGGGCAGTTAAAATCATGTCAAACTGAATTTGTTCTACAGCAGGCCTGGCAAACTTTGGCCCTCCAGGTGTTTTGGACTACAACTCCCACAATTCCTAACAGCCAATAGGCTGTTAGGAATTGTGGGAGTTGTAGTCCAAAACACCTGAAGGGGCAAAGTTTGCCCAGGCCTGTCCTACAGTGTTTTCTACCTCTGACCATGAGGAGAGACAGATGACAAACAAAACTGAGTAGTGACTATTACTATTTATACTACTTATACAATTATTTCTACTATTACATGAAAATAAAAGTTGCTGTTGTCAGACTTATGTACAGGCAGTCCCCAAATTACAAACAAGATAGGTTCTGTAGGTTTGTTGTTAAGTTTGATTTGTTTGAAGTCAGAACAGAACATTTTTTAAGTGGAACTCCAACTCTAAGTTTTGGATAGCATAGGGGAGGATGAACACCCCGGTGGAGTTTATTTTTGCTGTCTATGCCCCTGTTTGGAGGATTTCACCTCACTTTCTATTGTTGTCAGAATTGAATTTTACCAAATGTGGCTTGTTGTGAAAACAAGGATGTGAGAAACTGTGTTACTGTGAATTTTCCGGGCTGTATGGCCATGTTCCAGAAGCATTCTCTCCTGACATTTCACCCACACCCATGGCAGGCATCCTCAGACATTAAGGGATATGTTGGAAACTAAGTAAGTGAGATTTATATATCTGTGGAATGTCCCGGGTGGGGAAAAGAACTCTGTCTGTTTGAAGTAAGTGTGAATGTTGCAATTGATCGCATTGATTAGCATTGAATAGTCTTGCAGCTTCAAGGCTTGGCTGCTTCCTTCCTGAGGGAATCCTTTGTTGGGAGGTAATTAGCTGGTCCTGAGCTGCAAGATCAAGACTAAGTCATGAGAGTAAGGACAAAGATCCACCCAAAGGAAATGTGTTCTCACTATACATCAAGGGGAGTACTGAACGCACAGGGAAGCTGATGAAGAAACACAACCTACAAACGATCTACAAGCCTACTAAGAAGATCCAACAAATGCTATGTTCAGCAGGAATCTACCATATACCATGCCCCTGTGGACAAATCTACATCGGGACCGCAAAAAGCAGCATTGTACAGGCATGAATCAAGAAACTTGAAAGACACAGCAGTCTAATTCAACCAGAGAAGTCAGCCATAGCAGAGCACCTGATGAACCAACCTGGACACAGCATATTATTTGAGAACACAGAAATGCTGGACCACTCTAACAACCACCATGTCAGACTGCACAGAGAAGCCACTGTGGACAATTTCAGCAGAAAGGAAGAAGCCATGAAATTCTGACTACAGTATTTTTAAAAAACTCTAAAATCAGGACAGTAAATAAAGAGCAACACTCAATTAACAGGGGAATTCCAGAGAGGAAACAATCAGGGCCAGCTAACACTTCCCAACGGCCAAGCCTTGAAGTTGCACGGCTATTCAATGCTAGTCAAGGTGATCAATTGAAGCATTCACACTTGCCTCAAAGAGACAAGAGCTCCTTCTCCCACCCTGGACATTCCACAGATATATAAACCTCACTTGCCTAGTTTCCAACAGACCCCTCAACCTCAGAAGATGCCTGCCATAGATGTGGGTGAAGCATCGGGAGAGAATGCTTCTGGAACATGGCCATAAAAAGGTAAAAGGTTTTCCCCTGACTTTAAGTCCAGTTGTGTCCAACTCTGGGGGTTGGTGCCCACCTCAATTTCTAAGCTGAAGAGCCAGCATTGTACATAGACACCTCCAGGGTCATGTGGCCAGCATGGCTGCATGTAGTGCAGTTACCTTCCCACCAAAGTGGTACCTATTTATCTACTCACAGTTGCATGTTCAAACTGCTAGGTTGGCAGAAGCTGGGGCTAACAGTGGGAGCTCACCCCGCTCCCCGGATTTGAACCTGTGACCTTTCAGTCAGCAAGGTCAGCTGATCAACACTTTAACCCACTGCACCACCAGGGGCCATACAGCCCAGAAAACTTATAGCAACCCAGTGATTCAGGCCATGAAGGCCTTCGACAACACAATATAGGTTCTGTAGGTTTGTTCTTAAGTCAAAAAATTTGTTTTTAAGTTCGAACAGGTACACTTTGAAAGTGGAACTCCAACCATAAGCTTTGGATAGCCCGAGGGTTAAACACCCCGGTGGGAGTTTAGTTTTGCTGTCTGTGCCCGTTGGGAGAAATTCACTTCACTTTCAATCATGGTAAGAATTGGATTTAGCCAAATTGGACTTCCCGGTAGCGCAGTGGGTTAAACCGCTGAGCTTGTTGACTGAAAGATTCAAATCCGGGAAGCGGGGTGAGCTTCTGCTGTCAGCCCCAGCTTCTGCCAAACTAGAAGTTTGAAAACATGCAAATGTGAGTAGATAATGTGCATAAGATCTCTCAGACCAGTAGGTCATGAGTTCGAGGCCTGCCCGGGTCGAGGTGGGTACTCGACCTTTAAGTGTAGCCTGCTGTCGACCTTTCCAGCCCGAAAGACAGTTGCATCTGTCAAGTAGGAGATAAAGGTACCACATTAAGTGGGGAGGCAAATTTCGACTGAATTACAAGGCTATTAAGGAACGCTGAGGAATGCAGAAGGAACAACAAGGGACGCTGAGAGATGAGGAGTGTGTCAGCTCCCCCTGGTGGCCAGAGTTTGCCTCTGTTCGTCTATATGTTGTGTATGTGGAAAACCCTCTGAGTCCCCTTCGAGGTGAGAAGAGCGGAATATAAATAAATAAATTAATTAAATAAATAAATAGATCAGGGGTGCTCACACTTTTTCAGCATGTGAGCTTCTCTTAAAGCAACCAAGTCCAAAACATCTACCTGCCCCCGCCGTGCGCTCCCGCGTGCTCCCGCTACTGTGCGCTCTTGCCACCGCGCGTGCTCCTGCTGCTGTTTTCCACCCGCGCATTGCAGGAAGGAGAAAGCACGAGGCGGGGCATCCAGAGGGAGCGCTCCACCCTGCCTGTCTCGCCGGCAACGGAGGCTGCACAGCTGCTTCTGGACGAGAGAGAGGCAGGGCGCTCCCTCCAGAGCCCCCGCCTCGTGCTTCTTTCTTCCTGCTATGCCCCGCAGGCGAAAGAAACCCCGCGAGAGCGGAAGCCAGCAGCAGGAGAGCGCGTGTGCGCAGGGTGTGGCCGCGCATGGCAGGAGCGCCCCATCCGGCTGGTGAGGTCCGAAGATCACCTGGAAGAGGGCCGAAGATCTACTAGTAGCTCCCGAGCTACCTAATGAGCACCCCTGATCTATATGTTGTGTATGTGGAAACGGTATGTGGATTGTCTGCTAAGTATGTGTATCTGTCCCTTTGGGGACAGAAGAGCGGAATATAAATAAAGTAAATTAATTAAATTAATTAAATAAATAGATCAATAGGTACCGCTCCGGCCAGGGCCATAGCCAGGATTTTGATTCAGGGGGGCTGAGTTTGGTTCGGGGGCTGAGTTTGGTTCGGGGGGCTGAGACTGGGTGGAAGAGGGTCTACCCTAGCAAACCTTTTGTATTGTTATCCCAATAACCCCATTAATGTGGGATATAATGAGTATGGTGATCAGATCATGATATGAATAAACATAACAGTTTAAATAATGTACCAGTAAGGCCTTTTCGTGGACCACCCTGAGAATTTCGGAGGGGGCTGAAGCCCTTAGCCCCCCCTGGCTACACGCCTGGCTCCGGCAGGAAGGTAACAGCGCTCCATGCCGGCCACATGACCTTGGAGGTGTCTACGGACAACGCCGGCTCTTCGGCTTGGAAATGGAGATGAGTACCAACCCCCAGAGTCGGACCGAGGGTAGAAAGCCCTCGAATGGGGTTTGGGGCTTCAACTCCCACCAGCCCTCACGGCCTCAGGACCTTTCCTTTTCCCCCTCAGCCGCTTAAGCGGCTGAGGGGGAAAAGGAAGGGTCCTGAGGCCGTGAGGGCTGGTGGGAGTTGAAGCCCCAAACTCCTGGATTGCCCAAGTTGGCCCACACGCCTAGCCTTGACCCTTGGTGAGCACCTGGTTGCCGAAGACGGCGAAGGCGCACGCGCTGGAGACCTCCCGGGGCCCGAACCAGACGGAGGCGAGTCGCGAGGGCATGCCGAGGATGAAGACCTGGGCCAGGGAGCAGACCACCTGCCCGAGGACGGTGACGGGGAAGAGGTGGGGGCGGGCGCTGCCGGTCTTGACCCAGGCGCCCAGGCAGTTGAGGGCGGCGCCGGCCAGGGCGATGAGGCGCAGGCCCTTCTTGTCCAGCAGCCAGGCCACGGGGAAGAGCAGCGGGATGTAGAGCACCATGTAGCACATGGAGAGCCAGTCGATGGCGAAGGCGCTCACGCCGAAGAACTTGCTCGCGATGGAGTTGATGCTCCCGTACTGGATCCACTGGAAGGCGTTGCAGAAGGAGTACGAGCTGAAGAGCAGGACGATCAGCCAGCGCCGACGGCAGAGGCGCACCTCCCCGGGAGGGTGAGAAGGGCACCCCGGCGGCACAGCCCCGTTGGGGGTCCCGGCGCTGCCCTCCGGCTCCGGCTTGGCGCCCGGCAGCAGCTCGGGGTCCTCGCTCTCCCCGATCGCCATGGCCGCAGGAGGAGGAGGAAGCGGTGGGCTCCCACGCGCGCCCGCTCGCCCAGCACCAGCTCCGATCGCCACCGGCCTCGACGGCGAAGTCCTCTCCCGCTCCGCATTCCTCCCCGCTTTTAAAGTCCACTCACTGACTCTGCCTTCCACGCTTTTTTCCCCTCTAGTTCCCCCCCCCCCTTCTTCTTCTACGCGCGTGGGTGTTTCTTCCTCCCCGGCACGTGACGTCAAGCCCCGCCCACCCGTTTGAGACACGTCGCCCACCCTCTCTCGCTTTCGGATTAGCTACCTGGAGTGTCCCCTTCCAGCCGCTCTGCCCCGCCGAGCAGGGATTGGCTAGCGAAGGCCACGCCCCTTCATTAATATGGAAATTAGAGCGGCCTCTCCGCCAACCCGGCGCGCGGAAAAGCCAGGCCCCACCCCTTCATTAATATGGAAATTTGCTTTCCTCCCGCTTGACCTGCGGGAAAGTGGCAGAAAGGGAGACAGACACAGCCAGTGAATGAATGGGGTCACTTGCAATACAGGTGTAGGCCGGAATCACTGGTTTCTTGAAAGTTTTTCGGACTGTATGGCCATGCTCCAGTCCAGAAGCATTCTCTCCTGACGTTTCGCCTGCATCTATGGCAGGCACCCTCAGAGGCAGGGCCGTAGCCAGGATTTTGATTTGGGGGCTGAGTTTGGTTGGGGGCTGAGACTGGGTGGAAGAGGGTCTACCCTAGCAAACCTTTTGTATTGTTATCCCAATAACCCCATTAATGTGGGATATAATGAGCATGGTGATCAGATCATGATTTAAATGCACATAACAGTTTAAATAATGTATCAGTAAGGCCTTTTCGCGGACCATTCTGAGAATTTCGGGGGGGTTGTGAAGTCTGTTTGAAACTAGGCAAGACCTGGCTGTTTGAGCAGGCATTTGCTGATGAAATATAACGGTTTAATTAGATATATCGAATGACGACAATGTGATGGAAAGTGATTTCAACGTGACGCTGAGAACTGTAATTGCATGTTTTTAATTGCTAATTGGTGTGTTATATGGTTATTGTTTTGTTTGTTTTGATCGTGTTTTGATTGGACAGCAGAGATTGCCTTGTGTAAACCACCCCAATTCACCTTCGGGCTGAGAGGGGCAGTATAGAAATGTGATATATAAATAAACTAGCTGTACCCGGCACGCGTTGCTGTGCCCTATTTAGGAGATGCGAGAAAGTCTGAGTATGTAAGGGTTGGAATTGTTGTTACTTATGGTGTTGTTGGGGCCATGGCTGTGTCGTTGTGGGTTGTTCTGGTGGGTGGGATGTTGAAGTCCTGGGGAGTTGTTGGTGTCAGAATGTAGAAGCTGGGAGAGTCGTTGGCAGCCCCGGAGGATGCTGGGAAATGTAGTTTTTTTACTCGTTTTGGGGGCCTTTTAGGGTTTGGGGGGGAAGTTTCTTTGCTACAAACCTACCTTGCTTGAGGCCTATTTCTGTTGGCAAGTTTGGTGTTTCTGCGTTGTAAGGTTTCTCTGTTTGGGACGGTCGTTCCATGACGGGAACCCCTTTATATAATAGATAAATCAAGGGAGGGAGAAGTTTGCTACTTAAAAGTGGGGAGTGGGGAGAAGCACTCTTCTGAATCTGTTAGGCAATTTCAAAAGAGTAAGAGCAGGAAGGAGGAGGAGGCATGTTTCTAGGAACTGAAAGAGGAACAAGTCAAAGTTAAAAAAACGATGGGGGATGCATCTACACTTGTAGTTTCCCAAGGCCTTCTTTGCCAAAGGCTGCACCTATAGCATAGAATTAATGCAGTTTGATACCACTTTTGCAACCATAGCTCAGTACTCTGGTATCATGGCAGTTGTAGTTTGGTGAGGCATTAGCAGTTTTTGGGAAGGAAGCCCCCTGTAAACCTATAACCCTTTCAACTCCACAGCACTTAGCCATAGTAATTAAAGTGGTGTCAAGCTGCATTAATTCTAGATGCACACATCTAGGTTTTCCCATGCAATGGTATTTCTCATTTCTGCATATGGTTGTGTTAGCTGGGGAGTGAATAAAGCTGAGAGGAAAATAAATTGTTTCAAATAAGGTAGTAGATAATAAATCTACTGATACTGTGGACTGCTAAAAAGATACATAAGTGGGTCCTGGAACAAAACAAGCCCAAATTCTCCCCAGAAGTCAAGGTGGCTAAGTAGACTTCGTTGAAGACAAAATACACTTATCACTAGAAAAGACAATAATGCATCATAAGATAGAAGATAAGATAATGCTTCAATGCAGAGAAAGTCTGCATTACAGATTAAACGATTCAGTCAAGGAAGCCATGGACCCTAAGGGTGTGTCTAACCAGTGGTTCCCATCCTTTTATTGACCAGGGACCACGCTCCAACATTAGTACCAAATGTGTTATGAATCAGTTTTTGGTCAACTTTAGATTCAATTTGATTATTTGGGGGGCTGATTCAGAAAATTGCATTGGATAGACCACATCAGCTCTAGTTTCTGATACAGAACATATGTCATCCAGTAGTCACCATCTGCTCACACACAGAAAACCAGTTTTAATAATCTAGAGCGTATGGAGTAGTAGTAATTTTTCGTGGGTGGTCAGCCTCTCCCCTCCTGACATCCCAATTGCCTCAACTATAGGGGGGTTTCGCAAGACCAATCGCGCTCATTGTTGCATGGTTTCAAGGCAACTGTAGTAATGGTGAGGCTGCTGACCATATTTTCATTCTTGCGGACCATTGGTGGTCCATGGACCATGGGTTGGGAACCACTGGTCTATACTGTAGAACTAATGCAGTATTGATGTTGAGCACCAATGGTCCCCTGTGGCAAAAAATACATAATTGGAACTGTGGCAAGAAAGACCCATGGAGAGTGGGAGCCCGGAGTCCACCTGATCGGCTATTCAAATGAGAGGAGTGAAGGAGCCCACCAGAAGCTACCTGTGCTTTGGATACTTTTTATCCAAAACCCTCTTCCCCTTTTATTACAAAGTATCTTCTTTAATAAATGTAGACTTCTGTGTGTTATCCTTATACTTGATTCTTTGTGTCCCCTTTGCCTTCTGTGTCTTTTTCACTCCTTTTGCAGTTGACCCTGGTAATCTTAACCCCAACTAATCCTGAGGCACCCCTTGTCCCTGTGGGAGCCCTCAGTACTCATGAACCACTTTGTGCATGTGTAATGCCATATTTTATGTCATTTTTTTTGAGTTATGAAGCCGTTGAATCAAGATTGTGGTAATTTTTCACCGGCACACCTTGACCCTGGAATTTCGTCCAGTGTTTTTCTTGGTCATCACCTTGACAATGTACTCAAACACCCATCACCTCTGGAATCAATCCATCTCTATTGAGTCCCATAAAGCTGGGCTGCCCATTCTTTGTACAGCCACATGGACACAAAAGGAACATTAATCACCTGGCACTCTTCCCTGATACTGGTAGGTCCTGCCCCACTTATTCAAGATTCCATTTTCCCCTTTCCCAGGAATTTATTCCATAATCACATGACTTTGGACAATACTCTGACACTGACAACAATGGACATGGGCGCCGTGGGTTACTCATGATACAAAGGACAAACAAACCCATAACCATCAGGGATCTGCTGGCCCTTTTTTGTTTGTCTCAAAAGAGAGACAATGTGATTCATTCATGAAATTACGTACTCTTTTGTCCAGTTGGTCATCCTTCTCCCCATCAGCCATTGGAGAGCAGAAATCTGCATTAGAAGCAGGGAATCATCTTTGATTGGCTGGCGGGTGCCGCTGTTTTGCCTCACAAAGGGAACCCTCCCAGCTGGCGTGATGTCAGAAACTGGCTGCACCAGTCAGCGTGAAGCCGGCCCCAGTTTGCTTGTCGGGTTTTGGTATCTGTGCAATGGGTCTTCTTGCTATCTGCAGTCCAGATCTCACTATGCACAAACCACTCTAAATTGCTCGATTTTAGTATGTCACCTTTTGTTTTAATGACTTAAAGCTATGAAATCATGGGAGTCATGGTTTGGTGAAACACCAGCACTCTTTAGTAGTGAAATAAAGATATTTGGCAAAGACCTTATAAAACTACGGTTCCTGTGATTCCATATCATTGACATGTGGCAGTTAAAGTGCACTCAAACTGTAGTCATTCTAGATGCGCCCTTGGTCTGCAAATCCTAAGCTGAAATTTGGATAAATAGGGTGACTTGGAGGTCTTTCATTCATGGGGTCTCCATAAGACAAAGTCATGCCTTAAATAACTCAAGTACTTAAAGAACTAAAGAGTGATTATGTAGCCATCCATAACCCCCCTTTTCTGTTAATCCGCTTTATGACCTATTAAGTCAGTGACAGGAGGATCAATTCCAAGAGCAGCTCTTATCCTTATGGCTTTGAATATTGCAAAAAAGTGTGCAATTGCCCCTGCTAATTAGTGTGAGTAGTAAAAACCAGCAGCTCAAATACATAATGGTATAGGAAGAGTTCCAATTATCCATGGCTTAGTTTTCTTCCAAGGTTACTCAGTTTATAGGCTACAACTCATTGGGGAGAAAAGTAATTTGGAAACAATAGGATTGACTGCCATATAAACCCACATAGGCAGGTTTGAAGTGTCCAGAGAGAGGGGCTTTCTTTTACTAAAAAGAAGTGGAGCTTGTTCTGTATGTCAGGCCTCTGTGTCAAGGTCTGTTTCAAACAGGCTTGTCTTCTACTACTTGTTTTTTTCAAATTCGATTTCAATTTTATCCCTGAGATATTGGATAACATTAATTCTAGAGATCATCTTGTCACTGTACTCACTTCTAAAGACACACGCACATATATATCTATATCCCAGAACATTATGGAAATCTTTGTGTACAATAGAGTTTGGGAAATGGAAAATAATTCTCAGATTATCTGTATCTATCTTGAGTGGATGAATCTGGGAGTTATGGTCCCCAAAAAAGTAATTTTCCCAAGCTTGACTCTATAGGTATTTTATAGATAAGCAAATAAATAAATAAATATTATCTCTTTTTCATCCTAGGATTCCATATGATTTCCTAACACTCTTGATTATATGCAAGGAGCTCTCTTAACATTCTTGTAAATACTCTTCAAAATTCATTATGTTGTTGGGTTTCCATGACCCTCTTTGTCATGTGCTTTCCCCCATATTATGTTGTCCTTTGGACATATACAATAGTAGTATGCAAGCCTGATCCTATGTAGATTTGCCCTGAAACAAGTCACATTGTTGTTAGCTATTACTTATTTATTAGATCAGCTTAGGTACTTTGTGATACCAGAGTTAGGGATATTGTAGTGTTATGTATAAGAAATAGTAATTGTGTGCTTTTGTTTTTTTATGAACGCTCCCATTAGAAAATGCATAAGGATGAGGTTGAACTATAACTCCCAACATTGTGACTTAATTCCCTTCAAACTTGGACAGTATTCAAAGTTTGCTATGCTTGGCACGCATGCCCAAAGTTTGGTATGTGTGCCAAGCTCTTGTGTAGCAATTCCCAAACTCTGGTCCTCCAGATGTTTTAAACTTCAGTTTCCAAAATCTATGACCCTTGACCAAACTGGCTGAGACTGCTGGGAGTTGAAGTCCAAAACACCCAGAGGTCCAGAGTTGTGGAATCTACTCTAGTGGCTCAACAGATTGCAAACCATGGTACTTGAAGTAGAATAGTAGCGTTCTAATTAGGCAATGTGAATGTGCTCCAGGTTGTCTCTTCAGAGCATAGGATTTCTTCTGAAATGTTGGAAGCTTGCAAATCATGCAAGCACCTCTGATACCTATTTATCAGGGAATGGGAATTTAAACATTTTGTTTAACAACATGTTCTCGGAGCTGCTCTTGGAATTGATCCTCCTGTCATAAAGCAGATTAAATTGATCCATCTGGAAGGCTCCAGGAATGGGAATTTGTTAAACACTTGCAATTTCTTTAATATATCGTAGGGGAGGGGAGAGGAGTTGAGGAAAATAGGCATTGTACAGAGTTATTTTTCATCTTTAATACACTTACAAATATTACTTAAAGTATTTAAAGTACCACATATCCTCTATAACTGTAGTTGCCAAACCTGTTGTCCATGGACTACTAGTGATTCACAAGAACTAAAATATGGTCTGTGGCCTCACCATTACTACCCCATTGCAACAACAGTGACCGGTCTCAAGAAACTCTCTTATAGTGCCGAGGTTTATTAAATATGGTTTTCTGTGGGCAAGTTGATGGTGATTACTGGATGACATATGTTCTGTATCAGAAACTAGAGCTGATGTGATCTATCCAATGCAATTTTCTGAATCAGCACCCCAAATAACCAAACCGAACCAAAAGTTTACAAAAAACTGATTTGTAACCCTTTTGATACTAATGTTGGAGAGTGGTCCCTGGCCAAAGTGGTTCCTGGTCAGAAAAAGGTTGGGAACCACTGCTTTATAACAAAGAGAGAAGTGTTATTGTCCACTAATTGTTAATCTAGTAGTCGTGCCTTCTTTATCTTCTTTTATTATTTCCTGTTCTTCCTGTCTTCCTGGTTCTTCATTGTTGTAATTTCATCAATTATTCTTGTCAGATTATTTCTTTTAAATTTTTGTCTAATTTTAATTATTACCCAGAATTTTTTAAAAATGTAATTTAATCTGTTAGTAGGTTAGTAACTTATATTATACAGACAAGCATTTTCTATGTATCACTGACACTATTGTTCTTTCTTCCCCTTATCACTACTCAAAGCTTATATACATCTGTGTATCAATTTACCCTTTTGGAGAACCACAGAAATGTTACTCTTCTGTGTACTTGATAGGGAACGATTGTCTGATTAAAACATCTTAATCAGAAATGCCACTTTGTGCAATGAAGCATACTTTTAAGTAAGCTGTGGATAGAACAGCAATCTCAGTAAAGTAGGAGCAGAAGTCGCTTTTGACATTCTTTCTGTGATTATTGCCCATGCTTGAGTATTTAGAGACCTCACGCAGTGCAAGTTTTTAATGCTGGCTCTTCTAATCCTTGACACTAAGTAAAGACTTAGCCCCACTAAGATTTTTTTTTAAACCCAGAGAAGCATTTTTTATATGTAGGTGACCAAACCTACAAAATATTGAGACTTCTGTAGCATGGAGGCAGTTATTCAAAGCTTGTGGGAGGTTGTAAATGTAAATAAATAAAAGCTTTACCACAGTTTCCAAACTAAAATATACCCTGGAGTATAATAAAGTGTCACTCGCTCTTGTGTAACAAGTAACAGTAACTTTACCTCAGTACAAAAGGTCAAACAGAGCAATAATATATACAGCAGTCTCTCTGAATTCACACAGAGAACAGAGGGAATAAATAATCCTTTTAATCAGTCTTTAAAATATGCTTCATGCCCTAGAAATTATCAGGCGTCAGAGTTGGCAGCCATTTCTTTCCTGGCTGTTTCCAGTCAGCGCTCTCTTTACTCTCCAAAGTGAAAGTGGCAGTTAAAACCGTTTATCTCAGCAGCAAGTCAGAGACAGTATGCAATCAGAATCCTGGCTCCTAGTATGCTCAGCCAAGTAGCTGCTGCCACATGTCTTTCCAGTCAACCCATCACATCATAGTGCCCTTTTACAAATCTCCACAAAGATGTAATGTTAATCATTTACCTCAATGGCCCTATATGAGGGGTCATTGGCATTACGTTTTATGTATTCTGTTTATAGTCCATTTATAGACTACAGGTGACTTAAGAAGTGTTTTACTAGCTTTGTTGTAGAACCATGAGCCAGAATAACTTTAATTGGTAAGCAAGGTCAATCATCTTGATGGGATTAAACAAGCAGTTCAAACTTCAGCTGGCATGTACACATACTGTAGGAGTAATAAAATGTAATACATGTACATTGTAAGCAAGCGTAAAGTGTTTTATGAAAATATCTCTGTGAACTGCTTGTTTAGATTCTAAGATGTGGAGTGTCATCTTAGAACTGAAGCCAACCGCTGCCTTTTTCAAAAGCCCTGACCTGTTTAAGTCTTTCAAATATCCTGATGAAAATAATCAATAGCTATTTCTGTATTTGACTATAGTTTCCTGCCTGCAAGACTTGGTATAGATATTTATTCTTGTTCCATGGAACCTTGGATCTCTCATCGACTCCTCCAACTCTGAAAGCCTAGGGGCCTTTTCACAACCCATTGTTACAGTACATTTTTCCCCTTAAGCAATCCCTCATTGTCCAAGTATTCTGGCCTTCCAAGTTCTTGAAGGACACCTGTGCATGAATTTTTTTAATGTGTCGAGGTTGGTGCATGGTCGATCAACACATGGTCTTCACAGAGTGAGGACCCCAAGCAGTGGCATGGCTAACATGATGATGGTGGCTTCTCAATTGTTGCAGTCTTCTTCCGCCTTCACAGCCATTATAATATGTACCATGTTGTCTTCCATTTGATCTGGATTGTACTTGCTCTAGAACCTTCCCCATGGCCCTCCTGGGGGTGCATGACTCTGGTGGTTATGCCTGCAGGTTAATTTATACTATGACAAGTTGACAATCCATCACGGGGGCTATGTGCAGTTCTATGATTTAGCTTCATTTACCATGATAGCATCCAATGAAATATCATGGTTTCTAGTCTGGTGAGGCAGTAGAGCTCTTTGTCTGAGAATTCTTAATGTCTCTGGATAAACTACAACTCACAGGACTTCATAGGACATTATCCAGATAGTTACAGAGGAATCATAGAATGCTAACTGTCCGACGACCTCATCAGACTTGATGCTGGAATAGCCACTCATCATGGCCAGGGGCGGACCTAGCTATTCCGGGGTAAAGCGGGAAAATTTTTGCCCCCGTGGCTCCCGAGCATGAGTCGAGCTCAGGAGCCCAGTGCGCATGTGCCAATTTCTGCGCATGCGCACTGGCTCCGGGGCGCACCTCCCGCTTTAGAGCCCAGTGCACATGCGCCAATCTGTGCGCACACGTGAAACTGTGCACACGCGTACTGGCTCCAAAACGGGAGGTGCGCTTTGGAGCCAGTGCGTATGCGTGGAGATTTTCACGTGTGCACAGGGGCCTCCGCGCATGGGGAGGTGCGGCCGGAGCGCCCCAGGCGGAGGGGCCGGTGGGTCACAGTCCCGGCTGTGGAGGCCCGGCCAGCGCGGTGGTGGGGCAGCACGGCGCGGGCAGCAGGGTGGGGCGAAGCCGGCGCCGCGGCGCCCTCCCAGGTGGCGATGCCCCTCCCAGGTGACGACGCCCTACGCACCTGCGTAGGCCGCGTAATGGTTAAACCAGCCCTGATCATGGCAAATCTGGCAGTACTCGTGGGTGGAACCCGTCATTGCCCAACTCACCCATCTTCCCATCTCATGGGGTGGGGGAGGAGCGTAGGCCACTTCACTGCTGAAGTTGCTCCATGGGGTGGGAGTCAATGGGCTCCATCACAAAAGTATTGATGAACTGGTGAAGGCTGCCGAAATGTACCTCATGTGATGGGGTTTTAAGTGTGAAAGAGCTTTTGTAAAAGGTATTGTTTCAATTCTACCTTTTAAAATTATTGTAAGATACCTTGAAGCTCAGTGTGGAAGAAAAATGCAGGGTCAATCCAAGAAAGAACAGAATGGAACGGAACGGAAAGAGCAGTTTCTCAACTGTAAAACTCCCTTCCAAGGGAAAAGAGACAGGCTTTGTGATTGCTGAGTTTCCAAAAATAAATGTTATTCGATATGTATCTCTGGCACTGAGGTTTGCTTTTTAAATTGTTTTCAACCTGTTTTTAAAATATGTCTTAGGAGCCTTGGTGAATAGGAAAGCAATTCAAAATATTTGTAAAAATAAACTAATCAAGTAAAGAGCAGCAAATAAAGCGTTTTGTACTATTAAGTCAATTTTCCAACCCAAACTGCTTGCAAAGAAGTTATAGGTAAATGTAAAATTTGTAATCTTGCTTTCTGGCCAAGATGAACTATTTGAAAGAGGTTTTTCCATGGTAAACCAAAATGTATGGAAGACAAATACCCATCTGAGATGTCTTCCAATTATGAGAATGTAATAATTCAACTTGGTTACAAATGTCATTTTGCACAATCTTTGTTTGACACCAGTTGCTATTTAGTTTTCACTTCAGATGTTTGGACTTAAGTTCACTTCTTATGAAGTTGAAGACAAACAACACCATCAATAACCAAGTAAACAAAGTATAACCCCTCACGGTGCCAATGTTTCTGGCTCTTGACCTGCCTCTAAACCAGATGAGCCCTTCACAGCTGAGCTCCTGTCACTCATGCTGGCACTGATGTTTTCAGCCAGAGGAGAAAGGCATTTGTTACTATTTTCATGACCTAATTTGCTCTGTGCACTGAACGCAGGAAAGGTTCTTGCCCTAAAGGCTTCTAACTTGAGTACATCCGGAATATGCTGTCACGTACCCAGTATTTTCTAACTCCAGAGTCCAGGACACCCTGCATCTAGACAAATATCAAATGGCGGGTGGGCTAAACAAAATATTGTCATAGATCAATAGGCCCTTTTTGCTGCTGCAAACTGGTGTCAGCAAAACCTGCATAGGTTCCAACTACACGAACCATTTAATGTAGTTTCAAATCAGTATTGAAAAAAGCCCTCCTGCTATGCAGATCATAGAGTTGGAAGGGACCTCGTTGGCCATCCAGTCCAACCCCCTGCCAAGATACAGGAAAATTGCATACAAAGCAAGCACCCCCGACAGATGATTGTACTGGAAATCCTGGAACTAGTTGGAGGCCTGAATGGTAATTATACAAACCACAGAGCACTGTGTTTTGCCTGGGAACCCCCCCCCCCCGAGATATTGAGACAACTTGTAATATTAGCAATCCATGATGCTGCCAGGGTCTCTGCAGAAATCTACACATGTGCCAATTCATTTTTTTACATTAGAGAATATCAGTCAGACTTTATGCCACCAATCAGACACACTGAATCAGATGTAAAATCCACAAGCCTTATTATACCAGGATAATTCTATCTTGTTAACCAACTGTTCTTGTAAAAGGTTTGTTTCGTGGGTGAAGCCCCTTAGCCCCCCGGCTACATGCCACAGGCTTGTTAAAACTGTTCTTGTAAAAGACTGGAAGCACAGGCTTAAACGTAAGACTTACAAACTCCAAGCCATGTAGAGGAATATGACAGAGCAAGGGTAAAGGTTGTGAAACAGTCACAAACTGGTCAGTCTCTTACTGGCTCTGCACAGTAATTACAAGTGCATTTTCACTGATAAGAGCATAAACATTGCCTTGTTGGATCAGATCAAGGTCCAGCTGCTTTAGAATTACGTCTCCAAAAAGACACCTTAGGAAAACTCTGGAAGCATCTGCCTCAGAGCAGAACTTATAAAACCTTTGGTATTAGAACTACCATAGGGACTACAGTTCTCAGAATCTCTCAGCCAGTAGCCATGTTGTCTATGAGATTCTATTTATTTATTTACCATATTTATATACCGCCTTTCTCACCCCTAGGGGGAATCAAGGCAGTTTACAACATACTACAGTGTTCCCTCACTTATCGCGGGTATTACGTTCCAGGACCACCCGCAAAAAGTGAAAATCCACAAAAGTAGGGACTAAACACACACACACACACACACACACACACAATCTCACATCAGCAAGTAGCATCTCAAGTGGCCGCTGTGCAAGTCCTACTTTTATTTTTGTATGTATTCATCCACTGAATATATCCTGACACCATTTTCTTTTTAGGGAGCTTGACGCCTCTCCCGCCTTTCTTTCTCTGCACCGGGTTGGTCTTGTGACATCATGCGGGACCCCCTTCCCCCCCCCCTCCCGACTCCCCGGCCATTCGCCCCTCTAGGCCTGTCCATCATTCTTCCCTCCCTTCCCTTCTTTCTCCCACTTTCAACCCAGAAGGGTTCCCATCTGCAAGGGAGAGTGAGGAAGAGGAGGAGGAGGAAGCAGTCGAAGAGGAGGAGCTGGGTGAGTGGGGTGTCTGCAGGAGGTGGCTTCCCAGGCTGGTATCTCCCATGATGCTCATGGCAAGGAGAGGCGCAGCTCCAGTGTAAATATATACATTACTGTACATATTGAAAACCCGCAAAACGGCGAGTCCGCAAAAAGCGAACCGCAAAGTAGCGACGGGACACTATAATGGCAAAAATTCAATGCCAACATACAGAACACAAAGAAATCATAATAACAAATTGCTACATATAACTATGAACTTAAAATCAATTAAAACCATGAAACATTGATATAGCAAGGCCACTGTGTTTTGTTTCCAGTCAAAAGAGACAGAAGCCAAATTACACACAATTCCTGTTACTCAGCATAAAGAGATAAGACTGATGGTTTGGAGACTGAAAGGCATCCTCACCCCTGGAATGGAACCGGGGGAGAGAGAAAAGGAGACTGAATACTCTATTGCACGAACTCACTATTCTACTATAGTTGTGTTATTGTTTGTAGTGGATGCACACCATGTTGAGCACATTTGTTATCACACTTCTTCATTAGCACAATTGTGTAACAAAGTCTGGAGGAAGAGGAAGTATATGAGGGTCTGTTTGAGTCTTTGTCTTTTATTCAAATTTGCCTTGTAGAGACCTGTGTGTGCCTGAGTACACAAGGGCCCTTCCAGTTAAGGACTCTGAACAACTTTCTAGGACCATAACCCCTACGGCTATCTGTCTATCCAAGCATTTCCTCAAATACAATATTGGTTGGCAAGAGAAAAGGAGCAAAGCTGACAGCAGTGTTGAGCCAGGAGATTTTGCAGCCTGAAGCAAAGAATAAAATTATGCACACGCTCCCTTTTCATGGACGAAGCAGTCTAATCTTTTTTCATGGATGATGATGATGAGCTAGCACATCAAGGGAAAAGCTTCAGGACACAAAGCGAGTTTGGAATCATCCCTGGCCTGGAAGTTTCTGGACCAAAATCTGAGATTGAGGGCTTTATCACACCACACCTTTAAAATAATAATAATAATAATAATAATAATGTTGTCGAGCCATGGTATCCCCCTCCCTATTTTTTTATAGACATGAATGAGACTTGATATATGATTTTTGGTTTGCTGAAGGCTTTCATAGGCAGAATCACTGGGTTGCCTCATAACCTCTGAGGATGCCTGCCATAGATGTGGGTGAAACGTCAGGAGAGAATGCTTCTGGAACCTGGCCATACAGCCCAGAAAACTCAAAGCAACCTATATAATTTTTCCTTTATTTTAAAAATCTTTTTCTGATCTTTCAAAGGTCTTCAGTATTGAAGTCGCTCTGGTAGGATCCAGCAGCAGTTGTACCCTAAACTAGTAAATGTATTTATTTATTTATGTATTTTTCTTCTTCTTCTCCTCCTCCATTTCTATTTATTTTGTTACAAATAACCATCTCTACCATTCATATAGTTATTTCTTCTCCTTTCCCTGTTGTGCCATCCCATCTCTGGAGTCCTTCTTTTCTTTAAGGTCCTATATCTATATAAATAAAAATGTAATGTTCGTTTGTAGGATTAACATAACTCAGAAACCACTGGACGACTTGACACACAATTTGGACACTACACCCCTAACAGAACAACGAGTGACCATCACTCATAAACCTCTCCCAGCATCCCCTGGACCAGGCCCTTTAGGGGAGGAGGATGATCCAAATGCACTGCTTCCAAGCTGCAAGCTTGCTTCTCCTTGGATTTCTTTGAGAGCATCCCAATCCATACATATTTCCTATTCCTGGACTGCAACTCCCAGCAATCCTCCTGATAGATAAAATCTATAGATTGAGATAGATAGTAGATGGATAGATCAATCAGGAGGACTGCTGGGAGTTACAGTCCAAGAAGAGAAGGAAGAAAGGAGAGAAAGAAAAAGGGAGGGGAAGGAGAGAAAGAGGTAGAAAAAGGAGGAAGGAGGAAGGAAAGGAAAGAGGGAAGAGAAGGAAGGAGGAAGGAGGGAAGGAAGGAAAAGGAAGGAAGGAAGGAAGGAAGGAAGGAAGGAAGGAAGGAAGGAAGGAAGGAAGGAGAGGGAGGGAGGGAGGGAGGGAGGGAGGGAGGGAGGGAAGGTTGTCCACAGCAATGCATGGCGGGTACAGCTAGTTTACTATATTTATATGTTGCCTTTCTCACCCCAGGGGGAGATTTAAGGTGGTTTACAACAAATTAATGGCAAAAATTCAATGCCAACATAGCTACATGTAGACAGGTCAGAGGTTCGAATCCAGGGAGAGCGGGCAGAGCTCCCTCGGTCAGCTCCAGCTGCCCATGCAGGGACATGGGAGAAGCCTCCCAAAACGATGGAAAAATATCAAACATCTGGCTGTTCCTTGCGGACGGCCAATTCTCTCACACCAGAAGTGACTTGCAGTTTCTCAAGTCGCTTCTGACATGAAAAAAATGGAACAATGGTATAAGGAACATCTCATTAAACCTACTTGCTTCTAGTCAGAATGACCAGAGTGAAGGGTGAGCCCTCGTGCCACAAAGATGTGAGATTGGAGAGAAAGGTAACTAACTAATAGGCCTGGTTGATCCATGGTTTTAAATGGTTCAAAAGCACTTACAAAAAGAAAGTTCTAGTGGTGAACATTTCAGAACTCTATCAAAATTTCATTATTATTTCATTATTGACGATTTTTAAGACAGAACCAATTAGGAACTGCCATTTATAATGAAATTTTGAAAGTTTTGTTTGAAATGTTCACCGCCAGAACTTTTGTTTTGTAAGTACTTTTGAACCATTTAGAACCATGAATCAACCAGGCCTACTAACTAGACTTGCTGGCTAGTCATTGCACATCAATGCAACAAAATCAATGAAGCTTTGCAAATTAAAGCAAGCTGCTTCTCTACTAGCTGAACCTGAGATTTACACAGAGCCACTGCCTTTTTCCCACCAAAACTGGATAAGTTGCATGCTTGTCTCTCACCTGGAGATAACTCACCTGGAGAGAAACTAGAGATACCCTGGGATTATGCAACCCTAAGCTATGTGCACACAGTTGTCTCTTCAAACACCTTGCTGCCACTTTCCAGTATCTATTGCCCTATGGACTGTTCTGAGGTGGACAACACATGACCCCATCAACTTTTGCAGATTCCTAGCTTAGATTTTTTAAAATTTAAACACGGAGATTCTTTTTCCAAGAGACTTTATAGAAGCCCTATAATGAATCAAAACCTGGTTAAAGAGGAAGCAGTGGTTCGTTCTTACAGTGAAGTGATGTGAGCAACAGGGTTCTTCTGGGATTTGTATCTGGGCCAGAGCTTTTTAGCTTGTTCATAAGCAATTCGGAGTAAGGAGTGAACACTGAGGTAGCCAAGAATACAGATGGCACTACATTATTTAGGATAATAAAAACAAAATATAGGGATTGGAGCAAATCTCTTATTAAAAAAAGATTACAAGGTAAAAAAAGAGGCAAAGATTATGCTTGTGGTTATGTGTATTCAAGCTATTTCCCAGTTATAGTGACCCTAAGGCAGGCCTGGGCAAACTTGAGCCCTCCAGGTGTTTTGGACTTCAACTCTCCCAATTCCTAACAGCCTACCAACTGTTAGGAGTTATGGAAATTGGAGACCATAACACCTGGAGTTTGCCCATGCCTGCCCTCAGGGATTCTTGGCAAGATATATCTGAAGTTGACCCCCAGGACCCCCTGCTTCCAAGTTGGGCTGGCCTGCAGCAGGGAGTTCCACAGTTCCAACATCCCATCTTTGGATTCTGAGTCCCCGAGAAAGTCTGTGTTCCATGAGCTCGCTATGTGGACTCCCCAGGGGTTTCATGATGCCAGTAGACCAGATTGCCAAAACCCACCACGGCAGGGATTTGCAGTTTCCAAGAACCAAGGACTCTCCTGAGGCAACAAAATATTGAACTTTTTCCTGCAACTATATGGATTGTGGGATGGGGGTGGGATGGGTTGATATGAAATATGGTTCCTATTCCCCTATTTCCTATATGTTTTATTCCTGTGTCCCCCTATGAAATGAAGTTTGAAGTGTCACCTTTTCATGAACCAGCACACACCCCCTGGCTCAAGAGAAACTCACACCCTTGGGCCAGGAAGTTCCTTATCTCTGGGTTCAATCAAAGACACCTGCATGAACAATAGGTGAAATCTGCCCTTTTCCTGGCTGTCCCAGGAGCCCCCAACAGATTATCACCTGGCTATGGAAAACTGGCTTCTGAGATTAGCCTGCCAGGGACCCATAAGCCGTTTGGCAACAAAAGGGTTTCTCCAGAGACCCGAAACCAGCTATGCAAACCATATCTCCTTTTCACAACCCTATAATGAAACACCCCAGGATCGTGGCAAACTGGAATTCTCTTTGTTTACCCTCCATTTTACTGAAACCCACACAAAAGGATTTTTGGTCTGTCCTTGGCCAAAACAGGAAATCATGCATTAAGGCCTTTGTCTGCAACTCAGGAAAACTGGTTTGGGAGAAAGCCTAGCCTAATGGAACACTCAGAACCACCCTTTTCTCTCATTATTCCTCCTTCTTCTCCTCCATTGGCTGAGGCAGGGGGCGGGAGGTTTGAACCTGGGCAGTTCTGTTTGTCTATAAAAATGTATGTATTGCATGTATGCTTTCTACTAGCATAGCCGAAGGATATTAGTACCTCATTCCAGCTGGATGAATAAAACTCAGTGGCACTTTCTTCAACCTGGTGAGATCTTTATTGGGAAATTTAGGGGAAAGGAGATTGGTTGGCTTCCTTTCTCACCAGACCATTTTAGACCCTCTTTGGTGGGTCTAACTGGTCTGCCTTCAGGGCAAGACCCCCAAATTTCTGTTCGTTATCATATCCAGGTGGTGGTTGCCTTTGCCCTCCTTTGAGTCTGAGAAAATGTGATTTGCCCAAGTTCAGGGAGTGGCTTTCCATGGCTGATCAGAGTTTTGAGCTCTGGTTTTCAGAGTTCAACTAGTGGCAGATCAGCAGAGGCCTTTCTGTGACAGGTTCCAGAATGGAGAAACTCTCTCTCTCAAACTTGAACTCAGAGGTAAAGACCAGAACAAATGTGCTCTACTCATCCAGCTGTCCAAACGACCCAGATTTTGCCAAAGGCAGATATACAAAGTCCTTTGAATGTTTACTCACCTTTGAAAGTTATATCAACTACAAGCTCACACACTACATTCCAGTTCTCTTGTTGTATTCACCCCAACGCACATGATTAAAGAGAAACAGAATTCCCATGCCATGCACATGAGTAAAGTGGGAAATGTATCAGAATTTGAAAGGGGATATTTTTGAAACGGTAGCTTCCAGAACATCCCAACCTGCATTGTCACTGACTATTCTGGCTCAGGGATTCTGGAATTTGTAAGTAACTTTTCTGAGTTACTCAACCAACCTTGAATCCCTATATTGGAAGAAAGGTTGAATACAAATAAAGTAAAATAAATAAATAGATGAGGACTAAGATACACGACTTTTCTGCAGTCTTCTACACCTATTTATTTTCTCATTAAAAGCATCTTTATTAAGAGTTTCACAATATAAAAAAGTAAGTAGAGTTACACAAATAGACAGTGTGTAGTCGTTCCCCAGTGTTGTTTCCACTGGGGACATGGGGAAAATTAAAAGTCCATGAAAGAAAGGGATAGAAAGAGTAGTAAAGTAAAAAGAGTGATGCAAAGAAAACTGTGTGCTGGACAAGTGAAGGTTCGGCGTACGTCTTTTTCCTTGCTTCGCGACTTCACGGTCAGTTCCTCCTTTCTTGTCTCTGAAATAGTTAGGATCTTTGCCGGCCCAGTCTATGTATGAAAGAGAGCATATTTTATCTCGTCCCAACCTTTGCTACAGAGGGTATATCTGAATTTTCTAACTTTACTTTGCTTCCTAACTTAGTATTCTGTTTATGTCCCATCTGCCCTTATCTGTCCTTTATATTCTACCCACCCTTTACCCTGAGTTCTATATTCTTTTCCTTTCTAAAGTACTCTATTAATCCCGACCAATCCCATTTGTTGTTACTATTCTCTTTTTTTTCCTTTCTATCCTCTCTTAGTACCTCAGTCAAGGCTTCCATCTGAACCACATCAACTACCTTGAGGAGCCATTCCTCCAATGTGGGTTCTTCCTGGGACTTCCAATACCTAGCATACACCATCCTGGCAGCCGTGATGGTCAAGTTCAGAATTCCTTTATCTTTGCAATCCCACCCAGGGTCTACTATTCCCAGTAGTAACACTTCTGGGGTTCTCGGCAAGTCCTTCTTCAGCAATTTTTTCAGTTCATGGTGGACCCTCTTCCAAAATCTGTCCACCTTGGGGCAGAGCCACCACAGGTGGAAATAAGTACCAGCGTTTTTTGCTTTGCAATTCCAGCAATCTGGGCTGGAGTTTCTGTAAATTTTGGCTAATTTATTTGGGGTCAGGTACCACCTGTATATCATTTTCATCCAGTTTTCTTTGTAACTGTGACAGCAGGAAACATCAACACTATTTTTCCAGATATATCTCCAAGTATCTTCTTTTATCTTAAATCCCAAATTTCTCGTCCATTGTTTTTTGTAGCTCTCCTCCCCCTTGTTCTCGGTATGCCACTTTAGCAATACCTTATAAAGTCTTCCTACTTTTTTCTGTTTATTATCGAACATTATCTCCTCTATCTCATTTTTTTCTTCCTCAAAACCTTTCCTTTCATCTTCTTTAAACTTTTCTCTAAGTTGTAGGTAGGAGAACCAATCTAATCCCCCCTCCCCCTTAATTTGCGGCTTATCTTTCAGGACATAGTTGTTACCGTTCCATCTTTCCGTCTCATTATATGTCATCCATTTCCTGCTGTCCAGCTGCCGCAGTCTGAATGCCTCTGATGGTGAGATCCACATTGGGGTTTTTGGTCCAAAATTTATTTTATATTTGGTCCATGTTTTAAGCAGGGTCTTTCTGACACAATGATTGTTAAAATTGGCGTCTGCCTTTATTTTGTTATAGTGTAAGTATCCGTGGAAACCAAATTTTAGGTCGAACCCTTCCAGGTCTAATAGCCTGTCATTCTTGAGCCTGCACCACTCCCCAATCCAATTTAGACAATTAGCCTCAAAATATATATTTAGATTTGGGAGGGCTGTACCTCCTCTCTCGTTTGTTTGTTGTAACACTTTCCACTTTACTTTTGGTTTTTTCCCACCCCATATAAATTTGGATAGGTCCTTGTCCCATAAATTAAATTGCGTATCTTTCTTAATTATAGGGAGTGTTGCAAATAAAAAATTTATTTTGGGCAGCACCATCATTTTCACTGATGCCACCCTCCCCAAGAAAGACAGGTTTAGTTTAGACCAACTATTTAAATCTCTTTTTATTTCCTCCTACTTCGTTCCATAATTATTTTTATAGAGTTTTGAATTTCTGGGGGTCAGGGTCACCCCAAGATATTTTACCTTATTTGATATTCTTATGCTCGTCCTTCTTTCCAAGTCTTGTTTAGTCTCTTCCGTCATATTTTTTACCAAGATTTGTGTTTTTTCCTTATTTATCTTGAATCCGGCTGCTGCCCCGAACTCTTCTATTTTGCCTATCCACTGCATGATGTGATCCTTCGGATTTTCTACAATTAATACAAGGTCGTCTGCGAAAGCGAGTACTTTTATTTGGTTCTTCTTTATCTTTGCTCCTTTGAGATTTGCATTTTTCCTTATCTCCTCCAATAGGGTTTCTAGTGTGAAAATTTTGTAATTCTTCCTGAAACATTTTATAATATTCTGCCGGAAAACCATCCGGTCCTGCCGCCTTTCCCCCCTTCAATGTCTTTATAGCCTCTCCTATCTCTTCTCTTGTTATCCTCCTGTTGAGTTCCTCCCTTTCTTTCTCTGAGATCATATCTATTTTTCTCTCGCATATATATTTGACTACCTCCTCAACATCTATTTTATCCTTTTCGTACAAGGTTGAGAAGAAGGACTCCATGATTTCTCTAATATCCTCCTCCTTGTTATATTCTCTCTGCTCTACTTTTAGTTTCTCGATGAAGTTCCTTTTCCTTTTCCCCTTTAACTGCCAGGCCAATAGCCTGCCCGGCTTATTAGCCGATTCGAAATATTTTTGTCTTAAAAATCTTAAGTTAATCTCTAGTTTTCTTAATTCTATTGTTTCCAGCTGTTTCTTCCATAGTTCTAATTCATTTTTTAATCTTTTACTTCCTGGGCGAGCTTTCAGGTCTTTCTCTATTTTTCCTATTTTTTCCATAATTTCCTGTGTCTCCTTAATTCTCTTTCCCCCCCAAAGTGATTGTTGTCTCATCAACAATCCCCTCATATAAGCTTTCCCTGTATCCCAGATTAAATTCATATTCTCATTCTCCCTACTATTTATTTCGAAGAACTCTGTCATATTCTTTCTCATAGACTCCAATGCTTTCTCGTCTCTGGCGATTTCAATTGGATACTTCCAACAAAACTCTGGCCTTCGTGTACTACACTCCATCAACATCATGCAGTGGTCAGACACATATCTGGGCAATATTTTTACCTTTTGGATTCTGGGGACAAGACCTTTTGTAGTCCAAATCGCGTCTATCCTGGACCAGGAATTGTGACGGTCTGAGAAAAAGGTAAAGTCCTTTTCCCTGGGGTGTGCCTCTCTCCAGGCGTCTTTGATCTCTAATGTTTCTATTAGACTAAAAAAACTCTTTGGTAATTTCCCGTTTTGTCCCTTTTTCCCTAATTTTGCTGGGTTTTTGTCTAATTTTGGATCAATCACCCCATTGAAGTCCCCTAGGACTATAATATTGTCATATTCAAGTCCTTCCAATAGTCTCTCGAGATTGCTGAAGAAGGCCTGCTTTGAGTCATTTGGGGCATACAGATTGCAGACCAGAATAGTTTCATTTTCCACCTTTATCTGAATCCCTATATACCTCCCTTCCTTGTCTTCTAAAATTTTTTGGGGACTCAGCGCCGCGTTCGCGTAATAGCCACCCCCCGTTTTTTCCCCTAGTGAGGCCGCAAATACTTCCCCTATATCATCTCTTTTTAAGTAGTGTTCTTCCGATTTGTTTATGTGCGTCTCCTGGATCGCCATTACATTTGCTTTCTTTCTCTCTAACATATTAAACACTCTTTTCCTTTTAGCTCCATTATTTAAACCATTCACATTCCAAGATATACATCTAAGGGGCATAATGCCTTCTCTCTGTATTTACCCCCTCCCCCCTCCTTTTTTTGTACTTAGTTCTTTCTTTCTGAGCTTTCTGGGGTATCAGGGGCGTCTAGGTTGTCCGGGGTGTCCTCCTCCTCGTCATCTTCCTTCTCGGAGGTTGGATCATCTCCTCCTCCCTCCTTGTTCTCATCGTCTTCATCGTCCTCTTTATCCTCTATATCTCCTTTGTCCTGAGGCAGGTTTTCCGTTGGATGGTATTTGGGTGAAAGTCTTTGATTTAGTTCTCCTATTCTATGTGCCCCTTCTTTTTTATTATCTCTTAGGTCTTCCTCATATCTCCTTAAGAAGTCTTTTGCTCTTTCTATGGTCGTCAACCAGTGTTTCTTTCCTTTGAAGGTCATCATCACCCCCTCTATCTTTTCCCAGCGGAACCTTATGTTATTTGCCTTCAGAATATCTGTCAAAAAGAAGTATTTTTTTCTCCTGTCGAGGATCTCGGAAGGTAGCTCTTTTAGAATGACAATTCTTTTGTCCATGTATGCCCCTTTGGATTTCTCCTGCCATTTTAATATGTCATCCCGTATACTCTTTCTCGTGAAATTCACGATCACATCTCTAGGCATATTGTTTTTCCTTGCGAAAGCAGAGTTAATCCTGTACACTCTATCGATCTTATTTGCCATTACTGCTTCGGGTTTGTTCAATATTTTGCTCGTTATTCCTGAAATCAGTTCTTTAATATTTTGGTTCTCTTCCTCCACCAACCCCCGAAAACGAAGTTGGTACTCTTTTTGAGAGTAGTCCATCTGTAGGTGTTTGTTTTCCCAATCATGGTTTTTCATTTCAAGATCTTTGATCCTATCGTCGTTTCTTTTCTGTTTCTCCTTAAGCTCTTGGTTTTCTCTCTTGAGGTCTTTAATTTCGGCTGCCATATCTCTCATTCTCTGGTTTGTCTCCTGGAGTTCCTTCTTTGTGTCTCTTATGTCTTTTTTTAAATCTGCTTTCATTTCTTTCAGGTCTTCCCTCAATTCTTCTTTATTTCTTTCTCTTTCTTCCTCTCCCCTCCTCAGGAATCTTCTGATTTCTTGGAATTCAGCTAGCATTTCTTTCATTCCAAACTTGCCTGCTCCTGATCCTCTTCTCTTCTCTTCCATTTTCTTATCCTTCTCTCCTTTCCCCCTGGTCGTCATTGATGTCAGGGAAGCAAAATCTTCCTTGCTCGTTTTCTTCATTTATTCCTTTACTTTTCCCTCAATCTGGGTCTGGATCTGGGTCTGGGTCTTGTACTCTCAGCACTCCTTCGTCTCGTGGTTGTTTGTTCTTGTCTCTCACTTGGTGTTCTCCGTTTGGCTCACTGTCCTTCTTCCTTCTCTCCGTTAGGATTCTCTATCTCTATCCCCTCCTTTTCCGTGGAGGCGCCTGCTCGCGTTAGGTACTTATTTCTTCTCTTGGGGGGTTCCCGGCGAGTTGTCTATGTTTTTCTATACCTCTAGAGCCTTCTTGTGTCTCTCTCTGGGTGCTATCTGTGGCCGACTCCTGTTTCGAATTTCTGGGGTTCTGGGGTGTATCACTCTAGTCTTTCTCGGGCTCTCCTAGCTCTATGAATCACCTTCTGGTCGTCACTTCCTGTTGCCCGCCCTTCTTCCTCTTCAGCTTATTGTTTACATTTGAAACAACAGCTTATCTGGTCTTCAATCAGCCGCCATTAGAGAGAGACCTCCCTTTCCTCCTCCTTCTCCTCCGCTCTCCCGCCTCACCTCGCCGGCCCCTCGCCCCGTCCGCGTCTCCTCAGCTGGTCCTTTCCCGTCCTGGCGCCCCGCGTCCTCCGTCCGCCTCCGCAGCAGCCCTCACCTCTCTCAGCTGGGCTCTCTTCCCTGCCGGTTCTCCTCCAAACGGTGAGTCTTTAATTACCCTTCCTGCCGCTCCGTCTTCCCTTTTCTTTCCTTTGCCTTGCCTTCAATGTGTGAGTGTGAATGTGAGAGTGATCCTGGGCGAGCCAGATCTAGCCTGAAGGTTACCTCCCCGGTCCTCTTCTGCTCCTTATCAGCTTCCTCGGAGCCCTTGAGGGGCTCTGATTCTGCTGACAGGGCTATTTCCTGGACCTTGAGCCTCAAGCCTCTCCTCTCGGGCTTGGGTGGGTGCAGCAGATGCCCCGGTAACCTTCTCTTGGGCCTCACTCTGGGGAGAGATCTCACCGAGTGCAGCCAGCCGCCATTGGCCAGACCGGAAGTCGTCCTACACCTATTTATTTTCTAAAGTTATTTTCTGGTGCAAAATCTGATAATATAATAAGTTTTGAAAATGTGCATTATATTTGCTATTTGCAGAGTTTAATCTTTCAGCTAGAGCAAGGGTCCCGAAACTAGGATCTGCGGGCCAGATGCGGCCCTCAAAGGTCATTTACCCAGCCTGGTAGTTTCAGACATAGAGCAAGCCTAAAGTTTGGGGTGCCTAAACTTTAAACTTTGGGTCGCTCTAAATCTGAAAAGACTTGAAGGCACACAACAACAACAATCCTAATTAACTTGAGTATCTTATCAGCCAAAAGCAGGAAGTATCTCATGCCTTAAAGCAGGAGAGCTCACACTTTTTCAGCATGCGAGCTACTCTTAAAGCAACCAAGTCCAAAAGATCTACCTGCCCCCGCCACCATGCGCTCCCGCCGCCACACGCTCTTGCCACCGCACGTGCTCCTGCTGCTGTTTTCCGCCCGCGCAGCGCTTCTTCCGCCTGTGGAGCATTGCAGGAAGGAGAAAGTGCGAGGCGGGGCATCCAGAGGGAGTGCTCCGCCCTGCCTGTCTCGCCGGCAACGGAGGCTGCACAGCTGCTTCTGGACGAGAGAGAGGCAGGGCGCTCCCTTCAGAGGCCCCGCCTCGTGCTTCCTTCTTCCTGCAATGCCCCGCAGGCAAAAGAAGCACCGCGAGAGTGGAAGCCAGCAGCAGGAGGGTGTGCGCGCAGGGTGTGCGCGCGTATGGCAGGAGTGTCCCATCCGGCTGGTGAGGCCCAAAGATCACCTGGAAGAGGGCCGAAGATCTACTAGTAGATCCCGAGCTACCTAATGAGCACCCCTGCCTTAAAGGTATGAAAGTAATTTATAATGGGTTGCTGTGAGTTTTCTGGCCTATATAGCCATGTTCCAGAAGCATTCTCTCCTGACATTTCACCCACATCTATGGCAGGCATCCTCAGAGGTTGTGAGGTCTGCTGGAAACTAGAAAAGTGGGGTTTATATATCTGTGGAATGTCCAGGGTGGGAGAAAGAAGTCTTGTTTGCTTGAGGTGTGAATGTTGCAATTGGCCACCTTGATTAGCATTGAACAGCCTTGCAGCTTCAAAGCCTGGCTCCTTCCTGCCTGGAGTCAACCTTTGTTGGGAGGTGATTGTTTTTTCTCTGGAATTCCCCTATGTTTTTCTTTATTTACTGTTCTGATTTTGGAGGTTTTTAAAAATTCTGGTAGCCAGTACTTACTTTAACTACAGTTCCCTTTGGTTCCAATAGATGTCAGCATATACAATAAGCCTGCATTTTAGACATGTTAACTTGGGGACCTGCCAGACAGTGCTCTTAGCATGCAAGCACAGCTATTCTGTCCTTTATTATTTAGCAGATTTTTCTTCTGACAAAAATATAATGGAAGGAGCAGTGGGAAAACAAAGGAGTCTTACAGAATGAAGATAAGGTTATCTGAATCCTTGACAAAAATTCTGGAAATTCAGCAGAGCAGTAGTCCAATAAAGGTCTCAACTGGAAACATCCAAGGAAGTAAATTCTTTGGGAATTAGTAAGTTAGTTTTAGAGCATAACAATACAAAAAAGGCACTTACAAAAGGGTATTGGATATTTCTGGTGTTGTATCTATCAGTCTTAGGGCCCTTTCACACAGCCCTATATCCCAGAATATCAAGGCAGAAAATCCCACAATATCTCCTTTGAACTGGGTTATCTGTGTCCACACTGCTATATATTCTGCTTGGCAAGTGCTACTCAACAGTGGCATATGCTTCCTTGGAGAGTGGTGTAGTCTCCAGAGACTGGATGGCCATCTGCCAGGAGGGCTTTGATTGTGTGTTCTGCATGGCATGAGGTTGGACTGGATGGCCCTTGTTATCTCTTTCAGTTCTATGGTTCTACTCTTTGGTGGTGGACCTTAGAGTCACTGCAAGAAACAAAAGCACGCTACAACTTCTTACGGCTTAGATTTGGGGGTCTGTATTCACCATGCATGGCTATTGTTTGCTCTGCTGCATCTGGACAGAAAAGCCGAGTACAAAGACAGTATGTTCACACAGCACACAGAAATGGTACGGCATGTGTCCTACTGTAATTAATTAATATATGGCAGTGTGGACTTTGGGCCCTTCCAGACAGCCTTAAAATCCAGAAAATCCCACAATATCTGCTTTGAACTAGGTTTTCTGAGTCCACACTGCCATATATTCCAGTTCAAAGCAGAAAACGTGGGATTTTATTCAGCTGTGTGGATAGGGCCTCAGATTCAAAGCCGATATTGTGGGAATTTTCTGCCTTGATATTCTGGGTTATATGGCTGTGCGGAAGGACCCACAGTCTCTCCATGTTTAGCTGTGGAACAGATGGCTGGTGCCTGCCTGCAGGCCTCTTAAAGAGGATCATGAGTTCAAATCACTTGAGACCCTCTGAAAGAGAAGAAAAACGTGGCAAGCTAATTAAACCCTCAATGATCCTTTTCTATTTTAAGGACAACTTGAATAATTTACTCTCTCTTTTTTGATGACAGTTCTCAAAATTGCCCAGTGGTGCTCTTGGCTGGGTTGCCGTCCCAAATAATATTTTTTTCCAAGCTTTGATTTTATGTAGCTGCTCTCAACTCATGTTCTGCCAGTAATTCTTGCAACTTTCAGGGTGGGCTGAGACTGTGATAAATTCTAAGCAGCAACACTTTTTAAAAAATGGAATAATATCACTGTTTTTCCCCTCAAATGAGATATTGTGAGTCTCTCTGTTAAACAGGAAAAATACTGTTCTTGAGCTAGGGAACAAATACCACTGTTGCACAAACATCTGAAATCATCAGGGGTTTGTTTCCAGAGATCTGATTATTATTTAACACAGTAGATACCCAAAAACAAGGGATGAACTATCAAGGGATTAACTATCAAGCTGTTGCAGAATGCTGCGGCCTGACTCCTTGCTGGTGAGCTGGCGAGATGTCATGTCACCCCAATTCTCCGGCAGCTGCACTGGCCACCAATTGAGCACCAACTTACCTTTCCAGAAGGCGTGTAAAACATTCCTTTTCCGGCAAGCATTCAGTTTCTGCTGATTGGGGTTCTGTTGTTCCTAAATTTTTTAAATTGTGTTTATGTATATTGTTTCTGGTAGTTTTGTAAACCGCTCCGAGCCTTCGGGGAGTGGCGGTATACAAGTCAAAATAATATAAATAAATAAATAAATTCTTATGTATGTGAGTCGCCCTGAGCCTGCGGGAAAGGGCGACTAAGAAGTCCAATAAATAAATAAATAAATAAATAAATGTGATGGTACATACCTTCAAGGCCTTGTATGGTCCGGGGCCAGTGTATTTGAGGGACCGCCTCACCCTCTACCAACCCCAGAGATCACTTCGCTCTGAAGATCAAAACTTGTTGGAAATTCCCAATTTTAAGACCATCTGCTTGACAGCTACTAGGAGCAGAGCCTTTTCAGTTGTAGCTCCTTCATTGTGAAACACACTCCCTGCAGAAGTCTGGACTTTGCGGGACTTGCAAACTTTTCGGAGGGCATACAAAACTCAGTTATTCCGTGTGGCATTTGTGTTATGAAATTGTTTTTAAAATTGGGTTCGATAGTTTTATTGTTGATTCCATTTCTACTTTGTAAACGGCTCCGAGACCTCGGGGAGTGGCGGTGTATAAATCCAAATAATAAATAAATAAATTCAGCCTCTAGCAAAAACCTATAGATATACAGACAGACAGACACACACACACACACACAGACACACACACTATCTATCTCTATCTATCTATCTATATAGCAGGGGGAGTAAATAACATGTGCATCCAAATACTAGCATATTCATAAGAATTAGTAGACAAGAGATGAGAACTGACAGAGCCAAAATCCTACATGGCAAAGAATGATGTGGGTGAAACGTCAGGCTTCTGGAACATGGCCATACAGCCCAGAAAACTCACAGCAGCCCATGTCAATTAATGTCACTCAAAACTGCCATAACAGAGCTCCAGTGGCCAAAATAACCCATCCCTAAGTTAAGATTTCACAAAATGTGGCCCATAGTTTTCCATATGCTTTCCTTGTTGCGTTTCACTGCCTTATTGCTTTGTGCTCGATATATCATAAGATAATGCAGGCCAGGTCAGATTTGAAAGCCAACATATAAAACACTCAAAATATAAACTCTTTATTAATATAAAAACAGTGCATTTGATTCTTTCCCTCCTCTACTCATGCTCATTCTTTGTAGCATCATAAGCATACATCTCACAGAGAAAGACATTGTTCTGTCACCTTTAGCAAACATGTCTATCAAGTCTCTTTGGTAAGGCTTTCAGCGCAAATAATGCCTGCATGGATGCCTCCTGATCCAAAGATGCAGAACCTCTGCAGGCGTTGTGCAGAGACTTCCCCTGTTTCTGCACAAGGAGAAAATCTTAGTCATTTTCCATGCTGTATTCAAGCTTGTTTCAGTCAACAGAGACATAATAATACCCCAAATTGTCCGGAGTGATGAGGTACGGGAGAGCTCACACATATTGTCAAAGCACAACAAAGCTGGCAAACTTTTTTGCAGTCCCAAATGTTGGTCTCATGGTTGGAAACATGGAGAGCTGATGTGGGTCTGGGGGAACGCAAGTGGGGTAAAAAGCACTTCGGAAGGCGCTGGTGGTGGCGGCATGTGGAGGATGGAGCAGCGAGTCTCATGCAGACTCAGCACCGTCGTAAAGTGTGTCAGTTCCTCTCTCAGCTGCTTGATCTCTCGGCGCAGAGCAGCATTCTGCCTCTCCAAGTCTTCACTCTCCTTTCAAGGAAAAAGAAATTAGAATCAACAGGCAGTTCAAGATCAGAGCTGAGCAGCTACACTGGCAATAAGGACAAAATTTAGCTCCTTCCTCTATTGCTAAGATACCACAGCATTGATTTTGCTTCCTCTTCTGAATTTGATTTAGATTTATTTTCAACTGATTTTCAGATACATATTTCCATTACCTTCAGAAGAGGGAGGTTGAAATAAAGCCAAACTACCTCATTTCTGGACATTTTTGAAGAAATTGGGCATTTTGTAGGCAATTTTCAGTATCATAGGAAAGGTAAAGGTTTCAGACTCTGGGGGAGGGGGGTGCTCATCTTCATTTCTGAGCTGAAGAGCCAGCATTGTCCGTAGACACCTACAAGGTCATGTGGCCGGCATGACTGCATGGAGCGCCATTACATTCCCGCTGGAGTGGTACCTATTGATCTACTCACATTTGCATGTTTTTGAACTGCTAGGTTGGCAGAAACTGGGGCTAACAGCGGGAGCGCACCCAGCTCACTGGATTTGAGCCACCGACCTTTTGGCCAGCAAGTTCAGCAGCTTAGCAGTTCAACTTCCTACATTCAGGTGTTCCTTCATATAAAAAGATGTCATGTGAACCCTCTCCAAAATAAGCAATATGTTGATGGATGCATGAAACAAAGTCTCAGCCTGCTAGACAGGTTACTCTATAGCAGTGAAATAGCTGGGTTGCTGTGAGTTTTCTGGGTTTATATATCTGTGGAATGGCCAAGGTGGGAGAAAGAACTCTTGTCTGTTTGAGGCAAGTGTGAATGTTGCAACTGGCCACCTTGATTAGCACCGAATGGCCTTGCATTGAAACCCTGGTTACTTCCTCACTTGCCTAGTTTCCAACAGATCTCACAATCTCTGAGGATGCCTGCCATACATGTGGGCAAAATGTCAGGAGAGAATGCTTCTGGAACATGGCCATACAGCCCGGAAAACTCACAACAACCCAGTGATTCCGGCCATGAAAGCCTTAGACAACACAGTGAAGTAGCTGTTCACTGATAGCCTTAAATGGACCAGCCTCCAGATTCTCTCTTTCTTCCCTCTACCAAGAGGTGAAATCATTTGTTATAGCCTTCTATTCTGGAACACTGGCATACTCCTGTTAACTTATTATTTAATAATAATCATCCCTCCACATTTGCAGATTTAATTATTGATGTATTAATTTTTTAGTACGATCCCTAGGTCTGGTGGGATACTATGGCCAGTTCCAACAGATTTTGACCAAGGAGTTGTGTTAGAGGACCTAGAAATTCCTAAAAAGATGTTCTCTCAGGTACAAAAAATGGGATTTTGAATTCATACATTTTCTATTTTTAAAGGGGTCTTGTTATGCCCTCACGGGGCTTGTTCTGTATCTGTATTATGTACCTGGTTTAGCCTTTACCTGCAAAGGCCTTTGTTCCATTGTTCTGCCATGTGGACATTTATGGGAGGAGCTGTGTCTTGGCTCCAAACCTGGCATCACAACCCTGAACTCCTCCCTTTCCTGAGTTTACCTGGGAGGCAGGACTTCCTCTCTGGCCATTCCAGCAATAGCACATGGACAAAGCAGGCGGAAATCTGGAGCCATAGCTCTGACAAAGCACCTTCGTTCACGTATAGCTAACCCTACACTTCTAACCAAGACTACAGTAAAAGGAAGGCCAGCCCTTCACCCAAAGACTGTAATCTCTGGGGACCCAAGGACTTTGTGTGCCAAAGAACCTTTAAAGCAACAAGGAACCTGGAACCAAAGAAAGCCACCTTCACTCTGCAAAAGGCAAGTGGACGCAATCCCTTTTCTTAAAGGACTTTCCCAGCAACCAACTGCAAGCTTTTTGGGCCACCAGCAGTTTTACTGGTTGTTATTCAATAAACTTGTTTGAGTTCACCCTTTCAGAGTCCTGAACTCATTGCTTAGAGAACCTCTTGTACATGGGAAGGCTAGAACGTAAACCCCAGGGCCTATAGAGTTCGTCCATCCATTCAAAGCCCCCTTTTTTGGCCCTGGTGGGAAACCACAGGTCTTGTGCATAAGAGAATATGGAAGACTGTCTATAATACTTTCAGTAATATAATGTTATGTGCAATTTGAATTAGATATCCAAGCTGAACAGACAACACATGTATAAATCCATAAAGTGGGCACATTGGAAGGTGGCAAAAAGCAATTAGAATCTCACTGACAGATGGAGAGCACTGAGTTAATTCTGAGTTCAGGACAGTTAGGGAAACTAACTATATCTCTGACAGAAGGAATTGTGAAAAACAAGCTGATACGTGCAGCAAAGGAGGAGACAAGTGCTTAACTTGCATCTGCTATGTCCTGAGAATAAGGTAACAGCTAAGCACTCTTTCTAATACTCTGAAACAGCAAGGGGGGGGAGGTGTTACACTGCAAAGTGAATACCTTCAGAGGAGGGATTTTCCTCAGGACCTCAGCAGCACAGCAAAGGATTAAACACCCTCATACCTATTGAGCCAGGTAATTTATCATTTACCCCATAACTGGTGCAATTTGTATTGCTAACCTATCTGCCCCATATAAGATAAATGCATATGAGCATTTCACACCAAATCTAATTTTGTCCTGCAATGGAATGGAAAGTGGATAAAGTAAATAGAATGGTCACATGTCAGAGAAAAGTTCTCTGTTAGAAAGCACCCTCTCTTTGAGGGTCATCCAGTTCAAGCCTAATTAAAAGGCAATGAGCCATAAGAAGTAAGAGAAGGTAAGGGCCTCAACATGATCTACCCACAGTCAGGAACCAGATGAACAGTGCAAAGTCATCTGATCTCAGACTAGCCAGTTAGGATAGTGTCAGGCCACTCTAATATCAAAGAAGCACCACACGGCAGACAACCGGTAAATCCATCTTCTTTCTTGAGGATCAAGAAACTTAATGCCAAGAACGCCCATGCAAGGCCGTGCCTGGCTTTTATACCCACACCCAGTCTGATGCAACCACATGTAACAGCCCAGCTAGAGCTTCCCCCCAGGTGTAGCTCCCCCAAGGTCAGCTGCCAGGTGTTTATCAGATGTTGCCGTGGGGGAGCAATGTGTTAGGGCCTTGGCTCCCAAGCCTGGCCCTGGCTGGGGAGACAGGCACCTGACAGGATAGGATATATTGCATTTCTTTTTAGGTTACAGTAGACTTTTCTAGAGGCAGCAACGTTCCAGCTTGTCAACACTGTGGTGCCCAGAATTGGACACATTATTCCAGGTGTGGTCTGACCAAGGCAGATTTATTTATTTTTCGGTCTTGTATGCCGCCACTCCCCGAGGGCTCGGAGTGGCTCACAATCCACATAAATCAACATAAAAGAGAAATAAAACATCAGTTAAAACTAAATCAGAGTTTCGAATTTCAGCAGTCAAATGCCAGCCAAAATAGATAGGTTTTGCACGCCCTGCGGAAAGATGACAAATCTTGCAGGGCACGAACTTCAATTGGCAAGGCATTCCAAATGGATGGCGCCATAACAGAGAAAGCTCTGCGCCGAGTAGATGTTAAATGAATGGCTTTAAAACTGGACACTTCGAATAGGTTCAGGTCTTCAGAAACGGAGTGATCTCTGGGGTTGGTAGGGAGTGAGACGGTCCTTCAGATACATTGGCCCCAGACCATACAAGGCCTTGAAGGTTAACATCATTACCTTGAAAGTGATCCAGTGCTCGACCGGAAGCCAATGGAGCTGCTGGAGAATGGGAGTTATGTGACATCTCACTGGCACCCCAGTGAGAAGTCACGCAGCGGCATTCTGGACGAGCTTAAGTTTCCGGATCACAGACAAGGGTAGGCCAATCCTGGTAAGTCATGCTACCTCTCTATTCTGCCTTGGTCAGACCATATCTGGAATACTGTGTCCGATTCTGGGCACCCCAATTGAAGGGAGATGTTGACAAGCTGGAATGTGCCCAGAGGAGGGCAACCAAAATGATCAAGGGTCTGGAGAACAAGCCCTATGAGGAGCAGCTTAAAGAGCTGGACATGTTTAGCCTGCAGAAGAGAAGGCTGAGAGGAGGCATGATGATGGTCTTGGATAAATATGTGAGAGGAAGTCATAGGGAGGAGGGAGTAAGTTTGTTTTCTGCTGCCCTGGAGACTAGGACGCAGAACAATGGCTCCAAACTATGGGAAAGGAGATTCCACCTGAACATGAGGAAGAACTTCCTAACTCTGAGAGCTGTTCAGCAGTGAAACTCTCTGCCCTGGAGTGTGGTGGAGGTTCCTTCTTTGGAGGCTTTTAAACAGAGGCTGGATGGCCATATGTTGGGGGTTCTTTGAATGTGATTTTGCTGCTTCTTGGCAGGGGGTTGGACTGGATGGCCCATGAGGTCTCTTCCAACTCTATGATTCTAAGAGGAAGGTTGTGCCAGTCTATAACAAAAACAACAGCCTTGAGACACCTTAAAATTAACAAGGTTCTCATGGCAAACATTTTCACGGACAGTAGTGTATTTCATCAGATGCACACGATCCGGAAACTTAAGCTGGTGCAGAACGCAGCAGCGTGCCTGCTCTCAGGAGCCTCAAGATCTACCCACGTGACTCCACTCTTGCGCGAGCTGCACTGGCTCCCAATTGAATTCCGGGTCACCTTCACGGTGTTAGTTCTAACTTTTAAGGCCTTATATGGTTTGGGGCCAGTGTACCTGAGGGAGCGGCTTGCCCCTTATGTGCCCAGGAGATCGCTGCGCTCAGAGGGGCTCAACTTACTGGAGGTGCCTGGCATTAAGGTCTACAGGCTCTCTAGTACGCGCCAGAGGGCATTCACTGTGGCCGCGCCAACCTTGTGGAACACCCTCCCTGAGGAGATACGAGTCATCCGGGATTTGCTGCCATTCCGCAGAGCCGTCAAGACCTGGCTATTTAGACAGGCATTTGGTCCATAACCAGTGCCTTTACCACCAGCACTCTGCTACGTCGGGATTTTAACTGGGGGTTTTATACTGGTTTTATTGTGTTTTATGTGTTTTTCCTGCTGTTTTAATTCTGTAAACCGCTCTGGGCTCCAGAGAGAGCGGTATATTAAGTTGAACTAATAAATAAATAAATAAATAAATAAATTCAGCAGAAAGCTGATGCTGAGGAAAGATAGTGCTTAAGTTGTTCTAAGATTCTTTGTTGTTATATCTAAATATGAATCTTAAGGTAGGAATGGCATATGTGAGTTTTATGCAAATCCATGCCCCAATTTGTCTTCCTTTTAGATGACACATTTTCTTGCTATTGACAATACACAATTGGTAATGATCAAAGCAGTTTAACTCCCTTCTAACTTTGTCCAGATGAGTGAACTTATTCCATTTCATCATTCTCTACAGAAGAGAAGAGAGGTAGTACCTAAAGTAACTCAATTAGCTTCTGAGAAGAGTGAATCCATGAAAGAGATAATGCCTAAAGTCATTTCTTTTGCCAGATTCACAGGAATGGCTATCTAAAATGACATTTGGATGGACCCATCTTCATCATCTTCTCATGCTTTGGGTGTTGGACTACAATCTCCACTATCCCCAATCAGCATTGCTATTGATTGTACTCAGGAATGACTGGAGTCATAGTACAACACATGTAAGGGTGTGTTTTTTCATTGAATTTGATTTTCAGAGAATGTATTGTTGAAGGCTTTTCAGAGTATGATTGCAAAGAAAAAATGAAAGAGAGAGAGAAAGGTTGGGGAAGTACACCGGAAATGAACACGGGTTAGGAATGCACACTAATAAAAGCTAACCATATTTCTAAAAAACATTCTCTTTAATCTTGTGTCTACAACATACATGATTGTGAGAAGCTACAGCAGTTAGATCTTCTGACCACCAAATGATAGATACTAGTAACTATGCCCAGGCCTTGGCTGTGGAACTCTCTCCCAGGTGATGCTAGGTCTGCCCCCTCCCTGTTGTCCTTTAGGAGGCTGGTGAAGACTTGGATGTGGAACCAGGCCTTCCCAGAATAGGCTGGTATTGGCTATTATCTGAATGAATGACCACGTTTACAGATTGAGTGGAATTGTTTTAGTGGCAATGTCATTTTATGCTGGGATTTTTATGTATTTTAATATGTTGTTGTAGTTGTTTTTAAACTGTATAACACTGATTTTTTACTGTAATGCCGGTCTGAGTCCCTCAATAGAGGTGAGAAGGTCGGGGTACAAAAGTTTTAAATAAATAAATAAATAGAAATCCTTTAGCAACAGCAAAAGCATGCATGATCCAACTACAGTATGTTGATCCTCAGGTAAATTTAACATCACATATATAATTAAAAAGAGCATGTTTGTCTACTTATACTCGTGGTTCCCAACCTTTTTTTGACCAGGGACCACTTTGATTACAATAATGCATGCAACTGACTGAACCTAGATGGAGTGAGTACCTGACACATGACATAGATTCATTAAAATCAATAAAGGTTTAAAATTTTAAATGTTTCACAGACCATATTTTAGTTATTGCGGACCACTGGTGGTCCGCAGACCATTGATTGGGAACCAGTGACTTATACCAAAGATTCTTCAAATGCAAAATTGATATGTTGTCTGGCAATGGGACCTTGGTATTAACTACAGTGGGCAAATCTACTGGGGTTTTGGTTCTAGAAGCCTTCCCTGCCACATGAATACAATGTACCATGATATACAATGGTGCAGTAAATTGAAGACCCTTATATGAAAAGGCAAAATAAAGCATTTGGGGAATTGTTTTTGAATATTTTCATGCCATGGGCTATTGAGTCCATGAATGCAGAATATGTGGACACAGTCGATAGTACATCCAAACAGGAGTAATCACTGAACACGTGTGACATGCCACTAGGAAGCATTATCTGCATTAAATTACCAATATTTTGTTGAACCAGAACGTTTCTGTCTAAAAGGCACAATGGCTTTCAATATACTTTTTTTTATCGTGTCAGGAGAGACTTGAGAAACTGCAAGTCACTTCTGGTGTCAGACAATTGACTGACTGCAGAGACATTGCCCAGGGAATGCCCGGATGTGTTAGCATCCTGTGGGAGGCTTTTCTCATGTCTCCACATGGGAAGCTGGAGCTGACAGGTGGGAGCAGAACCCTTTTGTAATCGTAGAATAATAGAGTTGGAAGAGTCCACATGGGCAATCTAGTCCAACCCCCTGCCATGCAGGAAAAGCACAAAATAATGTGGTAAATCATACGTATATCCCATCCCACACAAAATAACAAAACAGGGAGTAAAAAAGGTGTAACCATTTCCTAGCTAAAAGATATACTCTTTCTGTCAGAAGGTGCTTTCCCTTATCTTATGTTGTTTATGCTTGGATTCTACGTATATTGTTTCGATGTTACATTGTAAACCACTCTGAGCCTCCGGGGAGTGGCGGTATATAAATCGAAATAATAGTAATCTTGTTCCAAATATGACAGAAAAAAGGTACAGGAATTTTATATGACCTGGTGCATTATGGAACTTTATGTATATCTAGCTATGCAGCAATGGTACTATTAAATTGCTTTATTGGAATGGAAGAGTTGGTATAATGAGACACCAGCAGGGGTACCTGAAGTGTATTGAGACTAATGAACATCACATGCTAGTGTGCAATGTGCACCAATGCACACCGCACACTTTGCTGGCTCTGCCACGTATGAACATCATGGCAGCCCTCTACTGGATAAGGATGTTATGCAACTGTGCTCATTCCTGCAGATTTAAGTCCATTTACAAAGACATAAGGCCCAACAGGAGGATTATTCCAGTGAGGATTTAACCTATATCTACTCATCCATAAGTTGACTTTGTATAAGTTGAGGGCAGATTTTTGGGCCCAAATTATGGAATGCCCATTGACTGTGAATAAGTCGAAAGGAAAGCACCAGTGCCACCTCATGGGAACAGGCTCCTAGGCACCACCAGTATTTGCCCATGTAGGCATTCAAGAGCCAAACATGGCACCAAAAGTGGCACCACAGCAGAGAGTTTGTCAGTTGATCCTTCTTTTCAGTTCTCCTAGGATGGAGTAAACTCTCACCTTTTGCCACTCTACTCATGGAGGTTCCACACACCCCTTTATCCCAGCATCATTTGTGTTTTAAAAAGGTAGGCAGGATGTTCCTGGGGTACTGGTTGTACACCCACCCCAGGTTTTGGCCCCTTCTGCTTTCTGTGGTGGGGTGTCACAGAATTCTGGACTGGGGGCTGAGCCCATTCAGCATGGCTCTTCTTATGTTCTTATGTTCTCCCCCAAAGCCCCAGAAACCCCGTTTTAAAAGTAAAGTCCAAACTTATCTGGCCTGGGACAGTACACTGCAGAACATCTAATTTCCCCAAAAGCCCCCAAACCCCTTTTAAAAAAGTGGGAATGGTGTCTGGACTGCAGTCCAGACACCGGAAATAGTGGGTTTATCCGGCACCTTCCAAGAAGGTGCAGAATAAATCCACTATCTAATTAATTCGCTACAAACCAGTTTTTTCCTGGTTTGTAGCAAATCAATTTGGAATTGTCCAGGATGTCACCTGGATAGCCCCTTCTTTATTGCAGGAGTTACTGCAATAAATGGGCTGTCTGAATGGTTATTTGTAAAAATTAAGGTACAGTGTAAAAGTTAAGGTACAGTGTTTAAATTGATCCATGGATAAGTTGACCTGATTTTTGGGGCTAATGAGAGGAGACATGATGGCCATGTGTATATGTGAGGGGAAGTCACAGGAAGGAGGGAGCAAGCTTGTTTTCTGCCACCATGGAGACTAAGACATGGAACAATGGCTTCAAAATGCAGGAAAGGAGATTCCACCTGAACATGAGAAAGAACTTCCTGACTGTGAGAGCTGTTCAGCAGTGGAACTCTCTGCCCTGGAGTGTGGTAGAGGCTCCTTCTTTGGAGGCTTTTATACAGAGGCTGGAGGGCCATCTGTCAGGGGTGCTTTGAAGGTAATTTTCCTGCAGCATGGGGTTGGACTGGATGGCCCACGAGGTCTCCTCCCACTCAATCATTCTATGTTTGGACTAACATTTCTGGACTTCTACATGAGTATAGACAGTATAGTTTCCCCAATTGTGACCCAAGTCATGGTTACTCCTGCTTAAGGCATGGAAAGTTTGCAGCTTCCTAAATTTCCCAGGCAGTATGACCATTGGCTATGGTGCCTGGAGCATTCTGGGGGTTCTAGTCCAGAATTTCCCACCGCCACTATCTCTTGCCACTGCACAAAGGCACACAATTTTGTTTGTCCCTCTGTATTTCTTTAAATCTCTTGTGATCACTCTGTTGAGAGAGTGTTTCTGAAAAATATGAAGTGGGAAAGAGCCTGCAAAGGTGAGGTTCACAGCCTTTTGCCCGACAGCTTTGTAAAGTTTCCAACCTGATTGACGTCTCTTCCTGTCAGCTTATGTTCTGGGCAAACCCAAGGAGGGAAGCTGGCTGCCTGCAGATAGCAGATGACATTTGCAGCCCTTGGCCCGCGTTCTCTCCCCAGCCGGCAACTTATGAGAAATGACAGCAGCAGAATATCCTCCGCCGGAGGTTCCCACTGCCTCACACCAAACTCTTGGTGTGTGCTTGTATTTTTTGAGCCAGGCCACATACATCCTGACACAATAGAGAGAGAAAGACACGCCTTGGGGAGACGGGAAGAGTGTGAGTGTGTGTGTGGTGTCACTAACTGTCATCTACAATGAGAAAAACCACCTGCCACAGGAAACTTGATAACTGCATTAGAAGGAAAGTCTCGCTCTTCTCTTTCAGCAGCTGCGGGAAAGCAGCATCACAATGGGGAAATTCATCAGAAGGGAAAGGCGGAGAAGGAACCAGAAACTACCAGAAAACATTTCTTGCAAAGAGTTGGCAATGCTGCGAGGCATGACTCTTAACTCTAGAAAACTGGGTAAGAGTGGACTCATATGGTATATTGGCGACATGTCTTTCCAAAGGCACCCAAACCCCATTGCTGCCAGGCTCCTTTACTTGGAATTGTCACAGTGAATACTAGAAATGGCTCTTGTTATCTTTAATGGTTGTGTAGAAGGTAGGGTTCCCATATGTCCCTTATTCTAAGGGACGTCTCTTATTTTGGCCCTAAAATTTGTGTCCCTTTTTTTCAGGCCCTGTCCCTTATTTTTGACTAGCAGGACAGGACTGGGCGGGGTTGACCAGAGGAAGGTGCGCGCTGTGGTTTCCATGGCAATGCCTGCCCGGGGATTCGAACTCGCAGGGCAGCCTGCGTCCCCGTTGGAAGGAAGAGGCGATACAGGACTTTTTCAAAGTACAGTACTCTAATTAACCGTTACCCAAGGGGAATGTTGGATCATGTTGGATAAAGATAGTTTCTGGTTGCTTGAGAGTTAGTCTTAAAATAGGCCTAGCTGTGCATCCCAATACTATACAATGCTGTGTATCCCATACGATACTATACCATTAACTATTGACATAATAATCATGAAGATGTACTGTCTTATAAAATTTATTTTATTTTAATGTTTAGACAGTGCACTTTTAAAGTCAGCAAAGTCAAGTACTAAATACAGATGGAGAAAATTAGGTAGTTCTAATGACAAAGCATGCAGAAACATACCATGTACTGTTAAGAGGGTGTAAGTCAGTTTCTTTTGTGAGTTTCAATCATTTTCTTATTCTGTTAATAAAACTATTTCTACCTAATGTTTGAGTTTCAAGTTTTTAATGAAGTGTCCCTTATTTTTGTGGAAAATCCCATAAATGTCCCTTATTTCTTATATCAAAAAGTGGCAACCCTAGTAGAAGGTGTTACTTATCATGCAACCAGGGAACAAGCAACACCTACTGAAACCCTCTGTTTGACACAACTATTCAAGTTATGGGATCCCTCTCATGTTTTGGCTCTGCCAACTCTGTCACCACTAAAGCTTCCACTGCAATTTTGCATCATGTTTGCCTGTGACGGAGAGATTTGTTGTCCTGAGGTGAGCCGACAAATGACTCAGCACAGAAGTGGTACTCACTTCAAAACCAGAGTTCTGGAAAAGTTACTTTTTGGTACAAAGAAATATTTGAAACTGATTCTGAAGTCCGTCCTCTTTTTGTGAAAATGCTGCACTTTGCCAGTATACTTGGGACCCTCTATGACTTCCCCTCACCTCTTTTTTTAAAAAATCATGTTTATTAGTTTTCAAAAGAAATAGTTAAAAAGAAAAACCGGGGAAAGAAGTCCCCTCACCTCTTGATACATGGCCATCATATCTCCTCTCAGATTTCTCTTCTGCAGGCTAAACATGCCCAGCTCTTTGAGCCGCTCATCATAGGGCTTGTTCTCCAGAACCTTGACCATTTTAGTCGCCCTCCTCTGGGAACATTCCAAAGGAAGGCAACTAAATTCTCTTCTATCTGCTTTCTCTGCCAACAGATGACTTTCTTCCAAATCCATCACCATGTTCACATGCACTATTTCATCCAAACTGTTGAAAATGTACTTTCGGGCCTCTTTAGGTTTCATCCCTGTCAACATCTATCCTCAATTGTGGTGCCCAGATTTGGACACAGTATTCCAGGTGTGGCCTGACCAACACAGGATAGAAGGGTAGTATGGATCTAGAAACTAGACTCCTATTGATGCAGGCCAAAATCTCATTGGCTTTTTTAGCCATCACATCACATTGTTGGCTCATGTTTAACTTGTTGTCCACAAGGACTCCAAGATCTTTTTCACACATACTCCTGTCGAGCCAGGCATCCCTTGGTCCATATGTTTGCATTTCATTTATTCTGCCTAAGCAGAGTATCTTGTATTTGCCAATCTAGCCACTTTCATTAATAGCGTCCGCTATTGGATCCAACTAGAAGTCAATAATAAATGTGGATGATCTAGTGTAGGCCCAGGCTTTAAGCTTAGTTCAAAAAACAAACAAGGAACTGAGTGACAATAATAGTGTAGCACATGGATGACAACCTCAGGATCAATGCGATGTCAAACGTTTCATGTTCATGTTTGATGTTTTATAGTTTTAATGGTTGAATTTATAGTTTTATGTTATTGTTTTAGATGTGAGATGTACTCAGGGGCGGTCTAAGGTAATTTTAAATGGTAGGCGAACATTATTTTGGTGCCCCCCCAAAAAAACCATTATTTTGCCTTCCCCATGTAAAACAAATATACAATTATAATATCTCAATACCATTAGTAGTATTATATTGTATCAATGTATATACAATATATTATACCATACTCATACTATATTATATCATAATTATATTATACTACATTACAATATAATTATATTATAATATATTGACATTATAATATAATATAACATTCTATTATATTATTATTATAAAATAATAAAATTATTTATTTAAATAAAATTATCCTCTACTAAATATTTTCATTACTCCTATAAAACTCAAATAACCCAAAATAAAGTAAAATAAAATATTATATATTACTATTTTGTACAATACCACTATACTGCAATATTGTTTGTAATATTACATGTAATATAAAATATATCATTATTCTATTGTTGTATTTGTATTATATTGTGTGACAATATTAAGCAGACCTGTATAATAATCAACAAGAAATAGAATGTAAATGCATCAAAATCAGAATCTATTACCTATCACCCGACTCATAATTCATAGGAGTCTCCCATAAGTCCAAAATTAGGATCCCAATGTAAATGTAAATAGAAAAACAGCCAAAATGTTCAAATGAGGTCAAATACAGGCCTGGGCAAACTTGGGCCCTCCCTCCCTCTAGGTGTTTTGGACTCCAACTCCCACAACTCCTCATAGCCTCAGGCCCCTCAGGTCTAGACAGAAATAGAGCCGAAGAAAGGAAGGAGGGAGAGGTCAAGGAGGAGGAGGAGGAGGAAAGCCCTTCATTCATTCCTTCACTTACACTTCCTTCACTGATTCTTTTCTCCTTTCCTGCAAACGCGCGCGCGGCGGAGGCAAAGGGAGAGGGGAAGCACTCCCTGCCTGCCCGATAGGGAGTGCTTTGCTTACAGGCTTTTGCGCAAGGGAGCTACTGGGCATGCGCGGAGGTTTTCGCGCATGTGCAGTTGCTCCTGCGCTCAACTTCAGCTCCGGAGCAACTGTGCCTGCGTGAAAACCTCTGTGTGTGCCCAGAAGCGGCGTCGGAGCACACAAGGCCGGGCTCAAAAAGCAGGCAGCTGCAGCACTGTCTGAGGAACATCGGCAGGGCCAGGATGGTGCCCCATGCGGCCAGGATGGCGCCCCCTTCCCAGATGGCGCCCTAGGCGGCCACCTACTTGGCCTATCTTGTAGGACCGCCCCTGGATGTACTATTTTTATTATCTGTGAGGCACTGAATTTTTGCAATGCTTGGGGTCCATCCAGGGATGAGAAAAGCACTATATAAATGCAATAAACTAACTAACTAAAACTGGTTCTGGATTGTCATTCCAAAGTGCAGGTGGAGATTCACATAACTGAATGCTTCTCACAAAGAGGAGGGGAATATCTCAGCATACGTGAAAGTAACATGACAAAACAAGATTAGGGTAGGAGTGCTATAGGTGGGGAATTTTTCTATTGAGCTAAATGGAGACATATAATCCCCCACCAGGGGCGGATTTACCATTAGGCAAAGTAAGCACCCGCTTAGGGCGCCACGTAGTATGGGGCGCATCTGGCCGCCAGGTTCCACGCATGTGCCATTGCTGCAAAGGGACTCCAGCTGGACTGAGACGGTTCGGCCTCACTGAGGGCGATTGGTATCTCAGTCCATCTGGAGTCCCTCCGCAGCAATGGCGCATGCACAGAACTAGCTGGCCCAGCGTATGTGCGCCCGGCGTGCATGCGCACACTCCACGAGGCCGGAGAGCGAGGGGGCGCCAAAATAATGTTCGCTTACCATTTTAAATTACCTTAGTACGGCCCTGCCCCACCAACAATTATTCCCCCACCAACAGTGAAGCAGTCCAGAAACATGGCAGCACTCACTTGGAGTTTGCGTGAACTAGACTTCAGCACTCAATTTACCTTCAGGGCTGGGGATGTGTGCCCTTCACATGTACTGTAGTTGGACTGCAACTTCCATCAGGCCAAGCCAGCAGGATCACTGGAGAGGGATGATAGGGACTGTAGTCCAACAACATGTGGAGAGTCTCATATCCTCTACCTTTGTTCACGATCATAACCAGAATTCCTTCAGGACAGAATAGGATTATGTTCTTGGATTCTGTATGAGTTGTTTGCTGCAGTGCTTACTATTACACAGTGCTCAGTACTAGCATTACTATTTGTGTGTCAGGCACATACTGTGAGCGGGTATGCAAAGTGTATGCTCTGGATAATATTACAGAATTTCTAACATTTTCTGAAAGACATTTAGTAGTGATTCATTTACATTACATAGAATCTCGTGATTTGCCTACTGGACTCCCCTAACTAACTATGAGCACAGATAACTCCCCTAGAAATAAATTCGTAAGAATTTAAATCTAGAAGGGATGAAGCATAGGGAAATCATCTTCACCAATTCTCCCAGGCTTCTGCAACAGTTGCAGTTAATTTTTATTGTCCCACTTTTTCAGCTGCTTTTACAATGGCCCAGTTTCTTTTTCCTCCTCCTTTGCCCTGCCATGCTGAGTTCAAAACGTAAATATTGTTTGCACTCAGTTAACTCAGCAAAAGAGGACAAAAGGGAGCAAAATCTTGCCCTTTCTATATTACTGATACATTAATGCACCATGACCCTAAGAAGAAGAAAACAATAAAAATTAAGTCAACATGTCCCAGAATTGAAATGAATCCCACTTCTTCTGGTTATTGTCATTATGTGCCTTCAAGGTGTTTCACATTTATGGAGGCCAATTATAGAGTTTTTTCTGGCAAGAACTTTTCCAAAGGAGCTTGCTTTTGCTTTCCTTTGAGCCCAAGAGAACGTAACTTGCTCAAGGGTTTCCATGGTTAAGTAGAGATTCGAACCCTGGTCTCCGGAAACCAAAGCTCAAACCACTGCACCATGATGGCTCTCCCACTCCAGGATGTTGCTGCTACAGGAACTACCTGAAAATAGTCTGGGACAAGAGAAATGTTTTGGGGCAGGCTAGGGGGGCCTGAAATTCTCAGGGTGTTCCGCAGAAGGCCTTACTGGTACATTATTTAAACTGTTATGTTTATTCATATCATGATCTGATCACCATGCTCATTATATCCCACCTTCATGGGGTTATTGGGATAACAATACAAAAGATTTTAGGGTAAACCCTCTTCCAAGTCTCAGCCCTGAACCAAACTCAGCCCCCCCTCCGAACCAAAATATTGGCAACGGCCCTGTTTTGGGGTATTTTAAAAATCTCTGAAAACTATGTCAGCATTTACCATAGCCTTCTGATCAAGGCCACATCACACTAGAGAAAAAATCCACTTAAAATCCTCTTTCTGCCTCTTGCAGAACTCTGGAGTTTGAAGTTTAGGGAGAAGCCTTTAACAGCTCACTAAACTACAAACACCCCCCCCCCATTTCTGCAGGAGGAAGAAGGCGGATTTTAAGTGGATTTTTTTTGTCTAGTGTGATAGACATGTGCTGTGTTTTGAGAAATCCAAAGACACTACAGTTCAGGAACAGTTTTACCACGACATCTGCCATTAGTAGTAACTAAAGCTTGAAAATTTTACCTTTTGAGGACAAGTCACCGAATTCATATTCAAAAAAATATCCCAGATTTCCAGATCTGGTATGAACTATTACATAATTTTAGATGGGTAGGCTATCTTTCAATTACCATTAGTGATTTGAGTGTTGGACTCGTACTCCGGAGACCAGGGTTCAAACCTCCACTCTATGATGACCTCTCACTGTCTCTCAGCCCAATAGGAAAGCAATAGCAGATGCCCTCTGAAAAAAAATCTTACAGAACAAAACCCTACAGTACCATTTCCATAAGTCGGAATCGTCTTGAAGGCACATAACTAAGATTACTGAATCACTCACCAAGTGCAAGGTATCTGCTTTTTGTGTCTGTCTTTGCCGGCTCTTCTGAGCTGCAATGCGATTCTTTTCCCTTCTTTGTACTTTCCTCATGTCATCAGAGGAATCCTGGTGGAAAAACCCCACAGAGAAGAATATGACTGTAGGTACTATGGCATCCCAAGAAGACGGCACAAAGTGACCAAGAATATTATGATACTCATTTCTGCAATGATCTCCCATCTCATTGCAGAATCGGTTTCAAATTAGTGAATCTCCTTCTTTAGGTTTGTCTATACCGCAAACACAAACCCCACATCAGAGGCTTTGTTAACCAAGGCAAGCCTGTACTGAAATATATACTGAACGTCTTGGAGATGGAGGAAATATCCTCAGTGCATTTAACTTTCCAGAGAAGTCACTGGTCCCTTAGTCTCCTCTCGAGCTTCTTGGGCAAGGAGGTAATGCATGTTAGGATATCTCAGGAATATGGCACCTCTACTTGAGGGACTAGGCTTGGCAAGTGTCACATTGGCCCATTTCCTGCCACATCTTAACATTATACTACTGCCTTGATGGAGGACATTTGCTACAATTTTCTGGAATGCCATTCTTATGCTGTCTTGTTGCACTCCTGTCCTGCTTTCACATTCAGTTTGTTTTGTGCTACTGGTCAGCCACACTGCTTCTCATTGGTTTTCATATGTGTTAAACCAGATTTCACTGAATGTAACAAACCCAAACCACTTCCTAGAAAACCCCATGAAATTTCCCTAGGAATGTTTCCCTTCAGCTCTCGACACTCTCACTATCTCTTAATGAATATGCATGCATGTGCCTTCTTTCAAATCACTTCTCAATTGATGGTGACCCCATAGAGATTTCTTAGGCAAGGAACACTCAATGGTAGTTTTGCCAGTTCCTTCCTGGGAAATACTACTGGCAACGTCTGGTATTCCTTGGTAGTCCCCCTTCCAAATACTAATCAGGCCTGACCCTGCTTAGTTTCTAAGATCAGACGGGATCTGATGCCTTCGGGATATTTAAATTTTGTTTACATCTTATGATTAAAAGTTTAAATTTTGTTTGTTTATTTATTTATTTACAGTATTTATATTCCGCCCTTCTCACCCCCCAGGGGACGCAGGGCAGATTACAATGTACATAAACATGGCAAACATTCAATGCCATAGACACACAAAACATATAGAGACAGACAGTCAGAGGCTATTTAACATTCCAATTTTTTCTGTCCACCAGGTGAGCTGTCGCTTCACCGTCCATCTGCGACACTGATGGAAGTACTCCCTCACTCCCCACATGCTTGCTGGAGATTTTTATGTCCTCGTAAATTAGTTAAATTAGCCTCCTCACAAAATGGTATCTAAATTTCCTACTTGACAGATGCAACTGTCTTTCAGGCTGCAAAGGTCGACAACAAGCTACACAAAATTGGTCGGACGCTCATTCCAACCCGGGCTGGCTGCGAACTCGTGATTTTTCAGTCAGTAGTGATCTTAATGCAGCTGCCACCCAGCCAACTGTGCCATAAACCCGGTCTTATGTTTAATGATTTTAAGTCATAGTTATATGCTTGTTGTTCATTCATTCAGTCGCTTCCGACTCTTTGTGTCCTCATGGACCAGTCCACGCCAGAGCTCCCTATCAGCCATCACCACCCCCAGCTCCTTCAAGGTCAAGGCAGTCACTTCAAGAATGCCATCCATCTATCTTGCCCTTGGTCGACCCCTCTTCCTTTTTCCTTCCATTTTCCCCAGCATAATTGTCTTATCTAAGCTTTCCTGTCTTCTCATGATGTGGCCAAAGTACTTCAACTTTGCCTCTACTATCCTTCCCTCCAATGAGCAGTCGGGCTTTATTTCCTGAAGTATGGACTGGTTGGATCTTCTCACAGTCCAAGGCACTCTCAGAACTTTCCTCCAACACCAAAATTCAAAAGCATCTATCTTCCTTCGCTCAGCCTTCCTTAAGGTCCAGCTCTCACATCCATAGGTGACTACGGGGAATACCATTGCTTTCACTATGAAGATCTTTGTTGCCAGTGTGATGTCTCTACTCTTCACTATTTTATCAAGATTGGTCATTGCTCTCCTCCCAGGAAATCAGAAATCCTGGCTGCAGTCTGCATCTGCAGTAATCTTTGCATTTAGAAATACTAAGTCTGTCACTGCTTCCTTCCGTGTTTCCCCCTCTATTTGCCAGTTATCAATAATTTTTGTTGCCATAATCTTGGTTTTTTTTCTAACGTTTAGCTTCAACCCAGCTTTTGTACTTTCTTCTTTCACTTTGGTTAGAAGGCTCCTCAGTTCCTCCTCACTTTCAGCCATCAAAGTGGTATCATCTGCATATCTAAGATTGTTAATGTTTCTCCCAGCAATTTTAACTCCGGCCTTGCATTCATTAAGCCCCGCACATCGCATGATGTGTCCTGCATACAAGTTGAATAGGTTGGGTGAGAGTATACAGCTCTGCCGTACTCCTTTCCCAATCTTGAACCAATCTGTTGTTCCATGGTCAGTTCTTACTGTTGCTACTTGGTCCTTATACAGATTCCTCAGGAGAGAGCCAAGTTATATGTACTGATTCGTTTTTATGGTTTCTTTGTTTTTACTGCATGTTGGCATTGAATTCTTGCCATTAGTATGTTGTAAACCAGTGGTTCCCAAACTTTTTTGGCCTACCGCCCCCTTTCCAGAATTTTTTTTACTCACCAACCCCTAGAAATTATTATATTTTTAAATTAAATATTTTTAAATTAAATATTTAAATTAAATATTTTTAATTTAATAGCAATTAAACAGAAATATATATGTATTAATGCAGTGGTTCTCAAGCTTTCTAATGCCATGACCCCTAAATAAGGTTCCTCATGTTGTGGTGACCCCCATCCATATTTTCGTTGCTACTTCATAATTTTGCTACTCTTACGAATTCTAATCCAAATATCTAATATGCAGGCCAAAGCGAAGGGGGCGTGGCCAAAGAAGAGGGCCGTGTGATCCCTCCTAAAAGGCCAATCGTTCACCGCCCCCTTAAAGGGGTTCACCCCCCCCAAATTCCCCTGAGCCTCCCACCGCCCCCTTGGATTGCCTCACCGCCCACCAGGGGGCAGTACCGCCCACTTTGAGAATCAGTGTTGTAAACCATCTTCAGTCCCCCCAGGGGTGAGAAAGGCGGTATATAAATACATTAAATAATAATAAAATAATTTAAGCATCTCTATTAACTCATAAAATAAACTGAAGTGTCTGACAATATGAGAAGACAGTGTGGACTGGAGTTGTAATCTTCTGTTTCCAGCATGGCTCTTGTAGCTTTAGTACCCGCAGGGCAGGAATTCAATAGGTGAGGGCTTCCTTATCACTTTGTCTTTGTGATGTGCACGATTGGCTCGAAGGTTAGGCGAAGTGAGACAGCCACCTCATAAACAATGATCATTCCTCATTTTTGCTGCCAAGGAGTAGGGACAGATGTCTGTGAGATTTCCTACTTCGAGTGCCAGAATCATTTGGCCAATTCTTGGCTACTATCCATAATCATCCTTTGTGGAAATGGGTTTATTCACGCTTCGCCACAGGCAGCAAAAGAACTTGGGCCAGACTTGAGGCAGCAGCAACAACCTTCACCTACTGAATTTCCGTATCTGATGATGTAACTCAGGATTACAAAAGGGGGTGGGGAGGGGATATTATTTATGCATTTACTTCATTTATACCCTGCCTTTCTGCCCTACAGGGGACTCAAGGCGGCTTACAACTCCAGTACAATTCACCGGGAATGTGGCACAGCTGGCTGGGTGTCAGCTGCATAAGATCTCCACTGACCAGAAGGTCATGAGTTCGAGGCCTGCCCAGGTCGGGGTGAGCTCTCGACCAATTGTATAGCTCGTCTGTCTATATATGTTGTTTGTCTATGGCATTGAATGTTTGCCTGTATATGTGCATTGTGATCCGCCCTGAGTCCCCCGCGGGGTGAGAAGGGCGGAATACAAATGATGTAAATAAATACAATTCAATACCAGTAAAATCAACAATAAAAACAATAACATTCCCCCTTCATTAAAATGGTTAAGAATTAGTCAATAAACACAGTAAACAGATGAAAACATATAAAGTGCATAGTTCCATTAGTCCAAGATCCTTGTTCATAATCCATATTCAAACTGTGCAAGATAAAAGATTAACTTCATATTAACTGACCACGTTGAGAGCCACCGACCATGGTATACTGCAGGGCTGTCCAGCTTCTTTTGGCCCAGGGGCTGGAGTTCTGGTCACTGATGACCTGGGGGGCCGTAGCGGGGGGTGGGGCACGCCGGCGTCCTGCGTGGCCCGTCCCTTTTCGGCGAGGCTTGCTGATGTCACCAAGCCCCGCCGAAAAGGGACGGCGCCGGGTTCCTTCCACCTCTTCCTCCTCACCGCTGAGGAGGAAGAGGTGGAAGGAACCCGGCGCTACGCCGCCGTCACCAAGCGCGCCCTGGCGCGCATGCGCGGCGTCCCTTTTTGGTGAGGCTTGCTGATGTCGCCAAGCCCCACCGAAAAGGGACACCGCACTTGGTGACACTGCTGAGGAGGAAGAGGTGGAAGGAACCCGGCGCCATGCCGGCGTCACCAAGCACGGCGTCCCTTTTCGGCGGGGCTTGACAATGTCACCCAGCCCCGCCGAAAAGGGGCAGGCCGCGCAGGACACTTCTCCCGCCCGGCGCCACCAGCGGCGCCGGGAAGGAGGAGGAGCAGGCCCGCCCCTCGCTCCCTCCCGCCCTTCCCGGCGCAGCAGGTGTCCCGATCGCCGCGGCGGCAGGGGGAAGGAGGAGGAGGAAAGGATGATTCCTCCTCCTTCCCCCCGCCACGGCGGCGATCGGGACACCAGCGGCGCCAGGAAGGAGGAGGAGGAAGGGAGGATTCCTCCTCCTCCCCTCCCTCCCCCCCCATCGCTGCAAACCGGATCGCAGCGGCGGGGCAGAGAGAGGGACGGAGGGGGCGAGGCAAGGAGGAGGAGCTGGCTCCCTTCCTTCTCCCTGCCCTGCCTCTTCCTGCCCCCCCCCCCCGGCTGCCATTTTTTTAAAAAAATATTTTTTTAAAAAAATTTCAGGAGGGTAGCGGGGGCCGTGTTCGGCCCCCGGGCCGCCTGTTGGACAGCCCTGGTATACTGGTTGAAGCTCTGGACTATGGTTCTGGAGAGCAGGGGTGCATCTACACCAGGCCTGGGCAAACTTGGGTCCTCCAGGTGTTTTGGACTTCCCACAATTCCTGTTAAGAGTTCATTTCTTAAGCAACTAGCATAAAGTGGTGCAAGGATCAAGGCGGCAGGGAGGGAAAGCCAAACCACTGGGCTAACATTCTGTGGTAAGAGCCAGGGTGGGGCAACTGCTAGTTAGGAGAATAAAGGAGCAAAAGTGCTACTCCTTGCTGTGGGTTGTTGGAGAAGTGTGGAGAAGGACGGTGCATTTGAAGGAGTTGGTAGTTCTACAAGACTTGTGGCTCAAACAGAACAATTGGAATCTGTATGTATATATGTTCTTTTCTATAAACTCTGCAAAAGACAAAAGACTAAGACTGCTCCTTGGTCAAAGGGGAAAAGGCTTCTGCATCTGTGAATGTAGACATTCATCTTCATCACAACACCTCAGGCCCCTTCCTTTCTCCTTTCTCCTTTTCCACTTAAGCGGCTGAGGGGGGAAAGGAATGAGCCTGAGGCTGTTAGGAATTGTGGGAGTTGAAGTCCAAAACACCTGGAGGGTCCAAGCTTGCCCATGCCTGATCTACACTGTAGAATTAATGCAATTTGATATCATTTTAACTGCCGTGGCTGAATACTATGCAGTCATGGGAGTTGTAGTTTTGCAAGGTCTTTAATTCAATTCTGGATGCAGTCGGTTAAACAACTGAGCTGCTAAACTTGTTGACAGAAAGGTTGCAGGTTTGAATCCAGGGAGCAGCATGAGCACCCACTGTTGGCCCAGATTATGTCAATCCAGCAGTTTGAAAACATGCAAATGTGAGTAGATCAATAGGTACCGCTCCGGCGGGAAGGTAATGGCGCTCCATTCAGTCATGCTGGCCACACGACCTTGGAGGTGGCTCTGGACAACACTGGCTCTTCGACTTAGAAATGGAGATGAGCACCCACTCCCAGAGTTGGACACAACTGGACTTAATGTCAATTCAGTGCATCTTAAGGTTCGAACCCTCTCTTTGCCACCTTAGGAAAGTCACACGCCCAAAGAGGCCAAAACAACTCCCATTCCCCAAACCAATCTGGACCGAATCAATGTAGATTGACACTCCTGCAGCTGCCATGTCTCAATGCAATCAAATCACGGGAGTTGTAGCTTTGCAAGGTATTCCGCCTTCTCTGCCAAATAGTATCAATGCCTCATTAAACTACAAATTCCTTTGATCATATTGAGGCATGGCAATTAAAACGGCGTCAAACATTTCACATCAGGCATGGGCAAACTTGGGCCTTCCCTCCAAGTGGTTTGGACTTAGAGTCATAGAGTCGGAAGAGACCTCATGGGCCATCCAGTCCACCCCTATGCCAAGAAGCAGGAAAATTGCCATCCAGTCCACCCCTATGCCAAGAAGCAGGAAAATTGCCTTCCAAGCGCCCCCGACAGATGGCCATCCAGCCTCTGTTTCAAAGCTTCCAAAGAAGGAGCCTCCACCACACTCCGGGGCAGAGAGTTCCACTGCTGAACAGTTCTCACAGTGAGGAAGTTCTTCCTAATTAATGTTCAGATGGAACTTCAACTCCCACCATTCCTAAGAGCCTACTTGGCCCATGCCTGGTGTAGAAGCAGGCGAAGGCAGGCAAGGATAGCTGTGTGCAGTGCAGGTGGTACCTGTTGGCTGGAGGAGGAAGATGCCTGGCTGGAGCTGCTGGAGTCGCTGCTGTCAGAGCTATGGGGCATGGCTCCCCCTGCCTGCAGACGGCCTCGGAGATCGTGCTCCCCTTCCTTCCTTCTTTAGCTCTCTCTCTCTCTCTCTCTTGGATTCCTTCTTTGCCTGCCTTGGGGTCACTTTCCCTCCTGCCACGGGGCTCCCCTAGACTAGAGCCAGCCTCCTCTCTCTCTCTCTCTCTCTCTCTCCCTTTTGAGCAGTTTCTCGGAAGCCGCAAAAAGGCTCTCGACTGAAAGTCACGTGCGCGGAAACCAAAAAAAAAAGTGACAAGAAGAAAAACCAAACAGTCCAAAGAAAGAAAAAAACTTCAGAGAGAAAGAAGTGGGTTTCGGGTGCGTGACACAACACAACCCCCAGAAGAGATCACCTCGATAGAAAGGCAGGGAAATTACACGCTCTTTTTATTGCACTTTCTAGTGTGAGAGGGTATATCAGAACTATTACAGCCCTTTTACACAAAGAATGACATTATTGGAGATACAAACATACAGATTCTATGCAACTATATTGGATTTACAAACACATAGCCTAAACCAGGGGTGCTCACACTTTTGCAGCATGCGAGCTACTCTGGATGTATGTGAACTACAACTCCAAATCTCAAGGTCAATGCCCACCAAACCCTTCCAGTATTTTCTGTTGGTCATGGGAGTTCTGTGTCCCAAGTATGGTTCAATTCCATCATTGGTGGAGTTCAGAATGCTCTTTGATTGTAGGTGAAACCCATCAACTAGAACTCCCAAATTTATTATTATTTATTTATTATTTCGCATTTGTCTGTCCCCCCAAACGGCTCGGGCGACTTACAACAGTTCGTAAAATACAATTGTCAGATAACTCATAAACCACAGTAATACCATTAAGATGGAATTACAATTAGAACAGTTGAAGCAACAAATGGAGTCGCAGTGGGCTGACAGCTAGGCGGTGCGAGCTACAGTTTAGCTAACTCCGAAGGCTTGTTGGAACAGCAATGTCTTAACTGCTCTCCTGAACGGGAGGAGGCCCTGGGTGGCACGGATGCCGGCGGGCAGTGCGTTCCACATGGTAGGGGCTGCAACAGAGAAAGCCCGGCGGCGGGTTGCGGACAGATGGTAGGTCCTCACATTTGGGATGACCAGGAGGTTTAGCTCTTCGGAGCGCAGTGATCTGGTGAGATGACAAAGTCATTCTCCCCCAAATCCACTAGTATACAAAAACACACTCCTTCCACTTACCTTGAGAAAGAAACCCCAAAGTGTACAGAAACCTGCTTTCCTATAGCAGATCCTGACACTCTTCATATGTACACTCATATCTCTCTCCTTCCCAATGGAGCAGAGCATGGTGGGGAAACAGCGTCTCTGTCTGTCACAATTTGAGGACAATTAGATTGAGGCTTTTATGGGAATATTCTGCTGATGCATCCCAAAGTTGTAAATTAATGATAGACGTCTTCCATCCTGGCTCCATCTCAGTTTCCTGGATGTTGGTTCTTCTTGATTGGTGTTAGCCTTGTGTTGACTTCCTTCTTATCATTGTAAATATTTATCTTCTCTGTTGTCGAAGGCTTTCGTGGCCAGAATCACTGGGTTGTTGTGGGGTTTTCGGGCTATATGGTCATGTTCTAGAAGCATTCTCTCCCAATTTTCCTAATTTCCAACAGACCTGAAAATCTCTGAGGATGCCTGCCATAGATGCAGGTGAAAAGTCAGGAGAGAATGCTTCTAGATCATGGCCATATAGCCCGAAAAACCTACAACAACCCAATTTCGCTGATCAATGTTGCAGTTCTTATTACAGTTTACTAAGGAAGACAACCATTTCTGTTTTCATTAGCAAACTTTTGATTACAGTTCCAGCAAGCAGGTAGTTAGTCATTTCAGGCCTTAATCTTTTAGAATGGTGTTTCCAAAATTATTAGCTCATTCATTCATTTATTTCATTTAATTCATTCATACCCACACATATCAAATCTGCATTTATCAAATCTGCACTTTTAACACCCTTGCCAGCAGAAACACTGGGAACAGGGGCCTGTTAACACAAGAGGAGCGGGGAAAACAGTGGAGGAGGGGGGGAATGCCCAACCCTCTAAATGAAAATATCTCGTGGACTACAACCTTCAGTATCTCTATGATATAGTTGCTCAAATTATGCAATCAACACCCAGGAATATAGCATGAAAATAAAAGTTCACACAAAATGAGAATGTAAATATGCAGCTGACCTGGTTTGGTCCCATTGTATTGAGGCGTTCATAAAAGTTACAATACATTTATACAAAACACATATGGCATATCTCATCAACATCAAGGTTTGTGAAATGCTCCCAGGTCCCGTCACTGGGCTGTATGGTTGCTCCCGTGTGAAGAGACCTGAGTGTGGGGCGCAAAACCGGCGGCTCCTAAGTAGGTAAATTATAATCGAGTTTGTCTTGGCATGCCATTGGCGCGGATATAGCTATGGTATTGAGCCAATGGTGGGATTCCTGGTCTATGGATACATCAACCAGATAGCCACAGTGCTGTGAGGTACTATTTATAATCCAGAGGGGGTTGCAAGACTCTTTGGTGGCTGTAGCGATGTTTGCATCCCTCCAGTCTTGGTAGTGGAGAGCCGGTGCCGCCACAAACGTGACGTGTGCTTAGTAAAGCTGCAGATATGATGAACCAATGGTAACTATGTTGCAGTCCTGGTGAGAAGGTTAAGAGATACATGATTATCCCAAGTGCTGTATAGCACTGTTTTGTAGTCCACAGAGTTACGGGGGTTATTTTTTCAGCAACTGAGAAGCAGGAACCGCTCCGGCCTCTACAGGAGGGGCCAAAGCCGCACCGACGGCTTTCAAGTGTGGATGGGTGCCAGCTATTTGGGCCGTTTCGCGTGTCATTCACACTTCATCAGGGCGTGGCTAGTCGCATGGACATCTAATACAATTGACAATAATTAGCAACTCAAAGGTTTACAACCGCATCAAACAAAGTAAGCCAAAGCAACAGTTACATGTATACATAACATATGGTGAGTTATAATAGCATCAATGAAGGAAATCCAAGTGGCTGGAATCAGCAAGAGGCAAGGGTCAAAGTGATTATTATATAGTTCTCAGAGTGGGTGTAATTAATTAAGAGGATTATAACAGTAGATTTTGGATGGATAAATCATCAAATCATCAACCGGAAGGGCTACGCTTCCCATGCATGATGAGGAAAGTGTCGCCAAGAGGGAGCTATGCGCAGGGTGACGGATTTGCCCTACTGCCCCTCTCTTTCCTTCATGAAGTCAGGTAAGGCGGGATGCTTTACCTGGCCAGTGCAATAAGGTCGTTAGTCACAATTCTTCTAATCATGACACCAAAGTGATGCCTTATAAGGAGCAGCTTAAAGAGCCGGGAATGTTTAGCCTGCAGAAGAGAAGGTAGAGTCATTGGACCTCATCACATTTGATAATTTTAGCGTCCTGGGAGAACAGAGCCTGCCAGATCCCATCAGACAATGCACAACTACTTCTGGTGAGGCTCCATCTTCCCAGCATCTTCCAAATGTCTTAGGATATTGCCCAAAGAATACAGAAGGCTCCCTGTATCCTCACTGAAAGGGCCAGGGTAGTGGTAAGCCAGACAGTGATGCTTTCTCCCATGGAATGGGAAAGTTCCAATATGGGTGATGCTTAGAGTGGGGCGATGGTTTCCTCCACTGCTTGACGGATTCGCCATGCTGTCTGGTGAATTCCCCTGCTATTGCCCGCTTTTTGGATCTCAATGCGATGAGGTCCATGAGCACCATGTACAAAGATGTGAAAGGATGTCATAAGGAAGAGGGAGCAGGCTTGTTTTCTGCTGTCTTGGAGACTAGGACCTGGAGCAATGGGTTCAAGATACCTGAACATGAGGAAGAACTTTGTGGCAATGAGAGCAGTTCAATAGTGGAACTCTCTGCCCTGGAGTGCAGTGGAAGCTCCTTTTTTGGAGGCCATTAAACAGAGACTAATGGTAATCTCTCAGAGGTGGTTTGATTGTGCTTTTCTTGCATGACAGGGGGTTGGACTAGATGGCCCATGTGGTCTCTTCTACCTCTTTAATTCTATGATGCTATGTAGTAGTTAGAGTGTTGAGCTGCAACTAATCCCCAGAAAGCTATCATACTCACTGGATAATCTTGGACCAGTATTCTGTTTCCGCCTGAACTGTTCCAAAAAGCTGTTGTGAAAATACGATGTGGAGGGAAGAACCATATAATGTCCCTTGAACACACTGAAAGAAAGATGGCCTTCAAATGTAAGTGGCATTTAAGATGAAACTTTGACCATGTCTCCTGATACTGAAGGCTCCCATAGATAATGTGACTGAAATAATATTCTGAAAAGTAAAGGTTGGGCAACCTGTTAGAGCTACCTGTTTCAAATATTTCACACATGCTGTATATTTTAAATAGTAGGAATTAATTTTAAATCTACATTTTTGCTTATTTGCATCTCTATCATGTGGGACAGCTCATATTTGCATCAGCCAAAAGAGAGAAAAATCCCACTGACTCAGCATGTACTTTAAAGGGTGCTGACTGAAAACTCCCAACAGGCTTAAAGAAAAGTACAATAGCTTTCAAAATACCATAATAATTCTAATACAATACATAAAAGGATGACAGATACCTTCTCATGTTCATTGCCACCTGCATTATAGACAAGGTCTGCCAAGTTAGCAGTGTTCCATTCTCTGAAATGTAGAGCCAGAACCCTAAGTGGTTGGGATGCAACCATTTTGATGTCACAGGGATGGTGCAAGGAAGGGGTCGAGAGATGGGATGAAACTGTTTCTCTATCAGCTCATTATGAAACAAACATGAAGGGACACTAAGTAAAGGGCTCTGGGTGTGATGGAACACAGATAGGTATCATGGTGATCCAGAGCCAAGGGAAATGCAAATTCCACTTAGGAACCTAAATGGTTGGCCGGGGAGATAGCACAGCGGTAACACAGCTGTGCTTGCAATCTGAAGGTTGCAAGCTTGATTCCTGAGCTGGCTTGGACAACCAGCTGTGAAAGCCCTGTCCTCTGCTCACCCAGCAGCAGTTTGAAAACAGCCCAGCTGTGAATAGATAAAACCGGGAACCGCGAAGCGGGGAAGGATTTTTACAGAAGGACTTTACAACACCTGGAAAGTTTGGCTGTCCTGAAGGTGAAATGTGGAAACAGAAGCTCCTTGCCATGAGGATGGAACAACAGCACCCCCTTGTGATGTAATGACGCAATGACATAACAACAATGACGTAATGGAGCAATCACACCCTGTGACGCACACCCTGTGACGCAGCCAGGAAGAAGAAATCCTTCTAAAATTGCACTGTGTACTGTGTATTGTCATATGTATGTCTTCCGACAGGGACTATCAGGTTGAGAAGAGCGAAATATAAATAAACAGTTATTATTTTTTATTATTATTATTGGCACCATTCCTGCCAACACATGCATTTCACACAGCCAGAGAGCCATTTCAGACCACACAAGTATACGTAGCCCTATGATTCTACATGAACTGTCATAGATGCCTCATATGGGATCCTGAGATATTTAGTTTTTTGAGGCATTAGAGCTCTCTGCTGCACAGTCTAAATTTTCCACCTTAAATTCCAAATCTCAGCCTCCTCATGCAGGGGGAAATTTTCCAAGTCTAAATGGTGCCACTTCCGGCCTCTTTAAATGCCTGGGTGGGTAAATGGAGATGGTGACTTGAGGCAGCTGGCCACCTGAGGCAACACTGTTGCTTTTTCCTCTCTGTAGAATAACCCTCAACATACTCAAAGGTCAATCCATAATTTTGGCTCCAAAACCTGCTCTTGACTTATATATAAGGTCAACTTACACATGACTGGAGACCCCTCGGTGATGTAGCAGGTGCAGCTAATCAAAAGGTGGTTCAAATTCGGGGAGCAGGGTGAGCTCCCACTCTTAGCCCCAGCTTCTGCCAAGTAGATCAATAAGTACCACTTCGGTGGGAAGGTAACAGCACTCCATACAGTCATGCCAGCCGCATGACCTTGGAGACGTCTATGGACAATGCCAGCTCTTCGGCTTAGAAATGGAGATGAGCACCACCCCCCGGAGTCAGCCTCGACTTAATGTCAAGGGGAAACCTTTACTTTTACCTTTATCCCTGACGAGATGGCCCATGTGGTCTCTTCCAACTCTATTATTCTATGATTAGATATGGAACTTGCCTGCACTTGGTCCCAAGATGGTCTTAAGGACCCAGGTGCAGGATTCAGAGTCCCCTCGTGGGGCTTTCTGGGTTTCATGATCTTAATCACATTGTCCAGGAAGCTCTTATCTGTGGTGCTGACAGAAACTAAATCTACCACCTAATGCGCAACCATAAAAAGCAAAGGTTATCTCAAATGCAGTAGTTTCTGAGGTCGTATGTGATTGTTCAGATTCTTTCTTCTTTCTTCTCCGCCCAGTCCGTGGCTAGATAAAAGAAGACATGTGAAAGGAAGATATCTAATACAAATACTGAACAATGCCCTTAACAGATCTAAGAGACTTCACAGGAAAATCCAAGATTGCAAGGCTCTGCAATGGCTAATGACAGCAGCTCTAGTTTAGTGATAGAAACAGGAGCCCTAGGGTTTGCAGAATGAAAACCAGAGACATCTCCTGTGCTTTCAATGCTTGTGTTTAGCAGGTGTTGCTTGTCACATAACCAGGTTTTAAGCAATCCCTCTTAAACCTCCCACTTCTATGCAAACATTAAAGGTACAAAAGGTCTCCCACAGGTTAATTCAAAACTAGAAATTTTTAAATGACATAATCATTTTAAAATGGCATCATTATCATGATTGTGACGATCTTTTCTTGATGAAAGGCCAGTGAAGTTTTGAAAGATTGCATAGTATACTTTATGCTTTCAACCTGGCCCAGTAAATGTATTCTTACTGTACGGTCGGGTCAACACAGCTATCCCCAAAAACTGTCTGTCTGTCTGTCTGTCTGTCTGTCCATGGTATCTATAGATAGAGAATTGTATTGGGATTCTCAATGATGACCCCTTGTGGCACATTTTCTTATTGACTCCTTCAACAGTATTTTCTATCATTTGTATTCTCCATGCTTTCCAGATATGCTAGATTGCAAATGCCCAGGGGTGGTGTACGTTTTTGGTCAATGTGTCTGATACCTCCTAGGTTGGGGAATGGGATTTAGCAATCTTAATTAAATTGCATCTGATTAAATCACTTTCTTTCTCTTCTTTCTAACCCCAGCTACATAAGTTTTGTTTGCTCACTTTTCAGAAAGGACTGGGAAAGGTGAAGAAGGAACATTTGTTCCTGCCAGCCAGAGCATATTCATCAATTCCAATTCAAAAGTGTAGCAATAAATGGCTACAGGTATTTGTTGTCGAATCCAGAGTGGAGAATTTTTAATCTGAAATATTATGGGTGCTTATGAACATACCCCAATTTTTTTTCCTGCAGTATTAACCTCCCTGCTCAGAATTTTTAAAAATGGCTGCCATTGTGCATTTCAATTATGGATTAGTAACCTAGAGATGTTGATCTTGAACTGCTCCACATTCAAAAACACTATGTAGTCATAATTAGGGCATGGTTCACAGGATCATAAGTGCTCCCAAAGCCATCTTGATATCCAGCAGCTGCATCAAACAAAAGAGGTCTGCTCAGCTGCTAATCTGAGTTCAAGATCACCTGTTGGCTGCGTGTGCGGTCCACGCACGCTCCTGCATTCCCGGGGCTTCTTTCTTGCTCAATTCAAAGTGCTGGTTTTGACCTTTAAAGCTCTATACAGGAGGTTCTGGCCCAGCCAGATATGGCATGGCAGGAGCGCGCCACTTGTCCGAAACGCATCTGAGCACCCCGCTATACGGTTCTGGCCGCTTACTTGTCCCACTCCCACCTCGTACTTTAAGATCATCCAGGCAGGCCCTGCTCTTGCTCCCGCCGGCTTCCCAGGTGCGGCTGGTGGGGACGAGGGAGAGGGCCTTCTCGGTGGTGGCTCCCCGTCTGTGGAATGCGCTCCCTAGCGACATACGATCAATTCCATCCCTCCTGACATTTAGGAAAAAAGTGAAAGCCTGGATGTGGGACCAGGCGTTCGCATAGTAGCACAGGACAGCACTTTAGTAGTTTAATGGAAAGTTGGTGAATAGGGCTCAATGCTTTTATGGACGGAACACTGTTTTTAACATAGGTGAATGCATAGGATGTGTAAATATAATTGTATTTTAATGTATTTTAGTGTCGAATGCTGGAGGGTTTTATATTGTGTTTTTATACTGCGATTGTGATGTAGGCATCAAATTGTGCCTTTTGGAAGCCGCTCTGAGTCCCCCCTCGGGGGTTGAGAAGAGCGGGGTAAAATGCCGTAAATAAATAAATAAGAAGGAGGATGTTTCCAGCCCTCTCCTCCCAATGAGTTGGATGGTGACACCTGGCACTATTTATTGTCGCAAACTCACTCGCTGGCAGGAGAACGTGGAAATGTTATCCTTGTACCCCAATGCAGATACTGGCCGTCAATGTGGGTTGAGAGGAAGGGGTGGGGTGGCTAAGAGATGTTATTTAATTATGCATTTATAACTACATAGCTGGGCTTTAGCACAGCAGGTTAAACCACCAGCTGTAGTCAATCTTGTCAATTGAAAGGCTGCCAGTTCAAAGCCCAGGTCAGGGTAAGCTCCTTGCCTTTAGCCCAGCTTCTGCCTACCTAGCGGTTTGAAAGCAAATGTTTAAATAGACAAATAGGTACTACTTTAAAAAGCAGGGAGGTATTTTGAGGAACCCATTAGGAATGCTGGCGATTCGATCAAGAAAGAGGAAGTAACGAACAAAAGCTCTTTGGTAGAGAGATGGAGCGACAGCACCCCCTCCCCAGCCAAGATGCATCAAGATGGGAAAAGCCAATATATGTACACCTATATCCATGTATCATTGTCTGTCTTGTGCATAAAACAGCACTGAATGTTTGCCACATATCTAGCCTGAGTCCCCTTCGGGCTGAGTAGGGCGGAATATAAATACTGTAAATAAATTGTGCAAAAATCAGTGCTATAATATAAATTTTGCCAATAATGGGCATGGCCGACTTACAGGCCAACCCCTTTTGCGGGGTAGGGCTGTCCTCGTCGCCATCTTGGGGAGGTCAGGGGTCTTCTCCTTCCCAGAGACCCCTGGGGCGGCACCCAGTTTCCCGCTGCCAGGGCCAGCTAGCCAATGAGGGGGGCTGGCCACGCCTCTCCCCCCCACGTGGCTAGCTGCCCTTCTTCACTTCGCCCAGGCAGCATATTTAAGGCTTCCTGGGACTTCACCCAGCACTTGCAGGGCCAAAAACGGTTTTGGAGAGGACGAGACAGCGATGGAGGCGGCAGCCGTCGGTTGTGTAACTGGGGCCCCTGGCCCATGTGGTTCCCCCCTCCCTTGGGTTCTGGGGATGGGGGATGGAGGCCTCCTTTGCCTCCTCGGCACCCTGCCGCCTTCCCTCCTACTTGGCCGCTTGGCCTTGTTCCCCCTCCCCTCTCCAGCGTTTCCCGGGTGGAGGAGCAGAATCCTCTGCCCTCTGAGCAGCTGCCTTCCTTCCATGGCAGCCGCTCTTTCCGCAGCTTGAGGGGAAGCTCTGCTTGCTTCCCCTTTCACACCGCCTCAGTCACCTAGCCTCCTTGCTGGCCGCCCTGCCTCGCCTCTGCTTTGGCCTCCTCCCTTCGGAGCCGGCCGGAGTCCTTGGTGGGTGGGGGAGGGGCCCAGATCTCTTCCCGTGCTTCTTCGGCTTTCCGCTGCCTGCCCCCTGCACCCACTCTGTGCGCTTGCTCCTCCGGCGGAGGTGCGATTGCCCCCCTCCTCGGGGGGGGGGGTGACAGGTAGGGCTCCGGCAGACTTTACATGCGCCGGGAGCACACGGCCCTCTGGACCTACTCCGTCCTCAGCCAGCTGCCTCCGATGTGGGTGGGGGGAGGGACTCGGCCTGCCACCCGCCCTCGCCGGGGTCGTGCTTGGTGCCTGCGTTCAGGTCTCTGCGCGCCAGGCAGCCATACAGGCCACTTTGTGTTGGAGGCGTCTGTGGACAACGCTGGCTCTCCGGCAGCCACGTGGTTTGCAGCTGAGGAGAGAGGGACTTGGCTCGCCATCCTCGCGTGCCGGTCCTCTATTCATAATAACAATCAATATTACAAATAACCATATAATAATAACATATATATAATGTTTACATACAAATAGGAGGCTCCTTGCCTCCAATCCGTCGTTTACCTCTGGGCCCAGGAGGGAAGGGCTCGTGGGAGGCTGTGCCATCTCGTTCCTGCTTCTGGCCTGTCTTTGTTCTCTGCCCAGCTTGCTGGCTTGCAGCTTGTATGCCTCCACACCACCTATTCATTCATGCATTCATTCATTCATTCTATTTCATTTGTGGAGAGGCTATTTAACTGATTTTCGAGGCCATCCCAATTTCCAGGAAGTGTCCAGAGATTAGGAAGCATCAGCTCTCCTGGTGGCCAATAGCTGGAATGTATAATACTAGCATTACTGCTAGTGAAGAGCCTCTGAGTGTCTATATATGCATGTTGTGTGTCCATGGCATTGAGTGCTTCTACTGTCCACGCCACCCCTCCTTAGGATGGGGGCACCCACTGCTAGGGCAGGCTGCCATCGCGGTTAGCAAATAGCCTCTGAGTGTCCATATATACATGTTGTGGGTCCATGGCATTGAGTGTTTCTACTGTTCACGCCACCCCTCCTTAGGGTGGGGGCACCCCCTGCTAGGGCAGGCTGCCATTGCGGCTAGCAAATAGCCTCTGAGTGTCCGTATATACATGTTGTGTGTACATGGCATTGAGTGTTGCTACTGTTCATGCCACCCCTCCTGTGTGGGGGCACCCCCTGCTGGTGCAGGCTGCCATTGCGGCTAGCGAACAGCCTCTGAGTGTCTGCATATACATGTTGTGGGTCTGGCAGTGAGTGTTTCTACTGTTCTTGCCACCACCCCTTGGTGGGGGCACCCCTGCTGGTGCAGGCTGCTATTGCGGCTAGTGAACAGCCTCTGAGTGTCTGTATATACATGTTGTGTGTCTTTGGCATTGAGGGTTTCTACTGTTCATGCCACCCCTCTTTAGGGTGGGGCACCCCTTGCGGGTGCAGGCTGCCATTGCGGCTAGTTTATAGCCTCTGAGTGTATGTATTTTCATGTGGTGTGCACATGGCATTGTGTGTTGCTACTGTTCTTGCCACCGCTCCTTTGTGTGGGCACTCCCCAGACAGGTGCCCATTGGGCCATGTGTGAGGCCTCCCGGGGAGGGTATATCCACCGTGTATATATATACGTACATTTGTGAGCACTGAGCAGATCAAGGGGTGCGCCCCCCCCCCCCGGGCGGGAAGGCAATGGTGCTCTATGCATTCACAACTGTAATTTATTTACTCTCCTATCACGGAGCCCCCAGGGGCACTCCTGGTGTGAGAGATCTGGCCATCACATGGTCAGGCTGGTCCTCCCATATCCTTCTGGTGTCTCTTGCCCTCCTGGGTGCCCTCTTCGCTTGCCCTGTGGTGCTAACTGTTCTTGTCCAGTTGCAGTTCTGGGTTAAAGGTTTCTACAGTCATGGCTCCATGCTAAAGCGCTACCCAGAGTTCGGCCGGGCAGGAAGCTGAGAAAATAGCTACGGCCTGCTGGAAGGAGCTTCCATTGATCTACATTGATCACAATCAAGCACCCCTTCTTATGCCCAGGTGGTATCTCCTTTCCTGTAATCCGAAACCCCTGCTGGGGGAGGCAGCACATTTCTATTAGCACCCCATATGGTTTCACCGGGAATGCGGCGCAGCTGGCTGGGTGGCAGCTGCATCAGATCTCTACTGACCAGGTCATGAGTTCGAGGCCTGCCTGGGTCGAGGTGGGCGCTCGTCCTATTGTGTGGCCTGTTGTTGACCTTTATTTACCAATTACGTTCCTCTCAGGAGGCAGTCGCCATTGAGCAGTGCCTGCCCCCATGGCAGATTACAGGGTCCTTTCCTGTTAGGTGTCCTGAGGACCCTGTTTGATGTCCTAAAGATTGTCATTACTGACCTTCTTGTGGCACTGAATCGGGCAGCTCAAACTTGCCCCCGATACAGTCCCCCTTCATTCTACTAGGACAGTCTCCTAGGAAGTCAACAGGAGAGCCAGCCAGAGAGCGAGTCCGTCTCATGGCCAGCACAGGCCATCCCTATATATGAGGTAATACGTTGCCTACAGAGATCTCAGTTCCTGGGTCTGTGAGGAAAGGATGTTTAGAAAGGTACGATGTAGGGAAGAGACTGTGGCACGACTGGAGTTTTGAAGAATTAAACTTCTATATGACCACACACACCCCGTTTTTGGGGGCATGGATGCCTCCGTCTGGGTCAGCTAATCATAAGAGTGGGAGGCTTGTGCAGTCAGCATGAGCTCGTCTGGTTCACGGCTTTGTCAGGATATCTGCAACCATACCTCCTGATTTCCAATTTTCCAGCCCAAAAAAACCAAAAATCCTTCTACATAAGCATCCTCCACAATAGATAATTGGCATCCGCATGTGCTAGCAGCGGGCCGATTCTAGCTGTTTGGTTCATTTTAGACACCTCAGTGTTCCCTAGACTCCTATTGGTCGTTTCCTGTATGCAAACAGCAAGCAGGACCATGTGAAGCCATTGCTGGGGTTTGCTTCAACATTAACGGATTATTTCCGGCCTGGGGGCAGGCAGGGCAGTGTTGGGTGCACACAGATGCAATATGCCAGGCCATGGCCAGTATTTTGTCATCCATCTAGTGCAGGAGAAGACGTGGACCCCCCTTCCATTGTCGTTGGTGAATTCAATCGGGTTCCTGTACGGTGAGTGCCCCGGTACCGGCAGCCAGGTCAGCTGACCTACGGGCACACCTTGGGCCGTCTGCGGCCAGGAGGTAGGTCACTTTCAGGGAACTCCCAGTACTCCCACCCAAGTTTGCCTGCTAAGTTTTGCTGCAGATCGTAAGGCCGGCATTCAAGTTTGCCAGGGCCTCGGGGTTCACTAGGTGACTTGCCTTGGTATTGTGTGCAGGCTAACATCTCCTTCTCAGCGCATGACGTTCCAGGTGTAAACAATGAAATGGTAGACGCATTGCCTCGCTTACAAGGAAGGCAGGTTTTCGGTTCCTAGCTCCAGACGCAGACGTCCTGGCCGCAAAGTGCCTGCTGGAACTTGGTCCACTGGAACGGAAGGCCTGAATAGAACGGATGCAATCCATCGCGGCAGCTACCTTCAAAACCTACTGGACAGCAAGGCGGCAGCCCGTGAGGATCCTTACCAGTTGCATAGGAGCACGAAGTTCGTGAAGAGTTGGAAGAAGCAGTCTCCCAGGCAGCAGGACAGCACCGCCCCCCCCCCCTCCAGCAGCTTACAGCAACTCTCTAAGAGGATATGCATATCCCATTACAAGGTAGAGTTTTCTCTCTGGCCGTCTCTAATGTTTCATTGGGGCCCATACGTCCAGGGGAGGTTGTGGCCAACCCAGACAGTTCCACTGGTAGAGCCCGGCAGCTCAATTATGCGATTTCCATGGGAACTCCAGGTCTTACAGGCTCCATAAGTCCAAGGTGGCATATGGGGGGTAGGTTGCCTCCCTGCCCATTCAGGGCCTCGAGCAAGTTCAATTGTGCCCATTTGATACTGGCACGGTTCCTCAGCTCCAGGGACACCTCCCCAAGCTGCTTATTTGTGCATCTTGATGGAACCTCTCCCCCTCACCAGATACCAGTTAATGGCAGTTCCACAGAGCCCTCATTCATGTGCTGGGCCTACTGCATAATCATATGGAGGGCACTCCTTCAGGATTGGGGCAGCGTCTTTGGCTGCTGCTGCTGGTGTCCCCGCAGGCATATTCTAAGCCTCGGGCCATTTGAATCATCAGTGTTTACCTGTAAATCAGACGGGGCCTCCTCCTCGAGGTGTACAGGCTGCCGTTGGTTCTTTTTCTTTCTCTTGCAGGGCCATGGGCAGGACGTAAAGTGGTACCGGGACCCACGTGCTTGGAGTGGGCGTGGCTCAGCTGCAGGGAGGAGCCAGGCTGCCAGGACCTGAGTGGAAGGCAGGACAAGCAGTCCATGGCGCCAGGAGGTTGGAGCCTCTTGGGTGAGGTTCGGCCTGGCTTCATGCAGCAGTGGTTCACTGGAGGGAGCATCCAGGCTGTTGCCATTGCCCCTGTGGACGGGAACCAGTGGCTGCGTGTCACTTTGGCCCGGCTTCAGGCAGCAGTGGCTCACTGGAAGGAGCATCCAGGCTGTTGCCGTTGCCCCTGTGGGCGGGGACCTGTGGCTGCTTGTCACTTTGGCCCGGCTTCATGCAGCAGTGGCTCACCGGAAGGAGCATCCAGGCTGTTGCCGTTCCCCCTGTGAACGGGGACCCCCGGAAGGAGCATCCAGGCTGTTGCCGTTCCCCCTGTGGACGGGGACCCGTGGCTGCTTGTCACTTTGGCCCGGCTTCATGCAGCAGTGGCTCACCGGAAGGAGCATCCAGGCTGTTGCCGTTCCCCCTGTGGACGGGGACCCGTGGCTGCTTGTCACTTTGGCCCGGCTTCATGCAGCAGTGGCTCACGGAAGGAGCATCCAGGCTGTTGCCGTTCCCCTGTGGACGAGGGACCCGCGGCCGCTTGTCACTGTGGCCCGGCCTCCTGCAGCAGCGGCCCACCGGAAGGAGCATCCAGGCTGTTGCCGTTCCCCCTGTGGACGGGGACCCGTGGCTGCTTGTCACTGTGGCCCGGCTTCATGCTGCAGTGGCTCACCGGAAGGAGCATCCAGGCTGTTGCCGTTGCCCCTGTGGGCGGGGACCAGTGGCTGCTTGTCACTATGGCCCGGCTTCATGCAGCAGTGGCTCACGGAAGGAGCATCAGGCTGTTGCCGTTGCCCCTGTGGACGGGGACCCGCGGCTGCTTGTCACTTTGGCCCGGCTTCATGCAGCAGTGGCTCACCGGAAGGAGCATCCAGGCTGTTGCTGTTCCCCCTGTGGACGGGGACCAGTGGCTGCTTGTCACTCTGGCCTGGCTTCATGCAACAATGGCTCACTGGAGGGATCATCCAGGCTGTTGCCGTGGCCCCTATGGGCTCGAATTGGTGGCTGCATGTCACCAGCGTAAGCTGCTGCCATGGCCCCTGTGGACGGGGTGAAGTTTACGGGTGTCACGTAACTGCAATTTGAGCTGTGGACTTGGCTACGCCTCCCACGGGGATGGCCGGCACGCATTGCAAGCACCCGGGATTGAGACTGGTCGGAGCCATGGAGCAGCGGCTCAGTAGCGGTGGATATCTCACAGAGATCTGCATGTGGCACCGGGGTGGCCACCAGGCAACAGTTCTGGTTATGGAGGATAGGAGTTTGGGTTGGCGGAAAAGGGAGGGTGTAAGGCTGCCTCCTTACCTCCCCCCCCCCTTTTTGTGGCAGGTGGCAGGGCCCTGGATCAGGATGGCTTATCGCCCCTTGGTTGGTAGGGGGATAACGCTCTGGCCCCCCTGGAGTGCCAAGTTCCGTGGAGAGGCATTGGGCCGCTCGCACCCAGGCTTGCAAGTGCCTTTGGACATTCGCAGGGGGCCTGTACTACCCTGATCCTGGACCCTTGCGTGGCCAACCCCTTTGTTCTGTTTAATAAAGGAGTTGTGGCCATTTTCGTCCAACCTTTGTGTCAGTGTTATCATTGGGCGCGAGGTGTATCACCCTTGCACATGCAAATGCCTGGGCTCTTAAATTCAGTCCCTGCCACCTCCTCTTTCTAACAGCTTCTGTGTACTGCAACTACTCCTCTTGAAACTACAATAAGCGAAGAATAACAAGGCAGAATTTCATCTAAATTGCACCACAGGACTAACACGTTCTGTAGACTTGCAAGCTTACTTGTGAAATCCTGTTGTGGGGAGGGGGAAATTGGTTGTCAAATGGTTGGCAAATAGTTAAATTTAACAAGTTGTTTCCAGATCTTATGGTGGGTGCTTTTTACCTACCAAATCAATTTGCAACTCTTGTTGGATATGGGGGCAACTAATTAGAGCATAACTAGTAAGGTTTAACTAGTTAGCTATGGGACTCCTCCATATTTTGTAAAGCAAGGAATCCTTGGGTTGTACTACCCAGAACTTTCCCACTTCAAAGCTTGCAAAAAGGAGAGATGCAATCTTACATCCTCATCTTTAACTCCAAGTTCCAACTTAGCATCTCTACCCACGATCAGCAGCTTTTTACAACATCATGATTTCTAATGACAGATTACAAACCCAGAGTAATTTACAGGCTTGTCCTTCCATAGTACGCAGAGATTTGTGCTTATACTTCTTAATGCATGACGTCTTATGCAAACTTACCCCGTGCACCAGCCTGTGTGACGGCAAGCAATTTGCATAGAAGCATAAACAACAGTTTATGAAAATTGTGCGTGGGCTGAATCTTCCATGACAAGCAACAAATTAACAGGCCTAGTGTGAATCACTTTGTGTATTGAAAGGTTATCTTCCCACAATGTCACGAGATGTCATTCTATCAATGTCAGTCTTAATAAGAGTAGAAAGAAACTTCTGTCTCTTAGGACACTGAGCCCTTGGGCTGTTTCTTCAGTAGTCAGCACGGCAGAGGTTTTCAGGATCAAAGCACTGGGACGTGATGATTCGCAGGCAGGATGAGGTTGTCTGCCACCTCCTCAAACTTCTCTGCTGTTCCCTCTGAATTTAGCTGAATTCTATACAGTATCTCAATGTATACAGCCAGTGTGGTGCGATGGTTTGAGTGTTTGACTAGAGCTCTCTGTGAAACAAGAATTCACAACCCTGCTGTAGCTTGGAATACCATTGGATAACCTTGCAAAGTTATCTTCTCCTCTGAATAAATCTTGGAAATAATTCAAATTGGATTCAAAATTGCAGGGGGGAAATTCCACCTAAATGTTAGGAAATGCTTCCTAGCTGTAAGAGCTGTTCAACAGTGGAACATGTTGCCTCAGAATGTAGTAGAGTTTCTTTTTCTGGAGGCTTTTAAGCAGAGGCTGGATGACCATCTGTTGGGGGTACTTTGATTGTCTGATTCCTGCATGGCAAGGTGATCCTTGTGGTCTCTTCCAACTTTGTGAATTTCCATAAGTATTCTGCTTGAAGGTACGTAACTTTTAAAGAGACTCTGTAAACAATATCAATATCAAAATATCATACGTCTATTAAATGTGTCAAATACGCATTAAGAAGCCCATGGGAAAGGTGAAACTCATACAAATATATAAACAGTTCAAACTCTCAGACATATCTTATTGTGCTCCTACTCACGATACAAGTCGCAACCAACGGAACATCCGCAATATATAGCCTGTATACGTATGGATGGGAAAATAATCCCGGAGGCGATGGGGGAGCAAATGGAGTATAACAGGTCCACAAAGAGTTCAGAATTCAATAAGGAGTACTGCAGATGTAGTTCCACAAAGTTCCCAGGGTAGATCCAGACAAAAAGTTAGGACATTAAGGGCATAAATCCACACTTGTGAATAAAGCCATATGGAAGACGCCGATGGGATGTTGATACACAGGTAAGTAGGTAACCAGAGTTCCGTTTTGCTCCTCACTGGAGCTTTATCAAGGCTTCGGCGATAATTACATATGTAGTCCTATTGGCGCGGGATCAGTGAAAGGCATAACCTTGCTAGTAGCAGCAAGGTGACCGTAAAGGTACGTAACAACAGCCTCAAGATGGGGAGATCACAGAATCATAGAACACAATCAGAATTATAGAGTTGGAAGAGACCACAAGGGCCAGCCAGTCCAAACCGCTGCTATGTAAGAGCACACAATCAAATCATTCTTGACAGATGGCCATCTAGCTTCTGTTTAAAAATCTTTAAAAGGAGACTTCAGCACTAACCAAGGTAGTATATTCTATTGCCAAACAGCTCTTATCATTTGAAAACTCTCACTAATGTTTAGGTGAGATCCATTTTTGAGAATTTAATCCATTGCTCCATGTCCTAGCCTCTAAAGAAGCTGATAATGAGCTTGCCCCTTCCTTAATGTGACATCCATTCGGATATTTAAACATGGCTATCATGCTGCTCTGACCCTTCTTTTCTCCAAGCTAAGCATTCCTAACTGCCTAAGCCACTCCTCATAGGGCTTGGCTTCAAGTCCTGTGATTATTTTGTTTGCTCTTTTTGGACGCATTCCAGTTTGTTAATCCCCAAGCTCCCCAAATATGAGGGTTGGAACTTTAATAGTGGCAACTATTTATTTACATATAATACAAAAGTGATACATGCCACCAAGTTTTGCAGTCCTTCAATTTAGTCACCAGCATTGTGTACAACCCGTTTCCAATGATGTGGAAGTCGTAGGACACCTGTTGCAGCACCTGTGGAGCAGTCTATTGCTGCAAGAATCTCCGGAACAGTTCTGAAGCGAATGCCATGAAGTGGTTCCTTCATCTTAGGAATTAAGTCAAAGTCACAAGGGCTTAAATCTGGGGTGTATGGTGGATGGTACAGCACTTCCCAGCCCCATCGATTGAGCAAATCAGCCAAGCATTATCATGCAAAATGATAGGGGCATTCAGCAGAAAATGTTGCCATTTTTTTTCCAAAGCTGGTCTGAGTTGGTGTTCCAAAAATGAACAGTAATACTGCGCATTGATAGTCTGATGTAGGGAAACGGTATGAGTTAGAATGACACCATCACAGTCGTACACAAGAATCACCATAACTTTCACATTGCTGGGATTCTGATGAAATTTTGAACGTTGTGGTGACCTGTAATGACGCCATTCGTTCGATTGACGTTTCAGTTCTGGCTGGTACAATCTGGCCCAAGTCTCATCCTCCGCGCTCATAATGCCTCTCCTCTGCGCTCATAATGCTCCAAGTGGGTACAAGCAGCATTGTATTGTAGCCATTTCTGCATTTCCATCAAATGATGTGGAACCCATCGTGAAGCAATTTTTCTCATGCCCAGGCATTCCTTCAGAATGTGGAACACAGTCGTATATGCAAATCCTGTGTTTCGGACCAGCTCACGAATCGTATGACATCGATCACTGTCTATTAGTGTGGCAACAATTTGTGTTTAATGCAGAGGATGTCAACAGATTTAGCAGCGTATTTCCAACTCAACTGATTTTCAGTAAATGCACAGCCACCCACTCTCTCTTCCTCTCTCTGCTGGAATTGTGTTCGTATAGTACAAACACATGCAAAGAAGGCTGAACTGTCAAGAAAATCTAGGGTTTCCCCAGAGGTACCACAAGTAACAAGTCAGCATGTTTCATTCTGCAAAATGCTGATAAGCATCAGCAAGGTAGATCTTACTGGCATATGAGATGAGTCCCTTCCTGATTCTGAAGCTGTTTTAGGGACAGCCTACTATACCAGTGCTGTCCAACTTCTAACCGGCCAAGGGCCGGATTCCAGGTCACTGATGACCTGGGGGGCCACTCGGCCACGGCCCCGGCCACGCCCCCGGCTGCCGGGAAGCTTTGGGAGAGAGGGAGGAGCCACGGGGCACCCCCCTCCCTTCCAAGGCATCCTAGCCGCAGATGAAGCTGCCGGTTTCGCCGGCTTCAGCTGCTGCCGGGATGCCTTGGAAGGGAGAGAGGCGCTGCGGGGGGACCCCCCTCCCCTCCAATGCATCGCGGCAGCCGCGGCAGCCGCCGCTGGCTTCAGCCGCTGCTGCGATGCCTTGCAAGGGAGGGAGGCGCCGCCGGGGGACCCCCCTCCCTTGCAAAGCATTGCGGCAGCCGCGGAAGCCGGCGCCGGCTTCAGCCGCTGCTGCGATGCCTTGCAAGAGAGGGAGGCGGGAGAGGGACCCCCTCCCTTGCAAAGCATTGCGGCAGCCACGGAAGCCGGCGCCGGCTTCAGCCGCTGCTGCGATGCCTTGCAAGGGAGGGAGGCGCCGCCGGGGGACCCCCCTCTCTCGGGAAACTGATTGAACGGGCAGCAGCGATCCAATTACAGGAATTCCTGGAAACCTCAGGAAGCCTGGACCCCTGCCAATCGGGTTTCCGCTCCAGTCACGGGACCGAGACCATTCTGGTGGCCATTACGGACGACATCCGCCGCCAATTGGAGAAGGGAGGTTCAGCTATCCTGGTGCTGCTCGACCTCACCGCGGCGTTCGACACGGTGGACCATGACCTGCTGTTGCGGCGACCATCAGCCATTGGGATTCAAGGCACAGCTTTGGCCTGGTTCGATTCCTTCCTGCGGGGCCGCTCGCAGCGTGTTGAGTGGCGAGGCCAAGTGTCCAAGAAATCCACCCTGGACTGTGGAGTCCCCCAAGGCGCCATTTTGTCACCAACGCTTTTTAACATCTACATCCAACCCTTGGCAAGCATAGCCAGAAGTTTTGGATTTGGGTGCTATCAATATGCAGATGACACCCAGCTCCTGCTGAAGCTTGAGCCAGGCGTAACATCGGTGCCTGAGAATTTCAGACAAGGACTAGAGGCAGTGACCAGATGGCTCCGCTCATACAAACTCAAGATCAATCCATCAAAGACAGAGATTCTATGGCCGGGACGCCCAGAGCCACCCATTCCGCTGCCTCTCTTTGAGGGAGAGCCGCTGATCCCGGCCCCGTCGGTGAAGAGTCTTGGTGTGATACTAGACTCGAGACTCGCTGGAGGCCCAGGTTGCTGCGACAAGTAAGGGAGCTTTCTTCCACCTACGCCAGGCACGTCAACTGGCACCTTACCTTCCATCAGATGCGCTGGCTACGGTGGTCCATGCCACAGTGACATCGCGGCTGGACTACTGTAATGCCTTGTACGTGGGGTTGCCGCAGTCAACCACTCGTAAAATCCAGCTAGTGCAGAATGCAGCCGCCAGACTCCTCACCGGGACACCGCTGAGATGCCATATCGCGCCATCCCTACAGCGCCTGCACTGGCTGCCAGTCGAGCTCAGAGCCATCCACAAGATCTTGTCGCTTACCTTTAAGGCCCTCCATGGCGCCGGCCCAGCTTATTTAAAAGACCGCTTGTTCGAACCAGTTCACTTAAGGTCGCCGCGTTCAGTGAACAGGGACCTTCTCTGCATTCCAGGTGTGAGTGAGGCCCGCCTCGACATCACAAACGGAGAGCCTTTTCCATCGCGGCCCCTGTTCTTTGGAACCTGATGCCGGCGGAGCAGAGAGCTATCCTGGACATGCCCCAGTTCCTGACCGCATTGAAGACCTGGCTCTTCCGAAAGGCTTACGACTAAGGACACCTCCCAGACCTAGCCTGAGTTACTGGAACTATTTTAATTAATTTCCTATTCTTTTAGCTTTTAACTATTAAACTGTTTTATGTGTTTTATGTGTAAGTCGCCCGGAGCACTGACGTGGAGGGCGACTCATAAATAATAAAATCAATCAATCAATCAATCAATCAAAGCATTGCGGCAGCCGCGGCAGCCGGCGCCGGCTTCAGCCGCTGCTGCGATGCCTTGCAAGGGAGGGAGGCGCCGCCGGGGGACCCCCCCTCCATTGCAAGGCATCGGCGCCGGCGAGAGAGAGGGAAGAAGAGGGCGGTGCAGGGAGGGGGAGCTAGCTCTCTTCCTCCTCCTTGTACCACCCCTTGTCCCTCTCTCACCGGCGCCGATGCAATCCGGTTTGCATCGGCGGCGCGGAGAGAGGGACGGAGGGGGTGGTGCAGGGAGGAGGAGCTGGCTCACTTCCTCCTCCCTGCCCCGCCTCCCCCCCCCCCGGCCGCCATTTTTTAAAAAAAATTAGATTTTTTAAAAAAAAAATTAAAAATGGCGGCCGGGGGCATAGCGGGGGCCGTGTCCAACAGGCTGGGGGCCGTGTACGGCCCCCGGGCCGCCAGTTGGACAGCCCTGTACTATACAATTAATTTTTTTAGAACTCAAACCAGCTCTTTCCCTCATTTGCACTCAATGACTTCTCGTTTCTGAGACATGTTCAAGTATGAAGTTCACTGTCCTATCATTCCCATGCAGTTAGCTAAATACCCCAACGGCACCAGATACTATCTGATCTTGGAAATTAAGAGTAAATACCAGCAAATACCAGATGCTATAGGTGACATTTCAAAGGACAGCATTGGAAAAACAACCTCTGGATATTCTTTGCCTAATGCCATGAAAGGGTCACCATAAGTTGACAGACAACTTGAAGGAACACACAAACAATTTCCATGAAGTACCCAAGGCATGAATGTCCCCAACTCCATACATCAAAGAAACTGTAGGTTTAAGCCGAGTATTGTAGCAAAACAAGCTATACTGGCCAAACATTTCCTCACTATATTATTGAGGGGGGAAGCAGATTAATCTATGGTGGACATTAGAAACCCAAATCCTCCATCAGAATCATTCAACAATGCTTTACTCCTATTTATTTCTTGACTATATGTATATCCCGCCTTTTTCACCCTAGAGGGGTAGTTAAGGTGGCCTTACAACAGGCAGCAACTTGATGTCATACACATAAATATCAAATAAACAATTACAATTAAAACCAAACAATTAAAACATGAATTATTAAAAACAACAATTAAAATCACGCCAACCAAAACATAATCCAGGGCCGTTCCATTTGTCAATCACATTGTTTCATAATCACTTAATGCATTCCTCCAATTACTTGTCAAAAGCTTGGTTCCAAAGCCATGTGTTAATTTTTTCCCCCTGACAGTCAACAGAGAAGGAGCTGATCTGATCTCACTGGGAAGGGAGTTCCATAGTCAAGGGGCCACCAATGAGAAGGACCTGTCTCTCATCCCCACCAATCGTGCCTCCCAAGGAGGTGGGACCAAGAGCAGGGCCTCCTCAGACTTGGTTACAGGAAATATATAAGTCCAAACAGGTAACTGCGGGTTGCATAAAGACATTTTATCAACCCAGGCCCAACAGTAAATGGCACCCAACCACACACACACACACACCACTTTCAAGTCAGAGTCCATTGTACTGGCCAGTTTATCTTTGCACAGCAATGCACAAAATATCACAATGACCTCTCCTCATCCCTGGTAGTAAATATGCTATAAATGTGCTGTAAATTATTGACTGTCTTCTGCCACTACATGCCTGTAGTGGCTGTTCCCATCTCCCTAATAATAGAGTCCTGTGAGTAATCACATTTCTAACTTGAAGGGACTTTAATCCCGTGTTCCCACCAGAAATACAGCTACATTGATTATCTGGTTGATGTAGGGCTGGATCTGCCCCATGACAGCCAAACATCACATGGAGTTGATCCGGGATAAAGTGAGGCAAGGTCACCCTAACACAGCCTTGCCACACATAAGGCAGGAAGGTCACACATTGCAAGAATGGGAACATATAAGGAAAACAACTTTAGAACATATGATTACTCAGCAGGTAAAGAGTTCTTTTTAACAGCATAGATTCTCAGGCTTGGAAAACATAGTCTTCAGAATCCCTGGGTTGGTTAGGTCGCAAAAGAGGCCAGAGAGTGTGCTTGGTGACAGGGAGGGTGGTAAGAGAGAAATATAATGAGCAGAGAGAGCTTAAACCATCAAAGGCTTTCTAATGGGGGAACCAGCTCTCCGGAAAGTGAAGAAAAGAGGAACGGCTGAATTGCAGCAAGGAGAGGTACATGATGGCTGGGAAAGATACAATACAGCAAGGAAAGGGCAAGAGAAGCACAGAGTTCGGGGTAACCAATTTATTAAGGGATCATAGGCAGTCTGTAGCTAGTTTTCTGATTGTCTGAACATGTGCAAAGCCAAAGAGGTACACTTTAAGTGTCTGCAGCCTTTGGAACTCTCTGCTGCAGACACGAAGGGAACAAATAACAATTTTTCCCAGGTGGGTTTCATGCAACATTAAGGGTCTCTGCCATCTTTTGATCAAAACACAATCTCACTTGGCCTAATAGTAGGGAGGGCCAGTGCTGTCTGGAAAACACCACATTACGGAAAAATGTTTCTCATGGGGCTATGGTTGGTCCTTACCCCAGTATTTTTCAGACATTCTGCTTTGAGGGATCTGTCACATATATTGACTCATCTGGCACAAAACTCCTCCAACACATAGCAGATAATTCTAGGGCATGTCTTAGCAAAGAAGGTTCATTCAGGTCACTGGCCAAGTCAGTTGCCTGGTATGAACTGAGTGAACAAGTCACTCATCAGAACAGGTCTAATTCTCTCTTAAGGCTTCGCACATTGCAAGAGGAGATGTTCAATGATCAAGTTCTCAGATCTCAAGGCCTGGCCCATCTTCTCTGGTCCTCAGGGAAAGGGGAGGAATCTCAGTGTGAGAGCACTTTACTTTAAATCAGCGGTTCTCAACTTGTGGGTCCCCAGATTTTTTGTCCTTTGACTCCCAGAAATCCTAACAGCTGGTAAACCGTCTGGGATTTCTGGGAGTTGTGGGGGGGGGGGGGGCAGGTTGAGAACAGGTTGAGTTTAAATGTGTATTTGGACACACAACCCTCATTTGTTAGTTTTGTTATTTTGACTTAAAAGGAATATTTCAGTCAATTGTGGTTGATGCTTAATGTATGAAGAATAGACATCTCCAGGGCATATTTGCTGGACATCATGAGGAATTCTTCTCCAGGTCTCAGGTTTTGGCCTTGAATTCTCAGGTCCTAGGACAGTCCTAACCCGGCAACCCTAACCTATGACAGTGATCAAGTTTCCTTACAGGGAAACCTGTCTTGCATTACTAATATCTGCACTAATGAACCACTGATTAGTTTCCAAGGAAGCCCAGAGTTCCTTAGCATACCGTATTATTAGATTTGACTCCCCTAAGGCTATTGGCCAAACTGTTGTAGAAAATGGCAAGAGGTAATTAGATAGAAAAGGATATAAAGGTAAGAGAGAAGAGAGAGGAGAAGGTGAGAAAAATATGGGTATAAAAATGATGAGATAGAGAAAGACAAGTCTTCTTAGAATCCCTGCAAGTGTTTTTAAAGTTGCACTGCAAGTAATGTTTTTGTACTTGTACAAGTTTATTCTGGTTAATAGACGTTTCTAAAATGGAGACATTTGACCAGCATAATGGTACTGTGAATTTTAACTGGTCTCCTGTTCTACTTTTTGTTGTATTTTTTATGTATTGTCATTTTTTTTCTGTCTTTTATTTATTTATTTACATCATTTATATTCCGCCCTTCTCACCCCGCAGGGGACTCAGGGCGGATCACAATGTACATATACAGGCAAACATTCAATGCCATAGACCAGGGGTGCTCACACTTTTTCAACATGCGAGCTACTCTTAAAGCAACCAAGTCCAAAAGATCTATCTGCCCCCGCCGTCGTGCGCTCCCGCTGCCGCGCGCTCTTGCTACCACGCGTGCTCCTGCTGCTGTTTTCTGCCCACACAGCGCTTCTTCCGCCTGCGGGGCATTGCAGGAAGGAGAAAGCACAAGGCGGGGCATCCAGAGGGAGCGCTCCGCCCTGCCTGTCTCGCCGGCAACGGAGGCTGTACAGCTGCTTCTGGATGAGAGAGAGGCAGGGCGCTCCCTCCAGAGGCCCCGCCTCGTGCTTCCTTCTTCCTGCAATGTCCTGCAGGTGAAAGAAGCACCACAAGAGCAGAAGCCAGCAGCAAGAGCGCGTGCGCTGGGGTGTCGCCGCATGGCAGGAGCGTCCCATTTGGCTGGTGAGGCCCGAACATCACCTGGAAGAGGGCCGAAGATCTACTAGTAGCTCCCGAGCTACCTAATGAGCACCCCTGCCATAGACACACAACATATATAGACAAAGACACAGAGGCTATTTAACATTCCAGCTTTTGGCCACCAAGAGGAGCTGTCGCATTCCTTCATTCTTCACATACTTCCTGGAGATTTTTATGGCCTCATAAATCAGTTAAATTAGCCTCCACACAAAGTGGTACCTAAATTTCCTACTTGAGAGATGCAACTGTCTTTCGGGTTGCAAAGTTCAACAACAAGCTACACTAACTGGTCAAGAGCTCACCCCGACCGGCAGGCTTCGAACTCATGACTTTCTGGTCAGTAGGGATCTTATGCAGCTGACTCCCAGCCAGCTGTGCCACAGTCCCAGCGCCACAGTTACTTCCTTTCCAGTGAAGATGCATTTTGCCTCTCTCTCTAGGCAAAATGTAGTTGCATGGATATTTTGACTTTCTTAGAAAATGAGATTTAGTAAGCTATTTAGCTCCAAGACCTTTTCTATCAAGAATGTATTTCTTTTCTTCAATAAATATTTTGAACCTAAAGTTTTGTCTCAGCAATCCTGTGCCATCCTGTTGAATGGAAGCTTATCCTGACTCATCACACGTTAAGTTTTTGCTGGTTATGAGGTTTACTTCTAGTACTCTGCTATATTTATGGTGGGATCACCCCAGTTGAGGGTTATTGTTGAGCTTAAGAGCTCAGATTCCCCAACAAAAAAAATATCATCTTTTCTAACATCCTCTCTTCTGGGTTGCTGTAGGATTTTCAGGACTGCGGTTAATTAAAATAGTGGCTACCAGAATTATTTAAAAAAACTCAAAACTCAGAACAGTAAATAAAGAACAACACTAAAAGAAAAACATAGGGAATTCCAGAGAAGAAACAATCACCTCCCAACAATGGTTTTGCTGATGTTTTGATTTTATTTTATTGTAATTATTGTCTGGGCTTGGCCTCATGTGAGCTGCCCCAAGTCCCCATTGGGGAGATGGGGGCAGGGTACAAATAAAGATTATTATTATTATTATTATTATTATTATTATTATTATGGTTGCCTCCAGACAGGAAGAAGCCATTCTTTGAAGCTGCAAGGCTTCAATGCTAATCAAGGTGGCCAATTGCAACATTCATACTTGCCTCCCAGAGACAAGAGTTCTTTCTCCCACCCTGGACATTCCACGGATATATAAAACCCACTTGCCTAATTTCCAACAGACCTCACAACCTCTGAGCATGCCTGCCATAGTTGCGGGCAAAACGTCAGGAGAGAATGCTTCTGGAACATGGCCATACAGTCTGAAAAACCTACAGCAACCCAGTGATTCCGGCCATGAAAGCTTTCGACAACGCATCCTCTCTTCTATACATTCCTATAACAATTTGAAACCATGTGTGGCATCTTGTTAAAGCTTATGATCTTATAATTGTTTGATATTCACATTTATGATTGTAAAAAATATAATAGTTGAACATACTCTATTAAAGGCACTTTCTGCCATAGTAAGTTTAGAACTAAAGGCCAGCCTAAGTAAAGATATATCTGCCTAATGACAGACTGAGTAGACATGGGGACAACTCAGTTCCCTTGGGATGAAATTGCACAACTTGGGTGCAACCACCAAGAAGAGTAGATCAATTTATTATGTGAACTTATTGAGTGCAAATTTGTTTTTATGCAAAGTACGTTGAATATCAAGTAATAACTCTGGAATCTTTGGTCACCTTCTGCCAGAAGTCCCAATTCCACTGGAGGTTGACTACAGAATCGTATTGGAGGGCTAAAGAAACCGTTCTCGTTGCAATTTCTAGGTCCCCCATAGTGATTTTGTGGTGTACTTCAGCTGGAAGTTCAATACAGTATTGATTTCAGGTAAGAAAAATGGGGTTTCAGATTGTACTAAATTAATATTATGCAAAGGGTCCTGGAATGAATCACTTGCATAATAGTTGGTCCTACTATGCGCAGGTGGGAAGGAGAGAAAATGTACTGGATGCCTTACAGAACTGGTGGCAAAATCCCCCAGAGGGTCTGTTCTGAGCAGCACTGACTATCCACAGTCTCAATGAGAAGCCTTTCCTGCCTCTATCACACCTGTGTCAAACTTAAGGCCCACGAGCCAAATTTGGCCACGATGCCATTTCAGATGTCCCTCCAGATACTGGACCACAACTGCTGTATTCCTCATCATTAGGCATCCTAAATAGAGCTGATGGGAGTTGTGATACAGTAGCAATTGGAAAACTGCAATTGTTTCTATTTAGTCAGAATTCTGGAGTTTGAATTTAAATACAAGGTTTTTGGATATGATGTCTGACTGTCCTTTAACCTTTCCCCAGCCTCAGAGCCACAATTGCTGTTGAGTTGCAATTGTCATTATCCACTAGGGTTGCCATATGTCACTTATTCTAAGGGACGTCCCTTATTTTGGCCCTAAAATTTGTGTCCCCTTTTTCAGGCCCTGTCCCTTATTTTTGACTAGTCAAGTACTGAATACAGATGGAGAAAATTAGGTAGTTCTAATAATGTTTTTTTCTGCATGACAAAGCATGCAGAAACATACCATGTACTGTTAAGAGGGTATAAGTCAGTTTCTTTTGTGAGTTTCAATCATTATCTTATTCTGTTAATAAAACTATTTCTACCTAATGTTTGAGCTTCAAGTTTTTAATGAAGTTTCCCTTATTTGTGTGAAAAATCCCGTAAATGTCCCTTATTTCTTATATCAAAAAGTGGCAACCCTATTATCCACAGTCCACGTGGCAGATAATCGAAAGTGATGGGAGTTGTCATTCAATAACATCTGAGGACCTAAACTGGGTAAAAACAAAAGTGCACCAACCACTTTGTAAAAAATTATAGTTGGCCCTCTATATCCATGGATTCTCCATCCATTCAACAACACTTTGAAGGCAACCATAAGGCTTATGTGGCCCTCAATGAAAATGAGCTTGAGACCCTGCTCTATCACCTGGGATGCAAAAGTCTTCCTTGAGTTTGTTGACTGGAGAACCTCAGACTTCACATAGACACAATATGTCCATGAGATAGCATTTGGAGAGTTGCCACCTTAAAAAAAATTAACTATTCTGACCAAAACAGTCTCTAAGTAATTCTGCCAGTTCTTGGGTCCTTCATGGTCCTATCACCAGCATCCATTCAAAGAAAGAGACCTCTTTATCCATAAACAAAATATGAAGACAGAAACAGTAAGCCTACAAATTCCAGGAATTTGACTTTGTATGTTAAAGTGGGCAGCAGATGGTGCCAGAGGACAAAATGTTTTGATTGTAAATCTTACTGTAGCCAGGAAGCATTGCATTGTTCAGGGAGTTCAAGGCTGGACAGCAATCCATCCTCTTTCCAGACAATGTATTTTTTCCAGAAAGAACTCGGCCAAGTCTGATATTGCCTGAGCACATCTTCCCTAACTGTAAACTTGCAGATACCGTTTCTGGAATAATTTTCCCTCCCAAAAACATACCAGTGTGACAATTATTCTTACATTTCAGTAATAGGAGCATAAATATCTGCATATAAACCTATCTGGAGGTTGCTACCCAATGGGTTTCCTGGGCAAGGATTTGAATTCTGGAGTCTAGTGCAACACTGCACCATGCTGGCTGAAAAAGACAAGAGATATATCTTAAAATGAGAGTTTAAAAGTTTGAACAACACTCTAGAATCCACAGGCAGTTGGTGGGTGAATGCCCATATTGGTGAGGGGATTCTGGGAGCTGAAGTCCAAAGCGTGTTGGCTGGGGCTTCTGGGAGGTAAAGTCCAAAACATTTGAAAGTCAACAGTTCCAAACTCCTCCCTACAATGTTTCTCAACCTTCCTAATGCCGCGACCCCTTAATACAGTCCCTCATGTTGTGATGACCCCTAACCATTATTAAAGAAAATATTACTAGGCACATAGAAGAACAGGCATTGCTGAAAGAAAATCAACATGGTTTCTGCAAAGGCAAATCATGTCTTACTAACTTGTTAGAATTCTTTGAGGGTGTAAATAAACACATAGATAAAGGGGACCCAATTGATATTGTTTACCTTGACTTTCAAAAGGCTTTTGACAAAGTCCCTCACCAAAGGCTCCTAAATAAGCTCTTCAGCCATGGAATCAGGGGACAGGTCTTGTCCTGGATTGGAACCTGGCTAAACTGTAGGAAACAAAGGGCGGTAATAAATGGACATTTCTCTGGGTGGAAAGAGGTGAGAAGTGGCGTACCCCAAGGTTCAGTTTTGGGTCCGTTACTTTTTAATTTATCCATTAATGATCTGGATGTAGGAGTGAATTCTGAGGTAGCAAAGTTTGCAGACGACACTAAATTGTTCAGGGTAGTTAAAAATGAAACTGATTGTAAACAGCTCCAGAAAGATCTCTCGAAATTGAGTGAATGGGCAACAAAGTGGCAAATGCATTTTAACCTAAACAAGTGTAAAGTCATGCACATCAGGGCAAAGAACCCCGACTACACCTACAAATTGATGGGGTCAAAGCTTTCCGAGACAAACCAGGAAAGGGATCTTGGGGTTTTGGTGGACAGCTCAATGAAGATGTCAACCCAGTGCGCAGCAGCAGTGAAAAAGCAAATTCTATGCTTGGCATGATCAGGAAGGGAATCGAAAATAGGTCAGCAAATGTTGTATTACCTCTCTACAAATCTATGGTAAGGCCACATTTGGAGTACTGTGTACAATTCTGGTCTCCGCACCCTAAGAAGGATATAACGGAACTGGAAAAGGTACAAAGAAGGGCAACAAAAATGATCCAAGGGATGGAGCGGCTCCCTTATGAAATCAGGTTGCAACGCCTTGGTCTTTTCAGCCTTGAAAGACGGCGTCTAAGAGGTGACTTGATCGAAGTGTATAAAATCATGCATGGGATAGAAAAGGTGAATAAAGAAAAATTATTTTCTTTGTCACAAAACACTAGGACTAGAGGGCACTCCCTGAAGCTCCAAGGAAGGAAAATTAGGACTAATAAAGGGAAATATTTCTTCACCCAGAGGGTCATTGGGTTATGGAATTTACTTCCAGAAGAGGTTGTGACAGCTGTCAGCCTGAACAACTTCAAGGCAGGATTAGACAGATTCATGGATACCAAGTGTATCGGTAGTTACTGAAAAGGACATTCAAGTGCCACCTCGGAGTTGGTTGAGGTAGGCAGGATTTCCCTGGGTACTGGTTGTGGGGGGTCGGGAGCAGGTCAGGGTTTTGCCCTCCCTTCTGATCGAGATCCCCGTGTACAACTGGTGGGCCACTGTGTGATACAGAATGCTGGACTAGATGGGCTGAGGTCCGATTCAGCATGGCTCTTCTTATGTTCTTATGTTCTTAACCATAAAATGTTTTCAATGCTACTCCATAACTGTAATATTGCTCCTGTTATGAATCATAATGTAAATATCTGGTATGGAGGATGGATTTTCATTCACTGGACCAAATTTGGCACAAATACCCAATACGCCCAATTTTGAGTACTGGTGGGGGGAGGGGGTTTTTTTGGGGGGGAGATTGATTTTTGTCATTTGGGAGTTGTAGTTGCTGGGATTTATAGTTCACCTACAATCAAAGAGCATTATGAACCCCAACAGTGATAGAATTGAGCCAAACTTCCCAAACAGAACCCCCACGCCTTGAAGGGATTCTGTGGCGTGAGCCTCCTTCCAGCCTCACACATGCTCCCTTGCCCATACATTCGCACTACTCTGCCATGCACACCTGCTCTCCCCTCCCCACTTTGAGCCCCAATACAGCTCTCCCATTGGCTGAGAGGTTGGCCAATCACAGCAGAGGAGGAGAGAATGACAGGCAAAGAGATCTTCAGCCTTCTCTGCCAAAGGGGTTCCTAAGACCATCAGAAATATATGTTTTCTGATAGTCTTTGGCAATCCCTCTGAAACCCCCTTGTGACCCCCAGGGGTCCCGGCCCACAAGTTGAGAAACACTGCTATAAGGTAAGTAAAAACAAACAGCAATACAGTATGCGGCAAAGGATTTCTGGACATTTTCTCAAGAAACTCTCAAAATGTCCTTTTTAAATACAATGATTGAAGGACAGAGGATCTCCTTCCCTTGTTTACATCCATTGGGACATTGAACTAGTATACATGAGTCAGTCATCGAGACAGATTCTGTACCATTAGAGGGCAGTAGAAACATTTGAAAAGGAATCCCCACATCTATACACCAGATTGAAGTCTTCACTGCCCCTGAAAGCATAGCTTTCTGGAAAGACTGGCAATGAATCTAGTCACAATAAAGAAAGGCTACCCGGGTTTCCTGGAATCATTTATCTTCCAGGCAGGTTGGTCCTTCCGAGATCTCCTAAGTATTCATTTGCTAAATTCTACATTGTGGGAGTTATAATCTGACAATGACATTCCAGACAGTATTGTGATGATGCTGAGAATCATGTACATAAATATTGGGGCTTAGAAGCAAAATAGATGAGATGACGTCTTTTCTGGAAGCAGTATTACTCACTACGATGTGCTAAAGGGATTCTTCCAGCATGGAAATGATAGGGAATTTATTCTTGATAATTTCACTATCTTTCTGGCAAGAGAAAGTCCTAATGTGGAATTTATGGCTCCTCCAGATGACGCTGGCCTGCAACTGCCATCACTCCCTAACCAGCACAGAAATTGGCAAAAGATGGGATTTGTAGTCAGAGATTGACAAATTTGAGTTTTTGGGGACTGGAACAGCTTTCAATGGCAATGATGGCTGGGCGACTGAGATGCCACGATGCCATGAGATGAATCATGGCAGTTGTAGTTGTACAAGGTCTTTCACTTTTTCTGCCAAGGAGTGCTGATACCACACCAAACTACAAATCCCAGACTTCCATAGCATGGAAGTTAAAATACCATCACACCTCATTAATTCAACAGTGTAGATTCACCCACAGTGCAGAAAAAGTAAACTATCCAAGCTCTATGTATAATTCAGCAACTTCTGGGGGATCACTCGTTCTGGGATAAAGCTTCATGCTACATTTGGAATGAGTCCCAAACAGATTTTTCTGTCTCTCACCCTGTAGATGGAATTGGAGATTCACCGAGACCAAGACAGAAGATGGAGAATTTCTGACTCTGATTGTAGCCTTAAACAAATCATTGCATACATTGTTTGACAGTAATCTAAATCAAACTGCTTCAATCCTCTTGTGAGGTTCTCTGTTGCTGTTCACTTTATGTTTTCCTCCAACTCAGCGTTAAATCCTCCCACGCCACATCTCCTACACCACCCCCATTCAGCCTAAATGCTATTAATTAGACTAATTTTCTCAACATTTGCAATCTGGCCAAGTATGACTGAAAAAAATGACCTAAGTGACATGGAAGCCAACTGAATGAGTCAACAAGCCATAATGTGAAGGGCAGATTCATAGAACCCACAATTTATTGAGTCGCAGACCAAGATTGGAAGTGTCAGAACCACAAAGTCCCCAAGACAGGAACCTCAGCATCAGGGCCGTAGCCAGGATTTTGGTTGGGGGGCTGAGGTTTAGACTGGGTGGAAATATCTCAAATTTTAGAAAACATTAATGTGGGATATAAAGTATGGTGATCAGATCATGATATGAATAAACATAACAGTTTAAATAATGTACCAGTAAGGCCTTTTAGACCACTGAGAATTTGAGTAATGCCTCCAGCGTTTGGAGTAGGTTTGTATCCTCAATCTTAGAAAAGTTAAGTATCACAAAAACTAGTTTGATGTTGAGTAAAGTCCATGTTTGGAGTCCTGTATCCGCTACTTAGTTAAGTATACTAACTTGATGTTAGTATACATCAAGTTAGTATGTTAACGTTAACTTAGTTAATTATGCTAACTTAACTGGAGCCAGTTCTACACTGTCCCACTTGTCCCGGGACCCATACAGAATGCCAAACACTGGATTGACCCTATAATGGTATAGACCATTGCCAAGGTACTGTGGAGGTAGGAGGGAGTCCTGTCCAGTGCCACCAAATTCAATTCTGCTGTTCTCATCATGGTGGCCAGTGTGCTGGTAATTCATCACCTGCGTCATTGAGGATGTGACCGAGCTTTGGAGCCCCTGCCCTCTCCAAAGGGCCATCGTATTTATTATGTACAGTATTTATATTCCGCCCTTCTTACCCTGAAGGGGACTCAGGGTGGATCACTATGCATACATACATGGTAAACATTCAATGCTGTTTTTAGACATAGAAGACAAACAGACAGATAGGGGTATTTTGAAATTTCCAACTTTGGCGCCTGGAGGTTATGCTTGATTCTGGCCACAAAGGAGTGTTGTTGTTTCATCCACTATGATGCCGAGTCATTTTGATCATATTTCTTCCTTGTTCTTTGATTATCGGCATTTTTATGGTGTTGTGAAATACCTCCCCGCTTTTTAAGCAGTGCCTAATTTCTCTACTCACAGTTCAGCTGTTTTCGAACTGCTTAGGTGGACAGTAAGCTAGGCTTAATAGTTAGGTGCTCAATCTGACTTGGGCTTCAAACTTGCCACCTTTGGGTCATCAGTGATCTATTGCTGCTAGCAATTAACCAGCTGTGCTACAGTCCGGAACCAGGAAGAGGACAACCTCGAGTGATGGAAAGGTGATTTCCTGTTGTTTCTGTGGAGAAACAAGGTGCAGGGACACTCAGGATGCCATTCCACCTCCACGGGTTGCATGGTGGCTTTGGGAAAACCATCTGGCCGCATGTGGCAATTTCAGATGGCAGTATTCACTGCAAGAATTCCAGCAAAGGCCCAGAGTTTTGCTGATTTTTTTAAACACGGGGGTAAGCCAGAGTATAAGGTTTACACTGGATTAACACGCATTGGCCTGGGCGCGCTGTTTGGACACCCCAAGGTAATGCAAGCACTACACTTGCATTTATATGAGTGTTGATTGTGCCTCCGTCTCCGGTTTTCATGAGTAATCTCCAGACATGAGACAAGGGAGCAAATTTCCGGTTCTGGGGGCTTCAGATCCCATCAAAAAAACAGGATGGTCTGCAAAATCTTCACCTGCTAAAGCAACAGCTTGCTACAAAGATTGATTAATTTGTTGTTGCATTTTCCAAAGACTCTTCCTGGGGTCTATGAGTTACTAGTTGCCTTCTTCCTTACCTCCCAGTGTGCGTAAGGCTCATCCTTAGTTCTGTTCATTATCTATCTTTGAGGTAGAAGCAAACAAGTAAAGTTAAATGTAATATATCCCCTCTACCCAAGTCAGTTTTACTTTATATGGGAACAGCCCCTTTTAAATTAATATTTCTGTCTTCATTTAAAGCAGAAGCATATATTGTGTGTGCATGTTCGATTGATAGTTTGAAAGTAGCTGTGGCTAGTTCTCAATGCCCAGTCCTTAATGACATCTCCAAGAACTATCCCTAAGTGTCGTGTTTTCGCCTGGAAACCTCGGGGTCTTGAACAATTCTGAACTGGTGACCCAAAGGCACATGTAGTTAATCTTTGCTACCATAATAGGTAACCATTAACTTGGAGAGCTTTAACGGGGACCAAGGCCAAGAAAAATGAATGAGGGTAAAGATTGGTCTAAATCCTATTGCTGAGTCTTGACAAAAATGGACCAATTAAATCAGTTGACTTTACCTACATGTTGAGTCTATTGATTTGTTAGGTTCACTCTAGCTAAGACTACAGTAACCATGATTCAAGCCACTGTCAATGGCTACTAGTCATGAGGCTATATATTGCCTCTAGTACAGTTGTTCTCAACCTGTGGGTCCCCAAATGTTTTGGCCTTCAACTCCCAGAAATCTTAACAGCTGGTAAACTGGCTGGGATTTCTGGGAGTTGTAGGCCAAAACACTGGGGACCCACAGGTTGAGAACCACTGCTCGAATACTTTTTATGTAGCATGGGAAAAATGCCAGAATTTCATCCCCTTTCTGGATGGAGAACAAGTAATAGAAAACACTTTTTCTGTTCACTTTTTGCCTACTATACCTGTTAGTGTCATGGGCCAGCATCCTGTTAGTGGTGTATGTTGCACATATAAAAGGAGTATTTTTTAAATTAGACAATGCACAAAGGATGTACCCAGCTCACAAGGACAGAAGCCGTGTGAACTGTGTATCAGATGTAATGGGACCCTGCTTTTCCTACAATGGGGTTTAAAGCTCCCATGGGGAATACACAGAAGCACAATGCAAAACACTTACTAATTATGCAAAATTATGCAAAAGAGTGTCAGCCATGCGCATTTAGCACTGGTTCACACCTTTGTATCTAGAATAAAGATATGTATAGTGCAGGAGGAACAAAACTCCACTAGCGATTATTTACTCTCTGTTGCAGTGGCACAGTCTCTGCTATGAAGCCACTGCTGGATTGAGGAGGTGGTAGCATCACTACTACCAGAACAAGAGCACCTTTTAGTAATCTTAGTAACAAGATCATAATTTTTATCTATTTACAGTAGAGTCTTGCTTATCCAACCTTCGCTCATCCAACATTCCGTATTATCCAATGCAGTCTGCCTCCCTCCTGGATCCACAGCTGTTTCAATGCATTGCAATGTTTTGGTGCTAAATTCGTAAATACAGTAATTATTATATAATGTTACCATGTATTGAACTGCTTTTTCTGTTGATTTGTTGTAAAACATGCTGTTTTGGTGTTTAATTTGTAAAATCATAACATAATTTGACGTTTTTATGTATTTTAATCTACTTGTATTTTAAACTTTTATTGTTTTGTGATGTTTTAAATTGTAATTTGGCACTAAATCCTTGCTGTTAACCAGCCTGAGTCCCTCTGCGGAGGTTGAGAAGATATATATAAAGGTTTTAAATAAATAAATAAATAGGCTTTTTCCTTAATCCCTCTTTATTATCCAACATTTTCACTTCTTCAGCGTTCTGCCGGCCTATTTATGTTGGATAAGCAAAACTCTACTGTATTTACATCCCACCTTGATCCCAGACTGGTATTTACTGGAGGCTTTCAGGTTGAGAGTACTACTTTGAACTTTACTCAACTTTGGCCAGTCTCTCTTGACTGAGCAGAGTCAGGACAAAGTGTGTTTGGCATCCCTTGTTTGCTGAACACAGTGTCGTTCATTTCTAATATTTAGAATTGCTATGATTTTCACTTGCACTAGCTACTAAAAGTAGAGTTGTCACCTTTTTGGAGTTTTTCTCCAGAGGTTTTTATGGCACACAGGAATGCAGCAGGCTCTTTATTTATCTTGGCCTAGGGATGCAGAGACTGGAAGGGTGCCAGGAAGTGAATGGTGCCAGTCATGCAACTGTAAACAAAACCAAATAACACGGACCCCAGAACCCTGTGTGGGTGGGAAAGGTATCAACTCTCCAGGGCAAGCCCATCTATGAGGCACAGGGGACAGACGCCTTAGGCAACAGATACGAACCATTATGAAGGGCAGGAAATCATTACCTATTTTGTTATTATATTTTTACTGCCAGAGGTGGAAGTGCTGATGGAATTTTCTGCCATGTGTGCAAAAATAACTTGGCTGTCTTTGCATATTATACCTACCTGGACTTGATGGAGTGGGCTTCTCATATTTCTTGCTCTGTCTCAAGCAAAAGCATAGGGATCTCTCCAGTAAAAAAAAGAAGCACACCAGTCCCCAGTATACAGGTCAGTGCTGGACAGAGGAAAATCTCTAACAGCTAAGGATTCAGCTTGCCAACTTACCTGGACAAATTTTGCTAATATTCTTGTCCAATGAACAGCTGTAATTTGATCTGCCAAAATCAGCAGGTGAAACTTTTCACAGTAAAGAGAGAAGTGTTATCTGTCGCCAATATTTGTTGGTCATGGCCTTTTGAAGGAGTCACACTATTTATTTTTATTTATGACATTTTAGTTAAAGGTAGGCACCTCACCTAAAGCAAGGATATGGAGTCATTTTGGTTTATAACACATCATTGATACTCTCAGCAGCAATTCTTAATGCCAACCAAAGGCACTTTGCTCCCTGAATCTGGGCAGGAGACTCAACCTTTCCCCCAAATGGATTATTAATGGCTATTTGAAGTCATTCTGCACTTGAAACAGAAAATCGCATGTGCTTTTCTCCTTCCTTCCAGTAAAAAAAAATACAATAAAAACTAATTTAAAAGTAATGTTTTGCTGTTCTTTTTTGATATTCAGAATCTTCTGCTCATGCCCTAATGATAACTCAGGAGATTACAGTTTTGAAAGATACGAAACTGCATGAACTTGATAGCCGTTAAATATATGAAGCAAAAGTATATCTTTTGGTCTTTTTAACTCAGTATTTTTCAGGATCTCAGTAACTGTCTCAAACAAAGGTCTTTGCTGAAACAAAAAAACTCGATGTTGAAATGCCACAGACAGAACCCAAGTATTGTGGCTATAAAGCATGTTCTCGTGGCAGCTAATGGTAAATTTCAAAATTAAAATAGATACCAATAAAATTACGTTAATAGAGGCATCAGTAGATTAAATGTTTTTGAATATTTACATAAAACTGTAATTTAAGGTAAGTCTGCCCAACTCTGATTAAACCATTGTTCTAACTTTCTTCAATGTAAATGTGCGTATATATCCTTCTAGTAATAATAATGAGAGAGTAAAATAATAAATGTAATAAAATAATAATAAAGTAAAATAATGGAAATGTAATAACAGCAATAATGAAATAAAATAATAGTGTAGTAATAATAGAGTCAAATAATAAAAATGTAATGATAACAATAATAGAGTCAAATAATAAATGTAATAAAAATAATACTAATCACAAAGTCAAATAATAAATAACCTTGAGTATAAGCCAAGGGGAGTTTTATCAGTCTAACAAAGGGAATGAAAAACTAGGCTTATACTCAAGTATATTCAGTAGTCTCCCAACATTACAGAGTTGCCCATCCAGGCTATAGACAAAAAGAGAAATGTGGATTTTATATTGAAAAGAAAAAGAAGTGGGAAAGCTAAGATCCGACTGAAGATGAAGTCCAGCTGAGTTTACACGAGAGCATACTAATTCAGGTTCTATAAAGCTATAGGCTCTGAAATTAGAAAAAATGTATGAATTTGAACCAACATAATACTTAGGGAGCTGAGAATGTGCAGGCTTCCAGCTGTGGTTGAACTCCAAATCTCCAGCCTTGAACTCCCTTGAAACTGGCCAGAGAAATGTGTGATGGGAGGTATAGTTCCTCAATGCCACAGGTTTCCCTGGTCTGTCCTGAGACACTAGCTTGGTCTGAGTCTATGCCAGACATGAAAACAACCCGATCCACAGGTGCCATTATATTTGTTTGTGATGAACTCCACTTTCAGAAAGTGTTCCCAAGAACACATCTTTCTTTCCTGTACTCCATATCTGCCAAAGGAATCCTAGGGCAAAGTTGATGCCAAGGGCCGTCAGCACACAATGCTCCTCTTAGTGGCTCTCCGACTAATAATCTCTGGCGCCGGAGCAGCCGTTTCAGGTAGGAGGAGAGCAGCAGTGGGAACTCTGGCAGAAACCCAGCACAGCTGCTCCTAGCCCTGTAATGCCTGACTTTCTCCAGGAACATGCCAGGCAGTGCCCTCACAGCTAATTGGGAGGGACACATACCTGACCCACCCACATTGTGCTTTAGCTGGAATTGAGAGGCATTTTGGAGCGCAGTGGCACCTCTTGTATAACATGTTTTCTCCCTGCAAAAATGGAGAGCTGGCAAATAAGTGCTTACAACCACTGGCAAAAGAGATGCCACATAACTCTTTTGCCTCTTTTAATCTTGGGACTATTTTCACATGCATGTTCATTGACCACAATAAGTTTTATCTCCTACCCTGAAAACACACTGAAGACCAGCAGCTAGTGGTTTGTGGCACTGGTCCTTAGGCCACCATGTTCTCTCAATCAGAAAGTTCAAGTGGCTGCTGCAAATAGCTTGGCTGGCTCTGCAATTGCTCCACTATTGATGAAAAGCCTCCAAAACTTGATACTGGAAGAGGGGACCCTGGGGCCCACTAACTGGTATTGGACTACACCTCCCATATTACCAACAGTCATGCTAAGTAAGGTTGATGGGAATAACAGTTCAACAACATCTAGACTTACACAAAGTTTTCTTCTGTTTTGCAGGTCATGCATACACCACTTTTTTGAGAAGGCCAGGGAAGAAAGGGTTAGTCAGGGAACAAAGTTTCTGAGTAATGCTTTCAAGAATCATAGCTTTGTAGGACCTTAGAAACAAGCAAATGGGTTATTAGCTCACGGGGACTGGAGCTGTTTACCTGGATGCATTCTTGAGCTGAGAGATATAAATGTGCATAGAGTAGGGATATTAGACATTAGTGCTTCATACGTCTCAACTGTGGAGAAACCTCTTCTGGTCTGAGAGCCAAAGTCAATTTAAAGAGATATTCTCAGGGGTTGCATTCCAGTGATGGGAGTAATAAAAAAGACCATCATATTTTAGCTAAAGTTCTTACTGCCAGTAGCTAAGCTTTAGGAAAGGCGTTCCACCATTTTAGAAGAGGAAATAAATAATCCACCAAAACTGGTGGGAACCCAACAATATTTATGAGAAAAGGGAGAACCTCTGAGGTTTGGATTCATCCAGGGTCATGATGTTCTTCGCCCCCAAATGCCCTTTGTCAGTGGCTCACTTGGCAACATTTGGGCAAAGAGTTCCATCTACTCTGAAGGATTAGGGGACCCTCTGGAGCACACATGGGATGCCAAGCAGATAACAAAGGATGGGGTGGAGTGTAATGAATACAGGGTTCCCCGCTATTTCACGGTTCGCCTATTGCGGACTCACTGTTTCATGAGTTTTTTCTCCCCCCCCCCCCCCGGAACTGCGGAGGAAGAGGAGGGAGAAGAGGGGGGGAGCCTCGGCTTGGCCCTCTTCGCTGGCGGCTTCATCCTCGGAGGGGGCCAAGCCGAGGCTCCCTCTCGTCCTCTGCCTCCTCCTCTTCCTTGGAGGACCCTGGGGTCTCCGAGGAAGAGGAGGAAGAGGAAGAGACTACTTTGTCCCTACTATGTGGTTTTTCACTTATCGCGGGTAGTCATGGAACATAACCCACGCGATAAGTGAGGGAACACTGTATTTTGAAATGCAATCCGATGGTATGAACACATAGGCTTGTCCTGTATGGCTGTGGAATCCTATATGCATTTTCCTGTAAATATGTTTCAGCAGACCAGAAAAAGACTGTTCTGAGAGAACTCTTCAATTTCTCCACAAACATGAACTGTTACAATGGTCCCTTAATCAGAAGATAGAAAAAATACATATTTGACAATTTTGGCAGAAGGGATTTAGTTTGTCTAGTCCAAGAAAATAAGTATTCCAATCCCTAATCTCTTTATAGTTCAGAATGAATCTTGATTGCTTTGCCTTCTGGACTGTTATTTTTGTTCCTGTTTTTTTCTCTAAATGATGGTATTTTATATCCTGCTATGATATCAGATCTTGGAAGAATTACATTTTTGGACCCAAACTCCCCAAACCTTTTCAGCCAATATGACCATTGGCCAAGTCAACTAAGGAATATTGGAAGTTGTAACCCAAAAAAGAAACTGATTCCAAAGCTCTTATTCGCATAAGGCAACAATTACACAATCAGCAAGATAGTATTACATATGTTAACTGCTTTCCCAAGGGACAGTGAACCCCCATTTTAATATGGATCAATTAGTACTATCTCACACTCCCATACATCATTTTTGTTCAGTTCACCCTTCATTATTTATCACTGAAAGACAACAGTGATAAACAGATCCTAGATTTTACAGATGCCTGTCCCCTTCTGATGCCTTTCTCATAGTTACTTGACACGACAGAACTACCCAGCCAGGTTAACATCTCAGATTGCCATTTTTGTTCTCAAATTGGTCTAACCATAGAAGGTAACCTACAGTCATGTGATTTGAAGCTGACATAGAGAAATCTAAGGGACGGAAAGAGGACACAGAGGGCCTGTCCAGGCAGTACGTTTATCCCAGAAGCTTCCGCAGCAAACAGAAGGGTGGCCGCAGCAAACAGGAGGGTGGCCAGATGTTGTTCCATGTAAACGCAGAAGCAATTGCTACCAAAGGCAAAAAAACATGAGAGATTTCCAGGCGCAGGAATATCATGGTTTTGAACTGAATATGTCTGTATGTCTTTGCAATCGGAAATCACAGGAGTTTTTTTTATCTAGGTCTGTTCCCAGGTTTGTTCCTGATTGGTCAGTTCATAAAACGAAGGTGACACTTGAGTAGAAAGTGAACACTTTGTGAGTCAGAAACTTCATGAAATGTGAGGAGGGCACATTTTCTCTGGCCAGGATAAAGTTGTGCCCCCCCCCCCCCAGGGCAATCAGGAACAACCATGTATAACTCAGGAACACCACCTTGTTGTTTGAAGTACATAACCAAAAATGTCTGGACAGATAGCCAGGCAGCCAGATTCTAAAAATTGTCAATAATGACAAAGTTATGTTCCTGGCTTCAAAGTGTGTGTGTTCCTGTTTGATTGTGCAGTGTTTGCTTGTTAGTTTAGTCAGGAACAACTTGATAAACTGCAAGTCGCTTCTGGTGAGAGAATTGGCCGTCTTCAAGGATGTTGCCCAGGGGATGCCTGGATATTTTATTTATTTATTTATTTATTTATTTATTTATTTATTGTTCATACTTGTATGTCGCCACTCCCCAGGGGCTCGGAGCGGCTCACAAAGAACAGAAACAGACATAATAAAACCATCCTTGTGGGAGACTTCTGGAGCTGACATAGAGAGCTCATCCGCACTCTCCATGGATTCGAACTTGCAATCTGTCAGTCTTCATTCCTGCTGGCACAAGGGTTTAACCCATCGCACCACGAGAGGCTCCTGTGCAGTGCTGACTTGGGCAGAAGCAGTCCTAATGTGTACACTTTGTATGGCAGATACTTCATGAAATGTCTGGAGGGCAGTTTCTCTGGCCAGGACAAAGAATGGAATTTTTGCAGTTATTTGCTGCAGTGATTCTCTGCATATCCACATCTTGAGAGGGTTTTTTCTCCAGATGTAACTTAAATATTATCTGTTTCAACTTCCCAATTCCCATGACTCCCAAAATACTCACCATCCTCAGCCCATGAGTGGGAAGGATTGGCATTGTAGCTAGAGATATCCGGAGAGCCCTCAGATTGGGAAGGCTGTTATCTCATTCACAGATGAGAAATCTGGCACAGCAATTTTTGCGAGTGTCAACTTCCAGCCTCGGCAATCTTTATCCCACAAGTGAATGACTCAGCCTTGGCTTTCAGTCTTTAGCACTGTCACAGCTCTGATTAGCTCAGAACACGGGTCATTTTACAAGCAATTACCACAAATTGTCCAAATCATATTAAAATCCCATAAAGGTAATGTATTCAAATAAAAATACAGAACATAGGAGGATAAGTAAAAGTTAACATTTACTGAGAGATACAGGACTGAGTATTATGAAGGACATACATGGATAGACGTAGCGGTGGAGCCGATGCAACAGGCACAGGCCCTTATCCCAACATGCCGAGGGAAATGAGGCCGCCACCGACAAAACAAGTAACACAATGGAGATAACTGTGGCATATGCTTTTGTAACAAAAAGACCATAATAACATACATTTCTATGGGATCACATCTAGTGATTATATAAATCCATATAGACTGTTGTATAAAAAACTTTATAAAAATATAAAAAGTGTAAAAATGTGCATTTTTCTCTCAAAAGCATGGCCTGGACAGCTGGGCTGTAAACATTATACAGAGGGTGTGCTTGTGGGGGGCGCCTGCGCCACAATGCCACAGACAGGCCCAGCAATGAGGCAGGACTTGTGTCAAGTGTTTGCCATTCTTGGTTTCTAGTTTAGTTCTGGACAGAGGGAGACTGTAGAGGCAGTGGCCCCCCATAACAGGAAGGATACAGAACCAAACACTCATCCACAGCTTTGCTTGTCCCCAGCTTCCTCCTACCCCAATTTCTCTGGTGTCCAAACTTTTGTGTCTCTGCTGACTGCCAGCCATTAACTGCAGGAAAAGGGCAGAGGAGTGGGAACCACAGCACTACCGCTTAATATCCCAACATGTTCCAGACTTGGAATGCACTGCCATGGGATGCACAAAAGGCTTTCCGAGAGTGCAATGATGAAGCACCAGAAAGGCCTCTCCCCAATGGCTGTGTTAGTTCCAAAATCATCTCCTCCACTCCCTTGGAATGTACAGTCTCCAAGGAAGCTCACTGTGTTCGCTTCGCACTCATTTCTAGTGCTGAGTTCTTCGTACAGTACATAGATGAGAGATGCTCAGAGATCCTGGAGTATTTTTGGCTTTTACTGCCCTACTTTGCTCTTCACCCACCATTCTCCTTTCACTTCTTCTCCAACTGTTCGAGCAATGGGTTGGCTTCATTCTCCGGGGTTTTAACGCTATCTGTCCGCACAATGCAGGTGGGGCGGTGACGGTTGAGCATCAAGATCAGCTGTTGCCTCTCCTGCTTCAACTCCTCTATCTGGGCCTTCAGTTCAGCATTCATGAGCTCCAGGCGCTCAGATTCCTAAGACAGAGCCAAAGAAAAAAACAGACAAAAGTTTCAGCTTGTTAGCCTCAATATAAGAAGATGCTACACCTTACATAAACCACTGAGCTACTGAACTTGCTGACTGAAAGATTGGCAGTTCGAATCCGGGGAGCAGGGTGAGCTCCGACTGTTAGGCCCAGCTTCTGCCAAACTAGTAGTTTGAAAACATGCAAATGTGTTACCTTCCTGCGGGAAGGTTACAGAACTCCATACAGTCATGCTGGCCACATGACCTTGGAGGTGTCTATGGGCAATGCTGGCTCTTCAGCTTAGAAATCAAGATGAGCACCACCCCCAACATTGGACATGACTAGACTTAATATCAGGGGAAACTTTTACTTTACCTTTTTTATACTTTTAACATTAAAAACCGGGGCACACCACCAACCAAAATGACACAAAATGACACTCTAACACAGTAAAGAACGGCTGGGGATGGTGGCCTGCTGGGAGCAGCTGCTGGGAGTGCCGAAGCCGGGGGATGAGCCAGGCCATGCCATGCCCCGTCCCCTCCCCTCGGCTTCAGCTCTCCCACAGCTTCTCCAGCCTTGAGGGGACAGTGCCAAGCCAGCGGTGGGCAGCGCCAGCACAATGCTGGCTTGGCACTGTCCCTCAAGGCTGGAGAAGCTGTGGGAGAGCAAAAGCCAGGGGAAGGGGCGAAGCCAGGCTGTGCCGTGCCCCGCCCCTCTCCCAGCTTCAGCTCTCCCACAGCTTCTCCAGCCTTGAGGGGACAGTGCGAGCGAGGGGCGGGAGTCATGGCCCCCGTCCCCGGCGCCGCTCTCTGCCATGACTCCCGCCCCTCGCTCGCGGAAGCCGCGCGGAGGAGGAGGAGCATGAGCGGTGGACGGGCTTCAGTGGGCGGGGCTCCACCGCCACGCGGCTTCAGCGAGTGAGGAATGGGAGTCGTGGCAGATTGGAGGTTGGCTGGGGAAACGGCCGGAGGAGGCGGCGCCCCGGCCCCTTCTTCTTTTTCTTCACTGCCACACGGCCCTTCCTCCTCCCCCAAGCAGCAGGAGTTCAGCAGGAGGAGGGGGGAAGGAAGGGGGGCAGAAAGCTTTTCTCGCAGCACACCTGATGATGGCTCACGGCACACTAGTGTGCCACGGCACACTGGTTGAGAAACACTGCCTTAGATTGCACAAATATTAAGGAAAGCATTGAGTCTGACATTTACTTGTCAAAAGATCCTTCGTTGGACTGATGCCCTTAAACTATTCATCATTCAGACAGAGGGAAATTAATGAAGAACCCTCTGCAAAAATAAGATGTGTGCATACATTTTCACCTATCTTAAATTTATGCACTCAACCAGAGCATCATAAAGTTCTCTCCCCCCCCCCTTCCTCCCCCTCTCTGTATTTTACCTCCCAGAATCTCTGAACTGTGGGTGTAATCCGTAAAAAGTAACTTTCCCAAACACCTCCAAAGACTTGAAGCAGACATGGAGAAATAGCAAATCCTGTGTTGGCATCGACTCACCCTCTGCAGGAATTCTGTTCTCTCCTTTTTCTTGTTCCGACATCGCGCAGCTGCAACTTTGTTTTTCTCTCGCCGCCTTTTCCTCCTCTCCTCTTCTTCATCTAGCTAAAGGAAAAGAACCAAGTGCACCATTACAACTGAAGGATAAGAAGAAGAAGCAGCGGCCAATATAACAAGTCTCCCTGTGGGAAGCTTATGGCAAAATAAACAACAAAAGACTCATCCCAAAACAAACTTCTGAATAACTATTGCACAAAGATCTTTGAGCAAGGTTCAGTCTTTAAACACAAAACCCTGGCTATCACACTGCGGGAATGTTCTCTCCTGTCTACTTCTTTGCAATATTGCCATAGCTGCTTCACCCAGACTCTTTCCTCTCCCCTTTTATTTATTTATTTATTTATTTATTTATTTATTTATTTACATCATTTATATTCCGCCCTTCTCTCCCTGCAGGGGACTCAGGGCGGATCACAATGCAGATATATAGGCAAACATAAAATGCCATAGACATACAACATATATAGACAGACAACAAGCTACACAATTGGACGAGAGCTCACCCCGACCCAGGCAGGCCTCAAACTCATGACCTTCTGGTCAGTAGAGATCTTATGCAGCTGACTCCCAGCCAGCTGTGCCACATTTCCGGTGCAATATTACTCATGGTTAGGCCCCCAGTGGCGCAGCAGGTTAAACCACTGAGCTGCTGAACTTGCTGACCAAAAAGATTAGCTGTTTGAATCTGGGGAGCAGGGTGAGCTCCCACTGTTAGGTCCAGCTTCTGCCAACCTAGCAGTTCGAAAACATGCAAATGTGAGTAGGTACCGCTTATGTGGGAAGGTAATGGCATTCCATGGAGTAATGCTGGTCACATGACCTTGGAGATGTCTATGGACAACACCGGCTCTTCAGCTTAGAAATGGAGTTGAGCACCACCCCCCAGAGTTGGACACAACTAGACTTAATGTCAGGGAAAACCTTTACCTTTTTATTATTCACAGTGTAGGGATCTTTATGAACTACTCTTCTCTGAAGTACTGTCAATATTGCTTACTGCCTTTTTCATCAGCCACTACTCCTAGATTTCCTATTGAGTGTGTATTCACAGAGAATGCATTGAAAAATTACTCTTTTGGACTACAAACTCCCAGATTTGAAGAGTCCACGTAAAAAAGAATAATTTTGCCAAGCTAGAGCTGCTCGAAGGCCATCTTACTATTGCAATGCCCTGACCTTCTTCCAAGAATCTCAGAGCAACATATGTTGTTCTCCCTTTCCTTGTGTTATTCTCACAGCAAGTTTGTGTAGTGGAAGAAATAGTATATCCCTGAAAATCACACAGAGACCGCCGAATAAAATTTGGAATCTGGATCTCCTCAACTGAAATCCATCTCTCCAACCAGTTCACAATGCTAGTTTCCTTCAGGGCAGGCTCGCCACTACTTCTTCAAACCTGAAAACTTTCCAGGTAATTTTGCCTTCTTGACAATATGCAAATATTGTTTCTAGTGGAGGAGAGATGGGATTTGAGCTAGGAATCTCCAGGCCAACATCTAATAATCTGGGTAACTGTGGTTGTTCTTGACAATTATGGTAAGTCTTAAATTGATTAATATAACAATTAATGACAAACATTGAAAGAGGATTTTAAAAGTTAGAAAAGGAAATGAGCTCTTCATAAAAACATTTTGCCATTCTTTCAGAAAGAGAATATAGAAGCACCAAATTTACAATGAACCAATTGTTCACAAAAATCAGTAAGTAGTTCTCCTGCATTTGTTGTCCTAGGCCAAATTCTCCTACTGCTGTGTTTCTTACTCCACTATTAACAATATCTTTTGTTTTGTTGGGGAATCTGAGCTCTTGGGCTCAAAAATAACCCTCAGTTAGAATAATTCCTCCAAAATATAGCCAAGTACCAGGAGTAAACTCCATCACCAGCAGAAACTTGTGTGTGATGAGAAGTGATAGCCTTCTAATCTTTAGGATGGCTCAGGATTGCAGAGTCAAAACTTTGGGTTCAAAAATATTTATTAAAGAAAAAGGAAATACATTCTTGGTAGAAAAATCTTGGAGCTAACTAGCTTACTAAATCTCGTCTTCTAAAGCAGTGTTTCCCAACCTGTGTGCCGGGGCACACTAGTGTGCCGTGAGCTATCATCAGGTGTGCCGTAGGAAATTGGAACCAGGGGCGGTCCTACAAGATAGGCCAAGTAGGCGGCCGCCTAGGGCGCCATCTGGGAAGGGGGCGCCATCCTGGCCACATGGGGCACCATCCTGGCCCTGCCGATGTTCCTCAGACAGTGCTGCAGCTGCCTGCTTTTTGACCCCGGCCTTGTGCACTCCGATGCCGCTTCTGGGCACGCGCGGAGGTTTTCACGCAGGCGCAGTTGCTCTGGAGCTGAAGTTGAGCGCAGGAGCAACTGCACATGCGAAAAACCTCCGCGCATGCCCAGTAGCTCCCTTGCGCAGAAGCCTGTAAGCAAAGCACTCCCTTTCGGGCAGGCAGGGAGTGCTTCCCCTCTCCCTCTGTCTCCGCCGCGCGCGTTTGCAGGGAAGGAGAAAAGAATCAGTGAAAGAAGTGTAAGTGAAGGAATGAATGAAGGGCTTTCCTCCTCCTCCTCTGTGACCTCTTCTCTCCCTCCTTCCTTTCTTCGGCTCTATTTCTGTCTAGACTTGAGGGGCCTGAGGCTATGAGGAGTTGTGGGAGTTGGAGGCCAAAACATTAGAAGGAGGAAGGGCGGGCCCAAGTTTGCCCAGGCCGCGCTGCCTGTATTCAACCTCATTTGAACATTTTGGCTGTTTTTCTATTTAAATTTACATTGGGATCCTAATTTTGGACTTATGGGAGACTCCTATGAATTATGAGTCGGGTGATAGGTAATATATTCTGATTTTGATGCCTTTACATTGCATTTCTTGTTGATTATTATACAGTTCTGCTTAATATTGTCATACAATATAATACAAATACAATATAACAATAGAATAATGATATATTTTATATTACATGTAATATTACAAACAATATTGCAGTATAGTGGTATTGTACAAAATAGTAATATATAATATTTTATTTTACTTTATTTTGGGTTATTTGAGTTTTATAGGAGTAATGAAAATATTTAGTAGAGGATAATTTTATTTAAATAAATAATTTTATTATTTTATTATAATAATATAATAGAATGTTACATTATATTATAATGTCAATATATTATAATATAATTATATTGTAATGTAGTATAATATAATTATGATATAATATAGTATGAGTATGGTATATATTGTATATACATTGATACAATATAATACTACTAATGGTATTGTGATATTATAATTGTATATTTGTTTTACATGGGGGGGCGGCAAAATAATGTTTTTTTGGTGGGGCACCAAAATAATGTTCGCCTACCATTTAAAATTACCTTAGACCGCCCCTGATTGGAACCTCCAGGAAGGGGGGGGGGAGAGTCTAGTGTGTTGAAGTATAAAAACCCTAAGAAACCTACCTCGATAAAGACACAAAATTACAAACACCCCCCCTCCCCACCATTGTCTACTTGGTCTCTCTCTCTCTCCATGCATTGGGAAGGCCTGCATCCCTTTCCCCAAGTAGAGACCTCCTCTTGCCTCCTGGGGGTTCTGTGTGGGAAGTTTGGCCCAGTTCTATCATTGGTGGGGTTCAGAATGCTCTTTGATTGTAGGGGAACTATAAATCCCATCAACTCCCAAATGTCAAGGTCTATTTCCCTTGAACTCCATCTGCGTTCATATTTGGGCATATTGAGTATTCATGCCAAGTTTGGTCCTGATCCAACATTGTTTGAGTCCACGGTGCTCTCTGGATATAGGTGAACTACAACTCCAAAACTAAAGGTCAATGCCCAACAAACTCTTATAGTATTTCCTCTTGGTTATGGGAGTTCTGTGTGGGAAGTTTGTGTCTTTCTGCCATTCCTGCCAGGATATCTATGTTGAGTTCATCAAAACAGGCCCAGGTTTCACACTGAGTGTATAAATACATTTTTAAAACAAATTAACTATATGTGTTAGCGTGTCATTTTGTGTCATTTGGTTGGTGGTGTGTCCCAGGATTTTGGAAATGTAAAAAGTGTGACCCGGCTCAAAAAAGGGTTGGGAAACACTGTTCTAAAGAAGGTGAACGGTGAAAAAGGTCCATGCAACTACATTTTGCCTGCAGAGATGCAAAATGCATCTTCATTGGGAGAAAGAAAAGCAGAAGAGGAATGGTGGAGACTACATGGCTTCCCGGAGCAGTTCAAACTTAAAAGGAAGTTCTCTCACAGAATTCCACTACTACGTCATCAAAAGGGGAGGGGACAGTGGCTAGCAGTAAAGACAAAGATAAAACCCTTTAGGAAACATGCATAGGAATGTGGGGAAAGGAATCCCTGAGCTTAGCCCTGCCTCTAGTCTAGCTACTCATTGAGGACTAGAGACTTGATAGCACAAAAACTTGTTCAGTCTAGGGATGAAACCCAACATGTTTGACGTGTGTGATCAATATTTTCCTGAATGCTCATGTTGAATCTTGTGATTTCTTCCTTTTCTACTTCTATGGTGGGATCATAAACCTAGTTTAAAGTTGATTTTTTTCCCCTGGGATTTTCTTGATAGTATTTACTCAGGTTTCACATTGTATCCCTTGACGGCTTTTGTTACATCTTGCCTCACTATTAATGCTAGCTCATTTCTATCAAAACATTGTAATTACCTTATTGAAAATGTATCATTGCTGCTCACTTTAGTTCACTCACACAAAGCACAGATTTCTCTATTCTTCCTCTTTTACAATTTTAAGATTTCCCCAATTCATAGATCTTACATTTCATGTTCCTAGTACATCCATTGAGCAACTCTGGACTTTTCTTTCACCTTCGCATATGTCAACAGAGGAATGCCCTTTCGGCTTGAGTCCAGCTGCGTCTTTAACCACAGAGTGATTCATCCTTGTCTTCTGTTCTGACTGAATGCCTTTCACCACGATGGCCTCATGTGTTGCCACTATATCTTACTTTGTTTTGGATTGTCGCATCATAGATTTTTCAAGATATATGGCACTCAGGAGTAGTCTACTGACTTCTTCTGTGCAGAGTGCCACTGTTTTTTCTCTGATAAATCTTTACACACACACACTAAACACAAGCACACACTATTACTGATGTCTGGTAACTGTTTGGTGCATTTAGTCAGCAAAAATCTAATTTGAGAGATTTTACCAGCAGTCTGCTGCACACAATAATACTAACAAATAGTGTCAAGGTGAAAAGAAATCATTAATGACAATGGCTATATACGTCCTTCAACATTAGCATCAGAGACAGTGTGCAATTTCATCTTTAAATGAAATTTCTCTGGGTGGAAAGAGGTGAGAAGTGGCGTACCCCAAGGTTCAGTTTTGGGTCCGTTACTTTTTAATTTATTCATTAATGATCTGGATGTAGGAGTGAATTCTGAGGTAGCAAAGTTTCCAGACGACACTAAATTGTTCAGGGTAGTTAAAAATGAAACTGATTGTAAAGAGCTCCAGAAAGATCTCTCGAAATTGAGTGAATGGGCAACAAAGTGGCAAATGCATTTTAACCTAAACAAGTGTAAAGTCATGCACATCGGGGCAAAGAACCCCAACTACACCTACCAATTGATGGGGTCAAAGCTTTCCGAGACAAACCAGGAAAGGGATCTTGGGGTTTTGGTGGACAGCTCAATGAAGATGTCAACCCAGTGCGCAGCAGCAGTGAAAAAAGCAAATTCTATGCTAGGCATGATCAGAAAGGGAATCGAAAATAGGTCAGCAAATGTTGTATTACCTCTCTACAAATCTATGGTAAGGCCACATTTGGAGTACTGTGTACAATTCTGGTCTCCGCACCTTAAGAAGGATATAACGGAACTGGAAAAGGTACAAAAAAGGGCAACAAAAATGATCCAAGGGATGGAGCGGCTCCCTTAGGAAATCAGGTTGCAACGCCTTGGTCTTTTCAGCCTTGAAAGACGGCGTTTAAGAGGTGACTTGATCGAAGTGTATAAAATCATGCATGGGATAGAAAAGGTGAATAAAGAAAAATTATTTTCTTTGTCACAAAACACTAGGACTAGAGGGCACTCCCTGAAGCTCCAAGGTAGGAAAGTTAGGACTAATAAAGGGAAATATTTCTTCACCCAGAGGGTCATTGGGTTATGGAACTCACTTCCAGAAGAGGTTGTGTCAGCTGTCAGCCTGAACAACTTCAAGGCAGGATTAGACAGATTCATGGATACCAAGTGTATCGGTAGTTACTGAAAAGGACATTCAAGTACCACCTCGGAGTTGGTTGAGGTAGGCAGGATTTCCCTGGGTACTGGTTGTGGGGGGTCGGGAGCAGGTCAGGGTTTTGCCCTCCCTTCTGCTCGAGATCCCCGTGTACAACTGGTGGGTCACTGCGTGATACAGAATGCTGGACTAGATGGGCTGAGGCCCGATTCAGCATGGCTCTTCTTATGTTCTTATGTTCTTATGTTAAATGCCCCCAAAAAAAACATTTGGGAGAACTCTTTCCCTGCAGTTTTTCATAGACACTGAGAGTGAACATGGAGAAGTTAGTTTTGGTGACCTATGATTTTGGTGAGACATCTGAGAAATCTATCCATCAAGATTTCAAGAAAGTAACTTTCCCCGGTTCTGAAAACACAGAATTGGACTGGAACTCACCTCACTCTTCACTGGCTGAGGCCTCTTGCCCAGTTTGACCTCCAGGAAATGCAGTGGGGAGATCATGGCCCCAATGCTGCGAATGTCAGCATACTTCAGCTCTTCCGCCGTCAATGTGGTACCAGGCAATCCTGTTAAGGGGCCAAGGCCAGGCAGGGCGCCAGCTGTCAAGGAGGGGTCTGGAATCTGCCCTGGCATCATAGCACAGTAGATAATCCCACAATCTGCAAAAAAAGAGAAACAGAAACCATCAGTTACTACAGGAAGCTGAGCAATGACCCTCTCAAAACCAAAGCATTTTGAAACCTCAATGAAACAACATGTTTGGAAGGACTTGCATATTTTCACTTCAACTCTCTCCCAGAGCTGGAAAACATTATTTTTAAACTCTTAACTCACATAATCCCCTAAAACAGTATTTCTCAACATGTGAGTCCCCAGATGTTTTGGCCTACAACTCCCAGAAATCCCAGCCACTTTACCAGCTGTTAGGATTTCTGGGGGTTGAAGGCCAAAATATCTGGGGAATCCACAAGTTGAGAACCACCGACCTAAGCAATCTTGCCGTTTGGGGAGTTTTAGTCCTCAAAAAGTCCCCAAGTTTTGATCCATTATAGAAAAAGCAATTTGTTCTAGATTGGATGCCATACCCGCAATGCTGTCTCGAGGTAGCTTACTAGGCTATTATCCTGAATGAAGACATCCAGAGGACCATGAGCCATCATTAAGATGCACTCTAAAATGAAATACTCACACAAGCAAAATAAAACATCATACTAAGCTATGATAACTGAACATTGGACATTTCTATATATCACTACTGGCATGTTGTTGTTACATGTCTTCAAGCAGACTGCAAGCTATGATGACCCAATCATCATATGGTGATCCTATCATGCCTGCTCTCATCACAACGGCGTTGTTTAAGCACATGGAAACATAACATTATTGGAACAACCACTTTCATGTCTTGCTGCAAATGCACAATATTAGCACTTTGTTGATGTGAATTCACACATTCTTCCACACAGCCTTGATTCTTGCCCTGCCCAGCCCATGTCCTCTGTGTTTGTCCATCCCCAGTTTTCCTTTTACATTCTCTATTTTGCCACAGCTGTGCCACTGCAGAATTCTTGCAAGACCTTCCTCCACTTCACAATATTGGGACAGAAGTGGAAGCACACTATCATACAAGGAAAACTGGTGGAAAATAGTGATATTTTCGGGGCGAGAAGGGCGAAATAGAAATACTTTAAATAATACATAATATTGGTTTCATTGACAAGATGATCCAATCATGATTCAAGCACAATGTGACTATGGGAGAGCCACATCATTACATGAAGAGTCTATTCCAAAAGTGTTTCTATCCTTCTGTAATTGCACTCAAGTCCTTAGAACAGCATTTCTCAACCTGGGGATTAGGACCCTTGGGGAGGTTGCGAAGAGGGTGTCAGAAAAGCTGCCAAAGGCCATCAGAAAACACAGTGTTTTCTGTTGGTCGTGGGGGTTCTGTGTAGGAAGTTTGGCCCAATTCTATCGTTCGTGGGGTTCAGAATGCTCTTTGATTGCAGGTGAACTATAAATCCCAGCAACTACAACTCCCAAATGTCAAGGTCTACTTTCCCCCAAAATCCACTAGTGTTCACATTTGGGCATATTGAGTATTTGTGCCAAGTTTGATCCAGATCCATCATTCTTTGAATCCACAGCCCTCTCTGGATATAGGTGAACTACAACTCCAAAACTTAAGGTCAATGCCCACCAAACCCTTCCAGAATTTTCTGTTGGTCATGGGAGTTCTGAGTGCCAAGTTTGCTTCAATTCCATTGTTGGTGGAGTTCAGAATGCTTTTTGATTGTAGGTGAAATACAAATCCCAGCAACGACAACTCCCAAATGACAAAATCAATCCCAACCCCACCAGTATCCAAATTTAGGCGTATTAGGTATTTGTGCCAAATTTAGTGAATGGAAATGCATCCTGCATATTAGATATTTACATTACAATTCATAACAGTAGCAAAATTACCGTTATGAAGCAACAACAAAAATAATTTTATGGTTGGGTGTCACCACAACATGAGGAACTGTATTCAGGGGTCGCGGCATTAGGAAGGTTGAGAACCAGTGCCTTAGAAGAAGGCTGCCAATGTGGCTTGCACAATGTCCCCCTGTGGAGTTTCCATGACTGGGAGAAGGATTCAAACTCTGGTCTCAGAATCCTAGTCCAACTTCCAATCCACTGCACTACTCTGGAACTCTTAAAAGTACAACTACCCAATCTAGCACAAAGAATGTTAGTAGACTCAGCAAGAAAAAGAGAGTTATGGTAATTATTGATTTTTTACATCACCTTCATGAAGTTAATACTTTTTAACTATAAGAAGCAATGATTACCTAATACAAAAGCCAGCATGTTCAGCATATTTATGAATTCAAAGAGAAAGGCAGAACAGCAAGGAGGAAGTTGGCTCACGGCACACATTATTTACAACTAGGAAGCGTGGTGTTTCCCCCAGGATGAAACCTGTAAGGCAAATGCTCAATCTGAATGCAAACAACTAATAGAAGGGGTTCTACTCTGGAAGGAACAGTTGAAAATGTCTCCCACATCCTATTTGGGCAAGGACTGGCTGCAGCTTGCCACGGTAAATTAAGACAGATTCACAAAATACCACCAAGGATAACTGAGGTTTTACATTAAGAATCCACAAGGCTGAATGCAATGGCAGCAGGAAGAGGAAGTAATAAAGGTTTGGCTTCGTGTTCAGCGGAACTACATGGAGACCAATAATGCCACTATTGTGAAAGGAAAGAGAGCTCTGACTCCAAAGTCAGAAACTTACTTGTGGCTGCCAGCTCTACAAGAGAAAACGAAAAGCTAGGAAACATGGGCAAAATAATACGAGAGAAAAGATGCACAGGTTATGATGGCTAATGTTCTTTCCAGCTGCCTGCCAGAAAGTATCCTTGGCCCCATTGCCAGCCGTTTCAGTACTGGAAAGCAGAAATGAGGGATAGGCTCTAAGCTTTGCCATTGGGCTTCCTTACGTCCCAGGAAAAACATCCTGGCCTGGAGGTGGGGGACCAACTTCACCCCATCCTCAAGCAGAGAAGGAGCAGCTGCAGGAAGTTGGTTTCCTCCCTACCTTGCCAGAATAAACACTTGGCTTTACTGCCATCTGCCCTTCAACTTAAAGGAATTGATGCCCTGGCCCTTCTATTAGCCATGCCTCTAAACACAGGGCGAGGCAATATGTGGCCCCAACCCAAACTTTGCTAGGCTTTGAGTCTCTCCTGGCCATTTCTTTCTTCATTAAAAAAAGGAAGGATTAGGTTTCTGGAAGCTACCAGAAAAGGCGATTATTCCTTAAAACAAAACAAATCCTTAACATAGATCAGGGCTGTTCAACTGGCGGCCCGGGGGCCGTATACAACCCCCCAGCCCCTTCCCTGCGGCCCCCTAAGCTTTTCAATAAAACTTAAAAATAAAAAATAAATTAAATAATAATATTTTTTTAAAAATACCCACTTCCGGGTTCCGGAGCAAGTATCGCGAGACTACGGAAGCCACACGGGATTTTGTTCTCAACGCGAGATCACGCCTGCGTTGAGAGCGAAATCCCGTGTGGCTTCCGTAGTCTCGAGATGCTCCTGTTGCCGAAATCTCGGCTACTTAATCCCTGCGGCCCACGCAGACGCGATTTGGACCTTCTCGGCTGCTGCCTCGGTCGGTCGTCGCCTCTGCTCGTGGTCCGGCTACTCCTGGATCCTGCGCGTTTGGGAAGGTAAGCTAACCTTTATGTTATTATTATGTAATTGTGTATGGATGCCCCTTATGTATTCCCTCCCTGCATTTCCCCTTGGTAAAAGATTATATTTGATTGTATGGATGCCTCTTATGAATTGTAAGTAAATTGGAGCTGGGGGAGGGGCGGGGGTGGGGAGGGGGCGGAGCCGGGGTGGGGGCAGACCCTTCAGCCCCCCAGGTCATCAGTGACCGGAATTCAGGCCCCTGGGCCAGTAGAAGTTGGACAGCCCTGACTTAGATGAAGGGTTAGAAGGCATGGTCATCAAGTTTGCAGATGACATCAAATTGGGAGGAATAGCCAATACTCCTGGAGACAAGAGCAGAATTCAAAACAATCTTAAGAGTTTAGAGTGATGGGCCAAAACTAACAAAAGGAAGTTCAACAGGGACAAATGCAAGATACTCCACTTAGGCAGAAGAAATGAAATGCAAAGATACAGAATGGGGGTTGCCACTATGTGTGAAAAAGATGTTGGCGTCCTTGTGGACAACTGGGTTAAACATGAGCCAACAATGTCATGCAGCAGCTAAAAAAAACCAATAGGATGTTGGCCTGCATAAATAGGAGTATAGTGTCAAGATCCAGGGAAGTCATGCTACCCCTCTATTCTGCCTTGGTCAGACAACACCTGGAATACTATGTCCAATTCTGGGCACCGCAATTGAAGGGAGATGTTGACAGATGGGAGTGTGGTGGAGACTCTTTTTTTGGACGATTTTAAGCATCCAAAAATGGCCATTTGTCAGGGGTGCTTGGAATATGATTTTCCTGTTTCTTGGCAGAAGGTTGGACTGGATGGCCCATGAGGTCTTTTCCAACTCTGATTCTATAAAATCCCTTCGCCCCAAGGGAGTTTAGTAAACTGGAAGAAGTATTTCAGGTAATTTCAGTTTGGACAGAAAAATGGTCCAATACAGTGAAATGGTCTCTGGATCTTGTACAACTTCTGGGATTAAGGCAACTGAGTTGTCACTTTTTAAAAATTCTATTGTAACTAGATTCATAATGAAAACACTGTTCTCTAGGAAATAGTTTCTAATCCAAAGATATTACCCACAATGCGAAAGGTGACAACACATTATCCTGGAACAGTGGACAGGACTTTTGGGTATAGCTGCCAGTTTGCTAATGACAAGACCCAAAGTATCATATTTCATCACAATATAGTCACATTTTTATCACTTTTTTATTGGAAAAAGGGGTAGGCGACTATTACGCAATGAAAAAATTGTATCTTGTGTTCACCTGGGTTTCTTTAATGGTCTTACCTCCAAGGCGAAGAGGAGGAAGGAGGGGGAGCTCTGTGTGTTTAAACTGTCCTTGAGTAGGGGAGCACGGAGATCTGGGTGTTTGTTCAAACTTTGAGGAGAGCTTTGGTTTAGTTTGGTTTAAACCTACCTGCGACAATTACGTGAGGAAATCCAAAAATAATTTGGATCCTACATTTTGGAACCTAATGTTTTGTGGGGGAGGGTACAATAATTATCCAGTGAAATACAGTGATTTTATTGGGGGGCATGATGACCAAATCACTCTGGGCAATTCTATGATGGCAGCTGGTGTCCAGAAACCTATCTAAAGGAGAAAAAGTTGTAAAAATAGATGAATTAAATTGCCCTGACTCAATACTGGATACAATGCACCCTTCCATCATGACAAACCTCTGGATACCCTAAACAACCGCAGCCTAGAACAGTTGATCATGGAACCAACCAGAGGTAAGGAGTCCTTGGACTTCATCCTAAACAGTATTCAGGATGTAGTACAAGATGTCAGTGTTATTGAACTAATTGGAAACAGTGACCCTAGTGCTATCAAATTCAATTTACAAGAAAGGGGAACATTTCCAAGGACATTAACATAATTACATTTGACTTCAAAAGAAGAAAGTTCCCATAAACACTGACAAAAAAGGAAAGGGAACATCAAGAGGAAGTACCAGCCCCGTGGGGGCGCCACAAGAAGCATCTCTAAAATACATCTAGCATATTTTCAAGGAGTGACTCCCAAACTACTATGAAACCAGCTAAAACTGTGCATGTGAATGTGTGTGAGAGAGAACTCCGCCCCTGACCTTATCTCTGTGGCCCCCAATCCACACCCCAATTTTAATTTTAAAATTAGATCCACCCCAAGCACACCAAACCACCAAGTCTCTGGTCTGTCATTAAACTTCTAGACACACTTTTCACTCTCTTCATTGTTGAAAACGATCTTTCTACATTGCATGTCGTTATTGGTAAAGTAGCTAACACAGTCAAAAAGAAATTTATTGACTGATAGTAGGTTTTGTGACACAGTTCCAACACTTTAAGTACCTCAGTATCTTTCTTAGTTGATGGTATAATATTACACCACATTATGTACTCAGCATTGACGGAAGCAAGTGCTGCGTCATTTTCAAAATATTCTGACAGTTGTTCCATATGGTGAACTTTGTCTAGACCTGAAAATCCAGGGAGGAGAACCTGGAAACTGGTTAAAATGTCTTCATTTGACATGAACCTTTCAGTAATGTTCTGTATGGGTGAATCGATGCATGGTATGAAAACCACAACTCTGAAATAATATTCTACAGAATTAGTCCCTGGATTTGCCCGATGCACCTGTCTTGAACTTTGCCTTGAAATAGTCAAGTTGCTTTGAAATATCTTTTCAGCTGTTGTTCTTGCTAAGTCAAAGAGTTTTACAAAATGATATTTTGCATCTGCTCTCAAAATTTCTAAAGACTTTAAAAGTGACAGCGTGGTTTATGGCAGATGCCATATTAAGCCTTTGGAGGCAGCTTATTAGAAGCATAACTATCTGTATTTTAATGTAGAAGAACTGTTTAATTATTATTATTATTACTATTATTATCATTATATTATTAAAAAAACAGGGGCCAGAGAGATAGCACAGCGGTGGAACAGCTGTGCTGGCAATCTGAAGGTTGCAAGTTCGATTCCCGAGCTGGCTTAGACACCCAGCTGTGAGCCCTGTCCACTGTTCACCCAGCAGTTCAAAAACAGCCCAGCTGTGAATAGATGAACTGGAAACCGCCTAAAGCGGGGGAGGATTCTTTTCAGTAAAAAAGGACTTTACAACGTCTGAATAAATAAAGATCGGCTGTCGGAAGGTGGAATGCGGAACAGAGGCCCTCCGTCATGAGGATGAAGCAACAGCACCCCCTTGTGACGTAATGACGCACCCTGTGACACAGCCAGAAGAAGAAAAAATTCCTTCAAAAATTGTATGTGTTGTATTGTAACTGTACGTCTTCCAGCAGGGATTGTCTGCCATATGTGTGATGTAATCCGCTCTGAGTCCCCTTCGGGGTGAGAAGAGCGGAATATAAATAAAGTGTATTATTATTGAAACAAGCCAATGCTGAATCTGGACTAAACTTGGTACATAAAGCCAATGTTCCCAACAGTGCATACAGGCAGGGATTGGGGAATGATTGCCCTTTTCAAATGGTGGTTGTTGTTTACCTGGATCCAGAAAGCACTGAAGGCAGCCAGCATCATATCTGGACCAAACATGGCCAACTGTGCATACAGGACAGGAGGGGATTAGGGGTAATTGACCTTAGATCTGGGAGTTGCAGTGCGCCCTTATCCAGAGGGCATTGAACCAAGATGCATTCACAGTATGGAATGAATGCCCTTGCACCCCATTTTAAATGCCATGACTCTATGTTATAGAGTCCTCCTGGGAGTTATAGTTCCCCAAGGTCCATACCCTTCTCTGGGTGCATTTATACTGTGGAATGAATGCAATTGGGCATTACATTAAGTGCCATGTTTCCATGAGATGATCTTGGGAATTATAGTTTCCCAAGGTGCATGAACTTGCTCTGGGTGCATCTACATTGTTAAGCAGCTGGACCTTACTTTAACTCCATATTGTGCAATCCTGAAGTTATAGTTTTCCAAGGTCCACACTCTTTTCTGTGTGGCAGGGGAGAGAGAGAGAGAGAGCAGAAAATGTGTCAATTCATAAGGGCTTTCTTTTTAAACTTCCTACACCCTCTCTTCATATCTCTGACCTTGAAGTCCTTTATACATTAATAATAAAGATATTCAATTGAGGAAACTTGCGACCTCTCCATAACAATAACTTGTCATTTCACAGTGTTATGAAGATGATATAACACGGATGGGTTTCCCTTCCTGTTTCTGCATGTGATGCCTGCTCTGCAATGTACATATGTACTTGCTTGATGTTTATGCAACACATACTGGTGCAGATATATATGGACTGCATCAGGACCCAACCTCCTTAAATGCATCTTTTGCCATATTTTCCCCTACTCAATTTTATTTTGGGGTGCAGGCAACAAAGGCTCTCTGACAAGGGCTCATCCTAACATCTGACCAGCTGCCAAACAACAGCAAGCAGGACTGAAATTAGTACAACAGCAGCAGCATTATATAACTGCTGCCTACATCCCTTTCCAAAAGGAAACCGTCTTTGGCTGCAATCTTATATACACTTAGATGCAAGTAAGATCCACTGAATTTAATGGGCCTGAACAGACGTGTGAAGGAATGTACTATTGAAGACATATTCCAGGCCACGACAGTTTAGAGCTCAACATAGTTTACTTTTTTGAGATTCCTGCACACATGGTCGTTTAGACAGCTACTATTGGAAATGTACAACATCCTTGAAACAGATTTTTAGGATTTATATGACCACAAGTTTGTGTCCTGGAAGACTATATCTCTTAAGAAACAGATTCCATCTGGAGTCACTACTTGGGGGGGGGGGGACACAAGAGAATGTGATGGTTGTTATTTTTGTATTGTCGAAGGCTTTCATGGCCAGATTCACTGGGTTGCTGTAAGTTTTTCAGGCCACGTGGCCATGTTCCAGAAGCATTCTCTTCCAACGTTTTGCCTGCATCTATGGCAGGCATCCTCAGAGCTTGTAAGGAACTCACAACCTCCGAGCTTGCCTGCCATAGATGCAGGCAAAACGTCAGAAGAGAATGCTTCTGAAACATGCCCATACAGCCTGAAAAACTTACAGCAACCCAGTAATTGTTACTTTTGTTAATCAACAGAATTGAAATTCTGAGCTGGAATTTTCTTCTGAATTCAGGGAGTTAGCTTCCAGATAAGTACAACTTAAGACCAAATTGTGCAAACCTCACCCACACAACTATACTCAGAGATAGCACAGTGGTAACAACAGCTGTGTTGCAATCTGAAGGTTGCAAGTTCGATTCCTGGGCTGGTTTGGACACCCAGCTGTGAGCCCTGTCCACTGTTTACCTAGCAGATCGAAAACAAAGCCAGCTGTGAGTAGATAAAATAGGTACCACGCGGCGGGGAAGGATTTTAAAGGACTTATAACAAATAACAACAAATAAGGAAGATTAGCTGCCGAAGTGGAATGCGGAACCAGGCTCTCGTCTGAGGATGAATCAACAGCACCCCCTTGTGACGTAATGGAGCGACTGCACCCTTCAGAATGTAGCCAGATGGAAGATCCTTCTAATTGTACAAGTGTCTGCATCTGTTTGTCTGTTTGTCTGCACAACTGTATTGTAATCGTATGCCAATCCCGGCAGGGACTGTCTGCCGTATGTGTAATGTAATCCACACTGAGTCCCCTTTTGGGTGAGAAGAGCAAAATATAAATAAAGTGTATTATTATTATTAAAGTATATCAATTAATTTAGGTAAGCAGATGTCTATTCGGGTCAATCGGATTGTATTCAAATTCCCAGGTAAGCAGGTATAAGACAGCACCTTTTTTTTTGTTAATTATTTTTATTGAGGTTTCCACAAATGATAGGGTTAAAGGGCTGTAGGGGGGGGGAGGGGGGGGAGGGAGGGAGGGCTAGAGGGGGGGTGTTGTGGGGGGAGTAACTGGGAATGAGTGGGGCAGGGGGTGGAAGAACTGAGGGCAGTCTCTGGTGGGGGGAGATTTAATGTCCTTTCTTCTCTGCAGTTGTCTGTACGTTTCTGCGGGGGGGGGGGGGGTCCCTTTCCTGGTTGTCGACCTTCTTTGGTTCTACACTGGGCCCCTTCTGAGCTTGACAGTTTGTCGGAGGTGCATCACTCGTTAGGTTTTGCTCCGAGCCTTTAGGTAGTCTTTGACTGGCGACCAGTTGGTCCTTTTAGATGGGTGCCTTTCGCCTTCATTTAGCAGGAAGGTAAGTTTGTCCATACTCATAATTAAGACAGCACCTTTAAGATGAAATTGTGTTTACACATTCTGTGCAAGTAAATCAATGGGATTTACTCACATAGGATTGAACTGTCCATCTCCTCAAGCTTGGGATCTCATCTCCAGTGGATGGCAACTCTAACCAGCCCTTGCAAGCACCGTGAATGGTGAGGGTTCCAACAGCTGGAGAGCAGCTGTTCTCCATTCCTCTCCAAACGGGTACATCACGAGGACAGCCTGCCACCGTGCTCCCTCCAGACACAACTGTGCTATTTTGTGCAAATTCTGGAAGGTGCTTCTTGCACTGCAGCCTTGAAGGCTCCTTTCAGGCATGGTGACAAAATGCCAGATTTGCTACATCATGAAGATGTCTGCATACTGTCAGAAAAGGATCTTAGTGTAAACTAGCCTTTCCATTAGAAAAAAGAATAGGAAGGAAAAGTGCAATTATTTGAATGTTGGATCTGTGCAAAGAGTCTTTAAAATGCCATTACATTATTGTTGCGTATTCCTTTCAAAGTGGCTTACACAAAGCAGGTTGACCAGGAAAAATTAGGTTGAAGCCCAACAGTGTTTAGTCCTGAAATCACCAGGACCCTATATAAGGTTTAAAAACATCTATTCTTACTTAAGTATGCTTTAAGTTTGATGAGAGCCTGCCTGAAATAGTAGTGGCTGGGACATCAGGATTCCTATCTCTGCTCAGCCAGATCCCCAATGAACTAGTTAACCTTTTGGACTCTGAGGAAGACAATGGCAAGTCTCCTCTGAAAAAAAATCTTGTGACTAAAAATATATAGCAGTTGGCATGCCATATCTACGGATTCTGACATGCCATATCTACCTGGGCCTAACAGCTCATCCCGCTCCCTGGATTCGTACTGCTGACCTTTCGGTTAGCATGTTCAGCCGCTCAATGGTTTAACCCGCTGTGCCATCAGGGACTCCATTAAGGGATAGCATTTTATTATTACACAATTGTATATTCTGGGACTTGATCTTCCACAGATTTTGGTATTCACAGGAGGTTCTGAAAACAAGCTCAAACATATACCAAGGGTCTTTGGTATAGGCACCATACATTCAAGTTGATTTGGAAGGAACCCCTTTTTTATTCATTGTATTCACATATTATGTTTCTCCTATCATGAGACCAAAAGTAGCTTACAAAAGGCAAAGTAACAAGACAAAGAGCCTTCTCCGTGGTGGCGCCGACATTATGGAATGAGTTACCAGACGAAGTTCATGCTATTACAGAGTTAGCTCTCTTACGGAGGGCCTGCATGACAACCCTCTTTAAGCAGGCCTTCAATCTAAGCGCCTCCTGATAATTCTGTCCATACCCTTGTGTTTTATATACGTGTATTTTATATTGTTTTTATGTAAACCGCCCCGAGCCTGCAGGGAGGAGCAGTATATAAAAGTGAACAATAAATAAATAAATAAATAAATAAATAAATAAATATGCAGTAGGCTGAAAATTGAAAATAAAAAAGCTAAAACATAATTTAACCAGTTGTCATATCATAAGACCAACAACTGATGCTAAGAGATGGTTGGGTAGCGTGAGCAATTATTCCTTGTTAGCCAAAACACAAGGCCTGTTTCCTGCAGAGACCGGAATCTGGATTTGCCTCAGAGTCTGCTTACTCTCACTAGGACAGTAAGAACGTGATGAAACAGACACATCTTGCAGACAAGCTGCCATCTTAGCACAGTGTGAACAATATACTGGAATAACTATGCAGTTAAGGTGACATAGGGCTTTACTTTCTGCAATATGGTAGGTAGGTTTGTACTGAGGTGGCTGGTAAATCTCCTGCCATGGGGAGGAAGGATAGATATCCTTTGCATTTCACCAATGCTCTTCCCACTGTAATTCTATATTGAACAAGAGCTCCTATTCGATCCAGCATAGCTCTGGGAGGAGCAGCAAAACAATTGAGTAGATTCACTTCAGTGTAGTGGCAGATCTACTGACTGTCCCTAATTTGTTTAATACCTCACCAAGAGCTCCGAAAAATTACTTTTGCGAAGTATAAACTTCCAGCTGCCTGTGAGTCATAGTGCAAAAGAGTAACTTTTCTGAGCTTTGATCAGAAAATCTTAACAAGTTCAAAAGAAGCTAGCTAATATACCGGTCAGACTATTTGACCATCTTATTCAGTGTGGTCTACCACTAACAGCAGCTCTTTCAGCTCTCAGTCAGAGAGGTCTTTCACATCTCTCTCTACCACAGGGAAAGGGAACCACCACCCTCCAGATGTTTTGGACCATCACATGAGCCTGGATAATGGGCAGAATAACCCAGCACAGCTGGAATAGGGAAACTTTAACAACAGGAAACTGATAGACTGGGTCTCTTGGAGGTTTCAGTCTCCAACAAAGGTTAAACTTTCCTTTAGAATACAATTGGTGAGTTTTGCCTATAGAACACCTAAACATTTCTCCAGGTGTAACATTACTGAGACTTTTTGAGAAATGGATGTTACTTTTCTTTTGTTAATGGAGTTGCAACAGAATTTAACTGTTTTGTATCACCCTTTGTCCCTGGTCCCCACATGGCCAAGAAGGGGGATGGCCTTTGCCTGCATTGAGCATCTGAACTGTCAACAAAAGGGACATCTGAGACAAATGTAGGTCTGTGCCTCTAACACTCTCATACTTCCTGTATGATTTTTTAACATCTTCATCTGATGAAGGAGCCAGTGAAGCTTCAAAAAACTTGATGATGTATTTTGTGTATGCTGGCTGCTCAATAAATATAGCTCTGTTTTGTGTGTTTTGTGCTGTTGGGAAAGGGTGTCCTAAATCATATTCACTGTCCTACGCTATCAATATTTTCTACAAACTGGAGCAACAAGAACACATATCCATTGCATTGAAAGATAAGCAGACCCTACACTCACATGAATGAGCTTGCATGTGTGAACTGTGATAAATGCCGAACTTTAAAAAAATTCACACATCTGGAACAGAAATTGTATGGTCCTGCAGCAGTTGTAAGACTGCAGTTCCCAGCAGCCTGAGTCAACAGAGCCACTGGTGAGAATGACTTCAGTTTAATGTCATTTGGAGGGCCACAGATTTCCTACTCCTAACATAAAGCCACATATACTATTGGCCCCTCTGCTTGATATGGCCTTGTGGCTAATACAATAAACTATAACTAAGTAACTCTTGGCTCCTCTGTTGATCATAACCATATGGATACAAAAGCAGGGCAGAAAACTCGTTTTCTCCATCATGTAACAAGGGCTGCACTTACTTTCAGTCTTTATCAACCAATGTTTCCATGCACCTAGTAGTGTCTTCTCTCTCCCAGACATAGTTGATGAAGTGTCAAGAGAAATTATTCACACTAAAGATGGGAGGAATGTGTGGACTTCCATATGGTTTTGAACTGCAATCCCTATCATCTCTTTCAATTGGATGTGTCGGGCTGCAAGGAACTACAGACCGGGTTGTTGCAAGTTTTCGGGCTTTATGGCCATGTTCCAGAAGCATTCTCTCCCGACGTTTCGCCTGCATCTATGGCAGGCATCTTCAGAGGTTGTGAGGTCCTCTATAGGATGGCTGCCATAGATAAAGACAAAACGTCAGGAGTGAATGCTTCGGGAACATGCCCATACAGACCAAAAAACTTACAACAACCCAGTGATTCCGGCCATGAAAAACTTCGACAATACATTGAACTACAGACCAACAAGACCTGAAGATGCTCAGTCTCCACCCAATCTGTTCCTTAGGTAGTCCTTTCAGTTTCCATTCACCACTAAGGCTGAGATGACTCCTCAGTAAACTGAGACTTGGAGTCAGGTATTCAATTACTGAGCCAATAGGCTTCAAATCCAACCATTAAATTCAAAAATAGATCATAGGTACATAATATAACCAGGCTCCAGATCTTAGCAGCACTGCAGCCATGACCTATACCACCTGATCGCCTATTACTACCCAAAAAAGTATACCTGAATAAGTCCATAGTGTAGCCTGAGGCTTCTCATTCAAATGATGGTTAAAAGTAAGAACATGCCATTTTATTTAGATCCTGCTCTTCTCCCAATTTGGAAGCACACCTCATATTTTAACATTAGCATATAATGTTCAACCCAAAATGCTAGCAAAGTAGGGAATAAAGGGCAAATTGTTGACAATAATATACAACTGTCGATTCTGGAACTATTTACATTGCAGTAACAATAGGCTCAGCGACCCTGGAGCAAAGGCTACAGGGTCGGTCGCAGAGCATGTAGGGATAAAGATATTGCTACTAATGTTGTGAAATTCCTGCAGGTTTTAAGAACAGGAAGATTAGGAATCACAGGACAAAAGCTCAGATATCAACGGTCAGAAATGACAGAACAACAGTTCATAAATGTACATGTCGGTTATCTATCCAATCCTCCAAAGCAAGCCAAGTACTCTCGAGACAGCCAACTGTTGTTCCTCATGGAGAGGGTGGATCTGGATTATAACCTTCACGTCCCACCCACAGAAATGGGCATTGTATAAGATGTCAAGAGCCACACAAAGAATTTGACATCCTAACAACTGGTATCCCAGACACCCACACAAGTTTGCAGATCCCCAGTGGAAATCCCTGGCAAAGGGTTACAGATAATTTTCATGCAGGCGTCAAGAAACAAGATGAAGAATTCCTAGCTTGACTCAGTAAAGCATTTGTCTCTGCTAAACTCTCCAATCCCTAATAGACACACACACACACACACACACGGAGTTTGGCAGTGGTTGCGTTCCAGGGCTGGTAATACAAGCCATGAAGTGCGCTGCCAAGACAAGCAACAAAATGAGCCAGGCCCCATTTCATTGGCCACCCTACGTTGCATATGGCCCTGGAACCGGCCAAGAGAGTGTTCTCACCCACCTTGAGGGCATAGGAGACCCTGTGTTTTCAAATACACCTCCACAGGGCCTTCATTAAAGGAAAATGGAAACATAATGTGGCTGCTGCCTGCTCTTTTCTCTCTCACTCACTCACTCACTCTTTCTCTCTTGGTATTTCTCCTTCCTCTCAATTTGATCTCCAACCTACTTTCCTACCACCAGAGGCAAAGAGTGGGGAAGGAAGAAAGCGAGGAAGACTGACTTTCACTCCACTTCATGCCTGGTTGCTAAAGCGGACGTAGAACTGCCTCTGCTCGTGCAGTTTTTGGAGGCTCCTTTCTTTTTCAGGTTTAACGGACAGGAGAAGCATTTGTGGAAAAGTACCCTTCTCTCATGGATTGCAATACTCAAAAGAGCTGAAAAGGGCTTGCTTTGAAATCGCAGAGTTCTCAATGTGTGTTTCTATGGGGTACAGTCCACGGATGTGAAAATAAAACCTATCTGCAAAACAAAACAAAACAAAAAAAACCTGATGTGTACATTATGTACTCCAATGCATGTATTTGGGTAGATAGAGGATGTGGGGTCATGTATCTACAAACAAGAGCAAATCTGCACATTTTGGAATTTTATTTATTACCAAAACACTTAGGATGCCCTACCAGCAAGGCTCCTGACTCTGCCAGTTGGAGAATTCTGGGATGGGCATTTGGGTGTTTTGGAATAATAGAATCATAGATCATAGAATCATAGAGTTGAAAGAGGCCTTGTGGGCCATCCAGTCCAACCCTCTGCCAAGAAGCAGGAAAAATGTATTCAGAGCACCCCCAACAGATGGCCATCCAGCCTCTGTTTAAAAGCCTCCATAGAAAGAGCCTCCGCCACACTCCGAGGTAGAGAGTTCCACTGCTTAACAGCTCTCACAGTCAGAAAGTTCTTCCTAATGTTCAGATAGAATCTCCTTTCCTGTAGTTTGAAGCCACTGTTCCGTGTCCTATTCTCCAGGGCAGCAGAAAACAAGCTTGCTCCCTCCTCCCTATGACCTCCCCTCACATATTTATACATGGCCTTCATCATGTCTCCTCTCCGTCTTCTCTTATGCAGGCTAAACATGCCCAGCTCTTTAAGCCGCTCCTCATAGGGCTTGTTCTCCAGACCCTTAATCGTTTTAGTCACCCTCCTCTGGACACATTCCAGCTTGTCAACTCTCACCATTCCCAACAGTCTCAGGTCCCCTCCTCAGCCTCTTAAGTGGTTGAGGAGGAAATGGAAAGGGCCTCAGGCTGTTAGGAATGGTGGGAGTTGAAGTCCAAAACACCTGGAGAGCCCAAGTTTGCCCATGCCTGCAGTAGACTCTCAGTTAACCGCCACTCATGGCAACTGATAGATGCAGGATAAATTTAGTTTCTGGCTGATTAAGAATTCCTATTAAAAATAGTCCTATTATTATACCCCACATTATACCATAGTTATTGATTTGATATTAATATTGAAATACAGTAATTAAATGCAAACGAAGACAAACTTAACGTAATGCAGTTTTACTGTATTACAAAAACAGCTTTCCTATTTAAATATTGTTTCTTTGATATACTGTATATATTTTTTGCTGCTTGTTGAGTCCCGATTATCAGAGAGTCTACTGTATTTCTAAACTTGGGAGAGACGACAAAAGGAACATCTTGCTGGTACAGGAGATCTGTTTCCATCATTACAAGGGCAAATAATAATAATAATAATAATAATAAGCAAAGACTCTGACACAAGTGAGTAAAGGTGGTCCCAGTGATGATCAGCACATTGGGTGCAGTGCCTAAAGACCTTGGCCTGCACTTAAAAACAATAGACGCTGACCAAATTGTTATCTGTCAGCTGCAAAAGGCCACCCTACTCGGATCTGCACACACTATTTGCCGATAGCCTACTTCACACAGTCCTAAACACATGGGAAGTGTCCGATGTGTGATCACATACAAAAGCCTGAATAGTAATCTGGTTGGATGGGTACTAATCTTGTTATGTATCTAATCATCATCATTATTTATATTCTGCTCTATCTCCTCGAGGGGACTCAGGACGGATTCCAAACAAACTAAAAAGGCAAATATGCAATGCCTCAGTGCAATACCAATACATGCAGGATTTAACTAAAAAGTGAAACCAAAAGTTGCAGAATTTGGGCAAATAAATATAGGAAATACATACGCTTCCCCAGAAAGATGCTCTGAAGCGCTACATGTGAATCTGTAAAACCAAACCCGCCTGCCTGTCCTCCTTTAACATACCAGAAAAGGTGTGGCTAAAATAACAAGACATGCCCAAAGCTGTGCAACTTGCAAGCCTTGGAAATCATTTTTCCAGCTCCTCCAGGCAGGGCCTAGCCCGGAGAAAGCCATAAGCGGCAAAGGAGAAACCGGCCAGTGACACCGTCTTTGCCACTTCACCGGACACACAAACGGAGGGGGATGCACACACTTAGGATCGGTCCCATAAGGACACTCTCATGGGGGAGAAAAAGGATCAATAAGAATGTACAACACGTATGTAAACAGAGGAAAGAAGACAGATTTGAAGCTTTCACTATTTCTTATCACATGGTGGCCGTACACGAGGCATGGGCAAACTTGGGCCCTCCAGGTGTTTTGGACTACAGCTCCCATAATTCCTAACAGCCAGTAGGCTGTTAGGAATTGTGGGAGCTGTAGTCCAAAACACCTGGAGGGCCCAAGTTCGCCCAAGCCTGCCCTGCACAACATCTGGCTGCAACCCATCACAATGTTCACACATACATGCCAAATAGATACAGTCTGCCATCCTTTCCCAAGCTCTGTTTTTAGTATTACAGCTTCCACAACCCACCCACCCAGCATGGATAGTGGATGTTGGGATACGCAGAAGTGACATTTCAAAGCTCTGTTTTTGAGTGGATGTGCCCATACTTCCACCCAAGTAGCAGTTTTCCAAGTTTGGTACAGCCACCATGCCGCATCTACACTGTAGAATTATTGCAGTTTGACACCACTTTACCTGCTAAGGCTGAATGCTATGGAATCCTGTGAGCTGCAGTTTTGATGAAATACCAGCGCTCTTTGACAAAGAAGGCTAAAGACCTGGTTAAACAACAACTCCTATAATTCCACAGCATTCAGCAATGGCTTTTAAAGTGATATCAAACTGGATTAATTATACTGTGTAGAGATACACTCAAAAATTCTTTCGTGGATGTGAAAGTTTGGCGAGAAAAATGCGAGGGCGGCACGTAATAAGCTGATATGCCAGATGTCAGTGAGTAGTGGGCACAATTGGAGAAAGAAGAAAGAAAGGAACGAAAGGAAATGAAAGAAAGAAATGAAAGAAAAGGGGAATGGAAAGAAGGGAAGGGAAGGAAGGAAAGGAAAGGGGGGAAGGAAAGGAAAGAAGGAAGGGGAAGGGAAAGGGAAGAGGTGGGAAGGGAAGAGGGGGGGAAGGGAAGAGGGAAGGGAAGAGAGGGAAGGGAAGAGGGAAGGGAAGAGGGAAGGGAAGGGAAGGGAGGGAAGGGAAGGGAAGAGGGAAGGGAAGAGGGAAGAGGGAAGGGAAGGGAAGGGAAGGGAAAGGATGGGACGGGAAAGGGAAGGGAAGGGAAAGGGAAGGAAGGGGAAGGGAAGGGAAAGGGAAGGGGGAAGGGAAAGGGAAAGAAAGAAAGAAAGAAAGAAAGAAAGAAAGAAAGAAAGAAAGAAAGAAGAGGGTATTGGTAAATAAAAGGACAAGAGCCAATGGAACAAAAAGATCTCTGGTGCTGCAGAATGAGAAGGGAGGGAGACGCTAAAAGAGAAAAGAAGGAATAGACACAAAAAGAAAAAACTGGAATGAAGGTGGCAACCCAGAAACTTTCTTGTGGCCTAAAACCTTGTGGCAACCCCTCCAAGTGAGCTGACGTGTTGTTGATACCTAGGAAAGGGTCACCTTTGGTCTACACGCCCACTGCTTTCCCTGTTCTTGTGGTTAATCTAATCTAAAGACCGAGAGACTAAGGTTTTGCTGGAGAGAGTCCTGCCCAGATGCATCCTGGGCCTGAGGATCCGTCTCTCACCCTAATTCCAAAATAAGGAGAACATAAGAACATAAGAAGAGCCATGCTTAATCGGGCCTCAGCCCATCTCGTCCAGCATTCTGTGTCACACAGTGGCCCACTAGTTGTACACAGGGATCTCTAGCAGAAAGGAGGGCGGTCACAAGCCCCCAGAGTATCCTGATGCCTTACTGGGTGCATCTACACCAGGCCTGGGCAAATTGGGCCCTCCAGGTGCTTTGGATTTCAACTCCCACAATTCCTAACAGCCTCAGGTCCCTTCCTTTTCCTGAGTGTGGACTCAGAAAACCCTGTTCAAATCAAACAGTGTGGGATTTTCTGCCTTGATATTCCGGGTTATACAGCCCCCAGATTAGTTAAAGGGGTATCAAACTGCTGTTAATTTTACAGTGCAGCTGCACCCAATGTTATGATATCGTGGGATTTGTAGTTCGGCAGTGCACCAGCACACTTTGACACAGGAGGCTAAAGACCTCATACAACTACAGCTCCTCTGGCCTCACAGCATTGAGGCATGGAAGTTAAAAGTGGTGCCCAAATGCATTAACTCTGCAGTGCTAAAAGGAGGCTGGCAGGATCTCCTCTTTTCCCATTTTACTCTTGTAAGGGCGGTAAAACCTCCTGCTCTTCCGGTATTTGAGGAGGAGGGGGGGAAGGGACTATTCAAGAGGTGCATCTACACTGTAGATTTAACCCACTTGGACACCACTTCAAGTGTCCTGGCTCTGTGCTAGACAATTCTGGGACATGCAGTGCGGTGAAGCACCCACATTCCTCTTCACCTAGAGAAGGCGAAAGGAAGAAAGACCTTTGCGAAACTGCACTCAGGCATAGCAACCCAAGTGGTATCAAAGTGGATTCATTCTGGAAGGGAGGGGGAGGGAGGGAGGAGGGAGGGAGGGAGGGAGGGAGGGAGGGAGGGAGGGAGAAGGGAAGAAGGAAGGAAGGAAGGAAGGAAGGAAGGAAGGAAGGAAGGAAGGAAGGGGGGAAGGAAGGAAGGGGATGATGGAGGGAAGGATAGAAGACTGAGGGAAGGAAGGAAGAAGAGGAAGGGAGGGAAGGGAGGAAGGAAGGAAGGGAAGGGGGAGGGAAGGAAGGAAGGAAGGAAGGGGGGAAGGAAGGAAGGGGATGATGGAGGGAAGGATAGAAGACTGAGGGAAGGAAGGAAGGAAAGGAAGGGGGGAAGGAAGGAAGGGGGGAAGGAAGGAAGGGGGAGGAAGGAAGGGGGGAAGGAAGGAAGGGGATGATGGAGGGAAGGATAGAAGACTGAGGGAAGGAAGGAAGGAAGGGGGGAAGGAAGGAAGGGGGGGGAGAGAAGGAAGGGGGAAGGAAGGAAGGGGGAGGGAGGGAAGGAAGGGGGGAGGGAAGGAAGGAAGGGGATGATGGAGGGAAGGATAGAAGACTGAGGAAAGGAAGGAAGAAGAGGGAGGAAAAAAGGAAGGAAGGAAGAAGAGGAAGGAAGAAGAGGAAGGAAGGAAGGAGGAGGGGGAGGGAAGGAAGAGATGAAGGAAAGGGAGGGAGGAAGAAAGAAGGGAGGAGGAGGAAACGAAGGAAGGAGAGGGAGGTAAGGAAAGGCAGGAAGGAAGGGGAGGGAGTAATGGAAGGAAGAAGAGGAAGGAAGAGAAGGTAGGAAGAAAAGGAAGGCGCGAGGAGTGCAGGCCCACCCAAGCAGAGCCGCCGAGGACGAAGTCCAGCCTCAGCCGCGGAGGGGAGGGACGTGCGGGGTGCCCACGGAGCGCGGACTCACGCCCACGCAGAGAGGGAGAGGGAGGGAGGGAGGGGAGGGGGCCAGCAGAGCCCTACCCGGATCCATCCCGCGGTACCCACCGATCGGAAGGCGCCTCCGGGGCCCGGCTGCAGCGGGAAGGGGCTGGCAGGCTCAGCTCCCCGGCCCCCACCGCCGCAGCCCCGCTCCCGGCCTTGCTCTCTTGCTCTCCTCCTCCTCCTCCTCCTCGTCCTCCTGCTCGCGGCCCCCGGAGCCGAGGCCAGCGGAGCGCAGGCGGCGGGAGGAGCAGCAGTGTCCCCGCCGTGGCTGGGCTCGGGCCGCTCCGTCCCTCCCGCAGGCTGCGTCGGGCGGCTGGGTGGGTTGCATCAGCCCCGGTTATATAGCGGGCCCAGGGCTGCCAGCGGGGAGGGGTCGGGAATGCGGAACCGGCCGGGCTGCCAGCGCCAGACGTCAGGAGCAGGAGCAATGGGGGGAGGGGGAGGGCGGCCCAGGCCGGGGGCGGAGTTGTTGTTCTCCTCCCCATTTCAATTGTATCCCGCTTTTATTTCTGTGGCAGAGGCTGGGTCTACACCGCCCTGCATCCCAGGATCGTATCTGGCGGCGTAGACTCAGGGCCCTTCCACACAGCCACATAACCCTCAATATCAAGGCAGAAAATCCCACAATAACTGCTTTGAACTGGGATATATGGCAGTGTGGACTCAGATAATCCAGTTTAAAGCAGATATTGTGGGGTTTTCTGCCTTGATATTCTGGGATATAGGGCTGTGTGGAAGGGCACTGGGGGCCTTTCCACACAGCCCTATATCCCAGAATATCAAGGCCCAAAATCCCACATTATCTGAGTGTGGACTCAGATAACCCAATTAAAAGCAGATATTGTGGGGTTTTCTGGGATATAGGGCTATGTGGAAGGGCCCTGGGTGATACCTTTAGCTACTACATGAAGAGCTTGCAAGAAGCACACCCTTGGGATAGGAAACTACAATTCCCATATATAGTGTTGGGGGGGGGGACCACATTGAATTGATATCAATCTGTTTGCTTTCAAAGATCAGTAAGGATCCATTAGTCACTCACCATTTAATTAGTAGGAGAAATTGTATCAAAGTGCAACAGGAGTAAAAAAAAAAGTTGGAAAACTAGACGGCAAGCAAGCGGTTCATTCAGACAAGTGAATCATAGCAGCAAAATATTAGGGCCACAGTAGACCAGTGGGTTAGACCTCCAACTGCAGAAAATCTTGCCGACCAGAAGGTTGGCAGCTCAAAGCCATGGGTCGGGGTGAGCTCCCGCTTATTGCCCTAGCTTCTGCTAACCTAGCAGCCTGAAAACAATAATGTGAGTAGATCAATAGGTACCACTTTGGCGGGGAGGTAAAAGGCTCCTCTGTGTGGAAAATGGAACATGTGCACCTCCCCATGGCCGGAAGTTGAGTACAGCCTCCAGATGCCAGAGATGAAAAGGGAGAAGCCTTTACCTCTATCTATATACTGTCTGTCTTTGTTATTAATTCTGTAATGGCATTGAATGTTTGCCATATATGTATTCTGTAATGCGCTCTGAGCCCTCTCAGGGAGATAGAGTGGAATATAAATGAAGTATGTTATTATTATTATTTCCAATTTGGAATAGTCAGGAGTTCCAGTGGATGAACCAGAGAAGCTCCTATCTGTAACATATTATTGAGATCTTCTCTTGTATTGATATTGTTGAATGTCACCAGTATGCAGATGACACCCAGCTCATTCTGGGGATGGAGGGCCAGCCTGACTCCGTACCCGATAATTTCCATCACTGCCTCGAGGCCGTCACTGGATGGCTGCGAGCCAGTAGGTTGAAGGTGAATCCGGACAAGACGGAGATCCTGTGGCTGGGCCGTCCGGGCACGGGGGGATCCGCCTTCCGACCCTGGACGGGCAACACTCCACCCGTTCCCGTCGGTGAAGAGCCTAAGAGTCACGCTTGACTCCGAGCTGTCGATGGAGAAGCATATCTCCATCGTCAGCGGAGTGGCCTTCTACCACCTCCGACAGGCGAGGAGGCTGGCTCCCTACCTGTCCCGTCATGACCTAGCCACAGTGGTCCAAGCCACGGTCATCTCAAGACTAGACTACTGTAATGCCCTCTACATTGGCCTTCCTTTGTCGGTGATCCGGAAGCTCAAGCTGGTGCAGAACGCAGCAGCACGGCTGGTGGCAGGTTGTCCATCTCGCTGCCACATCACGCCCGTGCTGCGCGAACTGCACTGGCTTCCGATAGAGCACCGGATCACCTTCAAGGTGTTGGTTTTAACCTTTAAGGCCTTGAATGGTCTGGGGCCAGTGTATCTAAGGGACCGCCTCTCCCATTACAGTCCTCCACGACCACTGCGATCCGAGTCCCAAAACCTCCTGGTGGTGCCTAGTCGGCGATCTGTTCATCTGACCTCAACGCAGAGGAGGGCATTCAGTGCCGCGCGCCGGTGCTGTGGAATGCTCTTCCCCCACAGTCCGGCGCAGGCCGATCTGCTAATGTTCGCAGGGGCCTGCAAGACCCTCCTCTTCACTCAGGCGTTCGGTGCTTAGGTTATGTATATAAAACCGCGCCCAAACCATGCTTGGCGCTGGTTACAGCAATTTTACTATGCTCTGTTTTACCCTGATTTTACTTGTTCTGCGACTCCTACAATGTGAGTCGCCCTGAGCCTACGGGAAAGGGCGACTAATAAGTCGAAGAAATAAATAAATAAATAAATAAAATGTGATTTAATTTTGTTTCTCAACCTTGGAGTAAGGACCTCTGTGGGGGTTGCAAGGAGGTTTCAGAGGGGTCAGAAAAGACCAGCGGAAAACATATATTTCTGATGGTCTTAGGAATCCTTTTGGCAGAGAAGGCTGAAGATCTCTCTGCCAGTCCTTCTCTTCCTTTTTGGAAACAGACTGTGAATCCTCCCACCAAAAGCCCTCCTCCACTGTAATTGGCTGGCCTCTCAGCCAAGGGGAAGGCTTTTTCTGAGACTCCAAGCAGGGAGGGGAGAGCAGGCATGGGGCTTCTGTGTGAAAAGTTTGGCCCAATTCTATCCTTGATGGGGTTCAGAATGCTCTTTGATTGTAAGTGAATTATAAATCCCAGCAAGTACAACTCCCAAATGTCAAGCTCTATTTTCCCCAAACTCCACCAGTGTTCAAATTTGGACATATTGAGTATTCATGCCAAGTTTGGTCCAGATGTATCCTTATTTGAGTCTAGGGTTGCCACTTTTTGATATAAGAAATAAGGGACATTTACCTAAAAATACGGGATTTTTCACAAAAATAAGGGACACTTCATAAAACATAACTGAGGTTATGTTTCACATGGCCTCCTTTTTCCCCGCGCTCCCAGGGAAACCTCCCACCGCCACCTCCATGGACCTGACACCTCATCCCCTCCCGCACGACCCCATCCTCCTTTGCTGCCACCGTGACCGTTACGCAAGGCCCAGAATCCCCAGCAGGCCCATGTGAGTGAACCTCACTTTGGCTCCCTCCCTCCCTCTGTGAGCGCCTTCTGCCGTCGCCACCCCTTCCGCTCTCCCTTCCTTCCAGGAAGGCCCACCTCTTCCGGTCTGTCACTCCCAGCACGTGCAACCAAATCACCCCTCCCCCTTCTGCTTCCCTTCTGTGCTCACCTCTCTTTATGCTCAAGAGGGAGAGCTAGAGCAGCCAGGGAATGCACCAAGATGACGGCGCTGTCGACTCGGGTGAGTAAGCTGGACCATGCCCGGTGTTTGTGTGGGGGGAGTGGCAGTTACTGGGCATTCATGTAGAGTTCTCCCTTCCTTCCTTCCTTCCTTCCTTCCTTCCTTCCTTCCTCACTGCTGACTCGGCCTCGCCTCCAGCTGCCACCTGTCCTGTCCTGTCAATACGGGACAGAAGCTGAAAATACGGGACATGAAATTCAGAGCAAAAATACGGGACATCCCGTATAATACGGGACAGGTGGCAACCCTATTTGAGTCCACAGTGCTCTCTGGATGTAGGTGTATTTTCTGTTGGTCATGGAAGTTCTGTGTGCCAAGTTTGGTTCAATTCCATCTTTGGTGGAGTTCAGAATGCTCTGTGATTGTAGGTGAACTATAAATCCCAGTAACTATAACTCCTAAATGACAAAATCAATCTTCCCCAACCCCCCAACACCCCCCCCCCCCCCCAGTATTCAAATTTGGGCGTATCGGGTATTTGTGCCAAATTTGGTCCAGTGAATCAACATATATGCTGCATTTCAGGTGTTTATATTACAATTCATAACAGTAGCAAAATTACAGTTCTGAAGTAGCAACAAAAATAATTTTATGGTTGGGGGTCACCACAACATGAGGAACTATGTTAAGGGGTCATGACATTAGGAAGGTTGAGAAACACTGGACTAGGTGATAAAACCCAAATGAGAACAGAAAGAGGTGAAGCATTATGCCGAGGAAATGAAAGCTATAAAATGTATGATGAGCTTTAATGGATTTTTTTTTTTTATTATTGGAGATTTTTATGATTTGAGAAAAGTGTTTTAGGAGAGAGGATTAACTCTACAGCAAACAACAAGCACTAGGAATAATTGATTTTTATTGAGGTCTTGATCTTGAAAACATTTACACTGACATAAGTCTCATTGAACATAAACTTGCTTTGTAAAGCATCAAGATAATCCAAGGACTTGTGGTTGTTCAGTACATACAATACACATAATTTCATTACCAAAATATTCAGTTACTGCATATACAGAGAGAGAGTGATTAAAAGGACATTCTTAAACTTTGACCCCCTCAATCTGCTCCCTTCGAAGTATTGGTCAACATTCTTCCTGTCATAGCTTAAAGTTACAATTGCAAATGATGTGACAGAATGATGTATTGGCAATAGGATTGCCGTTCTCTATTTCTCCCACTGTGATTATAGTTGTTACAATCCCCTTCTGGCTATAGTAGTAGAAGTGCATGCAGGAGGCTGAATAGCGTGAGCATTTCGTAACCCCGGAGACCAATCATGCTCAGAACAAGCCCAGCCAAATGTCAGTATTCTGACTGGGAAAGATTTCCATTATTAGTGGGAAAATGTGAACAGCAAGTCAAATGTGAATGAGGCTGAATATCACATGGGGTTATGTCTGCTTCATTCATAGATGATGATGATGCCTAATAAAGGCCTTGGGGTCAACAGTATAAACTCTTGATAATTATCACCTGCAGTTTCACATATTGGTCCTGCTTGCCTGTGTCTTGCACAGCAGAGATTGGTTTAACACAGTGGTCCCCAACCTTTTTTTTGACCAGGGACTACTTTGACCAGGGACAACTCTCCAACATTAGTAGTACCAAAGGGGTTATGAATCAGTTTTTGGTCAACTTTACATTGGGCTTGGTTTTTTGGGCTGCTGATTCAGAAAATTGCATTAAATCAACCACATCAGCTCTAGTTTCTTATACAGAACATATGCCATCCAGTAGTCACAATCTGCTCACCCACAAAAAACCATATAAGCCTCAATGTATTGTCGAAGGCTTTCATGGCCAGAACAACTGGGTAGTTGTAGGTTTTTTGGTCTGTATGACCATGTTCTAGAAGCATTCTCTCCTGACGTTTCGCCTGCATCTATGGCAGGCATCTTCAGAGGTTTTGAAGGATCTCTTGAAGATGCCTGCCATAGATCAGGAGAAACGTCAGGAGATAATGCTTCTAGAAAATGGCCATACAGACCGAAAAACCTACAACAACCCATATAAGCCTCGGCTCTATATGAGGATCTCATGAGACCAGTACCTCTCATTGCAACAGTGTAGTAACAGTAATATTTTGGTTCTTGCGGAGCACTGGTGGTCCATGGACCACAGGTTTAAGGGTTGTAACGCTACCAACTTTGGAGCACAGCTGTTTGCTCCTTTTCTGTTTCTTTACCTTGCTCTTTGCCCATATACTACCTTATAGCAATGTTTGGGATGGCAAATGGACTAAAGTGCATTTACCATCTGTTGTCCACCCAAATAACACTGAATAAGGCCTCATACACTTGGCCCTCTATTCTTTTGGGTTTAACATGTATAGATCTGAACATTTGTGCATTTAAGATATTTTCTCTAGGTATCACTAGGTCTTCCTCAGTGTCACCCTGGAGGACATAGGCCCCTTCTACTTAGCCATATCAAATCCAGATTATCTGCTTTGATGATCTGGATTATATTGCAGTGTAGAAAGGGCCCTACAGATTCCCAGACAGGTGTTCTCTCAAGTTTCAAAAATTGCTGCTCTTTTATTAGCAGTCTTTTGCAAGGTTCCTAAACACTTCCGCAAGGGTCCAGCACACCTAAGCCCAGCAAAAATGGAGGGACTACTGTAGCCAGACAATTCAAATCATGGATTTTTAATTTACATTCTATTTCAGGGGTGCTCAGAATGGTGATCGGGATCACCAGGGTGATCTTCAGGCCTCATCCTGGTGATCTTCAGGCCCCTGACCAGGTTTTTTGCTGTTGGTCCTCTTCACGCGCCCCTGCACGCTGCAAAGAAGTCCTCCATCGTTGCTCCTCCCCGCTCCCTGCTCGCGCGCCGCCTCCAAAAGCTCCAGAGTCCAAGAGGCAGAATGGGCCCCCTCTTTTGGATTCCTCCTCCTCCCTCCGTCCTTCTCCAGCCACTCAGAGTCGTAGGAGACCAAAGGGGGCGGGCCTGGATGACGCGATGCATGGCTGGCCCCGCGCGCATGCGCAGAAGCGCCCATTCTGCCCCTCAGATTTCTCGTGAGCTCTTGGAGGCGGCACGCATGCTGACAGCGTGGAAATAGGAGCAACGACGGAGAAGAAGAAGGACTCTTTGGGGTCATTTCCTTACCGCATCTCAAAGGTCGGTCTTTTACTTTGGGGTGGGTGCTTGATTGTTCTGTGGCACGTCTCTTTGTTTATTTTTAATGTTTAAAAATGGCCTTTTAGCTCCAAAGCCTCTCTGCTTGCTTTGTTCCTTGAGAAATATATGTTGTGGAATATGGAAATGTGGGAGAAATGGGGTGGTTGGATGTATTTTTGCATGCCCCTTTGTTTACCTTGCTGAGTATTAAATGGCCTTGCAGTTCAACAGCCTCTCTTCTTACTTTCTGGCTGATAATATGTGTGGTAATATGGCAGTGTGGGAGAAATGGGGTGGTTGGATGTATTTATGCATGCCCCTTTGTTTACCTTGCTGAGTATTAAATGGCCTTGCAGTTCAAAAGCCTCTCTTCTTACTTTCTGGCTGATAATATGTGTGGTAATATGGCAGTGTGGGAGAAATGGGGTGGTTGGATGTATTTTTATGCTCTGTTTTATATTGTTGTTTTTAAATTGAAATGTTGATGTTTTACAATGTTTTATCATTTTATGTAAACTGCCCCGAGCCTGCTGGAAGGAGCGGTACATAAAAATGAATAATAAATATAAATAAATAAATAAGAAAATAATTATACGTTTTACATTTCTGGGCAGGTGATCTTTGGGACTTGGTTTTTTAATCAGTAGCTCCCATGCTGAAAAAGTATGAGCACCCCTGTTCTATTCTATTGCATTTTAATCTTTGTACCATGTATCTTAACATATGTATTTTATAGTAATATATTTTAATATATAAATTTCTTTGTATGTATTTTACAGCAATGTGTTTTAACTGTGTTGTGCTCCACCTCGACCCATTGTATTGTATGTTTACGTTTTGGCATCAAATTTGTACTGCCACTCTTGAGTCTGAAGGGCAGGATATAAATGAAGTAAGTAAATAAATAAATAAATAAATAAATAAAGAGAGGTGTTAATAATTTTTTGATGTTGTTATTGTTACTATTATTACTATTTGTTTCAATTCTCCTTCATTATTTCTTGGACTCCATACATTCAAACCATATACAAATCTGGAGCTATCATCAGTTATCTTTCCATATCACTTAGTGTTCTGACACTATAATCATAGAGTTGGAAGAGACCACACAGACCATCCAGTCCAACCCCATTCTGCCATGCAGGAAAAGCACAATCAAAGTACCCCACACAGGTGGCCATCCAGCATCTTTTTAAAAGCCTCCAAGAAAGGAGCACCCACCACACCCCAAGGCAGAGAGTTCCACTGCTGAACAGCTCTTGTGGTCAGGAAGTTCTTCCTAACGTTCAGATGGAATCTCCTACCTTGTAAATTGAACTCATTGCTCTGGGACCTAGTTTCCAGGGCAGCAGAAAACTTCACTATCAGTACTTGCTTAAATCACACCCCGAGGGGGGGAAAGCAGCAGAAGGGGTAGAAAAGAATGATTCTACTCTAATTGGAAACTTATTGAGGACTTTGCTCTGTTTGTCAATGACCTCTCCAGCAGGCTTCAAAGTAGTCTGTGGCACTCGGCTGCAATAGAGGATGCTATCCTGTCCCCTGAGATCTGTACTAGAAGAATTCAGCGGAGAGTCTGCTCTGTATGTGGCTGTGAATGGGCATTTCTGGTCTTTTGTTCGGCAGTCAGAAAAATGTCTTGGGTTGGCTTTATGTCTGGCAACATCCTGCAAATATAGTCATGTACAGCAGTTCATAAGTCCTGCACAGAGCCAAAGGCTGCTTTGAGTTTCCTTTCTGGAGAGAAAAAGCGGGGTGTAAATAAACATAATATGATCATAATGCTGATCGTAAGACAAATTCCTAAGTACTTATTACGATAACTTTCCAAGGGCCAACAAAAAAGGCACAAAAGGGTATGAAAAATTATTGCAAAACGCAAAGAAGTTTTTGCCTTTTGAGAGACTAAAATTAAGGCATGATTTCAACATGGAATTTGGAGTAGTTCTATGACATTTTAGCTGGGGCACAGCTATACATACAAGTATCACTGTGCACATTCAGCAGTTGCCTTTGAGGCAAAGAAGTGTAGGGAAAACAAGGGTGATATGGAACGAATGCAGTTTAACACCAATTTAACTCCGTTCTATGGGTTCATGAGAGTTATAGTTTACCAAGGACTTTAGCCTTCTCTACCAAGGAGGGCTGGTGTCTCACCAAACCAAAAATCCCACCAATTTAACTGCAATGGCTCAATGCTATAGGTTCATGAGATTTATAGTTTACCAAAGTCTTTAGCCTTCTCTACCAAGGAGGGCTGGTGTCTCACCAAACCAAAAATCCCAAGATTCTATAGCATTGGGCCGATGCAGTTAAAGTGATTTAAAACTGCACTAATGCTACAGTGTAGATCAGAACCTTCTGACTATTTCATATTGGTGACATACTTTTTTGACATGCATCATTTTGCGACACAGTTTTACTAGTGAACTGGAGATTAAACCAACCCTTTATAAGAGATAGGACACATAAATAAATTGTAATAACAAAATATATGGGGACACACCATATCTCATGAAAACCTTACTTTTTATTGTTTATTGCTTATTTCACATAGACTCGGAGGCTTCTTGTTACATTTGCATGACACACTTACACACTCCATGACACACTAATCTGTCACAACACAAAGTTCGGAAAGCTGTAGTGTAAATGCAACCTAAGTAGTGACTAGGAGCCATGGAGGTGCAATAGGTTAAACCCTTGTGTTGGCTGAACTGCTGACCTGAACGTAGGTGGTTCGAAATCGCAAGATATGATGAGCTTCCATCTGTCAGCTCCAGCTTCCAATGTGGGGACATGAGAGAAGCCTCCCAAAGATTAGTAACACATCTGGGCATCCCTGGGTAATGTATCAATTGGTCAATTATCTCACACCAGAAGTGACCTGCGGTTTCTCAAGTTGCTTCTGACACAATCTTAAAAAAGTGACTGAAAATGAAACAGTTATGGATAGGTAATTGTTTCATATTTGTATCACAATTGTGATACTTTTGACATGGTCATAACTTAGTATATTTAACTTAGTAGCTGATACAAGATGCCAGCCATGGACTTTATTCCAGATCTACATGTGCTTTGATATCAAAGTGCATTAATTCTGCAGTGTAGATGCACCCCTAGTCTTTTGGTAACTGGTGTTGGTGGCAACACCATTTCAGAAAAAAGTCTGTATCATCACTAGGGTTGCCATGTGTCCCTTATTCTAAGGGATGTCCCTTATTTTGGCCCTAAAATTTGTGTCCCGGTTTTCAGGCCCTGTCCCTTCTTATTGACTAACAGGACAGGACTGGGCGGGGTTGACCAGAGGAAGGTGTGCGCTGTGGTTTCAATGGCAGTGCCTGCCCGGGGATTCCAACTCACAGGGCAGGCTGACAGTTGCGCGCTTGCGAGTGTGTGCCTGCCTGCGTCCCCGTTGGAAGGATAAGGTGATACAGGACTTTTTCAAAGTACAGTAGACTCAATTAACTGTTACCCAAGGGGAATGTTAGATCATGTTGGATAAAGATCGTTTCTGGTTGCTTTAGAGCTACTCTTAAAATAGGCTTGGCTGAGTATCCCATACTATACCATACCAGGGCTGTCCAACTTCTTCGGGCCAAGGGCCGGAATTCAGGTGACTGATCACCTTGGGGGCCGGAGCGGAGGGCGTGGCCGCTCGCGGGGGCGGGGCCGCTCCCGCCCTGGCGTGCATGCCCAGCGTCCTGCGTGGCCCGCCCCGCCCCTTTTCGGCGGGGTGACGTCAGGCGCCACGCCTGATGTCACCCAGCCCCACCGAAAAGGGGCAGGTCACGCAAGATGCCGGGCATGCGCACCAGGGCGGGATCGGCGAGCCGCCCTCCGCCGTGTCCCTAGCTCTTGCAGCGGCCGCGCCTGAAGGAAGGTAAGCTCCCTTACCTTCCTTCAGGCGCAGCCGCTGCAAGTGCTAGGGGCACGGGCGGAGGGCGGCTCGCCGATTTCCATCGCCCGCCTCCCGCCCTGGCACACATGCCCGGCATCTTGCGTGACCCGCCCCTTTCGGGCGGGTGACGCCAGGCGCCGGGGGCGGGTCACGCAAGATGCAGGGCATGCGCGTGCAGGGGCGGGAGGCGGGCCGGGGATCGGCGAGCCGCCCTCCACCGTGACCCTAGCTCTTGCAGCGGCGCGCATGACGGACGGTACGCCCTGGAGCTTACCTTCCTTCAGGCGTGGCCGCTGCAAGAGCTAGGGACACGGCGGAGGGGGGCTCGCCGATCCCTCCCTGGCACGCAAGCCCGCGAGCAGCCCTGCGCGAGCGAGGAACAGGCGGGGGAAGTCCCACCCAGGGCATCCTGGTTTCCCTCCACCTCCTCACTCGCGCCGCCCCTCCTCCCCCGAGGATGATTTTTTTGGATTTTTTTCCCCAATTTTTTAAAAAAAATAAAAACTGATGTCTTGCAGGGGGTTCGGGGGCCGCAGGGAAGGGGCTCGGGGGCTGTGTACGTCCCCCCCCCCGACCACCATTTGGACAGCCCTGTACTATACCATTAACTATTGACATAATAATGATGTACTGTCTGATAAAAATTATTTTATTTTAATGTTTAGACAGTGCACTTTTAAAGTCCGCAAAGTCAAGTACTAAATACAGATGGAGAAAATAAGGTAGTTCTAATAATGTTTTTTCTGCATGACAAAACGGTCAGTTTCTTTTGTAAGTTTCAATCATTATCTTATTCTGTTAATAAAACTATTTATACCTAACGTTTGAGTTCCAAGTTTTCATGCAGTGTCCCTTATTTTTGTGATAAATCCTGTAAATGTCCCTTATTACTTATATCAAAAAGTGGCAACCCTAATCATCACCAGCAGCAGCATAGTTTTCTCTCTGTGTTCTTTTAGTGTCATCCCTAGAGCAGTTCACAAGAAAATATGAACATATGATGCTTACTTTTAATGATTCAGAGACCTTTAGCCCATCTAACTCAGTTCTGAATGGCAACAATTATCCTTAGGGAGAAATGTTTTGTCACCCCCTACTTGAAGATCTTTTTTTTTTTGAAGCAGCCTGTGCAAAATGAATAAGTATCTTTTGCCACAAAGCATAAAAGTTTTGGAAAGTTTCTATTTTGGAGTATATCTACAATGTAGAATTAATACAGTTTGATACCACATAAGGCTATGGAATCACAGGAATTCCAGGGTTCCATAGCATTGAGCCATGGCAGTGAAAGTGGTGTTAATCTGCGTTCATTCTACCGTGCAGATGCAGGGCAGGTTAGGGCTCTTTCCCTCCCGGCTTCCCTGCGCCCCCCCCCTTCCCCCTCCAGTTTATCCCTCCTCCCCTTTCCCTCCCCTTCCCTCTTTCCCGGTGGAGATCCCGACCCATAGCGACGGAGGCAAAACAACAGCACAACACTGACGCCGGAGGAGGAGGAGGCCAGCAGCCGGGATCTCTTCCCAGAAACCCAAAGAAAACTGGGAGTCAAAGGGGAAAAGGCGGCTTGGAAAGGGGGGGCTGTCCCAAAGCCGGGAAATGAGGTGGAAAAGCCCAGCGGAGGCTCCTGGAAACACGCCTCCAGGGAAGAAATGCAAGAGGAGAGGGGCGGGGGCGGGATTATCTCTTCAAAGGCTGCCTCTACACTGCAGAGTTAATGCAGTTTGACACCACTTTTAACTGCAATGGCTCAATGCTGTGTAATCACAGGGGGAGGGGGGTGTTGTGAGTGAAGACCAAAGTTCAAATCCCCACTCACCCATGGAAACCCACTGGGGCCCTCCACACAGCCCTATATCCCAGAATATCAAGGGAGAAAACCCCACAATATCGGCTTTGAACTGGGTTATTTGAGGGCTCTTCCACACAGCCCTACAACCCAAAATATCAAGGCAAAACACCCCACAATATCTACTTTGAACTGGGTTATCTTTCTTAGTCCACACTGAGATAATGTGGGATTTTCTGCCTTGATATTCCGGGATATAGGGCTGTGCGGAAGGGCCTTGGATGATCTTGAGAAGGACACAAACCCGCAAGGAGCAGTTTAATGCAGTTTGTACACCCCTTTGGCCCACTGCTATGGAATAATGGAAGTAGCCATTTGGTAAGGCACCAGCATTTTTTGGGCCCTTTTAGACTGGTCCTGTATGCAGGGCCAGACGAAGGTAATTTCAAATGGTACGCAAACCTTTTGGCGCCCCCTCACTCTCCGCGCACCGGTGGTGCGCCAGTGTGTTCTTTTTTTCTTTTTCTGCATGTCACAATAAAGGTATTTTTTAAAAAAGCTAGTTCTGCACATGTGCAGGGCCAGCTTCGCGCATGCTCATCAGTGTGCGCATGCGCCAGGCCCGCTAATTTGGCGCATGCACCATTCGCGGGGATGCAACACCAAGTGGATGGTGACGCAAAACGCCCCCCAGGAGGCCGAAAAGGAAGGCGTTTTGCAGCCCTCCTTTTCGGCCTTGTGGAGTGCGTTTTGCATCACCATCCACCTGGAGTCGCACCCGCACGCCGGCCCGCAGCAATGGCGGCCACGGCCAGATGCACCCCTAGCCCACATGGCGCCCTGAGGCGGCCGCTTAATTTGCCTCCATTAAGATCCGCCCCTGCCTGTATGCCAAGATCTGATCCCAGGTTTTCTGTTTATCCCAGATTATCTGGCAGTGTGGACTCATATAATCCAGTTTAAAGCAGAAAACCTGGAATTAGATCCTGGGATATAGGGCTTGTCTTGAAGGGCCCTAAAACAGAGAGGACTAAAGACAGCTCCCATGACTCTACGTTATCATGTTTCCACATTATTGTCACGTCAAACTGCATTAATTCCACTGTGTAGATGCCCCAAAATCACAGACTCTCAGCCTCAGAGGGAGCGAAAGACAAGCCCTCCTCTGAACCAATCTTTTTCTCCCATTCAAGACAGTGATAAGAGCAGAACAACAAAGAACCAGGGCTGCCAGGAATTCCTGCTCCTGGTGGTGATGCAATGGAGGGATTAACTGCATTTACCAAGGCGCAGCACCTTTGTTTGGGTGACAAAAGATTGGTAGCCTGCAGTGTTATGTAACAAAGGGGCGGAGAAGAAGGAGGCTGAGTGTTGGTTCCTGAAAAGGTGAAGGCCATGCTGGGTTCATGCAAAGACGAGGCTTGGACGTTCTTAGATCAGGCCAGGGCCGTAGCCAGGATTTTGTTTCGGAGGGGGCTGAGTTTGGTGGGGGGGGGCTGAGACTGGGTGGAAGAGGGTCTACCCTAGCAAATCTTTTGTATTGTTATCCCAATAACCCCATTAATGTGGGATATAATGAGCATGGTGATCAGATCATGATATGAATGAGCATAACAGTTTAAATAATGTACCAGTAAGGCCTTTTCCCGGACCACCCTGAGAATTTCGGGGGGGGGGGGCTGAAGCCCCCTTAGCCCCCCCTGGCTACATGCCTGGATCAGGCAATGCTCCTATTTAGGACAAGTGGAGAAATCACCCTGTTGAATGGATGGATAGATGGGAATGGGGGGAAAATTGAAATATAAAACTTATTAATTTATTTATCATCTCAGAAGCGAACCAAGGGCACAGTTGTAATGTATTTAAAAACACAAAGTTTTAAACACTTGGCATTATACTAAATGCCCTTTGACCTGTAGCTGGTGGTGTTGCTGTAAGAAGGCCCTCCATTGTGCATGTAGCAGGGCTCAGACTGCATTGTAATAGGTGGTCTGTGGTTTGCTCTTCTCCACAGTCACATGTCGTGGACTCCACCTTGTGGCCCCATTTCTTAAGGTTGGCTCTGCATCTCATGGTGCCAGAGCGCAGTCTGTTTGGCACCTTCCAAGTCACCCAGTCTTCTGTGTGCCCAGAAGAGAGTCTCTCATTCGGTATCAGCCATGGCTTGAGGTTTTGGGTTTTAGCCTGCCACTTTTGGACTCTCACTTGCTGAGGTGTTCCTGCGAGTATCTCTGTATATCTTAGAAAAAAAATTCTTGATTTAAGGTGTTAGTGTGCTGGCAGATATCCGAACAGAGGATGGGTCACTGCCTTGGTCCTTTCATTAGTGGCTACTACTTCCCAGCGAATGTCAAGTGGTGCAAGAATCAGGCCACGCCATGCCCCACCCCTCCCTCCGGCTTCAGTTCTATAATTTCTCCAGTGGTGTTTGGGCACTGTTCCACCTTGATTTACACCAAGCTATGCAAGTTATAAGGTACTCTGTGCTGGGTTGGAACTTATGCGTCCTTTTATGACTGGGGATTCTTGTTGTTATTGTTACTCATGTCTGATTTAAATATGACTAATCAGAATCCTGGTCTTGCCATTATCTAAAAATGATGAATTGTATGTGTTGAACTTAATGTGTTGAATTCAATGTGTTGCTCTCAATGTGTAGAACTATTAAATGATATTTAATGTGTTGAACTATTTCATGTGCTGACCTAATATATGGTATTTTGATATATAATAAGCCTATTTCATTCTATTTGTAACCTCTTTGGTTTTTAGTGTAGTATTACACAATGTTGCCCTCTGTTTTGTAATAGTGTGGCAGAACCACCAGGACATGTAAAAATTGGCTTTAAGGGAAAGGACGTGCAGAGTCTCTTTAGGCCCTGGGGCTGCGACTAGCCTTCCTATGCACAGGGAGACCTGGAGAGTCTTTAAAGATGACTTCTGACTCAAAATGATGAACTAAACAAAGATTTATTGAATTGCAATCAGTAAAACTGATGGTCCCAATGCTTAGTTGGTTGCTAGGGGGTTGTAAGAAAAGTCTTTGAAAAAAGGGATGCAATCACTTGCCTTTAAGTTGAGAACACTGAACTTTGATTCCAGGTCTTTGTTGCTTTCAATGGTCCTTTGGCTCACAAAGTCCTCTAGTCTCCAAAAACTACAGTATCTATGTGAAGGCAGGCTTCCTTTATCACTGCAGTCTTTGGTTGAAAGCTCTAAGTTGGCTATGGTGAACGAAGATGCATTGTCCAAGCATGGCTCAGATTTCCATCCACGTCCATGTGCTTTCCTTGCTGGAATGGCCAAAGAGAGGAAGTCCAGCCCCTCAGGTGACCTCAGGAAAAGGAGGGGTTAAGGTGGTGACGTCATCTTTGGCGCCAAAACACAGCCCCTCCCACCAATGTCCACATGTATTCGAAACAGAACCAAAGGTATGCAGGTAGGGACAAACCAGGTACCTAATGTTAATACAAAACAAACCCAGTAGGGGCGCAACAGGCAGGGTTATGGTTCCTGTCCATCACAGTTTCTCTGATTTGTTTGGATGCAGCTCAGTTTCGTCCTCAGCATCCGAAGAAGGTAGAAATTGAACTTTTTAATGCTCATTTTATATTTTTAATTTGTGTTTAAACTGCATCCTTCTGGGATCCAATACAGAGATAGAGAGAAGTACTATTGGTTTGCTTTTTAATCAGATCAACGGATGGATGGAGACAGACAAACAGAGCAAATGCCATGGATTTGGCAGGATTGGACTTTGGCTATAATAATAACTAGTTTTGTTTTTTGTTTTTGTTTAGGTTTTTTTGTCGTGTCAGGAGTGACTTCAGAAACTGCAAGTTGCTTCTGGTGTGAGAGAATTGGCCGTCTGCAAGGACGTTGCCCAGGGGACGCCTGGATGTTTTGATGTGTTAAAATCCTTGTGGGAGGATTCTCTCATGTCCCTGCATGAGGAGCTGGAGCTGATAGAGGGAGCTCATCCGCGCTCTCCCCAGATTCCAACCTGCAACCTGGTGGTCTTCTGTCCTGCCAGCACAGGAGTTTAACCCACTGTGCCACTTGGGGCTCCTATAATACATAGCTAGTGAGACAAATTAATTGGAATAGCTATGCGATGTTTGTGTATACTCACCCACACAAGCCATTTTCATATTCAGAGATCGGATATCCATGGGTTAAAACTCATGGATGCAAAGGGAAGTTTATTTATTTGTTTATTTATTTGCATCAAAAGGGTGCCCAATTATTGAAGTCATTGTCTGAACCTTAAGATGCATATGGTTATCTCTATTCCCCAATGGGCAGCTTCTTCTGCGACTGTTTTTGTATTGTAACATTAAAGAAAAGGAAGCAGTAGAGATGTTAAAAAAGCCTAGCTTCCTCTTATTTGGGGATAGGAACATAAGAACATAAGAACATAAGAAGAGCCATGCTGAATCGGGTCTCAGCCCATCTAGTCCAGCATTCTGTGTCACACAGTGGCCCACTAGTTGTACACAGGGATCTCTAGCAGAAAGGAGGGCAAAACCTCACCTGCTCCCGACCCCCACAACCAGTGCCCGGGAAAATCCTGCCTGCCTCCATCAACACAGAGGTGGCACTTGGATGTCCATTTCAGTAACTACTGATTCCCTTGGTATCCATGAATCTGTCTAATCCTGCCTTGAAGCTGTCCAGGCTGACCGCTGTCACAACCTCCTCTGGAAGTGAGTTCCATAACCCAATGACCCTCTGGGTGAAGAAATATTTCCCTTTATTAGTCCTAACTTTCCTACCTTGGAGCTTCAGGAGTGCCCCTAGTCCTAGTGTTGTGTGACAGAGAAAATATTTTTCTTTATTCACCTTTTCTATCCCATGCATGATTTTATACACTTCGATCAAGTCACCTCTTAAACGCCGTCTTTCAAGGCTGAAAAGACCAAGGCGTTGCAACCTGATTTCGTAAGGGAGCTGCTCCATCCCTTGGATCATTCTTGTTGCCCTTTTCTGTACCTTTTCCAGTTCCGTTATATCCTTCTTGAGGTGCGGTGACCAGAATTGTACACAGTACTCCAGATGTGGCCTCACCATAGATTTGTAGAGAGGCAATACAACATTTGCCGACCTATTTTCGATTCCCTTCCTGATCATGCCAAGCATAGAATTTGCTTTTTTTCACTGCTGCAGCGCACTGGGTTGACATCTTCATTGAGCTGTCCACCAAAACCCCAAGATCCCTTTCCTGGTTTGTCTCAGAAAGCTTTGATCCCATCAGTTGAAATGCATTGTTCACCAGATGTTGAACTACAACTTCCATCAGCCCTATTCAAAATAGCCAACATCAAAGGATCACGGGAACTGTAGTCCAACATATTCCTCAATCTTGCTCTACACCCACTGTAATTCCACACTGACCCAAACAAGATTATGATAATCTGCCAAAGAAGGCAACTGCCCATTTATCTGATAAAGTGGGCTGTCATTCACAAAAGGTTATGTCCAACAAAATGCTGCAACATTTTGTTATTTTAACTTCTTGCATAACAGCTGCAGTTTTGGATTAAGGCACAAGTAATGAGCCTATTACTGCCTTGCCTGCAGCTTGGAATGTCACAGTAGTCGGCTCAGGAGGACACAGGCCCAGGCTACACAGAAACAAGCACGCATGATGTCCTCTGAACAAGCTTTTACGTATGGTGCCATCACTAGTAAACTTTGATAAAATTGATTTTAGTATAGAAATGTTTTATGCCACTATTTATAATAGAATAAAAATTATAGCACATAATTTGTTTCAAACAGTGTCGAAGGATTATGAGAACTGTAGTCCAAAAAACAACCTGAAGGCTACTGTAGTACAATCCTGGTGTTGAAAGTGGCACACTAGATTCCTCCTCCTTTTGTTGGTTTGTCATCACAATGCAATAAGAATACATCTTTGGAATCTGAATCTCTTGTTGAACTTGGTCTGAAATTAAGGTAAAGGTTTCCCCTTGACATTAAGTCTAGTTGTGTCTGGCACGGGTGGGTGGGGCTCATCTCTATTTCTAAGCCAAAGAGCTGGTGTTGTTCATAGACACTTCCTAGCTCAAGCAGCCAGAATGACTGCATGGAGCGTCGTTACCTTCCCACAGAAGTGGTACCTATTGATCTACACACATTTGTATGTTTTCGAACTGCTAGGTTGGCAGGGGCTGGACTAACTGTGGGAGCTCACCCCATAGACGCTTCCAAGGCTGGCATGACGGTTTGGAGTGCTGTTGCCTTTCCGCCAAAGCAGTAATTATTGATCTACTCACATTTGCATGTTTTTAAACTGCTATGTTGACAGAAGCTGAGGCTAACAGCAGGAGCTTACCCCGCTCCCTGGATTTGAACTACCAACCTTTTGGTCAGCAGCTTCAGCAACTCAGCGGTTTAACTTGCTGCACCACTGGGATTTTTAAAAGAGCAGATGAAAGCATACAGATGTATTATCTTGAAAAGCGTATGTGAATAAAATGTTTTGTTTTGTGTTTTGTCTTGTACTGAAATATAACTTTGGTGCCAGGTAATTATTCCTAGAGAAAGGATGCCACATATAGGGCACAGCAACCAATACTGCCCTGTCCCTAATTAATGTCTGCTTCACCACTGAAGAATAAGTAATTCATAGTAAGATGGGTACAAGTTATCTTAAAATATTATAAATTGGCATATGAGCAGGGATTATTTTAGTGTCCTATGTCCAAAGCCATGTAGAGAATAATAGGCATTCCCTTATTAGCTATCATGGGCTCCATCCCAAGAGAAAATAAATAGATGTCGAAAGATTTCATGGCCAAAATCACTGGGTTGTTGTGAGTTTTCAGAGCTGTATGTTCCAGAAGCATTCTCTCCTGATGTTTCACCTACATCTTTGGCTGGCATCCTCAGAGGTTGGGGGTTGCATCGGAGGATGCCTGTCACAGATGTGTGTAAAACAACAGTCAGCAGCCAGATTACTAACTGGGGCAACATACAGGGAACATACCACCCCCCTGTTGTGTCAGCTCCACTGGCTGCCGGTCCATCTCCGAGCCCAATTCAAAGTGCTGGTTTTGACCTATAAGGCTCTAAACGGTTTTGGCCCAGCTTACTTGTCCGAATGCATCCACCCCTACATCCTGCCTCAAAATCTAAGATAATCCGGGGAGACCCTGCTCTCGCTTCCGCCAACAGCTTAAATGCGCCTGGTGGGAACGAGGGACAGGTCCTTCTTGGTGGTGGCTCCCCGACTATGGAACACTCTTCCAACTGAATTAAGATCAGTCCCCTCCCTCCTGGTTTTCCAAAATAAGTTAAAGGCATAGTTTTGGGACCAGGCTTTTGGGCAACAGATGTAGCAGCACTTTAAAGGACAAATTGCAATGCTGATATGACTGTCGAGACTGGTTTTTATTGTTCAATCTCTGTATGGTTTTAACTATGTATTGTTTTTATGATGTGATATTTTAATATGTGATTTTATTATTGTAATTTTGTAATAGCCTCTAATAGGGCTTAATTGTAATGCCATCCTGAGTCCCCCTTCGGGGGTTGAAAAGTGACGGGAAATAATAATAATAATAATACATCAGGAGATAATACTTTTGGAACATGGTCATGCAGCCCAGAAAACTCACAGCAACCCAAAATAAATAGAGTTTAGCAGAACATCTTTGTACAAGATATACAAATTAAGAGATTTTTATTTCAGTATTTTAATCTGCATTTCCTCCAGCAAAGTCTTAGCAGTTTTCTATCAGTGTGCCAACACTGTGTAGTAGTTTAGGTGGAAAAATATTTACTTGCCAGAAGCCACCAAAGTGGGGGTTAGAAAGTGGCTTTCTCCACAACCAAATTCATCGCTGGCCACTGTGTATTGCACATGGATCAAGGCCACAGGCATAAATATTAGGGTGACTTAGTCAGCAAATGTTTAATAATATCCCAGAAACTAGCTCCAAGGCATCTTTGTGCTTGCCAGGGAAGGATGAATTCCTCCGGGGACAGACGCACACACAGGCATGTGTATCCTTGTCCAAATACCCATAGTGTTTACGATCCATGGATATCCTGTTGAGAATTATGTGTGAGTGAAGGGTTAAAATTGCACAAGGGAATTAGCAGTAATAGGTGCGGTTTTCTTTTCAGTCCCTGGTTTTAAAAAAAGATATTTTCTTTCCCAACCAGTCTGGGCAGGTGAGAAATCGGAAAGGACTGGAGCCTGTGCTTCCGAGTGACACAAAGCAAGGTTGTTAGCAGAGGCCTCTGTGTTTGTAAGCAACCTCTGTCAGGATTACTTAACTCCCTGCTGCCTGATGTCAGCGTCTCCTTAGATCTGTGAAAAAGTCTGCTTTTCTCTGCTCATTCATGTAGAGGCACAGGCCCCCAGGACAGCACCTAGTTACTGAAATGTTACGACACTGGATTATTTAACTGCTATAACTGCTATAAAGTGATTCGTTGTAGAAGATGGTGGAGACCAGAGCTAAAATATCAAAAGTAAATACAAGTGAACCGCCATTGCACTAGCCTTTTACAATACACCCTGAAAATTATTATTTTTTCTTTATCCTAAGAACTGATCTACTCCTCTCATCAAATCAACCTTGATCCTGTCCTGGTGATCTGGGAGGTTTCAGACCCTCTCCCCATAATTCTAGAAAATACAAAATACTAAACTGGAGGATGGAAGTTGGGAGAGAAGAAACCATCTGTTCCTTCTGTCTGATCCTGAAATGAAATCATAGACCACATTTGGGATGCTACACCCACTATTTCCAAGGGAACAGATACAACGTCACGAATAATGAAGGACCAGTAGGTCATCATTGGAAGCTGAAATTTACGAAGGGAAAAATGTCTCAGATGAAACCAACTATCACAGCAGTAAGTGGAGAACTCTTTAAAACACGTTGTGCAGTGACTGTAGCAAATGATTTCACACAACCTAGATCAGATAATTGAGTATTGCTAGGATGATGCTCTGGATCAGCATTTCTCAACCTGGGGGTCATGAGGGGGGTGTCAGAGGAGTCGCCAAAGACTATCAGAAAACAGTATTTTTTGTTGGTCATGGGGGTTCTGTGTGGGAGGCTTGGCCCAATTCTATTGTTGGTGGGGTTCAGAATGCTCTTTGATTGTAGGTGAACTATGAGTCCCAGCAACTACAACTCCCAAATGTCAAGGTCTATTTTCTCCAAACTTCACCAATTTTGGGCATATTGAGTGTTTGTGACAAGTTTGGTCCAGATCTATCATTGTTTGAGTCCACAAAGCTCTCTGGATGTAGGTGAACTACAACTCCAAAACTCAAGGTAACCGCATGCGTTCATGCCAAGATCTCTTGAAACCATTAAGCTTGTTGGCTGTTCTTGAAAGTTCTCTCAAAAATAAACCTTATTTTGTTTGTTCAAACAACTGCCGCAGTGTGCCTCGGTCACAAAGAACTTAAACCAGTTCCAGCAGCAGTCCAGAGTTCAAAGGTGGCAGCATACTTTATTTGGAGAAGAAATCATTTCAGTTTTCCTCCAGTGATCCAAAGGGCTTCTTTTATTAATAACTGTGGTGGCGGCCAGTGTGTTTTCAAACGTATTTCGGGCAGCAGAGCGTTCTAGCTCAGAACAGTTTTAAATCCTCAAGTAGTTAATACACTTATCTTTATATTGGTGGCAGCAGTTTTGATTCAGTGGGGTGTCAAAACACCCCTGAGTAATACCCATCCTTTATACCATGTAATCCAGTTCAAAGCAGATAATCTGAATTTTATATGGCAGTGTAGAAGGGGCCTTGCTGAATGCGTTCTCTTCCCTTTTCTTTTGGAAGGAATAGTCGGACCATTCCATTTGGCCTAGCATAGCAGGAAACACCTGTCTATGTCCCTGGCCATGCTCTACTTCTGCACTTTAAAGAACTTGACAGCAAAGTGGAAATGAGGAGCAGGGTGGTGATTTCAAATAAGAGCTGAATACATTGTGCAGAGTTCCAATCACTGCTATGAGCCAATGTGCCTCTGATCACTTTGAAGAGGTGCATCCAGTAAGTAAAAGCTTCATTACAGCCAGCATGGTGTAGTGGTTTGAACTACAACTCTGGAATCCTCACTCGGCCATGGAAACCCACTGGGTAACTTTGGGTAAGTCACATTCTCTCAGGTTTAGAGGAAGGCAAAGGCAAACCACTTCCAAGTAAATATTGCCAAGAAAATCCCATGCTAACTTGCTCTAAATTAGAAATGACTTGAAGGCACACAACAATAACAAAAGCTTCATTCTGTATATAGAACCAGAATCTACCTACCTATCTAAGCTACCTTCCTTTCATTTTCTTATTCATTCCTTCCCTCTTCCTTCCTTCCCTCCCTCATCTTTCTTTCTTTTCTTCCTTTTTCCCTCCCTTCATACCCCTCCCCTCATTCTGTTTTGTTGAAGAGTGAAATGAAGAGAGAGCAAATAAGCTGCTGCTTGTTTTGTCCCCACTGGAGCTGTGAGAGGAGCTCTCGGAGGTGGACAGTGCAACCACTGTGGCATTGCCACAGTAAGGGAGGTGAACCAGGAGCTGAGAGGTGAAGGTCCTTGTTAAACAGCTTTCCGTTTGTTTACCAAAAAAATATTATTCCATCATAAAAATTCCCAAAATAGTTCCCTTCTTGATAGACTGACTGGCAGCTGTCCAGCTCTTGCAGAGCCTTGCTAAAATCAAAGGCAGCAAGAGCCAACCTGGTACCAAATGCCCAGAAAAACCTGCACGTTCTGGACACTCTTATTCTGGATTGGTGCATAGCTGAGCACTGGGACTGATCGTTAGCAGGCAATGTTTGTCACTTGCCATCAAACAAGCCTGGGAGTGATTGATCTGGAGATTTACCCCCAGTAAAATACAGTCCCTCCAAGGTTGATGCCAACAAGAATCCATCTATCTGCATGTGAGACTAGATAACTAGAGACATTTGAAAACTGCAGGTTTGGTTGGTGAAATGCTTGGGTCTCCCGTTGTTTAAGGCTTTGACTCCCAGATGGTCCGGTTGGTATGGCCAATGGTAAAAGGTTTGAGGAATTGTAGTTCAAACCATTGTGAAGACAAAAGGTTCTCTATTCTCCCTCTCTAAACTAAATATGCTTGGGGATGAAAGGGGGGACTCTCTTGAGATCTAAGAAGTCAATACAACTGCTGATGGTCGGGAAACGAATACATGCTTTCCTCTATGTTCGTGTTGCATAGTCGCCCTTCCACATTTCTGGGTTAAGCATTCACAGATTTGATTATTCACAGATGACTATTTGCCACCACTTTTGCTCCTGCCCTATATGTGACCAGAAAAAAGTTCTCTCCAGGTGTTTCTAGGCCCTAGAAATACCCAGAGAAGTATTCTATCAGGTTTTGAAAAAGGTGTTTGTGGTTTGTATTTATATTTGCGGTTTTCTCAATTTTGCAGGGACTCAGCCCTACCAACCCCCATAAATGTGGAAGTAGTACAGTAATTACAAATCAAATCCACTGAACAAGTCATGCCAAGAAAACCCCCACGATAGAGTCACTTTAAGGTCGCCATAACTTGGAAACAACTTGAAGGCACACAACCCTAAGAACCTCATCTCACTGGGGTTGAGAAACATCTTTTCTGCACTTCTCTGCTCTGCTGGCATGCTACTGGCATGGATTCCCCGGAGCCCATCACATGATGCAGGACTCATTTGGGCTCCATGTTGGCAATGTGCCTGCAGCTCAGAGAAGTGGAGCCCAGAAGGGTCAGGTGTACACCCATCTTCACTGAACAACAACAGGGACAAACAGACTGCACGAATGGGTGTAGTATATATCACAAAATATATTCAAGTATGCAAAGGTCTGTCTGTTAATATATCATAATATCACAAAACATGTTAGTAATATATCCATCAATATTTCAGTGTGTAGGAGTACAAACCCTGGTGTAGCACATATAATTCCTGTGGGGAATTCCCCGGGATATGTGAGGAGTACTTACAGTCCTTAGCAGTACAAGTCCCCAACTTGTACACCCAACTGGCGTCATATAAGACGCCAGAGAGGAAGCGGGAGGAAGCCAAGGACAACAGGGAAACATCATGGAAAGGGATCCCATGACCCCCAACCATAAGCAAAAGCAGCATTACACTGCCTCATGGTTTTCTCAACTGTCCCCCGGTTTCTCGGCCTCAATGTGATGAGCTCCTAAGAAATACCCAGAGGTGGCTATGTAGCCAGGATGACGAAGACCTGGTGCCTAAAGACTGTTTTAGACCACTGTGCTGAGAACTGGAGGCTTTAAAACCATCAGGTCTCCAACCAAAGCAATATCCCATCAATTAGCAGATGAATAGGATTCCGAGTTAGATAAGCCCTAATCATGATTGTTGGGATTTGTAGAAATCCAAATAAAGAAAATAAATGAGTGTTTGTTTGCTCAGGTATACTCATGAGTAAATAGAGTTTGTGTGGCTGTATACTCAAGTGTAAGGAAGTACTAGCAGTTAGTTGCAAGGTCTGAGTACAGCTAATTAACCAGGCTCACCTGGGCTAATTGAGTGGGTGGAGTTTTGGAGCTATAATTTCCCCATGTTGCTTAATGTGTTTGTTGCCTGTTCACATTGAGGCAAGAGAAACTGAGAATGCTTCTTGAAGATGCCTGCCTGCTCAAACTGGGACATGAGAAGCTGGATTAGTGCTTCTGGATTAATGCTACCCATATTGGGGCATTGGAAGCTGGGTATTCTGGATTAATGCTACCTGTGGCACCCCAATGGGCTGGTTTTATACCTGTATTTTGTATTTGGTTGCCCTTTACCTGCATGGGCTTTTGTCCATTGTTCTGCCATGTGGGCACTTAGGAGCGGAGTTGTGTCTTGGCTCCAAACCTGATGTCACCGTCCTGGACTCCTCCTCTTCCCAAGGTCACCTGGGGGCTGGACTTCCTTTCTGCCTCCATTCCAGATTCCACATGGGCATAGCAAGGTGGAATCTAAGCCATCTGGGACAAAGCAACTTAGTTCACTGCTACAAAGCCAAACTACGCTTCCAGCCATAATTTATAGGGACAAAGGAAGGTCAGCCTTCGCGCATAGCCTGTAGATTTTGGGGATCCGGAGGACTTCTCGACTCAAAGGAACCATTGAAAGCAACAGGAGCCTGGAATCCAAGAGAGACACCATCACTCTGCAAAGTTAAGAGGCAAGTGATAGCTTCCTTTTTCAAGGACTTCCCTATGCAACCTACTTCAAGCATTTTGGGCCGCCAGCATTTTTATTGGTTGTATTCAATAAATCTTGTTTGGTTCACTATTTTTGAGTCTAGCACTCATTCTTAAAGATATTCCAGGTCTCCCTGTATGTGGGATGGCTTGTCTCTACCTTCAGGGTCATAGCTTGCATGTCCATCCCTTTAAAGCCTATTTTAGGCCCTGAAGGCAGAAGACTACCCATATTGGCGCACTAGAATCCAGGTATGCTGGATTAATGTGGCTCATATTGGAGTAAGAAGCAGCTATGTAAATCTGTTTCTTGGGGAGAGAGCTGAAAGAAGCAACAGTTTATGGACTAAGGAGAAAATATATAAGACTTCATTGTTTATATGTGTATTTGTGAAATAGCAGGAATTGGCTGCTAAAGTATGTGTATCTGTGATCCGCTCTGAGTCCCCTTTGGGGTGAAAAGAGCGGAATATAAATAAAGTAAATAAATTGTTTTTGCTTCAACTGTAAGTCAGCTTCTGAGAAGGAAGAAGCGGGGCAAAGTCATATTTGTGTTTGCCGTGATCTATTATAGAAGCCGAAGTGTAGGCAAGTTTTTGTTGAGGCAAGTGGCTGAATATTTTTGTTGGAAGATTTTGCAAGGAACTGAATAATAAAGATAAAGTTGCCTGCCGTTTTTGGCAAGAAGAATTGCTTGTTTGTCTTGCCTGCATTGCTGTCTGTGTGGGGAGAACAGCTGTGTGTTTCCAATCTACTGTAACATACAAGGTCCATCTACATATAACTTCCACTGTGCAGAGGACTACAACTCACATCATTCTCTGCTACAACACTCTGCTGCGACAATGATGACTGCATTTCCCACATGTACCTGCTCACTCACGAAGAGTCCCTCAACCTGAACCAGGCATTCGTGCACCTAACAATCAACCCAACCTGCACTTTGATGTCCCTGGATTAGGTAGCCACTCTCTTTTTCTCTCCAAGGTCTTATTTTTGCCCAGAGCATTACTTCATGTCCCTATGCTACATGCAGTCAGTTTATCTTCCTAATTCAATTGTTGCCTATTCCTTTATGAAGCTTTGGTCTTTCTTTTTTCGTTTGTCTGTACTGTAAACTGTGACACGATCAAGAAATATTTTTGTCCTCTTGGGATCTGCGAGAACCACAATTCTTCAGATGAAACGGAAATCTTTCCCACCATCTTTCCTCTCCCGTAGGGCATTCCAGAATGAATAGCTGTGTCTCTGCAATGTGCTATAGAGTTCTGCACATTATCCTTCCTTGCAAGTTCCTTCTGCATGGCTCTCCACAGGCTCTGAGTCACCAGCTCCCTCTGCTTAGTCAAGCAAGTACTGAACTAAGAAAAACTGTTCTTTCAAGTCATCTCTTCATTCAGATTTTTTCTTTTGTAACTTCCCATATGAATGGGGAGAAATCAACATCATTCGTGCTGAAGTAACTTTGAGAATGCAATATCCTATATTTGTCATGTATACGTCTGCTTGCATAGCTATTGAAAGAGAATAAGAAGCGATAGAAAAATGCCTCCCCAAGATGTTTCCAAATACAGTGTAGTTTAAGCATAAAAAGATACATTAAAGAGTGCAGCATTAATGATAAATGGGGGGGAGAGCAAGTTGAAACCCAATGGAAAAAATCATGGTACACTTTATGGGGAGTTGTGGAAAAGCTTTGGCCAATTAAGGCTGGATCTACACTGTCCTGTATCCCAGGATCTGATCCCAGATTATCTGCTTTGAACTGGATTATATGACCCCATACTGCCAGATAATCTGGGATAAGTAGATAATCAAGGATCGGATTCCGGGATATATTTAAACCTTATTTATTTATTTAAAATGTTTGTACCCCAATCTTCTCAACCTCAACAGAGGGACTCAGACCGGCAGTGTGTAAACCTAACACACCCTTTGATTAAAAAGAGGCACAGTGAGGTTGGATAATCTGGATTATACGACAGTGTAGATCCAGTCAGAGAAGGAGGCTCTGGTGCATCCATATGGCTATCGTATTACTCCAGAATTGGGAAAAGTCACATTTTTACTACATTTTTTCAGAATCACATGGCAACTGGCTCTGTTGCTTCATGACATTGTCCCCTCCAAATGCAATATTTCTAAGGTCTGAGGCTGGATCTACACTGCCATATAATCCAGTTCAAACAGATAATCTGGATTGTATATAGCAGTGTAGAAGGGACCTAAAAAGCCATATAATCCAGATGTATCATATCAGATAATCCAGATTATCTGCTTTGAACTGGATTATATGAGTCTACACTCTATATAGTCCAGTTCAAAGCAGATAATTTGGATTTTATATGGCAGTGTAGATCCAACCTGAGAAAGGCTAGCCAGCAAGTCTAGTAGTGATGATTTTGTAGGTGCTCTACAGCAGAACTGATTCCTTTACACCCACTTCCTAACTCAGTTTAAGTGTCAGTATGGAACTGCCCAAATTGGATTAGACAACACATGGATAATAATAATACACTTTATTTATATTCTGCTCTTCTCACTCCAAAGGGGACTCAGAGCGATTACAGATACAAATACTTAGTAGACAATCCCTGCCGTTTTCCACATACACACATATAGAGGCAAACTCTTGCCACTAGGGGGAGCTAATGCACTCCTCATCTTTCAGCATTCCCAGCGTCCCTTGTTGTTCTTTCCACATTCTTCAGCGTTCTTGGAGTTCTTTAATGGCCTCATAATTCAGTCAAAATTTGCCTCCCCACTTAATGTGGTACCTTTATCTCCTACTTGACAGATGCAACTGTCTTTCGGGCTGCAAAGGTCAGCAGCAGTCTATATTTAAAGGTCGAGCACCCACCTTGAACCGGGCAGGCCTCGAACTCATGACCAGAGAGATCTGCCACATTCCCGGTGCTGCTGGATGATAAAACTATCAATGATTATTAGTCAATGCCTATTAGTATTCCTTGCTATGTCCACAGTAGTGTGACTCTGAATACCACTTATTGAGGAAAATGAGGGGAAGTATGCTGGAGCATTCATGTTCCATGCAGGGTTAACAGCCTGAAAATGAAATGACTCCTGTACCTTTAACAATTTTGTAGATTATGGCATTTGAGCAGGTATTGCTAATTCTCTGGTTGCACGAGAAGCAGCATCTGTTGAAATTCATTCTTCTACACTAGTTTTACATGCACAGGAGACCTCTCCAATTTTTGCTCTGGCAGCTCTAGCCGATGACCTTCCAATTAGTTCCTGGGTGGCTAATGTGAAAACAGGATGCTGGATTAGATAGGGTTTTGCTCAGGTCCAGGAGTACATTTATTTAGTACTAGCTTGGGGACCCGGCGGTGCCCGGGTCATTTGAGAAGTGCAGCAGGATGTAAAGTGGGTCATGAGGGCTCTGTGTGGCAGGTTTCGTGTTGATCAGTCATAGGATTAGGTTTGTAGCAGTCTTGGAAAGTGAGGGAAGGTACTGCAAGTCCCATCATCCATGTTCTGGCCCCCTCCAAACTTCAGTAGTATGTAGAGTGGGTCATGGGGGCTCTGTGTGCCAAGTTTGGTCTTGATCCATCATTATTGGGAGTTGCAGTGGTATCATGAAATTATTGAACGTAGTGGAAGTCCCATCATCTCTGGTCCACCCTCCCCCAAAGTGTAGTAGGATGTATATTGGGTCATGGGGGCTCTGTGTGCTAAATTTGGTCTGTATTGGTGAATGGATGAGGGTTGCATTGTTTTTAGGAAGTGAGTGAAGGTACTTCAAGTCCCATCATCCGTGGTCCGTCTCACACAAAACAGCACCAGGTTGTAGAGTGGGTCATGAGGGCTCTGTGTGCCAGGTTTGGTGTTGATCAGTCATTGGATTAGGTTTGTAGCAGTCTTGGAAAGTGAGGGAAGGTGCTGCAAGTCCCATCATCCAAGTTCAGTAGGATGTAGAGTGGGTCACTGGGGCTCTGTGTGCCAAGTGTGGTCTTTATCGGTGTTTGTTGGGGGCCGCAGTGGTCTGTGGGAACAGAGGGGTGTGAAAGTAGTACAGATCCCATCATCCATTGTCAGTCCTCCCCCTAACCTTACCAGGACGTGAAGGCAGTCATGGGGGTTATGAGTTCCAAGTGTTGTCTCTATCAGTAATTGGATGAGGGTCGCAGCGGACTTGAGAAGTGAGTAGAGGTACTTCAAGTCCCATCATCCATGGTCAACCCTCCTCCAAACTGCACCAGGATGTAGAGTGGGTCATGAGGGCTCTGTGTGGCAGGTTTCGTGTTGATCAGTCATAGGATTAGGTTTGTAGCAGTCTTGGAAAGTGAGGGAAGGTACTGCAAGTCCCATCATCCATGTTCTGGCCCCCTCCAAACTTCAGTAGTATGTAGAGTGGGTCACTGGGGCTCTGTGTGCCAAGTGTGGTCTTTATCAGTGTTTGTTGGGGGCCTCAGTGGTCTGTGGGAGCAGAGGGGTGTGAAAGTACTACAAATCCCATCATCCATTGTCAGTCCTCCCCAAACCTCACCAGGACGTGAAGGCAGTCATAGGGTTATGTATGCCAAGTTTGGTCTCGATCAGTGATTGGATGAGGGTTGCAGCGGACTTGGGAAGTGAGTAGAGGTACTTCAAGTCCCATCATCCATGGTCCATCCTCCTCCAAACTGCACCAGGACGTAGAGTGGGTCATGGGGACTGTGTGTGCTAAGTGTGGTCTGTATTGGTCCTTTTTGGTGGTCTCAGTGGTCTGTGGGAACCAAAGTGTTTGAAAGTACTACAAATCCCATCATCCGTGGGTCATGTCCCCCGAACCGCACCAGGACATAAAAGGGGTTAGGGGGGTTATGTGTACCAAGTTCGGTGCAGGTCCATCACCCGTGCTGGTCGCTGTGGCCTGTGAAAGTGGCTGCCATATATCCGCCCTTCCGCCCTCCCGCCCTTCTGCCCTCCGCACACATACATACCAGGCATGTAGCCTGGGGGGGCTAAGGGGGCTTCAGCCCCCCCCCCCCGAAATTCTCAGGGTGGTCCGCTAAAAGGCCTTACTGGTACATTATTTAAACTGTTATGTTTATTCATATCATGATCTGATCACCATGCTCATTATATCCCACATTAATGGGGTTATTGGGATAACAATACAAAAGGTTTGCTAGGGTAGACCCTCTTCCACCCAGTCTCAGAACCAAACTCACCCCCCCGAAACAAAATCCTGGCTACGGCCCTGATACATACATACAAACATTCCGCTTTATAAAGGTATACAGATTTATAGTGCCACCAGTATCCTACATCACTGAACCTTTCAATCTTTATCCTGTTATTAAAAGTTCCTGAGCTTTTCCAACATAGCTGGCTAAACTTTCAATTAAAAGCATCCAGCAAATGTTACAAGTGTGTTGCATTCCCATAAGGTTATTTATTGGTCCAAGATTTTTAAAAAGGGGGTGCGGGGCTGAAGCACCTGGATATTTCCAGAAGCTAAATGTAGACAAAACAAAACTTCTCTTAAATAGGCTTTAGGAAGGACTGTGGTCCCTCCCATGCTGCCCCAATATCCTAGGCTCTGATCCCAGATTATCTGGTTATCCCAGATTACTGTATTTTTCGCACCATAAGGCGCACCTGCTGATAAGACGCACCTTGATTTTTGAGGAGGAAAATTGGGGGAAAAAATTGGGGGCTGGTTACACTAACATGGAGGGGGGGGGGAGGCGCTGGTGCAGAGGGGGCGCGATGTACTTACGCTATATGCGCGCCCCCTCCGGCGGCTCCGGTGGCTCCTGTGCATGCCCATACTCTCGCCGCCGTGTCGCTGCAGCCAGCCGGCGGCGCGGAGGAACGGGCGGAAAGAGGGGACTCGTGGGGCGGGCTCGCCACTCACGGACCCGGAGGAGGGGGGAGGCCACGAGGGCGGCCCCCACGGCGCCGCAGCGGCAGCCGTAGCAGCAGCCGCAGCAGCAGCAGCTGCGGAAGGGCCCGAAGCCAGAGGCGCTTCTTCCTGACGTCACTTCGTCGCGCCTCTGCCAGGAGGAGGAGGCGGCGCGCGCTGTAAGGAGGCCCGAAGAGAGGCCGCAGGGAGGGAGGAACTCTTCCTCCTTCCCTCCCTCCCTCCGGCCTCTTTTCTGGGCGTTCTTACAGCGCGTCTCCCTCCCTCCTCGTCAGAGGCGCGCATGACGTCAGGAAGCGCCTCTGCCGAGGAGGAGGGCCTCGCCGCCGCGCGCTGTAAGAACGCTGTAAGCGCGCGGCTGGCGAGGCCCTCCTCCTCGGCAGGCGCTTCTTCCTGACGTCACCGTCGCGCCTCTGACGAGGAGGAAGGGAGGCGCGCTGTAAGGAGGCCCGAAAGAGAGGCCGCAGGGAGGGAGGAACTCTTCCTCCTTCCCTCCCTCCCTGCGGCCTCTCTTTCGGGCCTCCTTACAGCGCGCGGTCGCCTCCCTTTCCTCCTCGGCAGTGGCGCATCTTCCTGACGTCAGGAAGAAGCGCCTCTGGCTTCGGGCCCTTCCGCTGCTGCTGCTGCTGCAGCTGCTGCTACGCTGCCGCTGCGTCGCCGTGGGGCCGCCCTCGTGGCCTCCCCTCCTCCTCGGGTCCGTGAGTGGCGAGCCCGCCCCACGAGTCCCCTCTTCCGCCCCGTTCCTCCGCGCCGCCGGCTGGCTGCAGCGACACGGCGCGAGAGTATGGGCATGCACAGGAGCCACCGGGAGCCGCCGGAGGCGCGAATATAGCGTAAGTACATCGCGCCCCCTCTGCTCCAGCGCCTCCCCCTCCATGTTAGTGTATTCTCTCCATAAGACGCAGCTTATTTTTCTTCCTACTTTGGGAGAAAAAAACTGCGTCTTATGATCCAAAAATACGGTATCTGACAGTGGAAACTAATATAAAGCAGATAATCTGGGGGCCCGTTTAGACAGCACCTTTATCCAAGAAGCTTCCTCAACAAACAGGAGGGTGGCCATACACTGTTCCCTGTAAACACGGAAGCAATCACTATAAATGGGGGGGGGGGAACCCACAAGATTTTAAGGTGCAGGAATATCCCAGTTCTGAACCAAAAATCAGCACCTGTTAATGTCTATATGTCCCAGTATTTCAAGGGCACTGAGATGGAGGAGGCGAAAAGCTTCAAAGAACATTCATGCTCACGTTGTTTTAAACCTTTTCTAATCCATTTTTAAAATATTAAGAACATAAGAAGAGCCATGCTGAATCGGACCTCAGCCCATCTAGTCCAGCATTCTGTATCACACAGTGGCCCACCAGTTGTACACGGGGATCTCGAGCAGAAGGGAGGGCAAAACCCTGACCTGCTCCCGACCCCCCACAACCAGTACCCGGGGAAGATCCTGCCTACCTCAACCAACTCCGAGGTGGCACTTGAATGTCCTTTTCAGTAACTACCGATACACTTGGTATCCATGAATCTGTCTAATCCTGCCTTGAAGTTGTTAAGGCTGACCGCTGTCACAACCTCCTCTGGAAGTGAGTTCCATAACCCAATGACCCTCTGGGTGAAGAAATATTTCCCTTTATTAGTCCTAATTTTCCTACCTTGGAGCTTCAGGAGTGCCCTCTAGTCCTAGTGTTTTGTGACAAAGAAAATAGTTTTTCTTTATTCACCTTTTCTATCCCATGCATGATTTTATACACTTCGATCAAGTCACCTCTTAAACGCCGTCTTTCAAGGCTGAAAAGACCAAGGCATTGCAACCTGGTTTCATAAGGGAGCTGCTCCATCCCTTGGATCATTCTTGTTGCGCTTTTCTGTACCTTTTCCAGTTCCGTTATATCCTTCTTAAGGTGCGGAGACCAGAATTGTACACAGTACTCCAAATGTGGCCTTACCATCGATTTGTAGAGAGGTAATACAACATTTGCTGACCTATTTTCGATTCCCTTCCTGATCATGCCAAGCATAGAATTTGCTTTTTTTCACTGCTGCAGCGCACTGGGTTGACATCTTCATTGAGCTGTCCACCAAAACCCCAAGATCCCTTTCCTGGTTTGTCTCGGAAAGCTTTGACCCCATCAATTGGTAGGTGTAGTTGGGGTTCTTTGCCCCGATGTGCATGACTTTACACTTGTTTAGGTTAAAATGCATTTGCCATTGTTTCTTATCAAAAAATATTGTTTCTTATCAAACTTGCCACAATTCGCCCATATTTATTTTTTATTTCAAAGGTTATTTCTGATTTTAGTGTTTCATTAAATGGTGTTATTTAAGTCTGAATCAACTGTGTATACTTGCAGGAACACCTCAGCAAGCGAGAGTCCAAAAGTGGCAGGCTAAAACCCGGAACTTCAATCCATGGCTGATACTGGATGAGAAACTCCCTCCTGGACACACAAGATCCAGTGACCTGGAAGGTGCAGAACAGGCTGTGCTCTGGCACCATGAGATGCAGAGCTAACCTTAAGAAATGAGGCTACAAAGTGGGTGCGGAGAAGAGCAAACCACAGACAATCTACTACAATGTAACCTGAATCCTGTTACATACACAATGGAGGATCTTCTCTCAGCGACACCAGAGGCACTCCAAGTGGCCAGATTCTAGTTATAGAACATTTAATATAATGTCAAGTTTTTAATTTTGTTTGTGTTTTTAAATATATTATAACTGCACCCTCAATTTGCTTCTGACACGATAAAATGTATGTATGGGTGGATTTCTGTATACTTTTATGATAATTCTTACTCTCACACACACAGAAGCTTGTCCATGGGGTAGGAATTTGGAAAGACTCACTTCTTGTCTATGAAGCACAATAAGGTTCCTGTTTTACCTCTGAGCAATCCTGATGTCAATTCCTTCTTAGGCTGATGCTTCTCTGAGGGACAGAGAAGGAAGACTTCTTTTTTCTTTTGTTTCACTTCCCTTGTCTAGTGGGTTGGTGACACATTTCTTATCCTAGAGACTGGGATTCATTTTCCAGTCCTGGTCCCCATTCATCACCCTAACCGTGGCTCAGAGCTTCCAACAATGTTCTATATCTGGAAGTATTGCTTTTTCATGTGTTATACACAACAAAATATACTCACTTCCCTTTATTTCTACCGGTGTATCATAATTGTGCATATAACACAGTTGTTCCAAAGTGACCATGGTTTTATCAAAGTGTTGTTAAACCATTTTTTCCCCTGAGGGGCACTGAAGTAATATACGGAAAATTGACAACCCTGCAGTATAGATTTTAAATTCAGCCTCCTGCTGTGTTGGATTCTTTTTAATGAAATGCAGTGCATAAAAATGACTATAGTAGCAATGCAATTAATTAAGGAACAGCTTGTGTAAAAGAAGAAAATTCAGTTGTAGGTGGAGAGACATCATCTGCACACCCTGCCAGCAGGAAACAGTAGGTGTGTAGTCCTGGCATAAACCAGAATTCAGGTTTGCTTTCTAATTTGACCTGATGAACAGGTTTAACCTTCACCAGATCAGGGGGCTGCGGTGGCGCAACAGGATAAACTGCTGAACGTGCTGACTGGAAGGGTGGTGGTTCAAATCCATGGGATGGGGTGAGCACTCGCTATTAGCCCCTGCTTCTGCCAACCTAGCAGTTTGAAAACATGCAAATGTGAGTAGATCAATAGGCACCACCTCAACAGAAAGTAAACAGTGCTCCATGCAGTCATGCTGGCCACATGAGCTAGGAGGTGTCTATGGGCAACACAGGCTTAGAAATAGAGATGAGCACTACTCCAGAAGCAAAGATAAAAGGGGAAGCTTTTACCTTTATCTGTGTATCTATGTTTTGTTGCTTCTAGGCATTGAATGTTTACCTTGTGTCTGTATATGCTGGAATCCACTCCTTGGGGAGATAGGGTGGAATACAAATAAATTATTATTATTTTCTGGCCCTCCAACTTTTTTTTAGCACAGCACCTTCTCACTATCCTTCAAAACCTTTAGGTTTAGACTGGATCTACACTGCCCTATGTCCCAGGATCTGATCCCCCAGTGGTGCAATGGGTTAAAAACCCTTGTGCTGGCCGAACATGCTGACCGACACATTGGCAATTCAAATCCAGGGAGCGGGGTGAGCTTCTGTCTATTAGTCTATATCGGCTTTAGCTCCCCAAGCGGGGCCATGAAAAAGACTCCCACAGGATGGTAAAACATCAAACATCTGGGTGTCCCCTGGGCAAGGTCCTGGCAGACGGCCAATTTTCTCACACCAGAAGCGACTTGCAGTTTCTCAAATCACTCCTGACATGGAAAAAATCCCAGACTGGGTTCAGGTCCTGGGATGACATCTCTAAAACAAATTTATCAAGAAATTATCTTGGTAACATTTGTTCAGGAGGCAGTTCTCTTTGGCCCCATCCACACTGCTATACAAAATACAGATTACCTCTTTCGAACTGGTTTATATGGCAATGTAGACTCATATTATCCCGTTCAAAGCAAATAATCTGAATTCTCTCTTTTGATAATCTCAATTATATGGCAGTATAGATACAACCTGAGTGAGGATTTGAACCCTGGTTTTCGGAATCCCAATCCCACAGTCAAACCACTCTCTGACCATTTTATTTGTGCTCTTTCTCTCAGCAACACAATGAATTCATGAGTTTGGTTTGTTTTATAATGAAATAGACCATCATTAGCACACAGGGTAGGCCAAAGGTCACAGTTCAATATTTAATAATGCTTTTATTTTTAAAAAATTTACAATACTATGCCATTGTATAATATAATACTATACTTAGCTGAGGTTTTCAATTTGTTTACTTTTAACTGTCTGTTTGCCATTTTTCGCCTTTGGAAGCTGCCCCAAGTCCCTTCGAGGAGAGAGGGCAGGTTAAAAAATGAAGTTTATTATTTATTATTCTACAATATAAATAAGAAATAAAATAATATGTGTAAAATCTTTTCAGAAACATTTTCCAAAAGTTATTAAAACATCAGGCCCCTTTATGACTTTTTGTTTGGCCATATGCCAAATTGCCTGAAGCAAAAGTCAGTCGTCGGAAGACTATTAATCCATATCATGAAATCAATTTTCTTACCCACCAGGTAGGACATCATTGATCCTAAATGGCATTTCACTGGAGGAGCACAATACTACACTTGCAAAATAAATGTGTCTATGCAGCAATGTTTCATTCTATGTGTAAAAAGAAGGAAGGAAAGAAGGAACATTTCAGCATAAGTATTCATGGATTACAGCCCACTTCTTCAGGTGCATTTTATACCAATATGTATATTACATATACTCATAACTCACTTTCAAAAACATTCCCCTGCATTGGCAGAATCTGACTACTGGCACAATCCTTGAATTGGCAGGACTCTAGTAGCTCAAGGGGAAAACAAGCACGACGAGGGAGGAAGAATGATTATGTAAACATGGCACTTGCAGAAGATGTGGGGTAAATTCACGATAGAAGGGACCTTATTGACCATACATGAAAAGCAGAAGAAAGGGGGGAAATCTATCATTGCGTGTGCAAGGGTGACACGCCTCGCGCCAAGAACAATAACACAGACACAAGTGGTTGGATGAAAATTGCCACAACTCATTTATTGAAAACAGGAACAAAGGGTTGGCGGCCACGCATGGGTCCTGGATCAGGGTCTTACAGCCCCCACACATGTCCAAAGGTGTTTGAAGCCTGGGGTGCGAGTGGCCCAATGCCTGTCCACAGAAACACGGCACCCCAGGGGGTCTGGGCGTTATCCCCCCTTACAACCAAGGGGCAACAAGCCAGCCTGATCCAGGGGCCACATGCCAAACACGGAGTTGTGACAAAGAACAATATAACGCATGACCATGAACAATGTGACAATGACATGAAGAAGGAACAAAATGGACACCAACAAGCAATGCAATAAGAAGGGAGGGTGGGAGAAAAAACAGAGCTGCCCCCACGTGCAGCCTGGGCAGCCCCAGGCAGCCTTAAATAGGCTGCCCAGGTGGAAGTGCAGGCCAGTTGGCACAAAGGGGGCAGGGCGGGGCCAGCCCCGTCATTGGCCGGATGGCGTTGGTGGCAGGAAGCCTTCCCGCCACCCCAGGGGCTTCTGGGAAGAAGCCCCTTCTCTCTCCCCAGGATGGCGGCGAGGGCAACCCCGCCCTGCAACCTGCTCGGCCAGTAAGCCGACGAAGCCCATTCTGGTCAGCAATATTTATTTATTTATTTGTATTTCTATCCCGCCTTTCTCACCTCAAAGTCGACTCAAGGTGGCTTACAAGTTGGCAGAAATTCAATGCCATAACAACCCACAATATACAATTTTATAATGTTAAAACAACATTATAAAATGCATACAAAAACTATTAAAACATATAATCACCAATGTCTTCCTGTTAATCCAGTAGCATCGTCACTCTAAGCCGTTCCATGTTTCAATTTTACATAATTCCGTGTTTGTCTATTGCACTGCATTTCTAAAGGCTTGTTCAAAGAGCAAGGTTTTTACCTTTTTTTTGGAAGGTCAGGAGGAAAGGGGCTGATCTAAAATCCCTAGGGAGGCAGTTCCACAGCCAAGGTGCCACCACTGAGAAGGCCCTGTCTCTCATCCCTGCCAGATGCGCCTGCGAAGAAAGCAGGATCAAGAGCAGGGCCTCCCCAGTTGATCTTAGATTCCTAGGTGGTTCATATATGAAGATACTCCGCATGGGACCTATCCACATGTTCAGAGTGGTAAAATCCTTCAAGAAAGGGCTGTAGTCTCTTCCAACCCAATGATTCTATGGTGATGCAAATTTCAATGGAGTATCATTTCCAAAGATCCAGTCACCTATGGTAGGAGAACAGCAGTAAAACAGATGGCATGGCCCTCCATGAGCTTTAAAGGTCCCAAATGCCTTGCTGGAAGGGATATTCCCTCAAGATAAGTTGCTGTGAACTGGATGACACAATAAATCTCAATGGCCAAACCCAATTTCAATGCCTTACTTTAAAGATAAAGTACAGAATACAAGGGGTAGAATAATGGAAGCAGCAAGGCCATATCTGACAGGGAGGTGAAAGCTTGCGCAAGTGGCAATAGTCAGAAATGTGTCTTCTTACCTTGTAAGAGGAACTCATAAACTGAATGAATTGATAGAAGAAGGAGAGGAATGTGTAGCTATTAATTGTGATGGAAGCAGTATGCCTGTGGATGGCAGTTGTTTGGGAAAAGGACAAGGAGAGCTTCTCGTTGACCACTGTCTGGACAAAATGTTGGACTAGCCAAGCCTTTGTTGCGATCCAGCATGGCTCTTTTTGTGTTCTTACTTGATCCTATGAGAAGACGCATCAGTAGAGCAATTTAGAAAAGAGGCTACCAAACTCTGGCTGTCTTCACTTCCCATTTCCATAAGGCTGATTATGAAGCAGCCAGGCATGACTGCATCGTCCAAATACCCTTGTACATGTGGAAGGACAGGTCATTGTAAAAGTCTATCTTTAGTTACTTGGTACTGCTTAGCCGCTACTCTGGGGTGATAGAGGCTAGCCAAATGAGTAAGCAGCAGGATCCATGATGAGCCATGTAAAATGGAAATAAAGGCAAGTCATTTTCCCCCTAACGATTGAAACCAACAATTTTGAGATTTTAAGGGGATGCCATTAATCTTAGGAGAACACAGTGGTGACAAAAAGTATGTAAATTCCTTAGACATATTCTAAGCCTACAATGAGATGTTAATCTAACTTCACAATACAACTTCCTACAGTGTATTGTTTCCATTATCTTTTTATTTTGTTCCAATCATGCAATTCATTCTTCTGTTGACCATATAGCATCTCAACTCTTTGAGTGCATCTACATTGTAGAATTAATGCAGTTTGACACCACTTTACCTGCAATGACTATGGATTCATGGGAATCGTAGTTGGAGTTGCCATGGTGGCGCAATGGATTAAACTGTTGAGCTGCTGAACTTGCTGACCGGAAGGTTGGTGGTTCAAATCCTTGGGACAAGGTGAGTTCCTGCTGTTAGCCCCAGCTCTTGCCAACCTAGCAGTTCGAAAACATGCAAATGTGAGTAGATCAATAGGTACTGCCTCTGCGCTCCATACAGTCCTGCCAGCCACATGACCTAGGAGTTGTCTATGGACAACACAGGCTCTTTGGCTTAGAAATGGAGATGGGCACCACTCCCAGAGCCAGAGATGAAGGGGAAGTCTTTACTTTTATCTGTGTATCTGTGTTTCATTGTTTCAAGGTATTTAATGTTTGCCTTGTATATATCTATATATGCTGAAATCTGCCCTGAGTCCACTTGGGGAGTTAGGGCGGAATACAAATAAAGTGTTATTATTATATTTATTATAGTTCTCTGGCCTTCTCTGCCAAAGAGTGCTGGTACCTCACTAACCTATATATCCCAGGATGCCCTAACATCGAGCCATGACAGTAAAGTCATGACAAACTGCATTAATTCTATACTGTGGATGAACCCCTGTTTTCATTTCCTTTGATTTCTCATATATTGTGGAAGAAGTCTTTTGTTCTACCATTTTTGTTTTCTTGTTCAGGTTCTTTGTACTATTATAAATAATTATCCTTGTCCCTATATATAAGTCACTGAACAGCTGCGCTCAGGTTTCTGACCCTATTTCTCTTGCCTTTTACTTTTCCTTCTCATCTGTCCTTAACTATTTGAGCAGTTTTATTAGTCATCCAATCTGATTTTTCTTTCTTCTTGGCTATGGTAGTGTCCCTCTGCATTCTTCCTTGATAATGTCTCCGAGTTCTCCTGGTTCCCAGCCAGCTTAGCAATACAAATATATGCTTTATCTGATCTTCAAATTCGACAGCAATCTTCTTCAGACTGTATTATGGGATTCTTCTTGATTTAGTCTATTTCTTCACCCTAATTTTATTTGCCTACTGTCATTTATTTTATCTGTCATTCAAATAGGCAAAATCTAATTTAAACCATTCATTACAGTCAACATAACTTCCAATACAGTTTATTTTGACATGATCCTATATTTCAGTGCATCTTTTTGTCTTACAGATGTATTATTTCAAATCATTTTAATCAATGTGAAATCATCTGGTTTTGATTGATATACTATTTCATATACTTTAATCTGTCAACACAATTCTTACTACTTATTGTTTTAAACTGATTTTATGGTACGCTACCCTGAGCTCCTTGGATATAGGGCAAGATACGTATATCTCAATGGAGCCACAGAAAATAATAAATAATTTTGGGTTTTAATTTTTGATAATCTATATTCAGAAAGTGCATTATATGGCAGTGTACAGCCAGCCCACTCCCATGACATTTATATAAAGAGTTTTAAAAGTTATGTATTAGTTATGTATTTATTTAAGTATTTATGCATACCCATACAACCAACATGCATTGGATTTTTCCTTGCCTACTAGTAACCCTTCACAAATTTCCCTGGAAAAATCCCAGGGCACATAATGGGGTTTTTCTTGAAGGTTTCTCACCTTTTTCTGATTTTATCTAAAACCTTATCCTGTGAATGTTGCCTTATCTATAGCCTGTATCCAGACACACACACACACACACACACACACCGGGTGAATCCTCCATTGTATGTAACTACAACTTAAACAGCTTTTGTCCATCAGCTGGCACCTTCTTTGTCAGCTGGCACTGGACCATCAGGAGCCACCCACCACCCATCAAACCTGATTCCACCCTGATACACCCAGTTTCTGGGAAAGACACACAAACCAACACTAGACTTCAAATCTATGAATGAGAGTTTATTACATTTCCTGCCTCATAGAGGTAGAAGCAGACCCTCACTTCCTCCAACGGGGCTGTGGATCCTAGCCAGCACTCTCCAGGACCAATGGGAAACTGGCACAATTATTCTGTACTGCTCTGCCTTTCTGTTAAATAAACCCAAGTGTTCACAGTTGTGGGCTTGTCGGTTCTTTGGAGAGCTTTCTCTCCTGACATCCTCTCTTGGGGCATTGAGAATAAACCTCTGATTTTGCCTTCAGCTCATCTGTGTCTCATTGAGCATTCTGGGAAGCTAGACACACTGGGTCCCTGAACCCACAATTCTTGTGGGAGCTGAAATCACATTACAACTCAATTGAACTGGGTTTTATGTTAGTGTAGATCAGGGGTGCTCACACTTTTCAGCATAGGAGCTACTTATAAAACAACCAAGTCACAAAGATCACCTACACCAGGGGTGGGCAATTATTTTCCCAAGGAGCCACACGAGAGCCAAAAAATATTATGGAGGGCCGCACCTAAAGGCTGAACTACATTCTAATGAATTTATTTTTTATTTACTATATTTACTATATAATACACATCATTAATATTAACATATTAATATATCAAGAAATATACATATATTATTAGTACTAATATCATAATTATATTATTTATTATACTATTATAATAAAATTATTATACAATAATAATAAAAACCACTAAAATAAAATACAATTCAAGAAGACAAGGTGCGAACCAAGATGAAGGCTGACATCCTGAAGAGAGGAAGGATCCCAAGATGGAATGGCCCAATGGACCCAGCCCAGAGGATGGCCAAGCGGGCCCAGAGTGTGTGTGTTTTCTTCTTTTCCTCGACTTCCTTTTTCTCCTCTTTCCTTCCCCCTTTCTTTCTTTCCTTCCTTTTTCCCCCTTTCTTACTTTCCAACCTTCCTTCTTTCTTTTGTTTTCTGTCTTCTCTCCTTCCTTCCTTTTTCTGTTTCCTTTCTTTCTTCCTTCCTCATCTTTCCCTGTGTTCTTCCTTTCTTTCCCTCTTTCCTTCCTTCTTTTCCTCCCCCTTCCCTCCTCCATTCTTCTTCCTTTCCCCTTCTTGCTTTCCTGCGTTCCTATGTTCCCTCCTTTCTTTCCCTCGTTCCTTCCTTTTCCTCTCTCCTTCCTTCCCTTTCCTTCCCTTCCCTTCTTCTCTCCCTTCTTTCCCTCGTTCCTTCCTTTTCCTCTCTCCATTCTTGCTCGCTTGCTCGCCCGCTCGGGCTCTCCCACTGCCGGCGAGAGCAAGCCCAAGCAGGGGAAACATGCTCCCTGCTGGGCCTTGCTGCTGCTGCTGCCGCTGGGAGAGCCCGAGCAGGCGAGAGGGCTCGCTCGCCACCCGCTCACTCACTCGGGCTCTCCCAGTGCCAGAGACAGCCAGGCCCAGCAGGGGGAAAAAGCTCCCCTGCCTGGCCTTGCTGCTGCTGCCACTGGGAAAGTCCGAGCGGGCAAGCGGGTGGCGAGTGAGCCCTCTCGCCCGCTCGGGCTCTCCCAGCGGCAGCAGCAGCCAGACCAGGCAGGGAGCTTGTATGCAGGCGGCGCGTCAAGAGGAGCAATGAGCAATTGACTGGTCAGGGCCTGAAGATCACCCGGATAAGGCCCAAAGATCACCCGGTCGATCCCGATCACCATTCTGAGCACCCCTGGTGTAGATCATATAATCCAGTTCAATGTAGCCTCCCCCTTGATGGAGGGATGAGGGGACTGAGCAGTAAGGATTTCAGTAAAGTAATGCAAGAGCAAACTCCCTTCATTGTTCACACACAGTTTGATCCCAATCTAGTGATTGGGAGTGAAAAACCACATCTTTTTAGTTCTAGTGTACATTATTTTAAGTCATGTTAGAGTCTCAAGCACATTTTAGTGCCATATTTCAATTTTAGAGAGCATAAATTTGAAGCAATAATAAGTAACATACTTTTTGTGAATGCAAAACAACTTTTTATTTCACCAGTTTAGTGTCCGCAGCAGCAACACATAATCTACACTGAGCAGAATAGTTTTACAGGAGAGACTATAGCTCCCAAACAGAATTAATTCCTAGTATTTACTACTGTAGGTTTTTTTTAAAAATCAGCTTTTCTATGGATAGAACCACTGTGGCATAGTGGTTTGTACATTGGATTCTGGAGAACAGGGTTTGCATGCCTGCTTAACTGCAAAAACCCACTCTCTCAGACTCAGCAAAGGCAAAAGCAAATCCCCTCTGAACGAATCATACCAAGAAAACCCCACGACAGGTTTACCTAAATTGGAAAAACCTTGAAGCCACACAACAACAGGTTGAAACGGAGTGGTCGCTCCTTGAGTGCATATGTAGAATTATAATGCACTTTGATACAACTTTAACTGCCATGGCTCAATGTTATAAAATCGCGAGAGCTTTAGTTTTACAAGGTCTTTAGCCTCCTTGGTCAAAGAGTTCTAGTGCCTCACCAGACTGTAAATCTAAGGATTCTATAGCACAGGACTGCCCAACCGGCGGCCCGGGGGCCATATACGGCCCCAGCCCCTCCCTACGGCCCCCTAAGCTTTTAATAAAAAATAAAAATAGAAAAATAAAATAAATAAATTAAATTAAAAAAATACCTACTTCTGGGTTCGGAGCAAGTATTGCGAGAATACGCAATCCACACGGGATTTCGCTGTCAACGCGAGATCACGCCGGCGTTGACAGCGAAATCCCGTGTGGATTGTGTATTCTCGCGATACTCTTTGGCTACTCTACTACTGGATCGCTGAGGCCCACAGAGGTGATTAGGACCTTCTTCGACTCAGTCGGTCATCGCCTCTCTCATCATCCGGGTACTCCTGGATCCTGCGCGTTTGGAAAAGGTAGGCCGAAGCAGGGGGCTCCTTAGGGGGCTCCTCATTCCCTCCCCCCATCTCCCCTCATGTATTAAATATAAAATTAAATATATTTAAAGATGAAATAAGGGGAGATGGGATACATTAAAATAAGGGGAGAGGGGGGGGATGGAATTAAATATATTTAATATTAAATAAAAATAAGGGGAGAGGGGAGGATGGAATTAAATATATTTAATATTAAATTAAAATAAGGGGAGAGGGCACCAGGGGAGGGGGTGGAGCTGGGGACGGGGGTGGAGCCAGGGGCGGGGGCAGACCCTACGGCCCCCCAGGTCATCAGTGACCAGAATTCAGGCCCCTGGGCCGGTAGAAGTTGGACAGCCCTGCTATAGCACAAACCATGGCAATAAAAGTGGTGTCAAACTGAATTAATTCTACAGTGTAAACACACCCCTTGTGATGTTGGAGGCAATGGGCCCTGGTGATATCACAGGAGACAGGCTGTGCTGCTTCCTTTAACTATGATGCATGAAGCACCATACAAACTATTACTCAAAGCACACCGTTCAAGAGTTTAAAAATGAAGAAAATATACATAGATGTCCTGAAGGCAGTATTCTCAACCTGAAGCTCTTCAGTATCACCCTAAAAACTGGAGAAGAGGGGCCTGGTCCAAAGACCTGGGGAGTCTGTTCACCAAAGTGAATGAGAGTGGTAGTCTAACATTTGGAGGGTCAGACTTCATCCACCCTCAATTACAGCCTGATTGGTTGTAATGGATCTGGGTTGTTTAGTCCAGTACCAGTACCTTTGGGCTCCTATCACCTTATTAAAAAGCAATAAATCCCACACCGTTCTAGTCGATGAGACTAAGGTGATAAGGGGATGTGGTTTGTGATGACCAATTCTTCTAATCATTTAATTAAAAGATGTCTTAGAAAGAGATAACAAAAACAGAACAATGAAAGCCTATTGACTAGCAGACAGGTTAAGCAGCCAGCATGTCGTTGGCTTATCACAAGCATTTCATTGTACAACTTGGTTCTAATCAAAATACTATAACAGCCTTTTCCTGAACTCTTTAATCAACACTTCATCACTACCACCAAACCCAATCTTTATTCCCATTTGGCTCTGCCTTGATCTTATCAACATTTTATCACTACATCTATTTCTGTTTGGCCCTATCCGAAAGTTTAACAGTTGTGTCTCTCCTTTTATACTCTTTCCTTCTTTCACCCCATACTCTCACCCACTAACAGTGATTTTCTGGCTCCACTCAGGCAATGGGGCAACAAAGCCGCGAATCAGCCCAGTATTTCTCAAATTTTTAAGTGTGTTTTTTATATTCTCTGTAAGCCGCCCTGAGCCCTTGGGGAAGGACGGCATACAAAATTGAATAAATGAATAAATAAATGGTTCATTAGAGCAGTGTTTCCCAACCTTTTTTTGAGCCACAGCACACTTTTAACATTAAAAAAATCCGGGGGCACACCACCAACCAAAATGACACAAAATGACATTCTAACACAGTAAAGAACGGCTGGGGGTGGCCTGCTGGGAGCAGCTGCTGGGAGTGCGAAGGGGGGGGGGCGCAGCCAGGCTGCGCCATGCCTCCCCCCTACCCCGGCTTCACCTCTCTCCCAGCAGCTGCTCCAGCCTTGAGGGGGCAGTGCCAAGCCAGCGGTGCCAGAGCTAGCACAATGCTGGCTTGGCACTGTCCCCTCAAGGCTGAGCAGCTGCTGGGAGTGCGAAGCCAGGTGAGGGGCAGAGCCAGGCCATGCCCCGTCCCTTCCCCCCAGCTTCAGCTCTCCTACAGGCCTCACCATGCCCTGCCCCCTCCCCCCATCTTCAGCTCTCCTACAGAGGAGGAGCATGAGTGGTGGACGGGCTTCAGTGGGCAGGGCTCCTCCACGCGGCTTCAGCAGCGGGGCGATAGTCATGGTGGGAGTCATGGCGGATTGGAGGCTGGCTGGGGAAACGGCCGAAGGAAGCGGCGCCCCGGTCCCTTCTTTTTTTTTCGCCACTGCCCGGCCCTTCCTCCTCCCCCAAGCAGCAGGAGTTCGGCAGGAGGAGAGGGGAAGGAAGGGGGGCAGAGAGCTTTTCTCGCGGCACAGCAGGAGGTCCGTCATGGCACACTAGTGTGCCATGGCACACTGGTTGAGAAAGACTGCATTAGAGGAAAAACCATCCGCAACCAAAGTGGATGCATATGTAATGTAGTCATTATTATCATTTTCATGATGTCAGTTTTTGCCTTCAGTTTTAAACTCAGCCCTCCATATTTGCAGTGGTTTTTTTTTTGTGTATTTGATTATTCATGAATTTGATTAAAATGCAAGTCTGAAAATGCTGGTTATTTCACCAACAGGAGCCAGGTCAGAACTGATGGAAACATGGGATTCAACCCTCAATCCCCTTTTCCCCATATGATACAGCAACAAAAATAATTTGGCTGATAAACTAATAGATAGGTGACACTCTGAAGAAATGAGCAAAAGATGGGTAAACATTGTTCTTCTGGATGCAATGACTTAAAATAATTCTTCCATTATTTGTCCATCAGACTGGATCACGGGGTGGATTGAAGTCATCTTAATTTTCCTGCTTTCCAGAACTTGGAAAGAACTTCTTTACATTTCCTTTCCCACTTTCTGTCTCTTAGCAATTCTGTGTTGGGTGATATCATTGGGGTCTTTTCCAAACTCAGACTCAGACATTACAACACCGGGTCTTGGCTGCTGCACATGGCACCAGGGACACCCTCTTGCTCTCCATCCGTCTTCCTCCAAAATACTCCACCGAGTATCACAAAACTTCCACCACTGGACTCACCAGGCCACTGTTTAATGTCTAGGAAACCATGAACCCAATATAACCTCAACCCTGATACCAAGATACCTATACCAAGATAGAGCTGCCTTTAGACACCGATGCCTTAAAATAGACTCTGGGCTGCTTCAATGCTTTAAAGCCACCAAGTTATTTACTTCTCTCTCCAACAGTTCTGGTGTTTAGTTTCTAAAAATAGAAGTGCCACTCTCCTCCTCTACTTGGAAACTATGCCTATTGAAGTCTTTTCCCATTGAGAAATGTTTGTTACTCTTTACAAACTCAGAGAAACAAGCTGTATTTCCCTTTTTACTGCTTATGTCTTCCCCAAATCCTCTCTAATCAGAACCAAGGCTGATCCTTGGGTGAAGTCCCAAGACAGCAGGAGATTCAGCTAGTGGTGCCGTTTGGTAATGTTCAGACTTTGGAAATAATTACCTTGTCAGACGGGTGACCCACCACCACCTTTTGTTCACTTTACCATGATTGGCTATCCAGAGTGTCATCAAAATCCAAACAGCCTGTTTTGGGCTGTAGTTCCTACTACTGAGAAAAGAAAAATGAAGATAAACTGCTGACCGTGTCTGATAATATTGAAAGAAACCTAACTCCTTTTTCTCTAGGTACTGATCATTCAAATCTTGTGAAATTTTCTAGACCAAAACAAAAGCAGCCTTAGAACAATCTCAAACTCCCAGGCCTCCTGGTCCAACCCCAGTTTAACACAGTTTCCCTCTTGGCAGGCACTATGGATGCAGGCATGGGGGGAGGATGCCGGGGCTTGAGGCACTTGGCTCCTACCTGGTCATCTGGGGATAGGGCGCATCCAGTGTGTTGTAGTCAGCAGCTGTACTGATGCCGCGCTTCTCCTCGATACCAGGGCTTGTCGCGCTGGGCTTCTCTCCTGTACTGGGGTTTGTGCATGTGCCGTAGCCGGGAGTTGCGCTTCTCTCTCCAGTAAGGAGGAGTCTCCTCCTTGTGTTGGAGGAGGAATAACAGCTTTCATGGTGTTAGGGCATGCACAGACTGCACAATGGAGTTTCCTGTACTTGCACTGAAGGATCCAGCAAGTGGATGCTGTCGGCATCGAGGGGGTTAATTGTTCCTCCTGTCGACATCGACGCCAGTGTCGAGAACCCCTGCGCATACACCGTTTGCGCAACAATAGCAGAGGCAGGAGTTGGTATTCAGGAAGGGGCAGGGGCGCCGCCGAAAAGGAGGACTTCCAGTATCCTTCCTTCCTCATCTGCATGCGTGTTGCGTTTTTATTTGTTTTAACATTTTCTTTTTGGTCCGTGATCTGCGCCCCCCCCCCCCTCCTCGGCTTGCACCCCTAGGCCATGGCCTAGGTTGGCCTTATGGGTAATCCTGGCCTGTTTGTTGTCCTGTATTAGACATGGTGAAAAACTACATTTTGCAGAATTCCTCCTGCAAAGGGTGGACTTTATTACACCAGTACTATTATAGCAACATCACTCTTGAGGCAAACAAAAAATTGCTAGTATGGAAGCAATCACTATTACACTTCCCTCAATCACGCAATGTTGCTGCTTTAGTAGTTCATAGTCTTGATATCACTTTACCACAGCATCTCATTAACTCTGCCTTCCTGTCCTTATATGCACTGTTGGAAATGTAACAACCTTCCAAGCCTCCACTGTTTATAAATGTGTATTAACCTATATTGTATGTACATTTTGGTTTGCCAGTTAGACTGTACCTTTTTGGTGTGGGATGGGCTTCAGACACAGGACTCCATTTTGTATTCAGTTGGCATCAGACCTCAGTGGAGGTGGATGCATGATGCTGACTGGAATTTAGTAGAGACGTATGACTTATGGACTTCAGTAAGTACAGCTATACTTAAAGACTATGGACAATTGATTAAGTATCATACCAACATATGCAACACAGAGAAGAAACTACATCTTATCTAACTGAACACTAATAAGAAATGTATCTCTATGGTGAATTAATACAATTGTTTATGAGTAAACAAGATATCTTATTTTTCAAAGAAGACTGTTCTTATCTCTGAGTGCATGTTTTAGCTAAGAGGTTTCAAGGGAGTGTATATCTGTCACGACTCCCACAGATGGCAAGACAGCACCAAGCTAGTAAAAACATATAAAGTTTATTGCCAACAAAAACATAGCCTTAGTCCGGCGTTTCAAAAATAACCCACACCCGAGAAACAAAACAGAAGCTGTCCGTCTTCAATAAATAATCTTGGACAGGAACGTGGCTGGCAGATATTGATGTGAAGACCCGTCCAAAAGAAGGAAAGAAGGAGTGCTTCACATTCCAGGAGAGCAACACAGGAAATGTTCAAACAGGATGCGGTAGACAAGCTTGCTGGGAATCAAAGACCAGGACAGGAACCCACAAGATACACGATACAGGACCCAACAACCCACAGCAACACCTTGGCCGACCGCAGATTCCCAAATCCCCAAGCCCTACTGTTATACCCTTACAAATCAGAGTCATCAGACTCCACACCCAAATCTGCCCTAGTGCCCTCAGCTGCAGCCCTGGGTGTGTTCCTCCAATTGTCCCATCTTTGCTCTGCAGTTAAAGCGCCCCAGTCCAATTCCACATTCCCACTAGGCCAACTATTATCACTGGAAAAACCAAAAAATGAACTTTCGCTGGACTCAGCATTCAACACATTCCTGACATCTTGCACCAGTGCTGAGTCCAGCTCAGTATCACTGTCTTCTGAGGGTAACTCCACGTCAAACCCCTCAAAGGTCTCATCACTGGTAGGCTCCCTAAGTATTTGTCGGACCTTCCTCCTATGTTCTGCCTCTTCCAAATGCTCATCACTTGCAGCCCTCTTTCTCCCAGCTGCAGGAGGACTGCCCAAACCTCCCTCTTCCAAGGTCATGTCCCACAAACTCTCCTCTGCCGAGTTACTACTTGTAGCAACCACAGACTCAGGTTGCTCAACCACGACACTACCCCCCCCGCAAAGGCCCCCCCCCGACCGACGAAGCCTCAGGAGACCGCAGAGATCGAGCCAACGCGGGACGTTGCGCAGAAGTGTCCAACTTTAAAAGTGACCGGTGAAAGACGGGATGGACCTTCAGCGATGGGGGTAACCTTAACTTAAAAACCACCGGCGAGATCTGAGCTACAATGGGGAAAGGCCCCAAGAAACGAGCAGCGAACTTACTCCCTGCCGACCGCAAATGCTTGGACGATAACCAAACCGAATCTCCCACCCGCAGCTCATTCCCCGTTGTCTCAGCCGATCAGCGCTGGACTTTTGCGATGCCTTAGCATCCACTAATAAAGACGCGAGCTACGTCATGCAGTGCCTTCAGTTCACTAGAACGATATTGTACATCCCCAGTCACCACATTTTGCGCCGCGCGCCGCCCCAACCCGGATGATACCCATACATGAGTTAGAAAGGAGAATGCCGGCTGACTGTGTGTGTGGCGTTGTTATACGCAAATTCTGCCACTGGGAGCCACTGAGCCCAATCCCCCCGACTGCTGCAAACAAAAACAACGAAGATACTGCTCAGAAAGCCATTCACGCGTTCCGCTTGACCATCTGTCTGCGGATGAAACGCCCGTAGAAATGTTGAGCGTGGTACCCAATTCTGCATGGAATTGGCGCCAGAAACGAGAGACAAATTGCGGTGCACGATCCGAAATGATGATCTCAGGGGCACCATGTAGCCGAAAAATATGTTTAGTATATAACTTGGCCAACACCACTGCCGTAGGTACCCGAGAACACGGAATAAAATGTGCCAACTTTGTGAACAAATCCACCACCACCCAAATACAAGTATACCCACGGTCCGGGGAAGGTCGGAAATGAAATCCATGGAAACGATCTGCCAGGGTCTCTGAGGAACAGGTAATGGCGATAACAACCCACGAGGCTTCCCCACATCATGTTTACATTGCTGACAGATCGCACAGGTGTCACAAAACCGTAATATATCCCGCCGCATCCTGGGCCACCAATAACTGCGGAGGATGGCCTGGAATGTCTTGAATCGCCCAAAATGACCCGCCATTGGTTCATCATGATGAGCTTGAATCACATCCAAACGTAAAGGCCCCGCAGGCACATACAACTGATCACTATGCCGCAATTTCCCATCCACACTCTGTAAATTCGGCACCGTGGTCCGAGTGTCACGGTCTAGCAGTGCCAACTGCTCCTGTGTGTCCACCCATCAGTGGCCTGACTGGCCACTATCCTATCAAACAGTGTAGGAGTACCCTCAGTAATCGCATGTAAACTAGATACCGGAAGTACTGTTTGCAATGCCACCTCGCACTCCCCTTTATACTCAGGTTTTCTAGATAGAGCATCCGCTCTAGCGTTGGCTTTGCCATCTACAAACTTAACTATAAAATCAAAACACGTAAAAAACAACGCCCATCGAATCTGCCGCTGATTTAGCTTTCGGCGGTTAAAAGATGCCAAGTTTTTATGATCGGACAACACAATTACTTGATGCCGAGCTCCCTCCAGCCAATGTCTCCACACCTCGAATGATACCTTAATGGCCAACAGCTCTTTTTCCCAAATTGTATAATTGCGCTCGCACTCTGTGAGCTGTCTGGAATAAAAAGCGCATGGCCTGAGTTTACCCCGTCCAACCTCCTGAGACAATACCGCCCCCAATGCAAAATTAGATGCATCTGCTTCGACTATGAAAGGCTTGTCGACATCTGGTAACATCAATACATTATTCATCTGAAAACAGCGCTTGATCCCATTAAAAGCGTCCCGTTCCTCCTGTCCCCAAACAAAACTTTTACCCTTTTGCAATAACCTAGTCAATGGCACCGTGAGGTTAGCATACCCTGGGATAAATTCACGATAATAGTTAGTGAACCCCAAAAATCGCTGTATATCCTTCTTAGACGCCAAATCCCCCCAGGACTCCACTGTATCCAACTTATGCGGATCCATCATTTGGGTTTTCCCAGAAATAATATGCCCCAAAAATTCCACCTCAGACATGGAATACGCACTTGGAGGCCTTAGCAAATAGTCCATTTTGCCTCAGCCGGAGCAACACCTGCCGCACATGTTCTCGATGTTCTCGTTCACTATTAAAAAAATAAGAATATCGTCTAGGTAAATCACGACAAACTTGTCCAACAAGTCGCGGAACACATCATTCATCAGGCGCTGGAACACGGAGGGGCATTGGACAAACCGAAGGGCATGATTAAATTTTTCGTAGGCGCCATAACATGTATTAAACGCCGTCTTCCATTCATCCCCCTGCTCTAATACGTACCAGATTGTACGCACCCGTAAATCTAACTTAGTAAACATTGTGGCCCCTTGCACCCTGGACAACAATTCAGGAATCAAAGGAGCGGGTACCGATCCTCACCGTGTATTTGTTGAGAACGCGATAGTCGCACACCAACCACAATTCCCCGGATTTCTTCGCTACAAAAATACTGGCGCGGCAGTGCTAGAATGAGAGGGGCGTATGAATCCTTTCTTTAAATTGTCATCGAGAAAATCTCGAGAAGAGCCTTCCGCTCTGGAACAGAAAGAGCATACAAACGTCCTGCAGGCAATTTCGCCATCCACCAGATCTATAGCACAATCATACGATCTATGTGGGGGTAATTTATCAGCCCCTTTCTTTTCAAACACATCCCGAAACTCAAAATAATCAGCAGGAACTCCTCCAAATCCTTATGATCCACTAGGGCCAGGCACACCTGTCTTGGCAAAGTTACTGCCTTCTCCCTCCAATTAATAACGGGGTTCACCGCGCTTAACCAGGACATGCCCAAAATTACAGTATATCTAGGATTTTAGTAATATCCCAGGTGAATTTTGCAGTCACCCCTTGTAGTTCCCAGGACAGTCCCACTGTTTCCTGGCCCACCACCCCAGCATTTAACATCCTGCCATCAGCACCTTCCACCCAAACCGGCTCTTTTTTTATTCACAATGGATATTTTAGTGTTTTTAACAAATTCACTATCCATATAAGATGAAGTTGCACCAGAATCCACAAGAGCCCATGTAAATAAAAATTCCCCATTGCCCTTAAGGATCTTAATATGAACAAAAACATGATCTTCCCTCCTAGGAAGCCTTACAGTTAACCCCAACGTGCTGGGCCTCACACACGTTGGGGTTGCCTGCTTCCTGCAACTGACTAGGTTTTTAGAACATCTTTGAGCAAAATGCCCCAAATACCCACAATACAGACATAATCCCAACCTCCTCCCTCCTTTCCTTCTCTTCAGAGGATAATCTTGTAAACACTTATTTGCATAGGTTCGTCCTCTCTTACTGCAGAGGAGCGAAACCTATCCTGCCGCACCGGCAACTCCCCAAAAATAGTAGCATGCTTTGGGAATTCCAACAATGCATCCAACCTCAAAGTGTTGTCAATTAACTCCTGCAAAGTTTCTACGGGAGGTAACCGTGCCAGCTCCTTCTTTAACTCAGCCCGCAACCCCATGAAGAAGCTGGACATCAGAGGTCGATCTCCCCAATTAACCTTGTTCTGCAGGGCTTTAAACTTATTCAGATAAGATAACAATGATAAGATAAGATAAGATAACCCTGCTGTAAACGAAACAGTTCAAACTCCGCCACCTGTACCCTTAAAGGGTCCCCAAAAACTTTGTCCAGAGCTTTCTTAAAGTCACCCCAGTTGGTAACAATGGGGTCTTGTCCTGTGACAAGGTTGATAGCCCATTCTGCGGCCTGGCCACTCAAAAGTTCCATGACGAAAGCCACCTTCGCAGCATCTGAAGGAAAGTCCACTGGATTTGTCTGTGCCATAAAGAGTTCCACCTCGGCCAGAAAAGCTTGCAACTTGTGTCTTTCACCAGCAAACTTCCCGGAGGCATCAGCTTTACACGAGACACATTACTAGTCCTGTTGCTTGCAGTTTGTAAATCAAGAAGTTCTCCTCGCAGCTGAACCACTTCGGCCATTAAAGCCTCCATAGTTTAGCTTCGTGCAAAGAAAAACAAAACAGGAAAAAATGCAAACAAAACTCTAGCTTTGTCTGTGGCGGTCGGCCAATCTGTCACGACTCCCACAGATGGCAAGACAGCACCAAGCTAGTAAAAACATATAAAGTTTATTGCCAACAAAAACATAGCCTTAGTCCGGCGTTTCAAAAATAACCCACACCTGAGAACAAAACAGAAGCTGTCCGTCTTCAATAAATAATCTTGGACAGGAACGTGGCTGGCAGATATTGATGTGAAGACCCGTCCAAAAGAAGGAAAGAAGGAGTGCTTCACATTCCAGGAGAGCAACACAGGAAATGTTCAAACAGGATGCGGTAGACAAGCTTGCTGGGAATCAAAGACCAGGACAGGAACCCACAAGATACACGATACAGGACCCAACAACCCACAGCAACACCTTGGCCGACCGCAGATTCCCAAATCCCCAAGCCCTACTGTTATACCCTTACAAATCAGAGTCATCAGACTCCACACCCAAATCTGCCCTAGTGCCCTCAGCTGCAGCCCTGGGTGTGTTCCTCCAATTGTCCCATCTTTGCTCTGCAGTTAAAGCGCCCCAGTCCAATTCCACATTCCCACTAGGCCAACTATTATCACTGGAAAAACCAAAAATGAACTTTCGCTGGACTCAGCATTCAACACATTCCTGACATCTTGCACCAGTGCTGAGTCCAGCTCAGTATCACTGTCTTCTGAGGGTAACTCCCGTCAAACCCCTCAAAGGTCTCATCACTGGTAGGCTCCCTAAGTATTTGTCGGACCTTCCTCCTATGTTCTGCCTCTTCCAAATGCTCATCACTTGCAGCCCTCTTTCTCCCAGCTGCAGGAGGACTGCCCAAACCTCCCTCTTCCAAGGTCATGTCCCACAAACTCTCCTCTGCCGAGTTACTACTTGTAGCAACCACAGACTCAGGTTGCTCAACCACGACAATATCTTTTGGACAATTGCAACTGCAAATTCTACTTCAAAGAAACAGCCACCCTCTGTAAACCAAATACATTTTTAGTGGCATGTCTTTATCTTTGTCAGTTTAAAGACATGGTTCTTCAGTTTAACAGCTGAGTTACCTATATGCCATTACATGAATGCGTATGAATATCACTTATTCAAAGAGTTGACTTCTAACAAGGTCACCTTTTTTTGACTAGTGGTTTGTAAAAGGTGGTCTCCATATGTTCATGAAGATTCACATTTGCCAATCGGATGTGACATCATTTGGCAAATGTGGTTATGGTGCACTAATTTCCAATAGGTTATGGAATTTCCAATATGCACTCTCTTGCCTATGTGTGCCTTTCAAATTATTGTGTGTGGGGGGGGGAGAAAAAATAGAAAAAATGAGTAAAAACAAGAAGAATTTTGCATGTGACTGCTGGAATATTGTAACTGCATTGGAACGACCCATTGCACCAGAAGCAGTATTAGAACAGCAGTGATCCTGGGAGCCATTGATGGGCTTTCCTCATAAAAATTTTTATCAAGAATTTTATTTTAAAACATATATAAAATAAGTGATATTAGCGAAAGAGGGGGAACAATAAACCTATAGGAAAGTAGAAAAAGCTCGAGAGAAAGAGAGAAAAAAGCAAAAAAAAAATCATCTGACTTCCATTCCAAGCTTGTGTCTTCTCTTGATTTATGTCTTTTATTTTGCTTGTTCCCCCTAAATTTATTTCATTGGTCTTTTCTACTGTCGTCCTTTTCATAGTCAATCAAGAGGTACCAATTTGTTCTTTTTATTGGTCTGCCTTCATTTCTTTTTAACAAAAAAAGTTAATTTATCCATTTCCTTAAGTTTGTTTAACCAGTCTTCTAAATCGGGGACTTTGTCTTGTTTACAGTATTTTGCAAAGGAAATTCTCGCTGCAGTCACCATATATGTAAATAACCTGTCAGTACTGTCATCTAGACTGAGGTCTGTGTCCGTGATTCCTAGTAAGCAGTATTCTGGCTTCTTCTTAAATTTCATGTTCAATATTTTTTGTGATTCTTCATGTATCTTTGTCCAATACTTTGTAGCACTCCACCACATATGAAAAAAAGTCCACCACATATGAAAAGAAGTCCCTTCCTATTCGTGATATTTCCAGCATTTATTTGGCGTATTTCTATACATCAATCCTAATTTCTTTGGTGTAATATACCACCTATGAAATATTTTTAACCAATTTTCTTTCAAGTCCCATGCATGAGTATATTTTCATTTTTTTATTCCAGATCTGTTCCCACCCTCTAAAATGTATCGGTCTTTTCAGATTTTCTGCCCATTTAATCATACATTGTTTTACTTCTTCAGTTTCTGTTGCCCAATCTAGTAGTTTTTTTAATAGATTTTCGTTATTATTTTTTTCTTTATTTGCAATATTTTGTCCCATATTCCTTCTTCTAGGTTAAAACCAATCTTTTTATCTTTGTTTTAATGCTCTTTAATTTGTAAGTAGTGCAACCATGATATCTTTTTAAATGATATTTTCAATTCTTCATGGGACTTCAACTCAGCAGTGTTTTTCATTAAAACATCATTATACAGTATGTGGGCCATATTTGCCAACCTAGTAATCTCCTTTGGTTGGCCTCCATAGAAGAGATCCATGGGGGGGGGGGGGGTTCGTATATATATATATATATATATATATATATATATATATATATTTGCCATATTTTCAATAGGGCTGATCTGACAAAGTGGTTGCCATTTTTTTCCTTTTTCTCTCTTTCATACCATATATAAGCATGCCAACCTACCTGCAAATCAAACCCCTCTAAATTTAGAGGCTTTCCTCATAAATTAACAGAGGTATTATATGCAATGATGTCATATGATACGTACTACCCAAATACACTGTTATCCTTCTGTAATTGTGTTTTGCCAGCCTTGTATGATAAAATCTGAAGATTAGAAACGTGCCTATGGGATAAGGGAATTGCATGTTGTCAGTAACACTAGTAGAAACTGAAATAAGTTTCTGCAAGCTAGCACTCATAAGAGAAAAAAACGGCAGAATATTGTTGTCAGGCAAGTTACGCTATGTTGCCCTTTTTCATGAAGAAAAAATATTTTGGCTAGGAGATAATGATTTTGCTGTGAAAAAGTACAGAACAATAAAACTTGAAAATTAATTGGCAGACACATTGGCAGGATAATCCTCTTAACAATGACCAAACGGTTACAAAATAGTTAGTAAACCTCTTAGAGTTTCAGGCTGGTTGCTATTTTTAAACAAAGGTGCAAAAATAGCACATTTTCCAGGAATATTAAGTAAGTAGTGTAACGACTCCACAATACACGGTAGGGACACACGTAGACGTCTTCTTGGTCCAACACGATTTTATTGAAGGTTAAGCTAAAGCGCCGGCCCGCCACCCAAACACACCTTAAATACCCCGGTAGCCCCTCCCCTACCCAATGCAATGTCCAAGCAGGGTGTCATCATGCTCCGATGAATCAGCAATCCCAGTAGTCCATAGGGGCATGACCCCAGGGTCACATAAGTGACGTCATGAGTCCAAATGTCCAATGTCCATGCCAGGGGGAGTTACCTCACTTCCCTCTCTGGCACCTTTACTCCACTCCCAGGCTGATTCAGCAATTCCGAGCACACATGGCCAAGGTCACTCCAGGAACTGGGCTAAAGGTCGTTGCAGTTTCATGACAGGTTGGGAACATGATCTCCCTCAAAGCTCAGGTTCCCCAAACCTGACAAAGTAGCATTAATTTCAAGAGCACAGTATGGCCCTCGTATCCACAGGGGATACTTCCTGAATACCATGAAAGAAAGGATAATAGTGAACCCTATTGAAATGAATGACTTTCACCAGAAGCTTACCATAGAATCATCCCGGAGGACCAATTGCCGGCCCTCCAGGGGTTTTGGACTGTTGGGATTTCTGGGAGTTGAAGTCCAAAACACCTGGAGGGCCAGCAATTGCCCACGCCTGATCTAGAAAATGCATAAAGAGGACACCTTTCTAGCATTTCCAAGTTCTCCATTGGAAGCATGCAATAGAATCATGCTGGAATGCTTAGACGATGTCTAAAGAAAATACATTTTTAGATGTAGGTAAGTGAAATCATAGTATCTGCCCCACAGATACAAAAGGGTCTTGCTGAACAACAAAGCTTTTTCATGGTTATAATGGTGCAACCCATTTCACTGTTGCTGTGGCCCAGTTTGTTTGTTTGTTTATTTATTTATTTATTCGAATTTTTAGCCGCCACTCCCGGGTGGCTCGGGGTGGCTCACAATTTCAAGAATAAACAGAACAACAGTAGTGCATTAAAACAGTAAAACACAACAGCAGTAAAACATTAAAACATTACATTAAAACAACAGTATTAACTAAACTGACTGACTCGATTACAAAAGCCTGCCGAAATAGCCAGGTCTTACAAGCTTTCTGGAAAGCCAGAAGGTCACAAAGTGACCTGACCTCCGGCGGCAGGGAGTTCCAAAGCATGGGGGCAATAATGGAAAATGCCCTTCTTCTCGTCGACGTGAGATGGTAGGCTTTGGCGCTCGGGACAAGGAGAAGATCTTGGTCTTCAGATCTCAGTGATCTCATGGGACAGTATCTAGTTTCTGTTGCAACTATAACATACTACCTGTGTTCTCATTCAAGAAGCTTGGGGCAGTGCAGGACAAAGCCAGGGGTAGATGGGAAATGCCATGTGATGATAAGGGGGAGATGCGAGGTGCTGCCCAATGGTTTTCTCCGCTGCTTGATGGATTCGCCTCACTGCCCCATGGATTCCCCCACTGTCCCCCAGATCCGCATTTAAGCAGATGCTTACTAGACCAGCCCTATTATTAGGCAGAGCAAGGCAGAAAACTCAGCCAGCAGATTTAGGCAGCAAATTGAAAGGGCAGAAAACTGTCCATTGTACCTATAACTGTATTTGTATTGCCAGGAGTGAGGAGATATTCTGTCTTATGTTCTAACGTGATTGGCTGACAACATTTAGCTACTTATGTGCCTTACCAGGTGAGCAAGGTACATTTGCTGTGTGCTACTTCATGAAGCAAAAATCTCGGTTTGCCCCTAATCTGGATGTAGAAGTGAGATTTATTCATCTGTTTACATGTCAAATGTAAGCAGTAATGAGAAATTGGGAGGTTCATAATAGAGAAAACTGCATTTGGACATTTCTTCCACTGTCATGTATTGACAACACTATTTACCAATGTTTTCTAGAAATTGCCATTTCAGGTAGTAAAAGGGATATGGCCATAATACTGTTTATAATTTTAATCACAAGGATGATATGCAGATGGAAGACTTTCTGCCACTGCTTGTTCAAAATCAACATAGAGACCATGAGTCAAAGCTTTCCTCTTTTTGGGAGAAAATAGGCTTATATAATGTGGTTTTGTAGGGTTTATGTAAAGGGGGCAACATTACGTATTAGTGGAAAGCACTTTCTTTTGAAACTGTAGCATTCCACATGACCAAGGCTAAAAGATCCAATTAGTTTCCTCTTGCTAATGTTTATTTTCTCTCTCAGCTTCTTTCACTTTGGATATTCTTAGACTAATTAGTCTCCATTTTTGTTTATAATTTTGGGCCTTTTCTTTTCTGGACCTGACCTACTGGCACATTACTACGGTACACAATTACTTAGTACGCTGAGATTAAAAGTGCTCATTTAAAAAAACCCAAATTTGGGCTTGAGTGTCATCAGTTCACCGATGACACTCAGCTCATTCTGAGGATGGAGGGCCAGTTGGACTCCGTACCCAATAATTTCCATCTGTCCCTTGAAGCCGTTACTGGATGGCTGCGAGCCAGTAGGTTGAAGGTGAATCCAGCGAAGACGGAAATCCTCTGGCTGGGTCGTCCGGGCAATGGGGATGTCCAGCTGCTGACCCTGGATGGTGTGGTACTATGCCAGTCATCATCGGTAAAAAGCCTTGGGAGTCCTTTTGGACCCTCTGCTGTCAATGGAGACCCAAATCTCCACTGTCAGCAAAACAGCGTTTTTCCATGTGCGACAGGCCAAGCAGCTGGCCCTCTGTCTCGGAACGACCTAGCCATGGTGATCCAAGCTACGGTCCTCTCAAGACTTGACTACTGTAACGCTCTCTACATTGGCCTGCCTTTGATGGTGATCCAGAAACTTAAGCTAGTGCAGAACGCTGCAGCCCGGCTACTCGCGGGGGAGCCCGTGAGTTGCCATATCACTTCGATCCTGTGGGAACTGCACTGGCTCCCAATTGAGTACTGGATCACTTTCAAAGTGTTAGTGTTACTGGTCTGGGGCCAGTGTACTTGAGGGACTGCCTGTCCCATATAGTCTCCTGAGATCACTTCGTTCAGAAGTTCAGAACCTTTTAGCTGTCCCCGGCGTGAAGTCATTTCATTTGATGGCAACCTGATGAAGGGCTTTTTCCTATCATTGCCCCAGTCTTGTGGAATGACCTTCCACCCGAGACTTGAGCCTTGCGAAATCTGGTATCTTTTCGCAAAGCCTGTCAAACCTTCTTGTTCAGACAGGCTTTTGAGTCTTAAAACTTTTAACGTGCATTGTTTTACCATTTTATTGCTGTATTTGAACTCTGTAAACCGCCCCGAGCCTTTAGGAGTGGTGGTGTACAAATTGAATAAATAAATAAATAAATAAATAAATTCAAACTGAAAAGCTGTTTCCACTGAATGTGTTAATCAGGTGTGGGGTGGTGAGACTCTCAATGTTTTTGAGATCTGGGATCGTGTGGGTTTTGAATTGCTTTGTTTTGTTCTGCTGTGTTCTGATCTGCCCATAATTACAATAAAGCTTGACTCATTTTTGTTTTGTTTTTTAAATTTAAAATAGAAAACTCTCAGATAGTGACTTTATCACCTTGTTTCACACAGTGAGCTCTTTATAGCCTGGTTCATATGTTGCAGCAATAACAAAATGACATCTTGAAAAACAAACTGGGTGGATTCTATACCATATGGAAGCAGTTTGTGCCTTCCGTCCACAGTTTAGCTGATTTCAGTGACAACAGCACAAACAACTACAGGCAAAAGCCAAATTCTGACAAACAAATCTAATGAATATATAAAATAGACAAAAAGAGAGCTAACAACAATGAGCACACCCACACTCATAGAGACCTTGGAAAATATGTTGCTGTTACCCATCTGTGATGACACTCTCTTATGACACCCTCACATTTCCCACACGTGGAACGAGCACCACATTGGAGCCATCAACAAATAGGGGCAGAAAGAACATCCTAAAACTCATTCCACACAATATACAGCAGAGTCTCACTTATCCGACATAAACAGGTCGGCAGAACGTTGAATAAGCGAAAATGGTGGATAATAAGGAGAGATTAAGGAAAAGTCTATTAAACGTCAAATTGCGCTATGATTTTACAAATTAAGCACCAAAACATCATGTTTTACAATAAATCTACAGAAAAAGCACTTCAATACACAATAACACTATGTAGTAATTACTGTATTTATGAATGTAGCACCAAAACATCACAATGTATTGAAACAGCTGTGGATCCAGACAGAAGGCAGACTGCGTTGGATAATACATAACACTGGATGAGCAGAGGTTGGATAAGTGAGACTCTACTGTATGGTCCAGCCGCAGCAACATCCCCATCTGTCCAGTACCCATCTGTCCAGTACTCAGGAGGCTCTATAAGCTATCTCACCAAAACATAATCCTTCTGAAGTCCTGCCCTACCTATATTCATAAATCCAAGCTCAACACATTCTTCCTGATGACTGTGAGATGGGAACACGAACAAGCAATGAGGGCAGGAAACATTCACATTGATGAGGAGAAATAGAAACTGCAACAGTAAGGTCACCAGAATTTTCCACCGTCTCCAGTGGATGTCTTCAGGTATGGGCCACTATTTTGTTGGCATAACTATGTAGTGGTGAGTGAGAGTGGCAGGGCGTATGAGAAGATACAAGCATGGAAGCTTAATGGCTTAAATTAGACACACTTTATCACCCATCACTGTATCTCCATTTCTGCCAACTTCCTAACCCTAAGCTGGTGTAGTTATGGTGGCATAGTATTCACATCAGCTTAAAGCTTTTCCAGCATAGCATTATTAGAGTACTGTTGTAATATTTCATTTCAATTCAATTCAATTTATTATTTGATGAGTCGCTCTCCACCAGAGTGCTCCGAGCGACTTACAAAGCAATTTCTTATTTTTTATTTTTTTATTTATTTCCACCATTTCTACCTCGTTTCTTCTCAACCCTCGAGGGGGGACTCAGAGCGGCCTAACAATAGCAACAATTCGATGCCAAAAACGCAGTATACATATAATAGAAAACCAAAAACAGTCAAAATTAAATACATTAAAATACAGTTAGCATTAAAATACATTAAAATACAATTAGCAATAAAACAACAAGCATATCAACAATAATTCACAGTTTAAAAGCTTTGAAGAAGAGTAAAATATGACTTCACTAAACTGATAAAAGGGATTTAGTAGCAGTGGCACTATTCCAGCTGGCATAACTTCAGGCTGTGGTGTAGTTTTACTAGATATCATGAAGGGGTTGAGAAATTGTATTGCTTATCTTGTTCTCAGCATCCCTAGTGAATAATCTGTGAGAAACCAAAGAGTATCTCATCACTCATGAGCCCTATTTGAGAATCTACAAACCCTTTACCCCATCAGCTCTCAAGACAACCTGTAGATTACAGTACATGGCTTTTAAGACCATTATCCCCCTTATCATTGGCCTAATAAGTCATTGTCACAATATGCAGTGTTAATTAAAGGTTTATCTTTTGTTCCACATGTGTAGTGATCTCTGAAGGTGCTAGAGATCTGAGGTACAATAAGGGGCTGCCAGGAAAGGTCCTTGTAACAATAGGTCCTGACTCTCAATCCACTTCCACGCAGTTGAATAAAATCCGACATTTTCTGCTTTGAACTAGAATATATGGCAGTGTGGACTTAGGGCCCTTCCATACAATTTATTTATTTATTTATATATTTATTTACATCATTTATATTCCACTCTTCTCACCCCGCAGGGGACTCAGGACAGATCACAATGCACATATACAGGCAAACATTCAATGCCATTTGACATACAACATATATAGACAGACATAGAGGCAATTTAACATTCCAGCTTCTGGCCACCAGGAGGAGCTGTCGCTTCATTCTTTTTTGTGTATTTCCTGGAGATTTTATGGCCTCATAAATCAGTTAAATTTAGCCTCCCCACACAAAGTGGTACCTAAATTTCCTACTTGACAGATGCAACTGTCTTTTGGGTTGCAACCCTATATCCCTGAATATCAAGGCAGAAAATCTCACAATGTCCACACTCAGATAATGTGGGATTTTCTGCCTTGATATTCTGGGATATAAGCCTGTGTGGAAGGACCCTCAGATAACCCAGTTCAAGGCAGATATTGTGGGATTTTCTGGCTTGATATTCTGGTTTATATGGTTATGTGGAAGGGCCCCCCAAAACAGCAATTCAGCTGGTGCTATTCTCCAAGTGCTATACTGGGAATCTCACACAGGGAGAAATATAGGATATTAGATCAGTTGATTGTGGCCCCTTCCAATCAGCTGAATAAAATCCCACATTTTCTGCCTTGAACTGGAATAAATGGCAGTGTGGACTCAGATAACCCAATTCAAAACAAATATTGTGGAGGGGCCCTTTCCCTATAATTTAAATGCAGACATAAATATATATATATATTTTAAAGTATAGGCTTCTAAAACTTGCTGAACTTTGGGTTATTGTGTGTTTTCCGGGTTGTATGGCCATGTTCCAGAAGCATTCTCCCCTGACATTTTACCTGCATCTATGGCAGGCATCCTCAGCAGGCAAAATGTCTGCGAGCGGCCTACTGTGACATGGAAGGAGCCTCATGGGCTATATTATTGTTATTGTTATTATTATGAACTATGTATTAACATAATATTATTATTTTCCTTTTGTATATGCTATTATATTGTTATATTATCAGTATTTGTCATAGCCATGGTGTATATTGTTATTGACTATGAGAGTAATGACAACAGTCAGGATTAACTCCTGTGCTTTACTGAAAATATACTGTATGTACCTATAATATTTATATTATTATAATGTAATACAAGATAACACTTTAAAAATAATACATTATTGAAATTATATATTTTATATTACTTGTAATAGTACTAATAATATTACAGTATAATGGCATAGTACAATATAGTAAGTTAGAGTGTCATTTTGGTTGGGGGTGTGCCCCAGGATTTTGTAAATGTAAAAAATGTGCCGCGACTCAAAAACGTTGAAAAACACTGGCTTAGAGCACTTTAGTGAGAAGCGACTCATGAAATAATAAATTTGATTGATTGATTGATTGAAAGGATTAAACTGATTTTCTACAGCAAGAATCATAAAGTTGGAAGAGAACTCATGAGCCATCCAGCCCAACCCCCTGCCAAGAAGCAGAAAAATCGCATTCAAAGTACGCCCGACAGATGGTCATCCAGCCTCTGTTTAATAGCCTCTGAAGAAGGAGCCTCCACCAGTCTAGGGCAGAGAGTTCCACTGCTGAACAGATCTCACAGTTAGGAAGTGTGATTTACTAAGGGCATGCTTGTGCCTGTAGGTTTTATGTGGCAATTCTTATAAAAATGACATTCAGAAGAGATTTATCTCTGTTTAAGGAAACTGTGATATCTTTAATGGAGAAACTCACACAAGATTTTAAGTTAATGATCAGTTGTAAAGTGAAATGTATGGTAAACTATACAAATTCACCTCCCTTTATGCTTAGCAAATCAAAATCAAGGTTTGCATTTGGGATTTTTATTTTGGTGGGTGTTGGAATATTTTCAAGCCCTGGATGATAAAATCTGTGGATATGGAAGGCCAATTGTATCTGGATAGAGAGAAGAAAACCACAGAACTATCTTCCATGCAAATCACTATAATCAGGCAGCAAATGAGATCTGCAGTCACAAGATCCAAATCTCTCTGTCAATGTGGTTCAGATTTGGTTGCAGTGCAAATATGATATAGAAACAGTTTCTTCTCCCCTTTTGATGAGTTTGAGTAGATAATGAAGTTGAGACATGCCATTGCAGTAATTCCACAGAGGTAGCTCAATAGACCAGTGGACAGCAAACTAATCTTCCCTTCTAGAAGGAAAAAGATTATTACGTCCACAAAGAGCTATCTCAGGACAACAACAGATAGATAGCATTGTAGTACCTTAAAGGCTAGCCACCTAGTTAGCTTTCCAATGCTAACCTAACACCTGTAGTAGGAAAGGAAGCCATTGTCCTCACTGAGTCCTAAATAAATAAAATCAGACTAACTGATAAATTCTTGTTTGTTGTTTTATTCATTCAGTCACTTCCGACTCTTCGTGACTTCATGGACCAAATTCTTGTTTAGTGATTTCAAGTTGGAATTTCCCTTTGGAACACAACAAAGAGCCTTGTGGCACCTTAAAGTCTAACAGATTTAATGCGACATAATCAGCTTTGTAGGTTACATCCCATATCACCAGATGCATGACGGAGCATTATCTTTATGTGGCAGATATGTGTGTACATGAGTAGAGAGAAAAATGTCAGTGATGTGGAAGAATCATGAAACGCAGGAGGAATCATTCGTCACAAATCTATGCAAAGCTTGGATGTATACAAGAGAAGCACAATGGCCATTTACAGCAGCAGTAATTTCTGTGATATTTCTGTGAATGTCCTTCTCTCCCACTCCTTTCCCTGGAACAACGTACATATTATCTGCTATTGTTGCAAAAAGATAGACACATTGATAAGGAAACATGACTAAAGTTAAGTGATGATGTAGAAAGGCTCATAGTGGCGAGAATTAACAGGGAAAGAATGTGATGCTGTGGTTTTTTAAAAAGCAAATGCACAAATACTGCTAAATTAAGAGGCTGCAGTATTATTCTTTCTGACATACAATATCATTTGTGGACATTGTTCAATACACTTCAAGGAGATAGTCAGAAAACAGAAAACACCTCAATAGCCTAAATTTTATTTGGTTGTCCCAACTAGAAAGGATCAATTCATTCATTTTATCGACATAAGTGTTGTCTTGCCATTCAGGAATCTATATAATGATTCTACTCTAGTTGGAACTATCTATAGGAGCCAGGTGTAATAGACGTAATTACTTACTTACTTACTTAAGTGATCCCTCATTGTCTGAGTAAGATTGTCCTCCAAGTGCGGTGTCCTGGTGGTGGGTATGTAGGTGACTGTGGAGCCCTATTCTTGACCTGCAGGTTCACCTGCAGTGAAGGCATTGGGTTCTGGGTGGAAGGCAGTCCCGGTCAGGGTTGGCTTGGCATGCCTTCCTCTTGGCATGTTTCTCTCTTTTGCCCTCCATTCGTGCCTCTTCAAATTCTACAGCACTGCTGGTCACAGCTGACCTCCAGCTAGAGCACTCAAGGGCCAGGGCTTCCCAGTTCTTGGTGTCTATGCAACAGTTTTTAAGGTTGGTTTGAGCCCATCTTTAAATTGCTTTTCCTGTCCTCCAACATTCCATTTTCCGTAATAGCATTTTGAAAGCATAGGTGGCAATAATGTCATTACCAAAAGTGCTAGCAATATGTTTAGCCCAGGGAGAATGAGATATATTTTCGAATTCATATATGGTAACATAAAAGCTAGGACTCGATTCCCTGAGAAGGTGGTAGGCAAACAAAATGTAGATGCCCAATTCTAGCAGTAAATTCCTGCACTGCCAAGTGGTGGGATTGGATAGACTTTGGAGACCCTACCCACTCTATGATTCTGTGCCCACATTTTCTACTCTCTTATCATTTTATATTTTGTGTTCATGCTATTGTATTAATTTGTTATTGTTTGCACTTTATTTGATGTTATTTGTATTTTATTTTGCCTTATTGTAATACCTGGGCTTGGCCTCACGTTAGCCGCCCCAAGTCCCCTTGGGAAGATGATGGTGGGGTATAAAGTATTATTATTATTATTATCATGTGAACTATTTCAGCATTGAAAATCAGACAGGAAGCAAAGACTGGCAAACTATGTTAACTGTAATAAAACTTTGGGTGCATTAAAAACCTCCTGGAGTTATTATGGAATTTCTTGCAAATTTTAAAGGAAAGACTGGTGCCCCCAAAGGTCAAAGGCACCACGTGTGCTGATTTCAGCCATCCTGTCTGTCTTCGTTTCCTGCCACAAATACAAAGTTGGCACTTCTAAAAGGCCTTCAAAAAGTACAGTGGACTCTGGGGGAATCAGAAGGAGGGGGGGGGGGACTTGAAAGACGAGCATCCCGCCCGGTTTCCATGCACTGTGTCTGTTAGCCATGATGTTGAGTCTTGCCCCAGTATCTTGGTAGCAACTATTAACAAATTAGCTATGTAATCCAATAAATGTTTCAGATCTATCTGCTCAGTGAACAATTCCAAGCAGATGGCTTTCTGAATAACAAAGGCACTCAAGCAGCACTGAGCCAATCTCTATGCTGATCCATTATTTCCTAGTGCAAACTGTAGGTATGGTATATAGATACAAAACAGCAGCAAAGATACACAGAGCACTGAGTTATCTAAAGTTTTCTCCTTTTTGTCCACTTTGTGGACAAATGTCTCAGGCTTTGCAGAGGAATTTGACAAGGCTATTATTGACTGTCAAAAGCATATGTCTGGGCCACTGCACCATCTACTGGCCAATATCAATCAATGCAAGGTTTTTGAGCCACTATAGTACCAGGAAGTCTCCTTTCCAGTAATCAAGAAAACACTTCAGTCGTAAATAATGGAAAGTGATTATCACATTATACTTCGGAATTGATAATTCCTGTTGACATAAAACAAAATGTTCTAGGGTGTGGAAGGGCTGTCAACTGCACATTTTGGATTACTATTCACCTTTTAGAGGAAGAGTAGAGAATGTGTGTCCCTAGAGTTATTGCTGGGTGGCAATCTCCATTATCACTTCCCATTTGCTGTATTTACTAGGGATGGTAGAAATTGCCATCAATCACAGGCGTTCGTTGCTCCTGCCCTAGGACTATTTGCACAACATAAAGCTTGCCAGGCAAACAAAACTACTACCCTGTTTGTACCCACTGAAGGAATCCTGAAATACCCATTATTTGTAGCACTTTCCTACATTTCTGTTATTAGACCAACTTCACCACATTCAAAAGTGGGAGTTGGAACTGGACTTGAGTTTTTGTGGGTGGAATTCCTTTGGCATCATACATCTTCTTGGCTGTTGCAAAAATATGTATCTAATATCTCCTTGTGCAATGATACCCACATTGGATCTATCTCCCTGGGCCATAAAATATTGTGTGGATACAGTATTGGAAATTCTTAATCTGAAATATTTTGAGTGCATTGCAACCCATGCGGAACCTTTTCCTGTAATGTTTAACGGTTGCATCATTTACCTTCCTGCACTTAAAATCACAAAGCATAGGATGCAAAGATCACTGTTACAACACAGGTTTTGCAAGGGTCTCCGTTTCAATCTCGGAAACCTTGTGAATATGGTTCTGACTCTGAGCACAAATTTTTGAGCTGAGACACCTTATTTCTCAATTCTTAACGTTTGGCTGCCCACCTGAATTCCTGTTTTCCACCTGACTCTAGCTAATCATTCTCAGATCTGTTCTGTTAAAACACAAGTAAGTAAGTAAGTAAGTAAGTAAGTAACTTTATTTTTATACCCCACCATCATCTCCGCACAGGGACTCGGGGCGGCTTACAAAGGGAATGAGCCCAAAAATCATAGCTAAAATAAAACACATTAAAACCAATCAAATAAAATTTAAAAAAACAAAACACAATAATAAACCACATCATAAAAACAATGTGTCTGAAGAAAAAGTCATAGCTGGGATCAGGCTCAATAAGTGCAATAATTCCTTAAAAGAGCCAATAGAAAGTGCAGAGATCAAATGTACAAGGGACTAGGGCATAACCTAAACAAAATGACGAGGAACCAATAGGAATGCCGGTAGGTTGGTTTCTCTATTCTTGAGTTAAAGAGCATGACATTTGGGAGACAAACTGATCAACCATTGCTAAAGCCAGGATTTCTGTGGGAGGAAGCACCCGCAACAAAATGTTGATGAACTCCTGACATCCACAATGCCAACCAGCTTTCTGCTCAGAAAGGATGCATGGGCTGGAAAGACCATTAGTATCTCCTTCATTGCAGCAAGGAGTTCAATGTCCAGTTACTTGGAAGTGATAGCCAATGTTTGGAAAGCGTCATTTAACAGATAAGGGGAGTTCTGTTTCCGCCTTACACTTTCTGGCAGCCTCACTTTTGCCTCCTCCCTTCAGAAGATTGGCTTCACAACTGGGTTGTAAAATAATCCATCTGCCTCTATGGTGATTTCCTGGCAACAGGCCCGGATGACACCATCAAGCAAAGACTGAGCTTGTTCACTCCCAGCACCAAAAACTGTTTGTTTTGGATGAAGTTCTGTATGTTTAGTTTGCTGGAAACTGGTCCAATACATCTCTAAATACAGACATCGGATCCCAGAGAGACTGCACGCTTATTTTGTCCTTACCAGAATCCCAGAACACATGATAGTCCTCTCATTTCAAAGTAAAAGCACTTCTTTTAGATGCCTGAGGACTTCAATGCAATTATCAAAGAAATAACTTATTCTCCACTGCTTCTTTGGAAAAAGAGGTTTTATGAAATGTGTGCCCTGTACTCTGAATCAAGAGCAGGGTAGAATCAGACGTTGGGGAAATTAAAGGCTGGACAGATTGAAGGGTCATTACCGCAACATCCAGCGTTCAGCAAGCATGATATTCCCCCTTTTAAAAAAAAAGTTCAATGTTCGTATGAGGATATCAACATTTCCGAAGGTAGAGACACAGACCTTTGCAATCAGCATTTAAACTCAGCATATGGCATAACTTTATAATACAACGTAATAATATAATACAACGTAATAATATAACTCTATAGAGTGGCAGATGCCCTTTTGAGCTGAGGAAACAAGGAAAGAAGGAAGAAACAAGATATATATTGTCGAAGGCTTTCATGGCTGGAATCACTGGGTTGTTGTAGGTTTTTCAAGCTATATGGCCATGTTCTAGTAGCATTCTCTCCTGATGTTTCGCCAGCATCAATGGCAAGCATCCTCAGAGGTTGTGAGGTCTGTTGGAAACTAGGAAAATGGGGTTTATATATCTGTGGAAAGTCCAGGATGGGAGAAAAAACTCTTTGTCTGTTGGAGGCAGGTGTAAATGTTTCAATTGGCCACATTGATTAGCATGACTTGACAGTTTTAAAGCATGACTTGTTAGTGCCTGGGGGAATCCTTTGTTGAGAGGTGATTAGCTGTCTCTGATTGTTTCTTGTCTGGAGTTCCCCTGTGTTTGAGTTTTGTTCTTTATTTGCTGTTTAATTTTAGAGTTTTTTAAAAAAAACTGGTAGCCAGATTTTGTTCATTTTCACGATTTCTTCCTTTCTGTTGAAATTGTCCACATACTTGTGGATTTCAATAGCTTCTCTATGTAGCCTGACATGGTAGTTGTTAGAGTGGTCCAGCATTTCTGTGTTCTCAAATAATATGCTATGTCCAATATGGTCCATCAGGTGTCTGCTATGGCTAACTTCTGTGGTTGAAGTAGTCTGCAGTGCTTTTCATGTACCTTGATTTGTGTTTGGGCACTGCGTTTGGTGGTCCTTATGTAGACTTGAGAATGCCTGTCATAGATGCAGGTGAAACATCAGGAGAGAACGCTTCTAGAACATTTATTTATTTAGTTATTATTTCGACTTGTATACCGCCACTCCCCGAAGGCTCAGAGCCAGGCATGTAGCCAGGGGGGGGGGGGGACTAAGGGGGCTTCAGGCCCCCCCCCGAAATTCTCAGGATGGTCCGCGAGAAGGCCTTACTGGTACATTATTTAAACTGTTATGTTTATTCATATCATGATCTGATCACCATGCTCATTATATCCCACATTAATGGGGTTATTGGGATAACAATACTAAAGTTTTGCTAGGGTAGACCCTCTTCCACCCAGTCTCAGCCCCCCGAACCAAACTCAGCCCCGAATCAAAAATCCTGGCTACGGCCCTGCTCAGAGCAGTTTACAAAATTACCAGAAACAATATACATAAACACAATTTGAAAAATTTAAGAACAACAGAACACCAATCAGCAAAAAATGAATGCTTGCCGGAAAATGAATGTTTTACACGCCTTTCGGAAGGATGGTAAGCTTCGGATGGCTTGAGTTTCTACTGGTAAAGCATTCCACAAATTTGGAGCCATGATTGTGAAGGCTCTGCGTCTGGTTGCCAACAAATGAAAAGTCCGGATGTTGGGCACTTCAAGCAGGTTTTGGTCTTTTGACCGAAGTGTTCTCTGGGGTAGATAGGGGGTGAGGCGGGCCCTCAGGTACGTCGGCCCCAGACCGTATAAGGCCTTAAAGGTCAAAACCAACACTCAATCGGTAGCCAATGCAATTGCTGCAAGATTGGAGTAATGCGACATGGCAATATAGCCCTAAAAACCTACAACAACCCAGCTAGAAATTGGCTACCTTCACACATTTGGCTTGTAAAATGTTTTTCTGATGTATTTGTTTTGCTGTTCCTTAAAATCCACTATAATAATATAATTTTGATGTGGAATGCTGTTTCCATGCTCTTTTCCTTTGAAATTGGAAAAAATTGAAATTTCTTTGAAAGTTTTCCCACGTACGCCTTACATTGCTGCCACAATCATGAATATATAAGGATTAGGAATATGAATTAGTTATGGATATACAACCTTAGCTTATGGATCCAGGAAGAAAGTAAAAATGTGGTTATGTGACCATGCTTTCGGACAGCAGAACTCTATGGCCAACTTCCACCAAATGTTAACCAGAAAATCATGCTGGAGGACATACAAATGTCCCAAGAAGAGTGTCTGCAAGGAATCTGTAGGTCCTCCAGCATGACCTTATGGGACCTAGGGCTTCCAAAAGAGGCCAAATTAATCAAAACCACATATTATCAGATTGTCAAAGGATAAACCCACACATGTGAATGTCCTACTGTACAAGTGGGAAGGGATATTGCATTCAGCAAAGGACTGGACAGTGAGGAAACGAAGGAAGCTATGATTGAAGTGCTGTTTTATTGCCTTCTTCCAAACCTTCCTTCAAAACATAGAGATTATCCATATAGCACTAATAGAGCTGGCTGAAAGCAGCCACTGATATGAGCAGTTGCTATACTTTATCCTCTAAGTGTGTGGCTTCTGTTGGATTCCAGAGTTTGGCCACAAGCCGTTCCTTAAGAACACTAAGCCAATAATAATGTCATGCTAGCCTTCAGTCAGCACATTTTGTTTCACAAGGCGGCACCACACCTATGCATTGTCTGACGTCAAACAACATGAGAGTTTAAATTTTAACCACCAATACGGAAAATTGTAAAGTGTGTGTGTGTACACCAGATTCAATCACTTGTATCAAGAAGAGCAAGGGTAGAAAATCCCTTTGGCAAGCAACATAAACAAGAGAATTTATTCGACCTTTTTTCCTGCAATTAAGGTCTTGGTTTCTAGACTTTTGATAACATTGCTTTAGAACAATGCAATACTGAAGTAAATCAATGCAATGTATTGCATGACATCATATTTTGTTTTAACAATCTAAGATTTCAGCTCTACATTTTAACTTTTTAAGCTGCTTTGGGTACCAGATTGGTACCCAAAATGTATTTTAAATACATTTTTAAAATGATGATGATAATAATAATAATAATAACAAAAACAAGCTTAGAACATCTGAAGATTCCCACCGTCATAGTTCATTTCTTTCTTGACAGAGCCGGCCCTACCACCATGAGAGAGAATGAGGCTGGATCTACACTGCCCTATAGTGCATTTTCAAAATGCAGATTAACTGCAATGAACTAGATTATAGGGCAGTGTAGACTCATAATATAATAATAATACATTTATTTTTATACCCGCTACCATCTCCCCGAAGGGACTCAGGGAAGCTTACATATGGACAGAGTGTCCACAGTACATAAAAGCAAAAAAAAACCATGCATAAAAGTAAAAACAATCCATAAAACGAAACACCTTAAAATAACAGTATCATAAATTACAAACCCAGATAAAACACACAAAATATAAAAAATATAAAACCAATTGAGCTTCAACAAAGACCAATAGCCAAGATTACTAAAGTGGGCATGACCAAGCTAAAAGGGCTGGGCAAGGGATAGGGTAAACAGCGTACCATGCTGCTCTGAGTCCCCCTTCGGGGGTTGAGAAGAGCGGGGTAGAAATGATGTAAATAAATAAATAAATAAATAAATAAATAAAATACCATAGGGCTGGGGAGTGGATGAAGTGCAAAACAGAGTACTATCTGGACACTTAGGGACTGGGCATATATGACTAGAGAGTAGACGTTGTCGAAGGCTTGCTGGAACATCCAGGTTTTCAGGTCCCCATGAAAGAAGGATAGAGTGGGGGCTTGCTTAATCTTGCTTGGAGGATGTTCCAAAGTTGAGGGTCCACCACCAAGAAGGCCCTCTCCCTTGTCCTCACCAACCATGCTTGTGATGGTGGTGAAAGCAAGAGCAGGGCGTTCCTGGAAGATCTTAGAGCCCACGTATAATTCAGTTCAATGCATTTAATCTGTAGTCTGCAACTGCTTTATATGGCAGGGTAGATTCAGCCCCAGGCAACCTGTTCAGGAGGTAAACGTTGAAGGACAACCATAGTGGCCACTCCTTGGGACAGATTCCCCTCCTCAAAAGCAGAGCTGTATATTGCATACAACCTCTCCAGTACCCCTGAAATACTTTGTCTCAGGTGCAGCAGAAGGGATTGTCCCAACAACATAAATGTCAACTGCTCACCTGTTTTTGCTTCTACATGTGGAACTAAGGGAGGGATGTCCCCGACATTGTTGTTCTTTGTCTGGGCCAACAGAATGTCTTGGGTACTCCTTGTTCCTTCAACAATCTTTACACTTCTCTTGGCAACATGTGTGGGAAACTCTCTTCCAGAAAACCCACAAAGCTACTGTATTATCTTTAACAAAATCCTGTCTAAACAGCTCTATCTTGAAGTTCCTTTCTCCCACAGTGCCTACCAAACTCCCAAACAGACGTCACTTACTGATCATAACACAATCACTTCACTGTCACGTATACAATACAAACCTTTTGTTTCCTACACTTGTTGAGTCTTGCCATCAACCAACATGATAAATCCATTGGGTTGAAAACTGCCTTTTTCTCTATACAACAGTTGATATAAATTCAATTCCCTTGCCCAGAGCGAAATAAACTCAAGCTGTCTAAAAACAGATTAAACCAAGTTAACCTCAGACATTTACACACGCAAGGCTTACCTCTATAATGTACATGTGATTTTTCTTCCCGATTGTATCACCTGAACCTCAAATGAATCACAATAAAAGGCAAAATGATGCTTTCAAACTTTATAGGTAAAATACTTGCTATATTTAAAGAGCACTTAGCAAAAGTGGGCTCCAGTCAAAGTTTTTTTGTAGTCAGGAGTACCATAAATCAACATAGCTATAAACTATGTGGCAAAATTCACATATGGCTACAAGTGATCCGATTACAATTTCATTTGATTACTTTGATTTGCTAATTTAAGGATTTTTCATAAAACATTTAGAGGGAAGTATATATTACTTTAACAATCTTTAACCTGTTAGGAATACAATCTTTAACCTGTTAGGAATTAGTGCTAATTTGATGCATTATATGTTTTTATCTATATGTCTGTCTGTCTGTTTGTTTGTTTATTTATTGTGTCAGAAGCAAATTGAGAATACAGTTAAAATGTATTTTAAAAACCACAAACAAAGTTAAAAACTTGGCATTATATTAAATGTCTTTTGGCCACTTGGAGTGCCTCTGTTGTCGGTGTAAGAAGGTCTTCCATTGTGCATGTGGCAGGGCTCAGGCTGCATTGTAATAGGTGGTCTGTGGTTTGCTCTTCTCCACACTCGCATGTCGTGGACTCCACCGTGTGGCCCCATTTCTTAAGGTTGGCTCTGCATCTCGTGGTGCCAGAGCACAGTCTGTTTGGCACCTTCCAAGTCACTCAGTCTTCTTTGTGCCCAGGAGGGAGTCTCTCATTCGGTATCAGCCATGGCTTGCGGTTCCAGGTTTTAGCCTGCTACTTTTGGACTCTGGCTTGCTGAGGTATTCTTGCAACTATCTCTGTAGATCTTAGGAAGCTATTTATTTATTTAAGTTGTTGGTTTGCTGGCTAATATCCGAACAGGGGATGGGCCGGAGATGTCAATGCCTTGGTCCTCTCATTACTGGCTGCTACTTCCTGACTCATGTCAGGTGGTGCAATACAGGCTAAACAGTATAATTTATCCAGTGGTGTAGGGCGCAGAAACCCTGTGATAATGCAGCATGTCTCATTAAGAGCCACATCCACTATTTTAGCATGGTGAAATGTATTTCATACTGAGCATGCGTACTCAGCAGCAGAGTAGCAAAGCACGAGGGCAGATGTCTTCACTGATTCTTTGTCCTCAGAGCCCAAGATTCTTGTCTGTTTTTAAGATGAAAGGTTTATCTAATCATTCAACAAACAAAAGTCTTAGCAGTGCTTCTTGATCAAGCCCCACCCCAAAATCAGAATTACAAGAGCATGGATAATCCCAGGTATTTTTGGGATGTTCCAGTGGGATTCTTTCCCAGGCAATCCTCAGAGCCCAAGATTTTCTTATTTATTTATTTATTTATATTTGTCTGTTTTTAAGATGAAAGTTTTATTTCTAATCAATTCAGACAAACAAAAATGCTGTGAGTTAAGGCTCGAACACACATTTAATCTCCACTTTAAACATTTCTCCCACATTTTATTTTACTAGTAGCATCTGGATTTTCATTAAAAATAAACACCTGAATTCCCATGTCGATCATTTGCTACTGCCCCCCACCCCCAAAATAGGATCAGAATTACAAGAGGTTTTTTTTAAATCATTGTTATTGATAATGCATTTCTCAGGTTTTGAATTTAGATAACCATCATGATTTGGAATTCTAATCACTAGATCACATAGCATCATACTGGCTGTCCGTATAGGGAATATAGCCACGGGGTTGGATGGGTTTTTGTTTGTTTGTTTGCCTGTTCACATTGACTAATTTTGCCCTTATTTGCCAAAACATTAACGAAGTCAGACGGAAGAACAGAACAGCTGATGTCAACTGCGTGTGCACTGGCTGAGCCAAAAATAGCAAATTAAAGAGATACCAATGCAATATGTTAGCTAAAATTAGAAATAAACCAAGAGCTACCAATCTTCCATTTTGGCACAAGTAAAATAATAATGTAGTAAAAGTAAGTATATTGTTCCTGAACAGAATGTCCAAAGGCTTTCCCTTCCTCATCTAATCCCCAAGTATTCGGAGCTGGTTTATGTGTGCAAGTCTTGCAATTCAGAAGATTAAAATTCCAGCGATGTATTTTTTCTGAATTGGCCCATCATTGTCCACAGAATGGGGAAAGGGTCCCTATAGAGAGAAACCAGGAATTCTAGGTCACAGGCAGATCAGGGCCAGAGCTTGGAAGCTGTTTATAATTAATAGTTGAGTAAGTTAGTGGTTTCTCACAAGAGTAATTACTTTTTTCAAACAATGAACATTTAAAAGCGCCTTGGGAGTCATACAACACACCTCTAGCTGGCTTAAAGTAACTAGTTATTTTGAACTACAGTTACTTTAAAACATTTTTACAACTATAATGCAATTTTACATATCATAGACTTGGAACCATTGCTATAATTTATGGCAGGAGTGGACCTTTGCCCACTTCTTGTTTTGCTTGACTTTACAGCTATGAAACCCTTCAGTTTACCTATCCCAGTGTCTGACTGGGATGGGTAAACTGACTGGCCTTTCAACTATGCAGTTTCAATTTTACACTCGGCTATGAAACCTAGGCCAGTCTCCAGAAACATGGGGCAATCACCTTTTCCCTCAATCTACCTTACCTCACAAGTTATGAGGATATATTAGGGGGAAATGTGGGACATAGACTGCATTGAAATCACTAAAAGCAATGGCTGAGTATAATACTGCATGTCCTTGGTATCTGCTGGCATTGGCCTAGTGGATAACAAAATCAATGGATGCTCAAGTCTCATTATATACAACGGCATAGTAGAATGACGTACCTTATATAAAAATGGCAAAATCAAGGTTAGCTTTTCAGATTTTGGGGACAATATATTACAAACCATGAATAGTGGGATCCATGGGTGCAGAATCTATAGATACAAAGGGCTGGAAATATTAATATGAACAATTGGAATAAGTTGAAGATCTGTGATTTCATCCAAGTGTGTAGTCTTTCCACTGCTGCAGAGGGGAAGTATTCTACATGATCACTGTGTTTGTCATTGCTGCAGCCAATCATCATCTGTTGGTTATTCTGATAATAAGCCCTTTACAAAGAGCTGGTTCTTGAACAGTCTATTATCAGGGGTATACTAGAAGCCTTGCCAAAATTGGCTCTGCTGCCGTAATCCTTGAGAGCCCATGGTCACCTTCACATCACAATAAGGAAGCGAAGAAGAATTTTATGGAGGAAGATATTTCTGAATAAATAAGAGGGGTGTTCATTAAAGATTTTCCCTGACCCACTTCTATTTATCACAGGACGCTGAAACTGCACATGTGTAATGATATATGTCTCTGTCGGTTATGTGTCAATTTACAACTCAAAACTGATAACAGTCTTGATTTTACAGGTGCTGAAGTAGTGTGAGGTTTGATTATGAACCCAGTGGAATACAGAGCAGTCCTCAAGTTCCTTTACTTGAAAGGCCACACACCAAAGGAGACATTCAATGAGATGAAAGAGGTTTATGGTAATGATTCCCCATCATGTGATGTAGTTAAGAACTGGCATCTTCCATTCAAATGTGATCAGATTTCGGTGCAAACAGCTCCAATTCCAGGGCGACCCCACTCTGCTGTTGATAAACACACCATCCAGCAAGTGGAGGTTGCCATTTTGGAAAATCGCTGAGTACCCATTCACCACCTAACATAACAATTTGCCACCCAAAATGTCAAGATTAGTGTGGGGTCTATGGAAAAAATCACCCAAGACCATCTTTACATGCCTAAGGTATCTGCTCGCTGGGTCCCCTGGCTGCTCTCACCTTTTCAGAAGCAGGAATGAGTCGAAGACTCTCAGGCTCTATTGACAATGTGCCATGGAAACCAGAAGGACTTTTTCAACGGAGTGATCAAACATCATCATCACTTTATTTCTTATTAATCACCCTCCATCAAGGTGCTCCAGGCGATTTACACAGAAACTGTAAAACAGGATAAAACAGGACAAAACATACATGGATCGTGAAAATAGAAGTTAAAATTACATATCAAATGCTCTACTGCAGGGGTGCTCACACTTTTTCAGCATGCGAGCTACTCTTAAAGCAACCAAGTCCAAAAGATCTACCTGCCCCCTCCGCGCGTGCTCCTGCTGCTGTTTTCTGCCTGTGCAGCGCTTCTTCCGCCTGCGGGGCATTGCAGGAAGGAGAAAGCACGATGCAGGGCATCCAGAGGGAGCGCTCCGCCCTGCCTGTCTCGCCGGCAACAGAGGCTGCACAGCTGCTTCTGGACAAGAGAGAGGCAGGGCGCTCCCTCCAGAGCCCCCGCCTCATGCTTCCTTCTTCCTGCAATGCCCCGCAGGCGAAAGCATTGCGAGACCGGAAGCCAGCAGCAGGAGCGCGTGTGCGCGCAGGGTGTGTGCGCGCATGGCAGGAGAGCCCCATCCGGCTGGTGAGGCCTGAAGATCACCTGGAAGAGGGCCGAAGATCTACTAGGAGCTCCCAAGCTACCTAATGAGCACCCCTGCTCTACTGAAAAGCCAGGTCTTGAGAGCCTGGGTGAAAGGGCGCAGGTCGCGCATAGCTCTCATATCACCTCGTGATGTGGCATGTAATTCTAATATTTTAATGTTTTAATGTTTTATTGTAAGGCTGCATGGTTGACACATGTTGCCTTTTTATATGCTGTTACCCGCCCCGAGCCTGCAGGGAGGAGCGGAATACAAGACCAAACAATAAAATAAAATAAATAAATAAATATACAGAGGCAATTAGTTCCACAGTGCTGGTGCAGAGATAGAAAAGGCCCTATGCCTCGGACTAGTAAGACGTGCTTCTCTGGGGCCTGGAATGTAAAGCAGATTGTGTTGGGAGGGTCTAAGTGACCACTGATGGCCATAAGGGGAAAGGCGGTCTCTGAGATCTATGGTATCAGGATGAAAGCTAGGTCCATCACTATGATCCTGACTCACCACCTCCAAAGAATGTGTGTGCCCAACTCCCACAGGCAGGGTCATGCTCACAGTATTTTTGGATCAGCACGGAGTAGTATTGATGGATTTCCTAGCAAAGGGTACCATGATTACTGGGAAATACTATGCTTCACTGCTGTGGAAATTGCGGGAGCCATCAAAACCAAGAGACGTGTCCACCTTCAACAAAGGTGTCCACCTTCTGCAGACAATGCACCAGTTCACAATTCACATGTTGCCCAAATGGAAGCATGCTCCTGTGGCTTTGAAATTCTACTGCATCCCCCTTATTCACCCGACCTCGCACCATCAGACTTCCACCTTTTTCCAACAATGAAGTTATTTTTGAAGGGTAAGCATTTTTCAGATGATGACACTTTGATTTCCAAAGTCACAACATGGCTTTTGGAGCAACCCGTCGACTCCTACAAGCGAGGTGTTTACAGTTGCTTAAAAATGGGAGAAGTGTGTGTCCCTAGGTGACACCTATGTAGGGAAGAACTAATAACTGTGTCAAGTGTCACTGCTCTCAGTCTACAGGAAGTGGGTCAGGGGAAATCTTCAATGAACACCCCTTGTAAGTTGCTGAACACAAAAGAAGCTTTTGAGTAATGCCTAAAGTTTGAGAGAGAAATGCATCGTTTCCAATACAGTCAAGCTGAACTACACATTCTCAGGTGTTTCTGGTCTCTATATTTATTTATTTATTTTATTTATTTCCAGCGTTTATACCCCGCTTCTTCTCAACCCATTCGATGCCACACAGTATATTTAATAAACAACAGTTAAGATTAAAATACATTAAAATACAACTAGAATTAAATACATTAAAATACAATTAGCATTTAAACATCATGTACATTCATCACAGTTAAAAACAATATTCCATCCATAAGCCTTAGATCTATAAAGTTGGGGTGTATAGGAACTCCAGTCACAATCCAATTACCTTTGAATACTGGAGTGTTAAAATATATATATATAATTTATTCCTGTGAAATTATGAAACAATGTTAATTTTAAAACGTTCCCATTTGAGACAAAAGATGCAATTCCCTCTGCTGACCTATTACAATAAATATAATTATGAACAAAGTATTGGAAAGTTGGTGCAAATTCCAATTTTATCTGGTTAACAAAGCACAATTATTTTAAGCAACTGAACTAGACCATTTTGTATTAGTGTTACAAATGTAATGTGTTTGATTGTAAACCAACATGGAAGTTGTTTTTATTACATCATCGGGGTTATTTTTATCTTACTGATTAGGTCAGTTAATTTTTTTCAATCTTCTTATTCTGAAATATATATAAACCATTAACTGCTTTTTCGCCACAAATGGCACACCATTTCAACACAACAAGGAAATGCCAGTGTTTCTTACATAAAGATAGTGTGTTTTATGTGTTCTACGGTATATTAAATTTTCACTTCAGTTGGATAAACAGGGTAAAAACCATCATACTATTCTTTACTATGGGATAAATTCCTGTAGCAAGATGGAGCTATGCATTGTAGGATCTTGTCATCTGTGAATTCTACCATTCCAAAGCTTCTTTTCTCTGCCTGAAGGGAAATCAGCCAAGCAACAATAAACATTCAAGTTGCTGTGTGTTTATTCAAGTCAGAAAAGGAATCATGGGGAGGACTTGAGTAATTAAACATCTATATACATATGCTGTTTGTTTCCATGTTTATACAGTGCTTCTTCCAAAGTGATTAACATTATATTTATTATCTTAAACCATTGGACTAAGTTGTACAAACTGCGAGGGTGAAAAAGAAGGTAAATATGATGACAGCATGTTTACAACCACGGAACTACCCAATGTGCAGTCAAATGCTGAATATCTAATCACATATGTAACTGTCATATTCAGAGATATAGCCAGCCATGTCAGTTTGCTTCAGTAAGAAAAACAAAGAGAAATGTGGGTGGGTTGCATAAGCTTTTGTGGACTGATGAAGTAGATCAAGGGCAAGTCTAAACCTGCGGCCAGTTCGGAGCACAAATTATCTCAACCAGCTCAATGCAGCCACATGCACACACTGCTACATTTACTGTCCAGTGTCCACTCCCTAGGGCATTACTTGACTATGTGAGTTATTTTCCTTCGCTGAAAAGGTATTGTAAAAATAAAAAATGCACTGTGATGTTGTCACTAAGCATCTACCTGGACTTAGCAGGACACTATGCTGACAAAAGTCTTCGATATAGCTTATGCCCAGCTTACTTGTTTGAACGCATCTCCCCCTATGAACCACTTTAGAGGTTAAGATCATCAGAGGCGGCCCTGCTCTCAGTCCTGCCTCCTTCACAGGTGCAACTGGTGGTGACTTCTCAAGTTGGAGGTGATACATGGAGAGAGAGGCTTTGTTTGAGATGAATCAGTAACTCAGTTTATTTATAGCATTCTTGTGGCATAAGCGTAGTGGTAACAAAGGATCAAATGCTTGCTGATTACAGAAAAACATTTCAATATGTAGCAACCCAGCCTCCGTTCCAGCTGGGGGGGGCGGGGCGCCGCCCCGGGGGTCCCGATTGCTTTGGACCAAGATGGAGGGGATACAGGGGCTGATGGGCATGCATCACCGACTGACAGTTTGCAATGGGATGACACCTGGCCTTCTGCTTATTCGGATGATGAAGGCCAGCTAGATTCCGGATCAGATTGCAAATATGAGAAACCAGGAGGTTTCGGCTCACAAGAGCGATTGTTGCCACCAGCTGCGGAGGAAGAGATGGAAACCGAGTTGGAGGCATGTTGCCAGGAAGATAACGAGCCAGATGGTGCTGGGCCTGCGAGGAGCTTCGACCGGAGGAGTAGTATTGTGGCTACGCGCAAAGATTGGAAGCGGAGCCTGGAGAGGCGCTGGTCTCACAAAGGTGGGAATTAAATATACACTCTGTGGGAAGGTTCCTCAGTTGAGTGGCCACGTCATTGCTGGACAGACGCATCGGTGGTCTGCTGCTCCCTGGAAGCCATAGTTTGGCTTACCTTGCCAAGTACTACCTTGGGACCTTGTTTAAGCCTTGTACCTTGGATTGCCTTGTTTTTCCTACGGACTAAGTTGCTGTGGTTTGATTCGCTTGGTTTTTCTGGACTTTGCTTTTGAGAGATCCCCTGTTTTTTGGATTCCTTTTGGACCTTAATTGCTATTTACCTTGGACTCATTGATCTAATTACTTTTGGACATTTCACCTTTTTCACCTGCTAAAATTGTTAATAAATAGTTAATTGACATTGTCTGTGTGTGTGTGTGATTAAGGGGTCGGGCCAGGACCCGCATTGTGACACAATATGAGTTTCATTCAATCTATTCTATTTCTCCAAAAGGACTGTTATGCTAATACATAAACTATCTTTAACTTGTTCCTCCATCTAATTAATCTAAATCTTAGCACCCACTCATTTGCATCCGACCAATCAGGTCGCTCGCATGCAAATAGCTTCCCCACTGATGCAATTGTTCTCTGGGCACCAGAAAATGTCTGCTCACACACCAGCCCTTTAAGTTATGTCACTTGCTAACTTTCTAAGGCAAACCAAATTCGCTACAACCTGTGATAGGATTGCCTTAGGATCACCATAAGTCAGAAACGACTTGAAAGCACAGAGTAACAACAAAGTGCCATTAAGTTTTAATCATTTAATTCATTTAAAAGACATATTATAGAGATGAATACAGTACATACACACTATAAAAAGACTCCCTACAACCAGTTAACATCTAATGCAATAGTTCTCAACCTGTAGGTCCCCAGATGTTTTGGCCTTCAACTCCCAGAAATCCTAACAGCTGGTAAACTGGCTGAGATTTCTGGGAGTTGTAGGCCAAAACACCTGGGGACCGACAGGTTGAGAACCACTGATCTAATGCTTGTTCATATAAAATGTCTTTGCTTTAAAACAAAGAAGAGCACAGAGGCGTCTAGCCAAGCCTCCTATGGAAGGCTCACTAAGATTCTCTCCTGTGTCCTCAATGGATCAGCCTACGATGGTGGTGGGACTGAGAGAAAGTCTTCCTTAAAGGATCTTAGGACTTGACAAGAGTCAGAAAGGCCACAAGGACCAGCCAGTCCTTAGACAACTTTACTTACTTAGGCAATCCCTCGTAGCTCGAGGATGATTGTCTTCCAGATGTGGTGTCTTGGCGGTGGGTCCGTAAGTGGCTATGGCGCCCTATTCTTGATCCGCATATTCTCCCGCAGTGACGACATCAGTTTCCAGGTGGAAGGCGGTCCCTGTCAGGGTTGGCTTGACACGCCTTCCTCTTGGCATATTTCTCCCTTTCACCCATCATTCGTGCCTCTTCAAATTCTGCAGCACTACTGGTCACAGCTGACCTCCAGTTAGAGTGCTCAAGGACCAGTGATTCCCAGTTCTCAGTGTCTATGCCACAGTTTTTGAGGTTGACTTTAAGCCCATCTTTAAATCTCTTTTCCTATCCACCAACATTCCATTTTCCATTCTTGAGTTTGGAGTAGAGTAACTGCTTTGGGAGACAGTGACCTGGCATTCGGGCAACATGGCTGGTCCAATAGAGTTGATGGCATAGGAGCATTACTTTAATGCTGGTGGTCTTTGCTTCTTCCAGCACACTGACATTTGCCCGCCTGTCTTCCCAAGAGATTTGCATGATTTTTTGGAGGCAGCGCTGATGGAATCGTTCCAGGAGTTGTGTATGACATCTATAGACAGTCCACGTTTTGCAGGTGTATAGCAGGGTTGGGAGGACAATTGCTTTATAACCAAGCACCTTGGTATCCCTACGGATGCCCCGGTCATCAAACACTCTCTGCTTCATCTCTGCTTCAACCCCATTCTATCATGCAGGAATATATAGTCAAAGCACTCTCGACTGATGGCCATCACGCCTCTGTTTAAAAACCATCATACTCTTGAAGCAGCCAAATCAAGGAGTTATGGAACTCCGAGTACCAAGTTAACTTTACCAAGCTACCTGAACGTGCGGGTACAAGGATGAGGGAAAACACACGACAACTGTGAAGTAGGTGAAAAATCAAAAGAATTTATTTCTGGCACCAGCTGGTGGGCTTCTGCCAGCAGAACACGCTGCAATCAGGGGCAAAAGACCCCGTCACTTTCAATACAAAGACATTTATACCCCAATGGAGGCATTTCAGTTAAGCCCACCCCTTCTTCATGGATAAAAACAATCATAATTGGCTGGTGATTACTGTTGCTTACATGACATTTCATTAATCCAATAAACATTGCATTTTCATTAGCATCACATCTTTAAGTCACACCTATGAATGAGAACAATAGTCATTTCTGTTAGTTCTTTCTCACAGTACAGCTATCAATGCTGAGTCTCTGATGTTCCCTAGTTTGAAACATTGACTTCCAGGCTCCGTGCCAGCAACGGAGGGGGTCAGACTCTCTGTCATGCGCAGTGCTTTCTCTATTCGCATTAAGTTCTCCCATAGCACTATCTGTACTGTTCCACCCATCTAGCCTATGTTATCTCAAGTTAGGCACAGGGTGTATTAAAAAGCATCAATCACAGTGTTATTTTCACATTGCAAGTGCCTGTCTGATTCTTGGCACAGGAACCCGCATTTCAAAGCTAAACACGCATGTAGCATCACTCTCTGACTGTACTTTTTGTACGAAAAGTACCAAAACCCGCTTTACTCTGAAGCGGCAGATTCCTATCAAACATACCTACTTGACATGTTAGTATAGATTATTTTTCATACTGATTCCCCCTATTACTCCTCACATTTTTCTTTAATATTTTTCTTTATTTACCCTTAGAAATACTTTAAACATTAGACTATTTTATGCCTGATTATTGTGCGCCTCCAAGAGTTTGTTTCCCATATTTCAGACTTTTTTGTGCCATACTTTCTTTTTTTATTATTATTTTTATTGACATTTTCCAAACATAAAATTCACTATCTAAGGCAGTCTTTCTCAACCAGTGTGCCGTGGCACACTAGTGCGCCGTGACGGGCCTCCTGCTGTGCCACGAGAAACGCTCTCTGCCCCCTTCCTCCCCCCCCTCCTGCCGAACTCCTGCTGCTTGGGGAGGAGGAGGAAGGGGGGCAGTGGCGAAGAAAAAGAAGAAGGGGCCGGCGCGCCGCCTCCTTCGGCCATTTTCCCAGCCAGCCTCCAATCTGCCATGACTCCCACCATGACTTCGGCACTCCCAGCAGCTGCTCCCAGCAGGCCACCATCCCCCAGCCGTTCTTTACTGTGTTAGAGTGTCATTTTGTGTCATTTTGGTTGGTGGTGTGCCCCCGGATTTTTTTTAATGTTAAAAGTGTGCTGCGGCTCAAAAAAGGTTGGGAAACACTGGTCTATGTGATAAGGGTGGGGTAAAAGCTTGACGGGATGGGAAAGGAGGGAGGGGCAGGGTGGAATGGAAGGGTAGGATCAGTATGGATGGTTCGGGAAGGGTGGGTAGGGATAGGGGGATCTCTGGCTTCCGAGTTATCTCTCGGGCGTTGTTAGTCTTTTATATTTTGCTCTTTACGTTTCTTTAACAGCGGGCTTCTCCTCTATAATTGTTCTTTACCTATATTTGCTCTGAGGTCCTTTGGACAGACTTTATATATTTATTTCTTTGTAATTTTTTCTATACTCTTCATATAATTCCCAGTTCGTGTTCTTTATTGGTCTGCCATACGATGTCTTTAGGGCATAAGTTAATTTGTCCATGTCTTTTATCTCTTCTATCTTATTCATCCATTCTTCTATAGTTGCCATTTCCTTTAATTTCCATTTCTTTGCATGGGCCATTCTGGCCGCTGTTGTCAGATATGAGAATAAAATATCTTCGTCATGATCGAAGTCCAATTCCTCATCTGTGATTCCTAATAAGAAGTATTCTGGTTTCATTGTTATTTTCTTTTTCAGTATTTTCTCACACCCTTCATGAATGTCCTTCCAATACTTATTCACCTTTGGGCACGTCCACCACATGTGGTAGAATGTACCCACTTCTTTCTCGCATTTCCAGCATTTGTTGTTAACCGATTTGTACATTTGTCCTATTTTGTATGGGGTTATGTACCATCTATGGAACATCTTATACCAGTTCTCTTTCATATCCGTGGCATAAGTGTATTTTATTTTTGTCTTCCATATTTGTTCCCAGTCCTTTAGCTGTATTGATTTGCCGATGTTTCTTGCCCATGCTATCATGCATTCTTTTACTGTTTCTTTTTCTGTCGCCCAGACCAATAAACAATTGTAAATGTTTGTTATATTTTTCTTTTCCCTTTTTGCCATACTTTCTAAAGTAATTTGAAGTAAAGGGTAAAATAGAGGCACATTATTGGGAACCCAACCTGCCCATTCCCCCTTGTTGAAAGCCTTCAAGTCATATCCGGTCTATAGTGTCCTAAGGCGAACATGTCATAGAGTTTTCTTGGCAAGACGTGTTCAGAAAAGGGTTGCCATTGCCTTCCTTTGAGGCTGAAAGAATGTGACTTGCCCAAGTTCACCCAGTGGGTTTCATTGCCAAGCGGAGATTCGAACCCAGGTCTCTAGAGTCATAATCTTAAGAAATTCATTCTGGCATCTAAAAATATCAGTCCACTTCCTAGTTGGGAGGGAGAAAATGTGGCAATGCTAGTTACTACCAAGAAAATAATTGTCAAAGGTGGGAAGGCTAATTAGTTGCACTATGCTTTGATCAGGAGAGCCATGGGATATCCATCTGGAAGCACTTTAGAATGCTTTTATAATTCAGATTTTTAATGCCTGAAAAGCAATCCAAGTTACTACGACTGAAAGTGCTAAACAAAAGCAAAGAACCCATTCATGTTTATGACTATGTGCCATTTAATTTTTAAACAGTTAAACAAGGCATAGGGTTGATACTCTAAGGTAGTCATTATCACGTTTCTCCGGCTGTGCAGGATTGTCTTCAGGGCATAACAGCCATCAAAGCAGCTAGTAATTAAAACTGCATTTACAACAAGATTGAGGATGCATGGAGCTACATTAAAATTAAATGGTGATTATCACATGGCACAAGCATTCCAGGAATGGAAAACTATGAGGCAAGTACCTTGATCTGCAATCTGGTGGTATATGGGAAACAAGGAGCATATGGATGGATCGACACTGCCCTATATCCCAGGATCTGATCCCAGATTATCTGTTCATACTGGTATTTTGTGGGAATATAGACTCATATCATCCAGTGCAAAGCAGATAATCTGGGATCAGATTCTGGGGTATAGGGCAATGTAGATCCAGCCTATAACTCAGACTGAAGTTCAGATTTAAAGATCTAAGGACTGCAGATACCAAGAGTCAATGCCTGGTAAGCCCAGCTAATCACCAATGTTACCAGATGAAGTAAAACTCATCAGCACGGAAGAAAAGGGTATAGGCTTTTAATTACCATCTGCAGAAGGGATGCAAAGGATGCCGAAATGTACAAGCATGACCATATTTGAACATGCAACCATTTTATGCAGAAATAAATCAATACATTAACGTTGTCTCCATTTGATTTTTCCTCCCCAGCCCATGATTGGCTGAGCACCTAGGCTGGCCAGCTGCCCCTCTCACTCTTGATTGGTCAAGAAGTGGGACTGAGCCAGCTCACCTTTGGATTGGTGAGAGTATTAATGATGCAGTTGGGAATCCCCCACCTTACTGGGCGGGGAAGCCCTGGACTAGCCAATCAGCCAGCTGGGGTCTTTCCTTTGGGAGAAGGGAAGTCTCCTAGAAACACCTTCTATATTTGGAGGGTTTAAGCTGTAGCTTGAAAGACAATGTGTGTCCAGGCATGGAAATGATGGGATTATGCAAATATAGAGTTCAGGATGCCAGGGACAATGAGTGTTGATCTCCGAGTCCAGTCCCAGGCTAGGTAAATAATAGGTAACGTCCATAGGTGTGTCAGGATAATCAATGTCCCATTGTCTCTTAGCTGTGTCTGTCAATAGCCGGTTCACACCAGGAGCAGTTACCAGACGGTGAACAGGAAGCTTATTCATTAGGTGTGTATGTCCATAATGGCTAGTTTGTCTGGACTGTGCCCATTGCCCAGAGTACAGCATGACATTCCTGGACATCACTGACCCGGGTCAGGAAGAGGCCAATGTCTCTTGTCTCAAGAATAAAATATATTTAATAATGGTATTTCAGAAGTAACTATATCTTATAGCAAGGGATAGAAGGGGGAAGGCAAAGGATGCAGTGTATTTGGAATAAGTCAGAATGAATACATTTTATATCAGAAGCTATCATAGTGTTTCAATTTTTGATAGTTCACCACTGTGCACGTGTGCATCTCTGGATCCGCGGATATGTTGGTGATTAAAATGAAATTCCGATGGCTCCCTTTGTCTAAGAATTAATCTCCCTTGGGGCTTGTGGTGTCAGATCAAGGGGTTATCAGAGCTCTGATAAATAATAGAGAAAGGCTGAAGCTAGAAGGTTTCCAAAAGAAATTTGGGTGGCATGGGTATCTTATATATGATAAAATAAAGCAGGATAAAAACTTCACCAATCATATTATTAGATCAGCTACTCTTAATATTTGGAATAAATTTTAAAAGATACTATACCCTAAGATTCCCCTTTGGACATCACCTGTCGAAGCTTTCCAAATAAAAACATTTGAGACAGATCCCTGGCCCAAATACGCAGATCTATTTAAAAAAGAAGGCCAAACATTCCTCTTTAAAAGTCAGGATGAACTAGCCCACTGGAAACTAAACTGGCTCCAATATAGCCAAATAGCTAAGAGATTTAAAGAAGATACCAAAATAGGCTGGACAGGACAAATTTCTAATGGTGAGAAAATTTGGCTATATTCTGAAAGAAAAACGGTCAGCCTTATATATAAATTTTTGTTAAAAACAGAATATGGGAAGAATCTGGGAAAAGACTATATGAAAAAATGGTCTGCCAACTTAGGCTTTGATATTCCTATTGAGGACTGGGAAAATGTCTGGAGGGTAAAGCAGAGATATACCTATGCATATTGTTTAAAAGAAAATGTATATAAGATGATATATAGGTGGTATATCACCAGGGGCGGTCTCACCTCTCCTGGGGGTAGGCGAGCCTTATTTCTGCGCCCCCATGGCTGCTTTCGGGCGCATCCCCCATGCGCGGCGGTCAGGCACACCTGCGCATGCGTGGTGACATCACGCGCGCGCGAGTGCGCCACGCACGCCTGCGCATGCGCAGTGACGTCCGGCGCGGCTGCATCACCGCCTGCGCCGCCTGCGCCGCCCGGCTGCATCACCGGCTGTGCCGCCGGCGGGGAGCACTGGCTCCCCGGGCAGGAGGCGCGGCGGAGGGGCAGCCAGCGTGGTGGCGCCCTCGCAGGCGGCGACGCCCCTGCCAGGACCCGTCGCCCTACGCGTCCGCGTACATGGCGGAAAGCCAAAGGCCGGCACTGTATATTTATTTATTTATTTATTTATTTATTCAGTTTTGTATTCCGCTCCTCCCTACAGGCTCGGGCGGATAACAATAAAATACACATGGGCAGCATGTCGCAGACATGTAGCCCTACAATAAACATAAAAACAGGTTAAAACAGTTCAACATATCACGAGGTGCAGGGAATACAGAGAGTATACAATATACTATCCGTTTGGGTTTAATTGAACGCTAGTCCAAAGAGGGCGGTCTTACAAGCCCTTCTAAAAGGGACTAGTTCCGAAATGGCTCGAACACTGTCCGGCAAAGAGTTCCACAGCACTGGAGCTGCCGCTGAGAAAGCTCTCCGTCGAGTCGCGGATAGGTGGCAGGAGCGGACAGATGGAATGGCCAGCAGATTCTGTTCTGCCTGACCGCAGTGATCTCGGGGGCAAATACGGGGTAAGGCGGTCCCTCAGGTACGCAGGCCCTAGGCCGTGAAGGGCCTTAAAGGTCAGTACCAACACCTTGAAGATAATTCGGTACTCAATAGGAAGCCAGTGCAGTTGCCGGAGAATGGGCGTAATATGCTCCCTTACTGACGAACCCGTCAGCAAGCGAGCGGCGGCATTCTGCACTAGCTTGAGTTTCCGGAGTGTCGACAGGGGAAGGCCAACGTAGAGGGCGTTACAGTAGTCTAGTCTCGAGATGACCGTCGCTTGGATTACCGTCGCCAGGTCATTCCCGGACAGGTAGGGTGCCAGTCGCCTAGCCTGTCGCAGGTGATAGAAGGACCCCTGCAGACCGCGGAGACCTGGGACTCCATGGTCAGCAGGGGGTCCAACTGAACACCTAAGCTCTTAACCGAAGATGACGGGCTAAGCTGCTCGCCATCCAGGGTAGGCAACCGGCACCCACCCAGCCCGGGGCGACCGGGCCACAGGATCTCCGTCTTCGACGGGTTCACCTTCAGCCGGCTGGCACGCAGCCAACCAGTCACGGCCTCCAGGCATCGGTGGAAACAATCGGGTACGGTGTCCGGCCTGCCGTCCATTCTCAGCAGAAGCTGGGTGTCATCCGCATACTGATAACACTCCAGACCAAAGTCGCGGGCCAGCTGGGCCAGGGGGCGCATATAGACGCGTTGAATAATAAGGGGAGAGGATGACCCCTGGGGGACCCCACACCAAGTGGGGACCTCCCGAGACCCCCCGCCCCCTCCACACGTTGTCCCCGGCCCGGAGGAAGGAGGCCACCCATTGAAGAGCGGTCCCCCAACTCCGGCGCTGGCTAAACGGTGGGTCAACAGTGCGTGGTCTATCAGACAAACGCTGCTGTCAGATCTAACAGGACGAGCAGGGCTGATCCACCCCGGTCCAGCTGGCGGCGGTTGGTCTGTAATGGCGACAAGCACGGTCTCCGTCCCATGCCCAATACGGAAGCCGGACTGGTAGGGATCAAGTCCAGCTGTGTCTTCTAAGAACTGCTGCAGCTGATCCGCTGCTGCCCTCTCAATTACTTTGCCCAAAAGGGCAAGTTGGACACAGGCCTGTAATTGAGGGAGCCGAAGGATCTAAATTCGGCTTCTTCAGCAGCGGTCTTACCATGGCCTCTTTCAATCCCCGGGAAGACTCCTTGCTCAAGGGAGCTATTTATGATCGTGCCCAGGGGGTCACGTAACCCCTCCCGGCAAGATCTAATAAGCCAGGAGGGGCACGGATCATCAGCTACCAAAAATTTATAAAAACAACAATGACATCTGTTGGAAGTGCCAAGAGGAAAGGGGGACATTCTTTCACCAGTGGTGGACATGTAAAATCGCCACCTCGTTTTGGAACATGATCCACAAAAATATTCAAATCATTTTTCACTCAAAATGGGCAAAACCCCCCGAAATGTATCTACTAAATATCACGGGTCATTTAAAAGATAAAGCCTCTGATAAACTCCTAACTTATTTAATCATTGCAGCAAGAATTGCTTATGCCAAATTTTGGAAATCAACTGATAGCCTGAAGGAAGAAGATTGGTTACTCAAAGCCCTTGAAATAGCAGAGATGGACAAACTCACCTGCTTACTACGGAACAACACCAATAAATCCTATGAGAAAACGTGGACTCCTTTCGCAAATTTTATGAAAGAAAAAGAAAACCTGAATATAAAAGGTTTGAGGCTTTAAGCAATTCCATTATAACAGGCTTTGCTTTTACAAATTATGATAAAACATCAGTTAAAAGAAAGTAGCTAAATGCAAAAGATGTAAGTCTATAATATTACTTACCCCCCCAAGGGTCTTATTTTTACAAAAATATGTCACAAGAAATGAGATGTGAAGTCAACATTGTCTCTTAATTTTCACTTCACTATACTATTTTCTACCTTCTCCTTTATCTCTTCTGGAATCTCAACTGTTGGGACTCTAACCTAAACCCTAACCTCTAATCCTAATCTCAACCCTTTCCCTTCTTCTCTCACTTCCCTCCCCATGCCCAATTCTGTAACTCCTCTTCCAATCTCTCCTTTCCTTCCCTAAGCCTTCTTGTCCCTTTTAGTAACTGGTAGACTTCTAAATGGAGTCGATCTATTGTATACATTACAATTGGGTTTTTTTAAAATATGCTATTTTTTGTACTTATTTTCCTGAATAAACTTCTTTTAAAAAATATATTTGGTAGATATTAGATATGAAAGGGATGTATTTCATTAATGGAAAATCCTGAGAGATCTGCTCCTCCGGATCTCATTTGTTTGTGCTCTAGTCCAAATCAGCGCATCTCTGGGGGTAGTTAATAAAAAGGAAAGATATACATGTAGATATATGAAGAGGGGATTGGGTCTTGTGGCCTGCTGCTGGCCCATCGTGGGGTCACGAGGACCCCTTGGATAACAGGGGAACAAGTTCATTTGGCTTGCACTTGATGTACTATAAATCTCCAGGTTAGGGTGCTGTGTTCGACATCAAGATGGCTATGAAAAGCTACATGGCATCCTTAAGTTGAGATCTTTAATAGCATCAGGGTTTTTTTTGGGTTGGGGGGGGGGTTGCCACTCAGCTACTTCTCCTTCAAATGTGTGAAAAGCCTCCCTGTATGGTATTGATGAAAGACCTATGACACTCCTAGTGTTTTTGAACTATAAGTACCATCATTCCTAGTTATTATGGTCTACAGGCAGAGAGGTTGAGAGTTATTGTCCAACTTCTGAAGGACTACATGCTTCCCACCTCTGCTATATAAAAACCTCTAGAGTAGTTTTCATATCTATATTTCCTTTGCTCATTTGCCTCCCTCCCTCCTTTCGTAGGCCCCAACACACCCAGCAATTACACTGCTAATAATTCATTATGATTTAATTGAACTATTTCAACACACACGTGCCTTTTTTTCACATGTCTTCTTCTGCCCAGGGCAGCTTCTCTTTTATTTTGAATCTACAATCACTGCCAGTTCTAAAAATAGAGAGAGATCTGCTTGGCCTGTCGCATTTCTGAGCCATGTGAACACCATGTTCTTTGGGGAGAAAATACACTGGTCACAACCCAGCTCAGAGTTCACTGTGATAGAATCAAGGCCAATAGATAAATGTGTCTAAATATGTGTTGCTTTGTAAACCCTTCCCTTAAACATAAACACCCAGTATTTTGATACTGGATGTAGCTCTAAGTATATACACTTTGTGTTTAATTGCAAAACACAAAGTGTATATGAAGAAAATAATAAAAGTCATTTTCATATTTTGGACCTATTACATTTCCATTTAAAGTTAGGGTTAATTTTTTTACTGGGTCCTAATATTTTCAGTTGATAAAAATTCACAGAAAATAGCTATTACTCTAGAATATGCTGCCTCAGAGTGTAGTGGAGCCTACTTTTTTGGAAGATTTTAAGGAGACGCTGGACGGCTATCTGTCAGGAGTGCTTTGATTGTGTGTTTCTGCTTGGCAGGAGGTTAGGTTGAGTGGCCCTTGGGGTTTCTTCCATGTCTATCATTCTATGAATAAATAAATAAATAAATAAATAATGGCTAAAAAGACAAAAACGATTGCAAGTATCACCGAAGAAAATACTGACAACCATGTTCTTATACCTACTACACCCCCAATACATTTCCAAGAGCCAAGATGAATACTGAAACTTCTGGGTAACTTCAGGCTAGCCATGTTCACATTTAGTTTCTATTTCTTCCATTTTGGTGGCTTTTTGATGTGTTGAACTATCATTCCTATCATCTTCATTCAGGATATTAAATCAGGAAAACTGACTTAACTCAATCCCACTCACAACTCAAATGGGAAAAGTCTATGTATGCTGTTCTGGACTCCTAGGAGGAAGGGTGGTGTATGAATGAATAGTATTAAATTGATACCAAGAAAATGTATTCCATCATCAGGAAATAAACACTAATAATTTCAATTATTTCCACATGACAGAGGCTTTCAAGTGTGCTTAATGCCGAACGTCTCGTGCTTGGGTATGTTTTAACAGTGGAGAGGCACTAAATTATATGAAGTAATTAGCAATTAGTTGTGCATCCAGGAAATAAATGCCTCTTTCACATCATGCCCACACAGTATACACTATTATGTTATGTAACCGATGCCAGCACTAACCAAAATCACATTTGACACTTGATTTGAGTTCTCACACCCGACTACATTAATAAGGGAGTTCACCTGTATGTAGGAAGTTGTTGCATAACTGGAATAGAAATTAATATTTGTATGTGCTTGGGCATATGAATAGTTTGGGTGTATGAACAGCAATCCATAAGCATATGGAAGAAGCATTTGTATGCTCGAGTAGCCTTTACTCAGTTTACATAGGTACCATGAGCTTTTGAATTCAAATGGTTCACACTGTAAAGACTCACTCTAAGATGTCCCACTTCCAAACAAGGACCATCAGATCTACAAGCTGCATGGGATGGTTATGTGTGACATTTCTGCTATTGATGTTTTTTCATGTGACCCTTTCTGTTTTTGGTTTTCATGCTAGTTATCTCATTATATAACTTCAGGCTGACTCCGACTTATGATTTCCGTGGCTTACGCGAACTCAGGCTTGACAGAACATAATATTGTAACAAATGTGAATGTTGTTTGAAATTACAGATTAAAAATATTTAGTTTACACAAAAGATGGAAACAGCCTCCTATCCCTTTTTACAGCTTCTGCTTCAACTGATGAGATTTCTTTCATTGGGGAATATTGGGTTTTAGTTTTAGTTCTTGCCAGGCATGGACTGCAGCCCGGTGTCGGATCTCTTTCTCCACATGTTGGATCTCATTATCCACGTACTGGGTCTCGCTATTCGTGGTTCAGATCTCATTATCCGCAAACTGCCATAAATAGCTCAATATTTATTATTATTTATTTATTTGCAATATTTATACTATATACCACCCTTCTGAACCTCGAAGGGACTCATAAGGAATATAATTACTTCACTTTTGGAAATAATAGGTACTTCCAAGTTAATGCCATTATTGATACCCTCTCACAGCACTGCAGTATGCAAACATCATGCTTTATCGAGAGCCATGTGTCTCAGCACATGCACCTAAAAACTCCTTCTCTGCCTATGATTTATTGATTGCATATTTAGCCATATAGAAAGCTATTGCTTGAAAAGTTTAACAACTTCCTAACATCAAACTGAGCCATGACAATCCACACAACAAAGTCAAAGTTGGTAATACAGGGACAAGTCAAAGATGGTAATACAGCCACACAAACCCAGATGTTGACTTTGCCCTGCACATTTACTCTGGGAGCAATATTATAACCAATAGCATAACACAAGAGCATCAGATCTACATTAACTTACTCTACCTCCAATATTATATGTAACATCCTTTGCTAACAATGCCCCTGGAGACTCTACATTGGACAAACAGGACAGTGTTTACAATAGGATTAATGGAAACAAAACTGACAATAGAAATATTGTTAGCGTTGGTATAATACTCAAAAATCCGTTGCAGAACATCAACTTTCATGGACATATAGTGAGAGGTTTGTAGGCTGCAGTCCTTGAACAAGGAGGACTAGAAAGAGAAACAGCAGAATTGAATTATATTCACACATTCAAACCATTAGTAGAGGTATGAACAAAGTGAATGGCTTAACGGTACACAACATGGATTAATATAAAAGTCCTTGCTACTGAACATAAAATTGGCCTTCCATATCCACTGGGCTTTGGTTCCAAGACTAATACCAAAAATCCACGGATGTTCAAGTGTGTGTGAATAGATCCAAAGATATTGTTTACCTTGACTTTCAAAAGGCTTTTGACAAAGTCCCTCACCAAAGACTCCTAAATAAGCTCTTCAGCCATGGAATCAGGGGACAGGTCTTGTCCTGGATTGGAACCTGGCTAAACTGTAGGAAACAAAGGGTGGTAATAAACGGACATTTCTCTGGGTGGAAAGAGGTGAGAAGTGGCGTACCCCAAGGTTCAGTTTTGGGTCCGTTACTTTTTAATTTATTCATTAATGATCTGGATGTAGGAGTGAATTCTGAGGTAGCAAAGTTTGCAGACGACACTAAATTGTTCAGGGTAGTTAAAAATGAAACTGATTGTAAAGAGCTCCAGAAAGATCTCTCGAAATTGAGTGAATGGGCAACAAACTACACCTACCAATTGATGGGGTCAAAGCTTTCTGAGACAAACCAGGAAAGGGATCTTGGGGTTTTGGTGGACAGCTCAATGAAGATGTCAACCCAGTGCACAGCAGCAGTGAAAAAAGCAAATTCTATGCTAGGCATGATCAGAAAGGGACTCGAAAATAGGTCAGCAAATGTTGTATTACCTCTCTACAAATCGATGGTAAGGCCACATTTGGAGTACTGTGTACAATTCTGGTCTCCGCACCTTAAGAAGGATATAACGGAACTGGAAAAGGTACAGAAAAGGTCAACAAGAATGATCCAAGGGATGGAGCGGCTCCCTTATGAAACCAGGTTGCAACGCCTTTGTCTTTTCAGCCTTGAAAGACGGCGTTTAAGAGGTGACTTGATCGAAGTGTATAAAATCATGCATGGGATAGAAAAGGTGAATAAAGAAAAATTATTTTCTTTGTCACAAAACACTAGGACTAGAGGGCACTCCCTGAAGCTCCAAGGTAGGAAAATTAGGACTAATTAAGGGAAATATTTCTTCACCCAGAGGGTCATTGGGTTATGGAATTTACTTCCAGAAGAGGTTGTGACAGCTGTCAGCCTGAACAACTTCAAGGCAGGATTAGACAGATTCATGGATACCAAGTGTATCGCTAGTTACTGAAAAGGACATCCAAGTGCCACCTCGGAGTTGGTTGAGGTAGGCAGGATTTCCCTGGGTACTGGTTGTGGGGGGTCGGGAGCAGGTCAGGGTTTTGCCCTCCCTTCTGCTCGAGATCCCCGTGTACAACTGGTGGGCCACTGTGTGATACAGAATGCTGGACTAGATGGGCTGACGTCCGATTCAGCATGGCTCTTCTTATGTTCTTATGTTCTTAGCATGATGATCTCTGAAATTGTAGAAGGCCACAGCAGGGCAGTACTCAACAAAAACCAGATTAGATTTTCCGTTTCCCCCCCCAAATAGTTTCAAGCTTTGGTTGGTTGAATCCATGGATGCAGAATCTGTAGATACATAGAGCTGACTATTCTCAGAGAGTTTTGAATATAAGGAAATTGACTTTTGGTATGCAGATTTATTGCTTTCATGCGTCAAGGCTAAGCGATCACTGTAAAGATCTGAATCACCTTATGTAGCCTTTTGAAACATGAGACATGAACAGCATTTACATTCTCTTCCACAACAGTGTAACTGTGTTTTACAGCCTCAATATCGCCATTCAAAAAAAGTGGATTTATATCCGTGAGAGTTCATAGCAAAATAAGTGCCAGTTGGCCTTCAAAGTGCTGCTGCATTGCTTTCCCCCTCCCTCTTTCTTTGTTGCAAGAGACGAACGTGGCTTTTTTGAAAACTATTATTTCTGTGTTATTTCTGTCCCTTTTTTTATGAAACAGAATGCCAAGGAGCACATCAACTGTATTAACTGAAGGATATTTCACCCAAAAAGTGCTGTATTGGCCTGGAGTTCCTCGTTGAGCTGCTGAACCACTGAGCTGCTGAACTTGCTGACCGAAAGGTCGTAGGTTTGAATCTGGGGAGCAGGGTGAGCTCCTGCTGTTAGCCCCAGCTTTTGCCAACTTGGCAGTTCAAAAACTTGCAAATGTGACGAGATCAATAGGTACTACTTCAGCAGGAAAGTAATGGCAGTCAATGCAGTCATGTCGGCCACATGACCTTGGAGATGTCTGCGGACAACGTCGGCTCTTAGAAATGGGATTTTATTTAAATGGAGATGAGCACTAATCAATAAAATACATAACATTCGGACACAAGTAGACTTAATGTCAAGAGGAAACCTTTACTTTTATCTATTGGCCTTAAAATAATAATAATAATAATCTTTATAACCCGCGCCACCAGCTTCCAAAGGGGACTCAGAGTGGCTAACATGAGGCCAAGCCCAAAATAATACAACAAGAGTAAACACAGAATATAAAAACTACAACAAATAAATATGAAATAACAAATAAAATAAAGAATATAAATTAATAAAATCGAACACAAAGGGCGGACCAAATGTATAAGGTAAAATGTTAAAAGGTTAAAACCCTGGGCAAGATAGGGATAAAGGTGCATTTATAAGAAAGGAGCCCAAAGGGAGGAGTAGTGGGATTTGGCCTTTATAGGGGATAGGAGAGAGGGAAAGTGCTTTATTTTGAGGGCAACTGTAGATGGAAACCCAGATGGGTTAAGTGGTCACTCTCCAAAGGCACATAGGAAGAGCCAAGTTTTTAAATCTTTCTTGAAAGCAGCTAGGGTAGTGGCTTGCCCAATCTCCCTTGGTAAGAAATTCAAAAAGTAGGGGGCCACAGTGGAGAAGGCCCTCTCCCTCGTTCCCACAAGTCCAGCCTGTGATATGGGAAGGGGCGAGAGAAAGTTCTCCTCGGAGGATCGAAGAGGTTGTGCAGGTTTGTGGTAGGAGATGAGGTCAGAAAGGTAAAAGGGAATCCTGTGATTACTTTGTTAAGCTAATGGTTTCTGCATTGCCTTAGAAATTCAGACGAGGTCTGCAATTACAGGGATGCATACAGTTATAGTGTCACGCTGCAAATCCTTGGGGTCGAGTTACTGCTGCATTAATAAAGGAGTTCATCCTAAACTGATGTTGTATTTGTGAGTTTTCCTTTTCCACTCATTCCTACTCTTAAGATTGCCATAAGTGAAAAAGGACTTAACGGCATTATGGGATGCAAATTCTACTTTTTTGTTGTTTATTTGTTCGGTCCCTTCCAACTCTTTGTGACCTCATGGACCAGCCCACGCCAGAGCTCCCTGTTGGCCATCGCCACATCCAGTTCCTTCAAGCTCAAGCCAGTCACTTCAAGGATAACATGTTGCTCTTCATCAGCCCCAATAATAATAATAATAATAATAATAACAACAACTTTATTTTTATACCCTGCCTACATCTCCCCAAAGGGACTTGGGGCGACTTACAGAGGAACGAGCCCAAAGAACATAATTTAAAACGTAGCACAATTCAAAAACAATACATCAAGATAAAAAACATATCACAATAACAGAGCATAACATCATAAAAACAGTATCATGGCTGAACAGTAATAGATGCGGAGTTTGGAGGGCTTCGTTTGTGCAATAGTTCCTAGATCAGTGGTTCTCAACCTTCCTAATGCGGTGACCCCTTAATACAGTTCCTCATGTTGTGGTGACCCCCAACCATAAAATTATTTTCATTGCTACTTCATAACTAAATTTTGCCACTGTTATGAATAGTAATGTAAATATCTGATATGCCAGATGTATTTTCACTCACTGGACCAAATTTGGCACAAATACCCGATGTGCTCACATTTGAATATTTGGGGGGGGGGGGGTGATTATGTTCTTTGGGACTTGTCGTTGCTGGGATTTATAGTTCACCTACAATCAAAGAGCATTCCGAACTTCACCAATGATGGAATTGAACCAAATTTGGCACACAGAACTCCCATGACCAATAGAAAATGCTGGAAGGGTTTGGCAGGCATTGACCTTGAGTTTTGGAGTTGTAGTTCTCCTAAATCCTGAGAGCACTGTGAACTCAAACAATGATGGATGTAGACCAAACTTGCCAATATGCCCAAATATGAACACTGGTACAGTTTGGAAAAAGAGACTTGATATTTGGGAGTTGTAGTTGCTGGGATTTATAGTTCACCTACAATCAAAGAGCATTCTGAACCCCACCAATGATAAAATTGGGCCACATTTCTCACACAGAACCCCCATAAACAGAAAATACTCTTTTCTGGTGGTCTTTGGCGACCCCTCTGACATCCCCTCGCAACCCCTCCAGGGGTCCCGACCCCCAGGTTGAGAAACACTGTCCTAGATAGAGCTAAGGGAAAGTGCAAATTTCAATAATTCCCTTTTCCTTCCATTTTCCCCAACATCATTATCTTCTCCAAGCTGTCCTGTCATCTCATGATGTGGCCAAAGTACTTCATCTTTGCCTCTAATATCCTGCATGGCATAGTTTCTTCCTCTGGCAAGGTCCCATGTGGGCTGATCAAACGTGAACTACATGTGGTTTATTTTACATTATGCCACAATCTACACTGTAGAATCGATGCAGTTTAACTGCTATGGCTGTAAAGGTAAACGGGACATTAAGTCTCGTCGTATCTGACTCTGGTGCTCATATGCATTTCTAAGCCAAAGAGCCGGCATTGCCTGTAGTCACCTCCAAGGTCATGTGGCCAGCATGACTCCATGGAACACCAGAGCAGTACCTATGTGATTGTTTTCTAACTGCTAGGTTGGCAGAAGCTGGGGTTAACAATGGGGAGGTCACACCGCTCACCGGATTCAAACCTGCGACTTTTTGGTCAGCAAGTTCAGCAGCTCAGCACTTGAACCCACTGTGCTACCAGGGGCTATAGCTCTATACTATGGTTTTATAAAGTCCTTAGAGAGTGCTCCAAACTACAATTCCCATGATTCTGTAGGAAAACTTAGAACTGGGCAAACTTGGCCCTCCCAAGTGTTTTGGACTTCAATTCCCACAATTCCTAACAGCCAGTACAGATGCTAAAGTCCATGTTCAACTTCTGTATGTGTATGCCCAGCGTGGGTGTTTTGCCTTTGCCTTTCTTTGAGGCTGAGAGAGTGTGACTGCCTATTAAGCTCCCACTAAGAGTTTCCAGGGGGATTCGAACCCCCGCCTGCCTGCCTCCTCCAGGGCGTCCCAGTCCGACGCTCTAACCACTGCGCCACGCTGGTTCTCATTGCCATTGGGACAAACACAAAAGCCCCTGCCCGTAAATTACAACCGGGATTCTCTCTCTCCCTATTGGCTGCCGCGCGCCGCTGCGGCTATCTATCCGCTTCGTTCTATTTCTGGAACCTTCCACGCGCTGGAGAGAGAGAGAGAGAGAAAGAGAGAGGGAGGGAGCGCGCGCGACTCCGGTCCGCATAACAAACAGGGCGAGGGAGGGAGGGAGAGAGAGAAGGAATCTAGGCAAAGGAACGTGCCTCCACTTCCATATATGGTCCGTTCCGGAAGCGCCTACGTCACGCCGTCAGCTCGCAGCGTCTCTGCGGGCTGCTGCTGCACGTCACGGCGAGGTGACGTACCTCGCCTGAGAAGCGCCCTAGAAACCAAACAGTAAACAAGGGGGAGGCGCGCGCTCTCCTGAAACAAGGCCGCGGTTCTGGAGCGAGGTCAAGCCAAGGGCCTGGGATGCCTTTGTGGCGCTTGTGTTGTTCTTTTCTGGGAAATGAATAGAAGGGGGTTTTCTGGAATGGGCTTCCTGGGATTCTCTTGGTTTGTTGCGCCTCAATCAAAGGCGAGGGAGAATTCCTGTCGGTTTTGGCCTCATAGAAACCCATTCCCTGCGGTGGGATTCTGTTTGTATGGTAATAGCAGCTTCTCAGCTTGAGATCTGAACAAAGCAGGGTGGAGGGAAATCCCTTAGTCTCTTTTCCACCAGCCCAAGAACAAGGAAAAGCACAGGCCTGAAACCACTTTCCTCATTTCACTGTCCCTGCATTGCTTCCATCTACACCAGCGGTTCTCAGTCTTCCTAATGCCATGACCCCTTAATACAGTTCCTCATGTTGTGGTGACCCCCAATCATAAAATTATTTTATTTCATGACAGTAGTAAAATTACAATTGTGAAGTAGAATTGTAATGTAATCTATTATATAAATGGGTTCACGTCATGTGATGTATACCTCAAACAAAGAAACCTTACAACGCAGAGACACAATACTTGCCAACAGAAATAGGCCTCAAGCAAGGTACGTTTGTAGCAAAGAAACTTTCCCCCCCAAAACCTAAAAGGCCCCCAAAACAACGAATAAAAATAAAACTACATTTACCAGCATCCAAAGACTCACCCAGCCTCTACATTCTGAACAACATGATTGGCTGCCAATAAGGGCGGATTTGCATAACTGCTGCACTGGCCAGCCAACATGAAAATTCCGATCCATAAAAAACTGCCAAAACAGAATAAGGAAAAGGCCTGAGCCAATCCCCAACACAAACACCCAAATCACTTGCAACCGAAAATTTACACCCCAAAAAATCACAGACCACGCCCAAAATTGACAGTAAGGCTTCATTAACTAGATTTCCCTAACTAGCCCTCACTTACTGGGAAGCTGTTTACGCTCTGAATTGACAGTAAGACTTCATTAACTTGATTCTCCCGACTAGGCCTCAGCTCATTGGACATTGTGTATGGCCTGAATTGACAGTAAGGCTTCATTAACTTGCTGTTCCTAACTAGGCCTCAGCTCATGGGACATTGTGTATGGCCTGAATTTACAGTAACCTACCTTGGCACACAGAGCCCCGACCATGCATGATGGGACTTGAAGTACCACCATGGAAAATGGGATTTGTAGTACTTCAAAACCCATCATTCCCCACAGACCACTGTGGCCCAGAACCAAGACCAATAAAGACCCAACTTGGCACACCATGCCCCCCATGCCCCACACTCCATCCAACTGCAGTTTAGAGGAGGGCACACCGTGGATGATTGGACTTTCTCGCATCTCCTAAAAAGGGCACAGCAACGCGTGCCGGGTACAGCTAGTTTGATATAAGAAATAAGGGACATTTACGGGATTTTTCACAAAAATAAGGGACACGTCATTAAAAACTTGAAACTCAAACATTAGGTAGAAATAATTTTATTAACAGAATAAGATAATGATTGAAACTCACAAAAGAAACTGACTTACACCCTCTTAACAGTACATGGTATGTTTCTGCATGCCTTGTCATGCAGAAAAAACATTATCAGAACTACCCAATTTTCTCCATCTGTATTTAGTACTTGGCTTTGCTGACTTTAAAAGTGCACTGTCTAAACATTAAAATAAAATAAATTTTATAAGACAGTACATCTTCATGATTATTATGTCAATAGTTAATGGTATAGTATAGTATGGGATACACAGCATTGTATAGTATTGGGATGCACAGCTAGACCTATTTTAAGAGTAACTCTCAAGCAACCAGAAACTATCTTTATCCAACATGATCCAACATTCCCCTTGGGTAATGGTTAATTGGTCTACTGTACTTTGAAAAAGTCCTGTATCGCCTCTTCCTTCCAACGGGGATGCAGGCTGCCCTGAGAGTTGGAATCCCCGGGCAGGCATTGCCGTGGAAACCACAGCGTGCACCTTCCTCTGGTCAACCTCACCCAGTCCTGTCCTGCTAGTCAAAAATAAGGGACAGGGCCTGAAAATAAGGGACACAAATTTTATGGCCAAGATAAGGGACGTCCCTTAGAATAAGGGACATATGGGAACCCTATGGTGACCCGCAATCATAAAATTATTTTTGTTTCATAACAGTAGTAAAATTACAATTGTGAAGTAGAATCGTAATGTAATATCTGATATAGCCTACAGCAGTGTTTCCCAACCAGTGTGCCGGGGCACACTAGTGTGCCGTGAGCGATCATCAGGTGTGCCGTGGGAAATTGGAGCCTCTAGGAAGGGGGGGGGGAGAGTCTAGTGTGTTGAAGTATAAAAACCCTAAGAAACCTACCTCAATAAAGGCACAAAATTACAAACACACACCCCTCCCCACCCGTTGTCTACTTAGTCTCTCCCTCTCCATGCATTGGGAAGGCCTGTCTCCCTTTCCCCAAGTAGAGACCTCCTCTTGCCTCCTGGGGGTTCTGTGTGGGAAGTTTGGCCCAGTTCTATCATTGGTGGGGTTCAAAATGCTCTTTGATTGTAGGGGAACTATAAATCCCAGCAACTACAACTCCCAAATGTCAAGGTCTATTTCCCCAAACTCCATCTGTGTTCACATTTGGGCATATTGAGTATTCATGCCAAGTTTGGTCCTGATCCAACATTGTTTGAGTCCACAGTGCTCTCTGGATATAGGTGAACTACAACTCCAAAACTCAAGGTCAATGCCCACCAAATCCTTATAGCATTTTCTCTTGGTTATGGGAGTTCTGTGTGCGAAGTTTGTGCCTTTCTGCCATTCCTGCCAGGATATCTATGTTGTGTATAAATACATTTAAAAACATATTAACTATATGTATCACTGTGTTAGAGTGTCATTTTGTGTCATTTTGGTTGGTGGTGTGCCCCAGGATTTTGCAAATGTAAAACGTGTGCCGCATCTCAAAAAAGGTTGGGAAACACTGGACTACAGGATGTATTTTCATTCACCGGACCAAGTTGGGTACAAATACCTGGTACACCCAAATTTGAATACTGGTGGGGTTGGGGGGGGGGATTGATTTTTGTTATTTGGGAGTTGTAGTTGCAGGGATTTATAGTTCACCTACAATCAAAGAGCATTCTGAACTCCACCAATGATGGAATTGAACCAGTCTTGGCACACAGCACTCCCATGACCAACAAAAAATACTGGAAGGGTTTGGTGGGAATTGACCTTGAGTTTTGGAGTTGTAGTTCACCTACATCCAGAGATTCAGTGATGGATCTGGACAAACCTGGCACGAATACTCAATCTGCCCAAATGTAAACACTAGTGGAGTTTGGGGAAAATAGACCTTGACATTTGGGGGTTGAAGTTGTTGGGATTTACAGTTTACCTATAATCAAAGAGCATTCTGAACCTCAGAAATGATAGAACTGGGCCAAACTTCCCACACAGACCCGACACCCCCCCTCCCATGACCAACAGAAAATACTGTGTTTTATGATGGTCTTTGGCGACCCCTTTGGCACCCCCTCGCGACCCCTCTAGGGGTCCCGACCCCCAGGTTGAGAAACGCTGATCTACACTAAGCTTTGGCAACCTTGGGCCCTCCAGGTGTTTTGGACTTCAACTCTCGCCATTCCTAACAACCTCGGGCCCCTTCCTTCCCCCCCCCTCTCTCAGGGTTTGGTCAAGCACAATAGGTCTATTTCACCTGAACTGGTTTTTAAAACATGCCCTCCTTCCAAAAGAGGTAATAATTGGATATCTATCATCTTGGCTTTTCTTCGCGAACGAAGATTCAGGAAGAACCCATCCCACGCTTTCTACAAACGTATTGATGGCTAAAGTTGGATGTGTCCTTCGAGCCTGTGCAATGGATTTTTCTGGTGGAGGGCAGCGTGCACAGAACTGGCCTTGTCTGCTGGGGCCTAGCAAGCTTGGACGGTGGCAGCGAGGTCCTCAGGTCATAGGTTTGATTAGAGTTTCCTTCTCTTAGATCAGGCCTGGGCAAGCTTCGGCCCTCAGGTGTTGTGGACTTCAACTCCCACAATTCCTAACAGCCGGTAGGCTGTTAGGAATTGTGGGAGTTGAAGTCCACAACACCTGGAGGGCTGAAGCTTGCCCAGGCCTGTCTTAGATGGTTGACCTTACAGGGTTAGACGAGCACCATCTGCCCGGGTTTGAAATCAGAGTTTTCCTCCTCTTAGGATGTTTGCCAAAAGGCTAGAGAGCCCATCCTGCCCATTGACGCTCTTTGACAGACCCTTCGTTTGTGACCTGTCTGGCATGGGAGGCCCTGCCAGTGACTATTATGCCACCGCCAGCTTAGCTCACAACTTCATTAGGGTACACAAGCCTCTCCCCCATGAGAAAGGGGCACCAATGGAGAGGAATATCTATCATACAGCATGTGTATTGGGAGTGTGGAGCAATAGAGCTATAGAAAGGCTTCTAATTATTACTAACTGCACCAAAACACATTTTAGACCAGGCATGGGCTTGAGCGGGCCCTCCTGAGGAAAAGTATGGGGCCACTTTGGTCATTTAATTCTCCCTCCACTGCTGCCTCTTAGGGCCCTTCCACACAGCCATGTAACCCAGAATATCAAGGCAAATAATTCACAATTTCCCCTGAGGGGGGAAAGGAAGGGGCCTGAGGCTGTGAAGAATGGTGGGAGTTGAAGTCCAAAACACCTGGAGGGCCCATGATTGCCTAGGCCTGAGCTACACTACAATTAATGCACTTTGACACAATTTGTAACTGCCATGGCTCAAGGATATTGAATTCTGGTGGTTGTAGTTTTACAGGGTCTTTTGTTGTGAGCCCCACTGTATCTCAGTCTAGAGATAAAAGCAAGATACAAATAAATATTACAATAACTTATTATTTAGTCATTTCTGACAGAAATCAAACTACAACTATCAGGGGGCCATCGCAGGGAAAAGTGGTGCCCAATTGCATTCATCCTGCAGTGCAGATGTTCCCAAGGAAAAGCATGGGGCCACTTTGGTCATTTAATGATCCCGCCACTGCTGTCTCTTAGGGCCGTTCCACACAGCCATGTAACCCAGAATATCAAGGCAGATAATTCTACATTGAACTGGGTTATCTGAGGCCACTTCCACACAGCTGATTAAAGTCCCACATTTTCTGCTTTGAAGTGGAATATGTGGCAGTGTGGATTCGGATAACCCAGTTCAAAACAGATACTGTGGGATTTTCTGCCTTGATATTCGGGGATTTATAGCTGTGCGGAAGGTGTGGCAGTGTGGTCTCAGGGCCCTTTCACACAACCCTATATCCCAGAATATCAGTTTTGAATTGTGAGACCACACTGCCATATAATCCAGTTTAAAGTATATAATGTGTGCTTTTACAGAACTGTGTGGAAGGGGCCTTAGAACTAAACTATGTAGGAAGGAAATGATTAATTCAGAAATCTTGCTTGCATTTCATTCACAATTTCCTGCAAAACAGAATTATTTTCTGTTACTAGGATGGACCACAAGATTAGTTAGAAACAAAACACATAAAGTACTCTCTTAAAAGCCTATACTTGGCATCTTAGCTAGTTGAGAGACAATGAGGCCTCCTAACAACGGTGTACAGGTCCCAGCAGAGAGGATCACATCTGCTACCACCATCAACAACGTGCTAGCTAGACACTCTACATATCATGATAGAATATGCCTCTACTAAAACAGCTGAAACCGAGGCATAGAATTTTTGAAGGGTCGCTGTTCTTAGGCTTCTTGACTGGTTGCCAAGAGAGATTATGGGCAAACTTTGGCCCTCCAGGTGTTTTGGACTTCAACTCTCATAATTCCTAACAGTTGGTAGGTTGTTAGGAATTGTGGGGGTTAAAGTCCAAAACACCTGGAGGGCCAAAGTTTGCCCATGCCTGGTGATGCCTTCTTTGCCACTCTTTCATGTATACGTATATCTATGTTTTGGTAGATGTCCAATCCTTTTTATTATTAATTAAGTTTATTTTTAATACTCATACTTCAACTGTTTGCTTTGAATTGTTTTTCAGTTTTTTTGTACATAATTATTGAAATTGTCTTGGGAACATTTGTGTTAAAGGGTAGTATAGAAACATGGTGAACAAATTAAATCATTGTAACAAGGGAATCACTTTGAAAAGCTTTTCATTTAATTACTTAATCTTTGTCAGGAATGGACAAGCTTCAGGCTTGTGGGATTAAATGCCTAATAGAGGGGATCTGGGCACAAGTCTAAAATTAAGAAACAGAAGACAATACTTGTGAACACATCCATATTCCACTGCAATATTTTGTTTCCAGCATCAGAACTGTGTTCACAGTCCTTCTGTACTATATTTTCCTCACATTTCTTCATTTCAGAAATCCTCTTCTTCCTTGACAAGAAATGGCTTATGATCTTCTTTAAATCACTAAGAAATATATCAATAGGTAACAATCTCCTGTATCTCTGTCCATAATCTAGAACATTCTTAGGTTTTAAGGTTTTAAGGAAAATCTTTTAAATGGAAAAATAGCAAAAAAAATATAAGAACAACTTAAACGGGGTGGCAAAATTTCAGTAATCTTTAACATATATAATTGTATTTCATCCTACCACTAACCAAATATTTTATGAACTTAAATTGCACAGAAAAGACTAAAATACTTTAATTATGCATTCAACACATATATATGGGATCTTAATTATTTTCTTTTGTGACAAACTACTGACTATCAAAATATTTATTAAATATTGCAGTCCAAGATCTAGCAACATCCTATCTTGGACATTTGGGGGATACAATAATATGGTATTTTCCTCATTTAAGAAAACCTACTTGAGATAATATTCCATGACATAAAGAATACAAAAGATCTGTTTGATTTTTTGTAAATTGACACATTCCTCAGCTATATGAAATATTCCTAAATTTGCTTTAAAAGAACCATTTCTATAAGTTGTATATTTAACCATTTTACTTGGACATTTGTGTCTAGCATCTTCAGAACATTCTGCAGGAACGAGCAGTGTAAGGCATAGACATGTTTTGATATTGACAACACATTTTTTTGTTTAATCTAAGTTTACAGAGATAAGACTATTTTGAATGGGATGAAAGATGTGCTTGTAGACTCCAAGGCAGATTTATCTCACTTATGTTTCATTTGTAGATCTTCATCAAAACTATTTTTGGATCTCCTCCCTTCAACAATTATCTGGATGGTCTCACATTAAGAGCTGATTCCCTTCCCCCAAGGAATTAAGGAAAACAAATTTATTTGTTTGTTTGTTTGTTTGACTTTTACGCCGCCAACTCCCCGGCTTACAAAGCCAAAAGGCAACACAGAGAATTAATTGTCAATATAACAAACAAAGAACAATACAGAGAAACAAATGGCTCTAGGAGTGAAGAAGGGCCGGGTACAAATGTATCTTAGAATCCAAAACCATGTATGTTGTAGGAAGAGGAAGATATTAAATAAGCACATTGATTTATAATTATTATATCATAATACTTTCTGAGAGCAATACTATACTTCTCCAGTGTTGATCAATACAGTACATACTACAGGAAAGGAGATTCCACCTGAACATTAGGAAGAACTTCCTGACTGAGAGAGCTGTTCAGCAGTGGAACTCTCTACCCCCGAGTGTGGTTAGAGGCTTTTAAGTAGAGGCTGGATGGCTATCTGTCTGAGGTACTTGGAATGCGATTTTCCTGCTTCTTGGCAGGACCCATGAGGCCTCTTCCAATTCTATGATTCTATATATACTAAAAACAGAACAGAGCTAAAACCTGATTCTGGGTAGTGAAAGATAATATTAGACATTCGAAAGCAAACTTCTTGGCCTGCATTTTTTTTAATGTAATGGCTAGTGGTCTCCCTCAAAAGAATTACAATAGCATATGTCTCTCTCTCCCTCCCCCCCTCCCCTATAGTGTTGAATGCAGGACTAATATTTTTTTCAGTGCAATTTAAGATCATGAATTATGAAAAACTTATGAAAATTCAATGTTGAAATAGATTTAAATATGAGTGAAGCATAAAATAAAGTGAAAATACAATAAATGTTTGCTTTTTACAACATTACAGTTTGTGGATATTACTTTGCTCTGTAATATCAATCTTGTAGCAAATTATTAGAAGAATAAATACATTTCTCATCCGCTCTCCAAACAGTAGGAGAGAATTGTAACACTAAGGGAGAAGCAGTTTAACACTTAAGTATTTGCAGTTGTATATAGAAATCGGTAGCACTGATTATTTCCTAAGATTATTATTTCTGATCTTTAGTCAGTTAACAGTTCTGTAGTAGTGATACCAACACTGAGGAAAATAGTGGTACTGATTTCTAAATGTAACTGAAAATATAATACATTCTGTCATGCACATTTATTATTTTAATTTCATCAGTGCTTTTTTTCAGAGGATTTATACAAAGACTTGTGCTTTGCCATTTTTCTTACTCCTGTGTGTACTTCCATATACTCAACGTTTAAATAAATTACACAGAGAATCAGATGGCATATTATTCACCAAGAATTAAACACATAACTCTCAATTTCAGTTTAGATCTTCAGAGTCTCTGTTTTGTGGCTATAATGTGATGATATGTGTTGTCTTTGAAATCACAGAACATCTATATGTCTGTTTATTTAAACTACTAAATACAGTTTATTCTGAGTGTAAGATAGCTTCCTACCTCTGAAGAAATAATGGCATTTTTCCTTATTCTCCTAAGAATATGTGAATGAAAATAACTTGGAGAGCTCAAACTGTGGCTACACATCAAAATGCTTTAAAGGGAGAAGATTATATTTACTTCTACCTGAATTTTAGCTAAAGAAGTAATATGGGTTTCTAGATAAAACTGTTCTGATAGGTAACAATTCCTCGAACAGTTAAAAAGAAACCTACTGTTAAAAATCTGCTGCTGCAGCAAGATCTTTTTTTAAAAAAATCTTAACTACATGCCTAGCTCTCATTTGTGTGCACAGATAACTCATTCTCAATACTAATTAGATGTTTAGGGGGGAAAGAGGGGAAGATGATAGCTAGCTTTATTGAAAGAATGGTGGTGCTAATGAAGGCTCAGAATAAAGGGTATTGACTCCTGTAGTAATGTAATTTTTTTCCCAAGATGAAAAGGATGTAGATATTATGGAGCCTTTGAATACATGTACTCTCATACAAAAAATAACAATCAGCTATCTTTCCTAACAACATTGATGTGGAGGAAACATTATTGAGGGTAAAATGTTCCCTGTCCTGAAAAATAAATGGTAAGAACTCTTTCATCAGGTAGTCAATGAAATATTGAAGTACCTAATATTTGCCTATCAAACTCAGCGTTTTCTTCTCTGACTGGCAACAGCTCTCTAAGGATTCATGAAGAGCACTTTCACATCACTTGGCACCTGATCCTTTCAAGTGGAGTGACAAGGGAATTAACCATAGCTCATTAGTAGAGCACATGCTGTGCGTGGACTAGGCATGTAGAGCATGTGCTCTACCACTGAACTGTCATCCTTCCCCAAGAGTAATATCAGTGATTGTCTTCAGTACAATATAGTTTCATTTAAGGTGTACAATATAATTCAGTACAATATAGTTTCATTTAAGGCTCACCTTCATCTTCAGTTTTATGTGATTTGTCAGCCATTCACGAGCAGAGCTATATGTTCATATTGTTGTCTGGTTCTGTATAACCACCCTAATCTTAATTTTCAACCGCCTGTACTAGAAGATATGTATTTATTTAAGTTCACCAGGATATTGCTTTGTGTTTGATGAAAACTATTTTCTTTGTGGAGTGATACATATTCTCTTCTGTGCAGCAGCAATAGCTTGTCGGCGCAAGATGCTGTCACAGTCTTAGAAAGTTTTAATATTTATTTTAGTTTGACCATTCTCATTTTAGCATCTAAATGTTTAATACTATTTTAACTATCTTATTTAATATTGGGTTTTAAACTTTGCTTTGACATTGTTTCTTGATACCCGGATGTGTGTGTACCCTGACATTTGTACATTTGTGTACATGTGTTTGTACATGTGTGTGTACCCTGATGTTTGTACATCCTGACGTTTGTACATATTTGACGCTGGTCATTGGCCGTAATAAATTTGAATGAATGATACATATCATAAGCCTCATCTTCACATGATTAGGATCCAGCTGTTTTATACTGACGAAACAACAGACAGGGCCCCTCCAGATCCCCGAACTCTTGAGTAATAATTGGAATTTTTCCCACATACAAATGCATACACTAGTAAAATGTCCAGTTACGACTTAGAAATATATTTATGAAATCCAAGACAAACAGAGCAAGCAATTTAGTTATAAATTATCATAAAATCTGACCAATATAACTCTGAGATATTGGCAGTCAAATTAAACCGTTTCTCTGTAGTTCAGTTGTGGAAACTCACTAGATGAGCTTGGTCAAGTTCCATTATCTCAGCCTCAGAGGAAAGCAAAGGCAAACTACCTCTGAAGAGCTGTTCAGCAGTGGAACACTGCCCCAGAGTGCAGTAGAGGCTCCTTCCTTGGAGGCTTTTAAACAGCAGCTGGATGGCCATCTATCAGGAGTGCTTTGTGATTTTCCTGCTTCTTGGCAGGAGGTTGGACTAGATGGCCCATGAGGTCTCTTCCAACTCCATGATTATATGAAATCTTGTTAAAAAACAGTGATGGGATTGCCTTGGGATAGTCATCAGAAATTACTTAAAGGCACACAACACACATATATTAATCTTGGTGTGGACACCTATATCTACTTGAGTAGCATAGCCATTTAACATAGTTGGATATTTAGGCTGCACCACCAATGATGATGGTATTAGTCTGTTTAATCAAGAAGCAATTCTTATCAAATCCAGCCCAGTCCTCATTGGATTTTGGGTTACTTGATTCAGTGTGCCACACATGAAAGGTTTGTAGCTGAGTAAAAGCAATATTTGTCACAGGTTTAAGTCTTATTGCTAAAATATACAAATTATTTTAAGTTCAGTAATTTTAGTCGGACCCAAAAAGACTTTCTTTCCTCTCTAATCCGTCCTATCATCCTCCCTCGGAGAGATAGGGTGGCATATAAATAAAGTCTTTCCCAAATGACAACATTCCATGGCTACTAAGCAACTGTATAGCCTTTGGTATAGGACCAAGTAACTGGTTTTAAGCTTTTTTTGTAAGAATTTTTATACTTCTGGAAATCTCCAAAGTTGCCATCTAGTCTTGATCATCCTTGTTTCTCAGAAGCTTTGGGTTATTTCTCCTTCTGCATTTGCTATCCAAATCTGCTATTAGAGATAATTTATTTAAGACAGTGGTTCTCAACCTATGGGTCCACAGATGTTTTGGCCTACAACTCCCAGAAATCCCAGCCAATTTACCAGCGGTTAGGAATTGTGGGAGCTGAAGGCCAAAACATCTGGGGACCCACTGGTTGAGAACCATTGATTTAAGACATTTAAACAGCATTACATGCTAGTATAGTGGCAAATTTTGGGTGGCATTGGAGCTATGTTTAAATTGATAGTGCTTATTGAGGGCCCTTCCATATAGGCCTTATATTCCAGGATCTGATCCCAGGTTTTCTGCACTAAACTGGATTATGTGAGTCCCCACAGCCAGATAATCTGGGATAAACAGAAAACCTGGTATCAGATCCTGGGATATAAGGCCTGTTTGGAAGGACCCTGAGTTTATTGCAGCTCTCTTGTCCAAGAAAGCCATCAGCTATTCAATTTAGGAAACACTATGGTGGAAAAACCTGCAAGATTTCCATCTTGAGTGAATAAACTTCTTTTTGATCTCTGTGTAGGAAGTAGGAGACGAGATGAAACGTATATGGCAGGGGAAAATGAAAGACTGCTTAGATGTAGGAAACAATGAAGCAAAAAGAACAAAGATACACTCAAGGAGAAGGAAACAAACAGGAAGTGTGATGTGACGAAAGAGCAATTATCTGAACAGAAAATATCACAAGGCTAAAGCAAGAATAATCTCTCTACTGTATCATGAGTTTGGTTAGTTGCCCTTGTATGTTGATAACGGAGCCTATCAGGGCCGTAGCCAGGATTTTCATTTGTGGGGGCTGAGTTTGGTTCAGGGGAGGGCTGAGTTTGGTTCGGGGGGGGGGGGGCAGACTGGGTGGAAGAGGGTCTACCCTAGCAAACCTTTTGTATTTTTATCCCAATAGCCCCATTTATGTGGGATATAATGAGCATGGTGATCAGATCATGACATGAATAAACATAACAGTTTAAATAATGTACCAGTAAGGCCTTCTCACGGACCACCCTGAGAATTTGGGAGCCCCAAGCCCCCCGGCTACATGCCTGGAGCCTATGTTCTAGACTGGAAGGGCTACTGAAGTTTGTATAAACCTGAACATGAGGCTGGCTCTCATAACATTTACTCAAAAGTAAGGCCTACTTAACAAAGTGGGATTTGCTTCCATGTCTTAATACAAAGGACTGGACTGTTAGAATGGTATAAACCCCTAAACTACTGCCTATTAAGCAATCATTATGTAGATCACAGAATAGGACTAATAATGATGCACCACATGGCAAAAGGTTCAATTTGAGATGTATTGCAGGATCCTTTACCATTATACCTGACCCCTTTGAGGTCCAAATCTGCTGTTTTTTTGCAATTGTGTCTTACTATACCCAACATCCAACATTTCCAGATTTTACTGTGAAGAGACCACATAGACTTTGTAGCATTCAACTTAAAATGCTTTTATTGACAGTGTCTTGAACAGTAAGCGAACAATGCTTAAATTTTATCCAAATTCACTATCCACATGTCAATACCTCCAGGTAGAAAAAAAACCAAAAAATAAATAAATATCCATAAATAAATTAAAAGCACAATAAACGTTTTCATGGAAAACTTATGTCAAAACCATTCGGACCACTTCAACAATGTATGATCAGTTAAAGTTACAATGAACATTGATATACAAGAACTATCGTACGTGGACAACATAGCTATTGATTGATCTACTAGAAAATAAAAATAGTCTCTCTTTTATTTTTTTATTATTCCCCGGCAGTTAAAGTCGGGTCATTGCTAAGTCATCAAAATCACGATATTGCCAGGAACACAGTAGTTATTGTTAAATCAGCTGCACTAGATAACAAGTTGTGAAGGATACCCAGCACCATATTAAAAAAAAATTCCAATCATTAAACCAACAGATTAATTAATTAGTTAATGCTAGTGAAGAGGAGAGGGGAGGGAGTCACATGGCCCTCACCGACATTGACCATTTAATGCAGTTTCAAAACGGTGTTGAAGAAAGTGGTTTTGCTGTTCAGAGACTTGCCACCCAAACTATCAATGGTGTGGAAGCCAAGCCTTACGAGGACTGGCTGTGGGTGCTGGACCTGTTTAGCTTGGAGCAGGCATGGGCAAACTTTGGCCCTCCAGGTGTTTGGGACTTCAACTCCCACAATTCCTAACAGCCGGTAGGCTGTTAGGAATTGTGGGAGTTGAAGTCCCAAACACCTGGAGGGCCGGAGTTTGCCCATGCCTGGCTTGAAGAAAGGAAGGCTGAGAGAAGGGGACATGATAGTCATGTTCAAATATTTGAAAGGTGGTCACATGATGAGCGGTGTGGCAGCAAGATATACTGCTTGGGAGTCGGGTGGAGCCTCCTTCTCTGGAGGACTCCAGTCAGAAGCTGGGTGTATTGTTGAAGACTGTCATGGCCGGAACCACTGGGTTCTAGAACATGACCATATAGCTCGAAAAACCTACAACAACCCAGCAGCTGGGTGGCCATCTGCCAGGAGTGCTTTGATTGGGTATTCCTGCCTAGCAAGGGGTGGGGACTGGATGGCCCTTGAGGTCTCTTCCAGTTCTAGGATCACATAGGAATGAGGCTCATGGGCTGGGTTCTAGAACATGACCATATAGCCCGGAAAACCTACAACAACCCAGCAGCTGGGTGGCCATCTGCCAGGAGTGTTTTGATTGGGTATTCCTGCCTAGCAAGGGGTTCGACTGGATGGCCCTTGAGGTCTCTTCCACTTCTAGGATCACATAGGAATGAGGCTCATGGGCTGGGTTCTAGAACATGACCATATAGCCTGGAAAACCTACAACAACCCAGCAGCTGGGTGGCCATCTGCCAGGAGTGCTTTGATTGGGTATTCTTGCCTAGCAAGGGGTTCGACTGGATGGCCCTTGAGGTCTCTTCCACTTCTAGGATCACATAGGAATGAGGTTCATGGGCTGGGTTCTAGAACATGACCATATAGCCCGGAAAACCTACAACAACCCAGCAGCTGGGTGGCCATCTGCCAGGAGTGCTTTGATTGGGTATTCCTGCCTAGCAAGGGGTTCGACTGGATGGCCCTTGAGGTCTCTTTCCAGTTCTAGGAGGACATAGGAATGAGGCTCAACTGGATGGCCCTTGAGGTCTCTTTCCAGTTCTGGGAGGACATAGGAATGAGGCTCAGGGGGCAAGGAGACAAACCACAGGGCATCCAGTGGGAAGCGAACTGCATTCAAGGGTCAGTGTGGATGGGGCCCAAGGGCGTCCTATTGCCTCGTGATGGAGCCAAAGCACAACAGCTTAAGCAGGCATCCTCAAACTGCGGCCCTGCAGCAGTTTGGGCTTCTAACACCCTTCAATTGTGGGAGTTGAAGGCCCAGAATTGAAGGGTGTTGGAGGCCCAAACAGCTGGAAGGCCACAGTTTGTGGACGCCTGGCCTAAAGCAACTAACCCGCCTTGGCTTTTCAGTGAGAGACTGACCAGGTCCTACTTTTCGCTCCGTGTTGAACATGCTTCCAAAATCAAAACCAAAAAAAAAAAACCCCAACAAGAGTTCTCATGGACGAGCGACGGAGGGGTCGAGGAAGGACGAGACGTGTCATAATAATCAGTATATTCCATGCGGTTTTTGCTACATCTCCGGAAGAAGTCGCCACGAGTCCCACTCCGGGCGGGCCCCTCGGGCGCACTCTCCAAAAGGGTCTCCCCTTCTCTCGCTCTCTCGCTCCTTGGCTTCCCGGGCCGCGGGTGGGAGTGGGAAGGAGGCTTGGACTAGAGGAGGAAGAGGAGAAGCGCCGGCGGGGACGGTCAATCTCCCTCTCTCTCTCTCTCTCTCTCTCGCGGGCGCTCACAAGGCCAGCAGGGTGGGCGAGCTGAGCGAGTCGGAGGACGAGTTGGGCTCGTTGCTGCTGCTGCCCTTGCGGTGGGCGGCGGCGCAGGTGGGGAAGGGCAAAGGCTCGGCCTCCGGGTAGGTGAAGATGAAGGAGGAGGTGTAGGAGGAGGAGGTGGCGGGGCAGGGCGTGCAGGCCACCACCGGCGTGCAGAGAGGCTCCAGCATCATCTCCGACGCTGCCGCGACCCCAGCCGGGTGGGCCCCGGGCCCCACAGGCTCCCAGTCCGCCGCGTAGAAGGAGGACGACGAGCCCGACAGGTCCACGTCCGGCACCGAGCGCGAGGAGGACGAGCGCGCGAGGAAGAAGTCGTCGAAAGGCTCCGACTTGAGCTCCAGCAAGTTGTGGCTGCTGCTGCTGTTGCTGCTCTCCTTGGCAGGCTCGGCCCGGGGGGCTTCCGGCAAAAGCGGCAACGCGAAGGCCTCTTCCTCGTCCTCTTCGTCATCCTCATCCTCTTCCATTTCCTGGGGCGAAGAGGCCACCGATTGGCCCCCTCCCCCGGCCAGCAGCTCCAGCGCGCATACGGGAAGCGGAGCCATCTCCTCCGGGAAGCGGAGCTCTTCGGGCACCTTGCAGGCCGGGCGGTGGGCGGCCAGGATGAACTCCAGCTTCTCCTTCTCCTTCAGCAGGTTGGCGATCTCGGTCTGGAGGGAGGCCTTTTCCTCCTCCAAGATGTCGGTCTCCTGCAGGCAGGGAAGAGGAAGGAGAGAGAGTCAGGCAATGGAAAGAGAGCACCTGAAGGACAGGGTATTGTCCAAGGCTTTCATGGCCGGAATCACTGGGGTGTTGTAGGTTTTTCGGGCTCTCCTGACGTTTCGCCTGCATCTGTCAGGCATAAGGGGGGCTAGTTCATAAATTCAGGGTGGTCCACAGGCCTTACTGGTACATTATTTAAACTGTTATGTGCATTTAAATCATGATCTGATCACCATGCTCATTATATCCCACATTAACATTCAATTTCATGTATACCCTCTTCCACCCAGTCTCAGCCCCCCCAACCAAACTCAGCCCCCGAATCAAATGAAGTAGTTCATAAATTCACACAATACATCATATATACATTAATATATACATCATATATACATTCTTTCATGTATATATGATGTATTGTGTGAATTTATGAACTACTTATTGCATTAACTCTAAAAGGTTTCATTATATAAATACCAAAGACAATTTATGATTTACATTGTCCACTAGTGTGTTTATAGTGTATTCTCTGCCACTAAGAGTGGGTATATCGCCTGCATCTATGGCATACATCCTCAGAGGTTGTGAGATCTGTTGGAAACTAGGAAAATGGGGTTTATATATCTGTGGGGCCCCGGTGGTGCAGTGGGTTAAACTGATGAGCTGCTAAACTTGATGACCTAAAGGTCACATGTTCAAATCCGGGGAGCGGCGTGAGCTTCCGCTGTCAGCCTTAGCTCCTGCCAACCTAGCAGTTTGAAAACATGCAAATGTGAGTAGATCAATAGGTACTGCTCTGGAGGGAAGGTAACAGCGCTCCATGCAGTCATACAGGGCACATGACCTTGGACATGTCTACGGACAGACATGACTGCACTTAATGTCAAACCTCACTACCTCTGAGGATGCTTGCCATAAATGCAGGCAAAACATCAGGAGAGAATGCCTCTAGAACAGACCTGGGCAATTGCCGGCCCTCCATGTGTTTTGGACTTCAACTCCCAGAAATCCTAGCCAGTTTAGCAGCTGTTAGGATTTCTGGGAGTTGAAGTCCAAAACACCTGGAGGGCCAGCAATTGCCCAGGTCTGCTCTAGAACATGGCCATATAGCCCGGGAAAAACTACAACAATTCAGGGGAAAACTTTACTATATCTGTGGAAGGTCCAATGTGGGAGAAAGTTGGTGTGAATGTTTCAATTGGCCACCTTGATTAGTATTTGATGGCCTGGCAGTTTTCATTTGTGGTTTGTTACTGCCTGGGGGAATCCTTTGTTGAGAGGTTCTGAGGATGTTTACCACAGATGCAGGCGAAACGTCAGGAGAGAATGCTTCTAGAACATGGCCATACAGCCCGAAAAACCTACAACAACCCGTCTGGAGGACCATGAAAAGGCCTAGAGCAGGCATGGGCAAACTTCGGCCCTTCTGGTGTTTGGGACTTTAACTCCAGGCTGTTAGGAATGGTGGGAGTTGGGAGTCCAAAACCCCTTCGGCACCTCCAGGGTTTTGGACTCCAACTCCCACCATTCCTAAAAGTCCAAAATACCAGAAAGGGCCGAAGTTAGCCTATGCCTGGAGAGAGGCAGAGAGAACCTCTGGATGATGGGGGAAAGGTCTAGAGAGAAAAGACTCACCGATTGCAAGGTGTCGGTCAGCTCGCGCCTTCGGTTGCGGCACTTAGCGGCTGCCATCTTGTTCCTCTCGCGGCGGATTCGCCGCTTCTCTTCCTCTTCTGGCGTCAGCTGTAGAAGGAGGGGAAAGAGAGCAGTTAGTATCCGTAAAGAAAGAGATATAGCTCAACTTTACTTCATATTTGATGTCTAGGGTGGCGGGAGTGCATCTACAGCAGGTATGGGCCAACTTGGGCTCTGCAAGGGTTCGGACTCCAAGTCCCACCATTCCTAACAGCCTCAGGCCCTTTCCTTTCCCCCCTCAGCCGCTTAAGCGGCTGAGGGGGAAAAGGAAAGGGCCTGAGGCTGTTAGGAATGGTGGGAGTTGGAGTCCAAAACCCCTAGAGGGCCCAAATTGGCCCTTACCTGCTTAGCAGCTCCTCCTGCAGGCGTGCAGTCTCTCTTGACTCACCTGCTCGACTTTGCCCCTGCGCCCAATGCTGGTCCCTCTGTTGGCTGCCTTCACAAGCCCTGCCCTGGCAAAGGCTCCCGTCTGCGGGGCGGGCAGGCCGTAAGGGTGGCTGCGGTTCTGGGAAGGAGCCACCGAGGAGATGAGCGTAGGCTGGACCATCCATTGCAAGTCCGGGCTGGTGGAGATGGCCGTCACCGTGGGCACGAAGCCTGCGCTGGAAGCTGAAAGGTCGGTGCAGAAGTCCTAAAGGAGGAGACAAAACCAAAAAAAACCCAAAAGGTCAGAGTCTCCAGAGAAACGCTATTTGGAGCCGCGAGGCCACCGTCGCCCGCCGCTGCTGCTGCTGCCATCGTCAAGCTCCGCACGAGCGAACGGGGCTCAGGCTATAAATATCTCTGACGTCCGCGCTGACGCAAGCGCCGCTCCGGAGTCTCCTGAATGGAGCCGCGTTTTTATCAATGGAGCCGCTTTTTACGCGCGCGCCGAGAGCGCCCCCGCCCCTTCCCCATTCATCTTTTATTTATTTATTTATTTCGCGTGTCAGCCGAGGAAAAAAGAAAACGCCAATCACCCGCGCCCCTGCCGCTATATAACCCCATACTGAGTGCCTTCCTCTGAACAAAGGGAAATATGTAGGGCGATACGAGAGATAATAATACTATTATTAATAATAATAATAATAAATGTCATTTGTTACTATTCCTCTCCTCAAGATTCGACTATCCATTCATAAAGACTATCCATTCATTAATTCTCTGTCCAATGATGCCTTCTCTGAACAAAGGAATTGGGGATATATAGGGCACGATTATTTATTATATATTAGATTAAAATACATTGATATTATAATATTATTATTACACATAATACAACAACATAATATAAATATTACACCATATTGTTATATTATATATATTAGATAATACATTATTATAATATTATCATATATAATATAACAATATAATGTTATTATTATATATTATATTATAATACATTATTATTATATTATTATATATAATACAAAAATATAATATAAATATTATATCATATTGTTATATTATATATTATATATTAGATAATACATTATTATAATATTATATATAATATACAATATAATGTTATTATTATATATTACATTATAATACATTATTATTATATTATTATATATAATACAAAAATATAATATAAATATTACATCATATTGTTATATTATATATTATATATTAGATAATACATTATTATAATATCATATATAATATAACAATATAATGTTATTATTATATATTATATTATAATACATTATTATTATATTATTATATATAATACAAAAATATAATATAAATATCACATCATGTTGTTATATTATATATTAACGTTATATAATGATATAAATATTGTTTTATTATATTATTCTTTTATCAATACTATTATTATTCTGTCCCCTTCTAAAGGAAACTCAAAGCGACAAGGCAGGACCATACATCCAGTAAGACATTATATTATATTATTATTACTCTATCCCCTTTGAAAGGAGACTCAAAGTGACAAGGCAGGACCATGCATCTAGTAATACATTATAATATATTATATTATAATATATTATTATTACTCTATCCCCTTCTAAAGGAGACTCAAAGCATCAAGACAGGACCATACATCCAGTAAGACAATATTATAATATATTATATTATTATATTATTATTACTCTATCCCCTTTGAAAGGAGACTCAAAGAGACAAGGCAGGACCATACATCCAGTAAGACATTATAATATAATAAATTATATTATATTGTTATAATATTATATTGTTATTACTGTATCCCGTTTTAAAGGAGACTCAAAGCGACAAGACAGCACCATACATCCACGAAGACATGATTATTATTATATTATTATATTATCTTGACTCAAAGCGACAAGAAAGGACTATACATCCGCTAAGACTATATTATTATATTATTATTATTATTCTATCCCCTTCTAAAGGCGACAAGACATCTAGTAAAACAATAGTAATAATAGTATTTAATGTTCCATAAGGCTATATATCCAACAAGCACCCAATAAGGAAACACCCGCTCTTTGGAGTCCGAGGGATCTGCTTTGCCTGCCTGCCTTCCAAGGCGCCCCAGCCCTCCAACCCCAGAGAAGCCCTTCCCCGAGTCCTCCTCCTGCTCACCTGCCCGTTGACAGGGGACCCCATGCTGGAGAAAGAGTCCGCCGGAGACGGGTAGTAGGTGAGGCTGTCCCCCGCCGGAGAAGCGCTGCTGCAGCGGGAGGAAGCGGCGTCGTAGTCGGCGGCGAAGCCCTGGTACATCATCTCGGGGATTGACACAAAAAGTCCTTTCGGGGCGGTTGAATTCTCCCGAAAGAAGCGCCTTCTCTCGGAGTCGGAAAGCGCTGCTGCTGCTGCTGCTCCCCTGACTGCCTAGTCCTGATTCTGGAGTAAAGAGAGCGGCACCTCCGCCTTTTATCCTCTTGCGGCGGGACTTCTGAATGAACAGACGTCACGATTGGAAGGTTCCACCTCGGCGGGGGGAGGCGGCGAGAGGGGGGCGGCGGAGTGACGCTCCGAAATGTGTTACTAAAGCGTGCTCGTGGCTCGCCTCGGCGACAAACCCTGACGGCAGCGTCGGGACGATGACCTGGAGCGTGCTCCGCGGCGGGCCGCTTTTAAGAGCCCGGCGACGCGTCAGGCTCCGCCCCCTCTCCCGAAATGGTTCGGCCCAGGCTCGGGAACCCACTGACGTAAATATCCTTATATGGCATACATCCTGTCCAAGAGGGGTGTGACTGCCGGGAAGCGCTCCAGGGCTGCGGCCAAAAGGGCTGGTGCGTGCCTGTGGCGACGGCTAGGGGGAGCGAAAGCGGCAAGAGCCGCAGCGACGGGTTATGCATGCAGATGCGATGCTGCCCGCTTTAGTGCTGACCAGACACCCGAGGAGTGGCGCCTTAAAGGGACAGAGCCTCAATTGTCCGCCAGAGGAGAGATGGACGACCTTTGCAGGGTTTGGCGATTGTGAAACATACCCTAGCTAGGACATAGATTCACAGAGTTGGAAGAGACCTCGTGGGCCATCCAGTCCAACCCCATTCTGCCAAGAAGCAGGGAAATTGCATTCAAAGCACCCCCGACAGATGGCCATCCAGCCTCTGTTTCAAAGCCTCCAAAGAAGGAGCCTCCACCACACCCCAGGGCAGAGAGTTCCACTGCTGAACAGCTCTCACACTCAGGAAGTTCTTGCTAATGTCTAGGTCCCCTCGCTCTCCTTCCAAGAGAGAAAATAATTGAATGTCTCTCATACAGCATGGATATTGGGAGTGTGGAGCTATAGAAAGTCTTCCGATGATTACTAACTGCATCTGAATATTAAGAACTTCCTGACTGTGGAAATAGGAGCAGATGCCTCCAGGTCCCATTGCTGCTGTTGTTTATTTTTGTTTTGGCTTTAAATCATTTGCAAACTCATTTATCTCCATCTATTTAGATCTCTGTATCCAGGCATGTAGTGGGTCCGCGAGGGTGGTTTCAGGGTGGTCTCAGGGTGGTCCGCGAGAAGGCCTTACTGGTACATTATGTAAACCAGTGTTTCTCAACCAGTGTGCCGTGGCACACTAGTGTGCCGTGAGCGATCATCAGGTGTGCCGTGGGAAAGTGGCACTCTCCCCCCTCCTAGCAGCCCCCGCACAGGTTTCCAAGAGCCTCTTCGCTTGGATTTTTTTTTACTATTTTACTGGATTTTCTAGAGTCTCTCCCCCGGAACTGTTTATAACAGCTTCATGACATCCATAGTTAACTGGAAGCAAGTTTCACTCAGGGTGAAATTTCACAAAGGTCTGGAGAACAAGCCCTATGAGGAGTGGCTTGAAGTGCTGGGCATGTTTAGCCTGAAGAAGAGAAGGCTGAGGGAAGACATGATAGCCATGTATAAAATATGTGAGAGGAAGTCATATACTGTATATGTTGTGTTCATTGAAACAGGCCCAGGTTTCACACTGAGTGTATAAATACATTTAAAAACATATTAACTGTATGTATTACTGTGTTAAGAGTGTCATTTTGTGTCATTTGGTTGGTGGTGTGCCCGAGGATTTTGTAAATGTAAAAAATGTTGACTCAAAAAAGGTTGAAAAACACTGATGTAAACTGTTATCACGCATGTAGCCAGGAGGGGGGCTAAGGGGGCTTCAGCCCCTCCCCCCCGAAATTCTCAGGGTGGTCCGCGAGAAGGCCTTATATATCCCACATTAATGGGGTTATTGGGTTAACAATACAAAAGGTTTGCTAGGGAATACCCTCTTCCACCCAGTCTCAGCCCCCAATAACCCCGAATCAAAATTCAGGCTACAGCCCTGTCTGTATCATAACCCCTGGTAGCACAGCAGGTTAAACTGCTGAACTTGCTGACCGAAAGGTCAGCAGTTCGAATCCAGGGAGCAGGGTGAGCTCCCAATGTTAGGCACAGTTTCTGCCAACCTAGGAGTTTGAAAACCATGCAAATGTGAGTTGATTAATAGGTAGTGCTTCTGCAGGAAGGGAACGGTGCTCCATGCAGTCATGCTGGCCACCTAACCTTGAAAGTGTCTACGGACAATGCCACCTCTTCGATTTAGAAATAGAGATGAGCACCACCCCTCAGAGTTGGACGCAACTAGACTTCTTGTCAAGGGAAACCTTTACTATTTTAATTGTGGAAATTGGTTATTAGACTACAATCTTATGTAAGATTAGCTAGGAGTAAATCTTGCTGAATGATCTCCTGGGGCCTTTCCACACAGCTCTATAACCCATAATATCAAGGCAGAAAATCCCACAATATCTGCTTTGAACTGGAATATCTGAGTCCACACTGCCCTTTATTCCAGTTCAGTTCAAAGTAGATGATGAAACTGATTACCAAAGCTGTTTATACTACAGTGTATTGTGTTGTTATTATTTTCGTTTCTCTGGATATAGTAATAGAACAACAGCACAGAAATTAATGGTGATGATGACATCTTCAGACGTAGGCAAATATGTCTTGGGAAAGGTACCCGTAGAGAAGATTTATTTTCTTTTTCATTTGGAACTTTTCCTTTGAACCTTTCTAGGACAAAGGTGAGCAATGATAAACCTCCCAATGTGGTTGAACTGCAAGTCCCAGTTCAGCACAGCCAGTGGTGAGAAATGCTGGGAGTGGCAGTCTGGGTTAAAATGAAAAGCAGGTCTAATTAAAGGGAATCCCCATCTGACTTCGCAGAGGCCGTTCAAGTTCATGCAAGGGAAAATAAATCACTTAGGCATCCTTACGACACTTTGAGTTCATTTCCAGCTGGCTCAGCATTTCACCTGGTATTAATCATGCATCCAGATGCAGGTGAAAGGACGCCAGCCACCTCTCGCATGCCATTTGCTCAAACAGTGATGGAGCAATTCTTAACTCTGGGGCTTCAGACCCATTTCTGAGGTCACAGAGGATTCCCAAATGTAATACCAATAATTAGGCCGACCGAAAGGTGATTGAGGCCCTTATCTACACTGCCATTAAATGCAGTTTCATATAATGCAGATTGAACTGGATTATATGACAGTGTCGACTCATACCATCCAGTTCAATGCAGTTCAATCAGCATTATATGGCAATGTATATGGGGCCTGTCAGACTGGATCTACACTGCCAAATATTGTAACTTGAACTCAATTATGTGGTCAGTGTAGACCAGGCATGGGCAAACTTCAGCCCACCAGGTGTTTTGGACTTCGGCCCCCTTATAATCAGGCCCGGATTAACAGCTTTTTGCGCCCTAGGCCACACTTTGGAATTACGCCCCCTCTTTAAGCCAACCTCTACAGCACCCGCCACCTCTCCCCCCCCCCCCCACCTCGCGCCGCCGCATCCTTCCCGTCATGTGCCAATGGGACTGAGGGGAAAGGTGTGCACGCGCTGTCACTGAAGAGAAGGGAACGGGCCCCTTTGTGTGGCAGGGAGCGAGTTCGTTACCCCTCGGGGCTGCGGCTTCAGAGGCGGCCACACGTGCGGCTCATGGCCCTGCAGCTGCAGAGAGTCGGGGCCTTCCTCCGCCTCAGGCTCCCCTCCAGGCCTCCAAACCGCACACTGCCCTTCTTTCCCACGGCCTCCTCTTCCCTCAGCAGCCTGTGAAGGGAGCCGCTCCGAGTAAGAAAGGCGCCCCCTCCCCTCAGGCACAGAAGCACTGGCTGAGAAGCAATGGCATAGA